>CM060387.1:47839958-49039958 GCA_030545235.1 Helianthus tuberosus | reverse complement strand
AAAATATCCTTAATTAACAATTTAAATTTAAGGATAATGTTTTATTAGAAAAGTATAAGGATTCTATTCTATATTCAAAATAGATAAACCAAAATTTTAAAATTCTTTGGTTTCAAAATAGAGAAACCAAATTTTTAAAATTGTTTAGTGATTAATGATCGATTTTTAATGATAACTTACATAATAAATACAAAAGAAAATTATTTTCTTATAATGAAATCACCTTTACGGATGAGTTTTAATTAATAGATTTAAGGGGAAAAGATTAAATAGGAAGTTTATTTTGGCTAGGAAGTCTAGGAAGCAATAGGATTAGGACATGTGGCAACATTTAAAATAAAGAAAAAAGGTATTTTAGTCAATCCAACCATTTCTTCTTTCTTTTCAAAACCCAGTAACTTCAAAACCCACAATTTTCAAAACCCATCATTTTCAACCTATTCTTCACTTTCTATCTCAATAATCACTACATTATAGTGCGATTTTCATCACCAATCAATGATTCAAACACCCGATCAACGTGTTCTTCAGCTTTTTTTTTTTGAAGAAAACCCAGTTTTTATTTCATACAAAATCTCGTTTTTTCCGGTGATTTTGAAGATAATCACTCGATCCGTTCGATTCGAGCGCTGATAAGTGTTTCAATCATTCAAAAATCGTCAATTGTTGAAGAAATCACTTCGATCCATGTAAGAAATTCTTTAATTTCATGTTTACGATATGGGTTTTTGATTTAGTCATTGCGTTTTACGATCTTAGCGGGGGTCTGGGGGCAGCGCCCCTGGCGGGGTCCAAGGGGCAGAGCCCCTGGCTGGGGTTGATTAAATTGCTGTAGTAAAAATGCATCAGAAAAAATAATTTTC
This sequence comes from Helianthus tuberosus, assembly GCA_030545235.1. NCBI lineage: Eukaryota > Viridiplantae > Streptophyta > Magnoliopsida > Asterales > Asteraceae > Helianthus > Helianthus tuberosus. The sequence goes on along the minus strand of CM060387.1, from coordinate 49,039,095 downwards.
TGTAAATTGCCTCTGGAAACTGCATTGGTCCAGACAGTTCACAGCACAGACAATTCACAGCACAGACAGAGCTATTGTCATTGTTCAATGCGTTTTCGAAAGAACACTTTCTTTGGTGTTTTCTGGCCATTGCGTTTTAGAAAAACACATTCTTGAAGTGTTTTTGGTGCATTGCGTTTTAGGTAAAACGCTTTTTAGGTGTTTTCAGTCCATTGCGTTTTAGAAAACAGACATTTTAAGTGTTTTCTGGCCATTGCGTTTTACAAATAAGACATGTGTTTGTGTTTTTGGTGCATTGCGTTTTAGGTAAAACACATTTTTATGTGTTTTCAGTCCATTGCGTTTTACAAACTACACTTTCTTTTAAGTTTTTAGGCTATTGCGTTTTAGAAATAACACATTTCTTTGTGTTTTCTGGCCATTGCGTTTTACAAATAAGTCATTTATTTGTGTTTTCTGGTGCATTGCGTTTTAGAAAAATGTCATTTTTTAGGGTTTTTTTCATTGCGTTTTACGTAACTGGGGGTTTTTCTATTACGTTTTATGCAACTGGGTTTTAATTTTTTTTTTTTAAATATAGCAATAGTATACTCGTTTTAAAGATAAAAAAACGCTCGTTTTTTTGGTGCAATTTTTATAAAAAAATAATATCGTATGAAAGAGTTATTAACGTTTAAAAAATGGGGGCGAATTGGAGGAGAGAGAAACTATTGGCTTGGATTGACTAGAATGCCCCTAAACAAACTCACGCGCCTCTTTTCTTCCTTTCAATTTCCCTGATTTAATCTTAGCCCTTGATTAACTAAATGAATGGTCAAGATCACTTCCTAGCCTTCCTAGCTAAATAAACTTCCTATTGTATCTCCACCCAAATTTTCAATTCTTAAAATTAGATAATTTAAAGGAATTTCATATGTAATATATTAAGGGGTTGTTTAACAATATCTGAATGTTTAAGTGCTGAACCAGTAATAGATCTGAACCATTAAGTGTTGAACCAGTAAAAGGTCTAAACCATTAAGAGCCTGTATAATTCTTAACCGTTTAGAGGCAAATGTCTGATCAATTCAGATTAGAGGTCTTAACCATTCAGACTCTGTATAATTCTTAACCATTTAGAGTCAAATGGAGAAAAAAATATTCTAGGCGGGAAAATAAAAAATAGATGGCTCCAATGACACGCGTTCTTCATAGGTTTATTTTATTATATAGTATAGATATAAACCATAATTCATTTTTTTTTGCTAACTAGGGTTAAGACCCGCCCGCCTTTTAGCGTGGGTACATCGTGTAAACATTAAGTGGATTAGTCCAAACGTTATATGATGCATTGACCATATGAAAACACACATTTCGACGTATCCAGTTGAACTCAATGTAACCTGTATAAGCATTGTGATTGGATCAAAGGTAAAGTAAATCAAATTCATATCGAACAATCATAACGTATTATATGTGACCCAACTCATACATGGAAAACGTAACGGGTATGAAGGAAAATATGCACATGTAATCGAAATGGATAAATTAGAGCTTTCAAAAAAATGGGAGAAAAAGAAACCATAATTTGACTCCACTCGGTTCGAAACAAACTTTACGAAACATACATAAAATAAACACGAAAACATATTATATTTGACTTGAATCATTTCCCAAAAAAGTTTACGTCGAAACGTAGAACAACTTGAATTTATACCAAAACGTACATAAAAATATGCACGTAAAAATGGTTTCTTTAAACGAAAACGTATTATATTTTACATGACTCGTCTATAAAGAAAGTTTACGTCGGAATGTAGAACAAATCATATTTATACATATCCGTACATAAAATATGCACGTAAAAAATAGTTTTTAAGTAAAGGAAGTATAAGGGTAAACCGAAACAAAATATTAGTAAAAATTTTAATAGGTTAAAAACGTTCATAAAACCGTGCCAAGTAGCACCAATGCCACAAGGACATCGACTCTCAACATCGTAAAAATAAAATAGATAAAATGGTAAAAATTACACTGAACGAAAAGCAGACTAAAATCGTTGAACCACACACACCCGTTACAGTGTGTTAATGCGAAGAAATTAACCAGAAACGTAAAACGTAGAAAATAATAACTTAGTCGATCTAGGACCTGCCCGTTGCAGCCAACTTTTCAAAAGGGAAAAAATGGACGCGTTGTGACGGGTCTGTCAAATATGAAAAAATAGAGAAAAATACATTGAACCTCATATGCACGCTACGACATGTTAACTCGCAAAATTTAGAACGAAACGTAAAACGAAAAACTTGTGAAAGATAAAAAGTATGGGGGACCAAAGTTGCAAATAATAAAGTGTTGTGTTAAATTATAAAAGATGGAAAACTTTGGGTTAAAAGTAAAAAAATAAAAATTAAAAGGGGTTAAAATACAAAATATGAAATGTTTGAGTTAAAAGTGAAAAATCAAGCTTTAAAAAAAAAAAAAAAAAAACTTCCCAAACTTGAGGTACAACTACTAATGCATAAAAAAATTGCTATTTTTTAGTGTAATAATTGACGTCACTATTGTGAACCTGATCTAATTGTGTGATTCAAAAATATTTTAATGGCTTCCAAAATTATTATCTCAAACTTCCTAAAACTCAACTTAAAATTATTATTATTACTATCTATTAATTTACAAACCGAATGAACAGTGTTCATTATACATATTTAAGTCGACTTATAATGATATTTTTATGTATTTATATAAGTTTAAATTTGATTTTTAGTGTTAACTTTTTAACAAAAGCCGCATCTATATTTATTTTTTTAACATTACAAGTTATTTGCCTATGCGATGTGGTGGTACGTTACTGTTTGCATTAGATCGGTATCAGTTCGGTTCGTTACAGTACCACTACGATACATACACTTGGTATAGAAATCAACACATGTTTTACATGACCAAAAACGATAAAAATGAACACCGAATTGTCACCGATATTGTTTGTCTGACACCGATCGGTTCAGAGTGCACGATACTGGTAACGTTATTCATTTATCGTCATAGAGAGGGTGGTTTAAATGATTTTTTTTTCAAAACTGAAAATCATAAAAATAAATGCATGTACCAGTATCGATGTTCGGTATGGTACGGTTGTACTACGATGTCAGTTTATCATTAGAAAAAACAATATAAAGAAACTCTTGTACCGAAAATGATGTTTTTCGGTACGGTATGGTAGCGATACGGTGTCAATTTACCGAAAGGAAAACAGTTGAAATTAGATACCGATACCGATGCAGATGTTGTTCAGTTAGTTTCAGTTCGGTTTGGTATGATAGCGGCACATCATTTGTTATCAATAAAATTTATATCGCAATATTGAAAAAATAAATAAACGTAGACTGCAAACCAACCGAACCGATATTAACTGAACAACATTAGTACCGGTATCGCTATTCGTTTTTATTGTTTCTGATCAATAAAAGGCCTTCCATTTCGATTATAGTAGGCTATTGTGGGTACCAATACCGTAATAAAACGAATAGATACCGACCGAGTTTCCGCCGCAAAGCGTGAAGGGAATCTCACTAGTTAACTTAATATTTTGAATATTTTGAACAATTCTCGTTGTTCAAAATAGACTTGATTTCCTAAAAGAAAGACCAACCATGACCTAATTAAATTCCTAAATCCCATGGGTGTTATGCAAATTCTACCTTTAATCTTTATTAGTGATTGGTATTGGTAGTATCATCTTTGTTCTTTATAAAAGTAGTATAGGTTTTTAATACTTGTAAGTGCAAAATTAGGTTATATTTAATGAATGCTCTCAATTCTAACTAAATTATCTTTCTTTATATGTTAGGTGGAAACATTTGTTGCATGTCCTTCGTCTCATTCATTTAGTTTATTGTAAGATGACCCGTTGATGTGCCTATATCTTGGTTGCTAAGATTGCTTTAAATTTATACCCTTTTAATTACCTATACAATCATGTGTATATTATTAAGAGTGTTCCATTACATACCTATACATTCATGTGGATATTATTAATAGTGTTCATTTATCTAAGAGACCTCAACATAAAAATTCCGTTGAAAATGATATACGGCCATGTTTACCATTACGGTTCCAAGTTTTGCTAACCCCATGGCATTGTTATGAATATACCAAAACTCGAGTCATGTTCAAATGATGTGTTATCACTTGATTTTAAGACTTGGTGAAACACCAAACGTTAAGACAAGGTTTCATATGTTAGATGTTTTAGTGTAATCAGGGATTGGCTTGGTGATCAAAGCGAATAATAATACACATCAAGCAAGTTAGAAAATAAAATTTGTGAAAAATCGTCCTAATTTTTAGACAAAAATTAAGGCATGTTTTAATGCAATTTTAATTAAATTAGAAGATAACTGCCAGAGGCAGTTATCTGTAAACATCCCCAAATTCGTACACAAGTTTGGATCACAATTCTCTCTGGTTCAATCAATTTCGCAGACAAACATACACTTGTTCGATTTCTCAAAATCAGAGTTGTATCCGATTAAATTATTCGAGTGAACCACCGAAATAATTTGATCTGAGAGTGATTACACGCCTCTCTGATCATCCGGTTTCTGAAATTCCCCAACATCATATTCGTGTATGATCGATCACATGTGGGATTAAGTTTCATCCCTTTTGTAAAGTACTTTCAATCAAGGGCTTTGTTTTGGTAATCTTTTTTTGTAAAAAGGTGTGGTAAGTTTTTATTTGAGGTAAGAAACTAATGGTGAATTGGTGATCACCTCACAACTTGTTAACTGATTACATGTATGTGTCTAAGTTTAATATGTTTGAACTTGTCATTGTACACTTGATTACATGTTCTTGATTGTGTGGACCGACTATTGTGATGCAACACTTTGGCGTCGTAAGGTATGTTCATCAATAAACCCTTTAATCATCGTGCTTCTTTACAACGAAAAACCAAAATCGCAACTTCATATATGGTAACCATGTTTCTTTGATTCCTAAGAAAGTGAACTCTCGCCAGATGTGAATGTCCAACCACTTGTAGATGTATCATGTATAGTCTTATTATTAAATATCCAACTTGTATAAATATATATATATTTGTTATACTTTAAGATATCTGATTCAATCCATACTTTAATCCATTGTCTCTTCAAGTACTTAAGTAGTTGGGTTATATTCTTCTAAGTAATATGAATCTTAGATAAAAATGATTTAGTCACATTCAAAGGTCCTGATAGGGAATTGTCATACGAGTATGAATATTAGACGAGTTTACTAGCTAATGAGGTAGTGGTGGAGTGGATGGGGAAAAACTTGGTGTTCCTTGTGACTCATGTTCGACTCTCGCTCTCCCCATTATTTTATGCGGCATCTAGGTGAAGGGCAAATACGGATGGCGCCGGTTCATCTTGGATGAGAGGCGAGGTTTTACCGATTATTCCACTGTTGTGGCTTCGGGCGGGTGGAGGTCGTGTTTCCACGCATCTGAGAGAGCCAAGGGCTGACGGCAGTCGAGTAGTCGACCTTGGCCACAACACCCGGTGTCACGGTGGTTAGCACGCCGTTCCTTGACGTTAAAAAAAATAGACGAGCTTACTTATTTTATACATGTATAACTTAATTTCAATCAATAGGATTGTTTTTTTTTACGTGCAAAAAGAAACTTATCAACCGTTTCATTATAAAATTAATATATGACGCAATGATTAAGATTTAAGACCAGTCAAAATTATAGAATTATAATAATTTAATGCTTAACCTTTAAGACCAGTCAAAATTATAGAATTAATAATTTAATGCTTAACCAATTGGTTTCTGTTCGGCAAATAGAAAGCGCAAATTTGTATGCGGCAAATAGAAACATAAATTTATATTGTATTGTCATGATTATCATTCATTCATGTCTAATTAACGACTAGTTTTTTTATATCGCGCATTGCGGCGAAATCGAGCAAATGATAATGTAAAACAAACGTGATTTGAAAATAAAACATATTGTTTAGAAAGTCAAATCATTAGAGCGATTTAGTTTATCATCATACTATTTTATGATACCAAATGAATACTTTATTTTGAGTATAATTTCGTTTTAACAAAACTTATAACGGAATGTCAGGGAAAGAAATCAAGCACAACTACGTACTTAAGTTTTTAGAAAAAAATTATAAATGTAACTTATTAAAGAAGTATCAAATTAATCGATAAATTAATATATGTTAAAAAAAGAAAAGAAAACAATTATTAAAAAAAGGTAAAGGAAATAGATGTTAAAAAAAGAAAAATATGTTACTAAAAATAAATATAATAATAAACTAATATAATATATTTAATAATAAAAAATATATATTAAAAATAAAGTTACTATTTATCGTCTCTTGAAATAAATATATATAATAGTTTAATCGCTCAATAAACATTGATTAAATCAAAGCCTTCATCTTATGACATGGAACCCACATTATGGAAAATCCATTCAAATATTCCTAGCTATTCTGGTTAAAATTCTTCTTCAGCCCTAACCCGACTCATATGTTGATCGTATTGTTCGTCACATGTTGAACCTATTAATACCATGTTATGTTTTGTTTCGACCCATTTAACGTTTGTTTGTGAATATGAGTAATAACTAGTGACTTTGTAAAAATTTAAATAATCAATTACGTACCCGACTCATCTGAAACTCTTTTGTAATCATGTGGTTCAGTTAATTGTTTTGTTTTTCTATCTCTCATTTATAATTACAAAGTAGGGTTTATATGTTTTTCTTGATATTAGAAGAAACGAATGAAAACGACTAGAGAATGGACAATTAACTAATAAAATAATTATGTTGGAAGAGAAGAGTTGATTAAATAGTTCAAAGAAAAAATTATTTTAATGTTAGAATTTAATAGTTGAGAAAAAATAAAAATAAAAATATCTAACCTCAAATATTAACATTTTCATCTTTAACATTCAAATTAATTTAAAAAAAAACTTTAAATGGTTTGATAGATTAACCTACTTATTAAACATGTTATGTTTGAGTTAACCTATTTATTAAACAGATCGTGTTCAGTTGACATGTTTGATAAAACAGACCAGATTTCATATTTACAAAACTTGATAATCTAGCTTCACACTCAAAACAAAATATTATCAATCTCATAATAGAAACAATAGACAGCCCCTATTGCATAAACTTATGCAACACTTTTATTAATAAACTATATGGTCGATATTTTTTTTTGAAAGGTAAATTTCATTCAAAAAGCAAACCGAGAAGTCCTCGAAGAAAGGACACCCGGGCAAACAAACGAGACATCAAGTCTAGCGGATATTTACACCAAACATTCCAATCTATACCTTTCACATTAGATCTATTTTTAAACCAAAAATACGAAGTCATTTTGATGCTCTCAATCACTTCTGTAGCGCGTCGCCTTTTACCTTGAAAAGTACGATCATTGCGTTCATTCCAAATGGTCCATAAAGTGGTAAAGATTATACCTCGCAAGCTATATGATCGATATATTCCTTTGATTCTAAAAAGTAAGGAAATTATACAATAACTAATTTAATAGAACTCATAATAATAATTGACACTTTAGAACCTAGACTCTTGATTTCCATCAAATCACCCCTTTGAGATCATTCCGAACCACCCTTGCAATTCTTCAGTCACTCGACATGATCGATATTGTATTTATTTTCACACACTCTTTCTCATTACTGACCTATTCTGTTAGGGAAAAGAAGGTTTAAGAAAAGATTATAAAAAGATTAAAATCCTAAATGATGCCTTGTTTTGATAATGTCTTGAATTGATTACTTGTGATAATGGTTGTCAATTAAGGATGTGCATATACCATATACATGTCACTTAACATTTAATGATTCACAAACTCATAAGGTCATCATACACAAGACTCCTCAAGTGCAACGTTCAAAGGAAATCAAATGATGAATCAAAATTACAATGATAAAAACTTGTGAAAAGAATTACAAATCATCGATTACAACAATCTTCAAGTTCAACAAATCACCAAGTGCAATGATTGTTATATGCAAAGATGAAAGACCAAAGCAACATGTGATGAAGAACTAAAGACTACAAAGTTCAAGAATTAAACATCATCTACAAAGATCAAAGCATAACATATCAAGAAATTGATTGGGAATTAGAGAGAAAATAAATTAAACCTCAACTAAAAGATAACAAATTAATTTTCTCTAAAGAATTACAAGTAAATGTCCCAATTGCACCAAACAAGTTAATAATCAATTAGAGGGACTTGAATTTTGAATAGGGAAGTATTTAGTTGGTATCTTTACATTTGTGAGATGTAATCATGGTGAGAGATTAAGAGTTCCCATATACGGATAGAAAGCAACATGCTTCACCAAATCACCACCATGCTTTGAAAAGTAAACATTTATATTAGATGACAGAGGGTTTGGAAAGGTAAAAATCATAGGTGCGGGTGTGAAAAAGGTGTTGCGGACAGTTATAGTCGTTACATAATGCTCGAGATTCAAAACAAACTAAAAGACAAAAACTGGGTGATCCATCATCGATGTGTTGATCGTGGGGTCGACCTTGGATGCATGGACGTAGCATAGTGGGGACGGGAGGGGGCGGCCGACCCTTCAAACTTTTCGCTCAGTAGTGGAGAGTATGTAGTTTTCGTATAGAAATTTTTAGGTATATACGTTTTTAACCCCCCGGTTTTACAGAATTTTTTGGGTATATACATTTTCGACCCCCGGTCCGAAATCTCAAGCTTCGCCACCGCTTGGATGTGTCAGAGTGATTTTTTTGTCTCTTGTGTCTTGCCTATAAATACAAGCCCTCCCTAACCCTTTTCACTTGTCCTTTTAACATCCGCAATCTATTCACCCCTTGGGTTGATCATGGCACCCCCACTAAAATCTATCACCAGTGATGGAACCAACTTCGATGACGTGACGAAACATGATTGGGTGTGGTGAGTGATGGAAAACGGAGCACCCCCACCCCCCCTTAGGCTATAAGGTGTGGTCAAGACCCTCATGGTCATCATGACCCTCCATATCAGCGTCATATCACCCACTTCTAATCCATCATCTAAAACCACTACCCTAAGTGTGTGGTCATGGCCCAAACCACTATTTTCTTAATTTGATTTTTTTTTTGTGAAAAGGAAAAAGAAATATTAAAAAAGAAAAGGAGGCCATGTTTGTCATGGTTTAATTCATGCCAACCATGGTGGATGAGGAAAGGAGGTGATATAGCAATCCATTAATAATCCTATGTGGTATTGATGACTCAACCGATACTCCACACACTCTTTAGCCTTATAATCATAGCTATATTCTGTTGGGAAAATTAGTGAATGGATATTTATTTAATTTATAATTGAGTGAAATTATAATCACTAATTAAACTCCATATGTGAAACTCTTGAGTAGAGTTTTATGTCACTTGATTAGCTTTTATTAGAGTTTTATGTCTCTAATTAAATTACTAATTAAGTGAAACTTTTATTGGAGTTTTATGTCTCTAATAAAATCACCAATTAAGAGAAACTCTTCACTACCCACAACTCTTGTAAAAAAATGGTAGGCTTTGTGACTCATTGGAATGATGAGAAAACTACAAGAGAAATATAATATGTATGAAGAATTCTTGGAGAAGTGGTGAACACTTGAACATCCATATGTTGGGAATTATAGAGAGATGAGTTTTCTCTACTCGATTCCATCACCTTCGTATCATTATTTTTCCACAAGTTCAAACACTATAATTCTATTCGGTGTAACCTCGGACGCGTGGCCATTTCCGTCAGTACAGACTGCTTCAGCTGTTGTACCTTGGGAGACAGATGCATCGTCTTTAGTAGAGGCGCGAAATCTGTTTTAAGTTTGTAGGAAATGGGTCACATTTTTATTAATAAAACTAATAAAAAATGAAGATACTCTCTTTAAACATTTGGGAAATTGTAACTCATCAAATGTCATCATTAAAACTCTACTCAAGAGTTTCACCATATGAAGAGTTAAGAGTCTCAATAATTATAGACTTAAACTCTAATAAAACTCATCAAATGTCATCATTAAAACTTTACTCAAAAGTTTCACCATATGAAGAGTTAAGAGTCTCAATAATTATAAACTTAAACTCTAATAAAACTCATCAAATGTCATCATTATTGAAGTTACGGAAATGTTGATCAAATGGCAAGAAATGTGGGGGAGGATCCATTTAGAAACAACCCTATAAGGGTATGTAGAAATGGTTTTCATTACCCCATCTGGATGATATCCTATAACACTTAAATGTGGGGGTGTCTTGCATTTGTATCATAAAAGTTTGGCAATAAGGATTTTGTAATCCAATCTAACATTGCAAACAGACGACTATGTGGAGGACACAAAGGTCGTAGTGCATAATGGAGATGTGTTTGCCTTAAATGATAAGCGTATCTTACAAAGACATATATTATAACCAGATTCAGATGGCCACTGAGGTTATAGTCTTAGAAGTTGATAATAGGCAAAATTAACTTACGAGTTAAGAACACATCATGACAACTGATCTCAAATACGCAAAGTTATTTGTTAATGTTATGGGTCCAACAACCTGAGGGTTTATTAGAGATCATGTTGTGGAATGAGACTGAAGCCCATGGAAAAAGGGTATGTGAAGGACACCTAACTTAGTTGACTGGAGATCCCAAGATCTAAGTTCAATAGGACAACTAACTTATATGCCTAAAGGTGGTCACTGTGGGGGCATAAATGATATGCATAAGCTAGTATATATGGTTATACATACCCCCAAAGTATAAATGGGTGTTTAAATACGTCCTAGTCTATTCCTATGATATTCAGTGACAAAGATTGAGGCTAAGCATAATATGTGGTAAATGATTTGGATAAATCACGATAACCACAATGCTTTTAATGATCTAAGGAGAATCACCTATGTTAGAGCGCTTCGAATGGAATTGAGGGCACAATTCCTAGAGCTCTCGCAGAACCAGAAAAGTGTTCCACGGCTATTATTGGACACGACTATGAGGAGATGACCCGGCTAAGGAGAGTCTTGTGTGAAGTGTATTGTCGTCTACACAAACGGCAGACGAGTTCAAAGACATCGAGATCTACTCAGAGCTAGTGAGCTAAGTGAATTTCATAAGCGAAGGTTCAAAGGGTAACACCTACCTATCGTATGCAAAACTCAACTGTCGAGGTTACATTGGAAATTTTAAGTGTTTTGAACAATCTCCATTCATATGGGGGATTGTTGGGAAAATTAGTGAATGGATATTTATTTAATTTATAATTGAGTGAAATTATAATTACTAATTAAACTTCATATGTGAAACTCTTGAGTAGAGTTTTATGTCACTTGATTAGCTTTTATTAGAGTTTTATGTCTCTAATTAAATGACTAATTAAGTAAAACTTTTATTGGAGTTTTATGTCTCTAATAAAATCACCAATTAAGAGAAACTCTTCATTAACCACAACTCTTGTAAAAAATGGTAGGCTTTGTGACTCATTGGAATGATGAGAAAACTACAAGAGAAAGATAATATGTATGAAGAATTCTTGGAGAAGTGGTGAACACTTGAACATCCATATGTTGGGAATTATAGAGAGATGAGTTTTCTCTACTCGATTTCATCACCTTCGTATCATTAATTTTCCACAAGTTCAAACACTATAATTCTATTCGGTGTAACCTCGGGCGCCTGGCCATTTCTGGCAGTACAGACTGCTTCGGCTGTTGTACCTTGGGAGACAGACGCGTCGTCTTTAGTAGAGACGCGAAATCTGTTTTAAGGGAAGCGTGTTGAACACGTGCCTCAGCCATAATCGTCAACATTTGTTTGTTCCTTTTGTAGGAAATTATTGTACAAGAAGACGTGGTTCAAGACCTAGTTGAATCCTACACAACGGACTGAAACCACAACGAACCATACAAATAGATGCGGTTAAAGATCAAGTTGAAGACTTTATCTTTTGAAGATATTGGTTTGAATCGATTGTTTTATTAAATATGTTGTAGTTCATATTTATTTTCGTTTGAATTTGTACACGGTTTAAGTGCTACAATTTCCCAAATGTTTAAAGAGAGTATCTTTATTTTTTTATTAGTTTTATTAATAAAAATGTGACCCATTTCCTACGTATTCCTAGTTAATTACAACGGTAAAAGAAATTTATGTATCAGAGTGCATCGAGTGGCTTCATGGCGATAAAGAAATCCACCCATCTCGTTGTTGTACACTTGTAATGAAGATGTGGTTTATGGGTTGTCACTAGATTTTTACAAATAAAAAACAAACTATTCATTCACAAAGTGGTTGAAACCCTCTAGCACTCTCTTACTTGGATCTTTCAAAATAAAGCAAATCAATTATATAATTATCGCCACATACAAATCAGGAAACTAAACTTTATTGTTTTGATGAGAAGGATTAGCAATTTCGTCCCCATTTTTTTAGTGGAACAACATGCTTTGAGTTGTCACCAATCATTTCAATTCAAAATATAGAAGCAACAATAGTACACTTATCAACACAATTATTCACACAACATGGTGATTGAATTTACTAAGTTTTCAATGATTTCAGGTGATTAGAAATAACGTTTCAAGAAAAATAATTATCTAGTGATCTAGTGTAAGAGAAACAAAGTTTCGATGTGTAAAATGGATTTATAATAATAGCAATTTGGGCCAACAAAATAGTGATGATTCGAAATAGTTCCTGTCAGTGGCATCTCTGAGAATTCATGTACCGTGTTCAAACTCAAAAAATGTGTCCTTATGCCTTAACGATAAACAATGCAATTACGAAAATGACAAAATCGTAGTATTCGATAAACAATGCAATGACGAAAAACGAAAAAAATTATAGTATTCAAATTAGTTATATTACATACCGTAGTGCTAATAAACTAATAGCTAACCAATGATTCGTGCAGCTCTCCTTGCATTCTTCATAGCAAATTGGTAGATCAACTGTTTACCATTTATATTATCTAAGACTTCGTTTTCAATTAGTAATGGGCTCAATTAACATTATGGGCTAAATTCTAAAGTCTAAAGCATAAAAAAAAATGATTTGTAAATGAGCCTTACTTGACGTTAGTATGAGTTTACTATTTTAAAAAAAATTAACATATATGTATATGAAGAGTGTTATGGCTCAATTGATTTCCTCTCTCATTCATATCTCAATATATATACAAGATACAATCCCATAATTTAGGGAATAGATAATTACAAAATCAATAACATAATCCTATCTATATTTACATAAATTATATTCTATTAGTATATATATATCGGATTTTTTTAAAACCATATGCCCTGCGAAATCACGGGCCTTATGCAGAAATCCTCCCCATACACCATCTAAGCCTCCCCTGCTTACTAAACCCTTTCAAAGAGGCACATGTAATAGCTTTATTAAACATTGCAACCCTTCAAAAGGACACAAAACAACACTTGTGAACTTTTGTCGCTATCAAAAGGCTAGCAACAAGCATGCAAACCATGGTTAACTGTTTGATTAGAAAATATTATGGCAACCAAAACTCATATTATAAACTTCTTGAAGACTCACCCTAAAGTTGTTTTGTCTTTTAGTTTTTTTTTCTTTTTAATTTAATTAATTTCCCAAGCACAAATCAATCATCAAAGTTGGGAAGGGGAAGTCTTGGGTTCAAGTCCCACAGACAACAGGTGATTAAAGAAATTAGCCGTTCAAAAAAAAATCATCATATGAAGTACCTGCCGTATATGACAAAACCGTCACTAACACCGGCCACTTTACTAACGATAGATATATTTGGGTGCATTTTATTTCAAATTGGTAAAGAGAAAAAGTTATGTAAGGGAAATGATCAAACGAGATGGAGGCTGTCAAAGTCTAACTTTAGTGCATAATTATACCTCTTAAATCATTTTATTTTATCGGTATCAATTATTTGTTATAAAACTAGAAAATGAACAAAAAAGGCTTTTGCCACAAGCCTACATCCTAAGGTGGTCCGTTTTGAACCGTCGCATGGCCCGTCTATAGACAAAACACACAGATGATTGACGCTTGCCAGACTCGAATGGTCATTTGTCCCCGTTACATAAGACAGTTGTGCTTTCCTCATAAGCAACCCACCATTGTAACCATCTTTGCATCCAAAACCACTTTTGTTCCTCTAGTTGTCTGATTCTGTTGATCTCCTGGCCAAGTTCACACATCTAAAGCCAAATGCATATGGTATCGTAAACCATAATCGTTGGAAACGTTGATCATATGGACACACTCCCGTCCCATAACCGTTGGCGCAAGTCCAATAAGTAAAGATGACATGATACAATTCGTTAGAGAATTATTATTAGTTTGGTTAACATTTGTTAATTAGTGGTGGTCCTAGTGTTTCTTAGTATGGTATCTATATTTATGTCATCTACAAAGTATTGAGTAATTAATTGGGCTAGTTAGTAAATACAATTTTACATTTAGTCATTGAACAAACCATTATATGATACATAGTTGTTGTTTTATATTGTATTTTTGTTGATTTTGTGGATTATACACGGTGATTAGTTGAGTAGGATAGCACTGAATTACTTTAAGTCAAAAAAAGCCACTTACTTTAAAGCTATTATGAAAAAAAAAAAATATGGTATGTCCACAAATGATCCATCTTTTTTCCCCTTTAATGTTTTTTTAACCATCCGTAGTGTGGTTTTTTGGCGTTTTTCCCCTAAAAAACGCCCTATAACACCCCTCCGCCCCATGGGTGTTTTTCTTGAAAATTTGGGTTGGGGCGTTCCAAATCAAACGCCGGGTCGATATATTTGGGCCAATCAATGTTTTAAAAGCCGGTTTTTAAGTCATACTGGGTTGGGCTCTAAAATTGTTCAACTGGTTGAACCGGGTTGTATCGGGCGATTAAACTGGGTTACTAGTTAACCTTATAAATTCCATAAAATACAAATTCATCTAAAAAACAATCCAATCTCAACTAGGATTTATGTAACCTATCATAGTTTTATCTAAAAACAAATATTTTTATTGTAAACTATTAAGCATTTTAAGAATATTTTTATTAGTTATAAACAATATTGTACGAGGCGAGTAACAATTTCAACAACGATGAAATATTGGAATAGAAGGCAGTAGGTTAATTACCGGAAATATGAAAGATCAATATTATCTTAATATTGTATTTTATTAGAATTAAGAAATCAAATCTTAAGATAATGCAAACCGGTAGAACCAGATTTAACGCTGGTACATAAGACATACCGTATTCGGGTTTTACCGGCCTTTATCATACCGGACTCATGTCTGATATCCGGTTTAACCGGTATAACCGGCCGGTTCATACCGGTATTTAAAATATTGAGGCCAATCATGTCGTTACCAACGAAATATTATTGGTTTTAATTAAAAAACAAAAAATAATAATTGGGTAATCATTGGATGGCGTATTATTATGCATTATACCACCACATCCATTTTAGAAAAAACGTTTCATAATACTCCATTGTTGACTGGACCATCACATAACGGATAATGCCCAAGGGTCTTCCTTCACGACTACACCAGGTGAAAAACCGGTCTTTTACAGTTTACTTGATATGTCGGACCTTTTGGTTTTCACTATTAACACTTGTTCTAGTAATAATAATTTTCTTTTTTATTTGATAACATTTAGAATTGTTTGAATGGCACTATACGGAGTGATGGGTGGCAAGTGTGAGTGATTGTTTTACCGACAGATTATATTATCAGAGAAAGTAACAAACCATCTTTCAACATACCAAGCTCAAAGAAATTACGAATAAATATTTGTATAGTTACAAATCTGTTAATAAAATAATAAAAAGTATATTCACATAAATATTATTAAAATAAAAAAAAAAACTTTATTTTCACAACTTCAAATAGAAGGGACCATGTGATAAACATTTATAAAATCAAACGAACCTATTCATAATCCACTCTTATTAATCATCACAATATCCGCATATTAAAGGATTTGAACCCTTCACGTTAGTGTGGCGTGATAAACCTGATTGATACGTACTTTTTAAAAGTTGAATCCCAACAACGCTAGCCAACCTATGTCAAGGCGTCACGTCGCCTGAGGCTAATATCGTGAGAGGTACTCACCGATTAGCTCATATAAATGGTGGTCCAACCAACTCGATTCAATAACGCATGAGTCTTTATGATAAATAAGATTCTTTTTTACATAAACGGAAATTGAACTCATCATTTCTCAAATACTTTATCTTCGGGACCGACTAGTTTACGTAATAGTTTTGCATACATTAGACAAAACTAGTGGCTATCCATGCAAAATTTCTCACAAACAAACGTCCCTTTTGATCTTTTTTTTTTTCATAATTTTTTTGCATGATGTGAGACTCTACAACTAGGGTTTTGGATATAAAGATGTCAATAGCCGGGTCCTAAGTTATCTCTTCAAAGGTACATGCACTTGTTTGTACACAAGGGCGGACCCACATGGTCCGGGTTGGGGTCCACGGACCCCAATTATTTTTTAGAAAATAATAGAACCGGTTTGTTAAGTTTTTCAAGGACCCCATAAAATAAATTAATTGAACCTTACAGTAGAGATGGGCATAATCGAGTATTTTTAATACCCGGAACCGGTTCCTACCCGTACCCGATTCCCCTCAAAGCTGACAGTACCCGGTTCCTCTTATAACCGGTTCCGGGTCATACCTGGGTATTTGCCCAAAAAAACAGAACCTGTTGTACCCGGTTACGGGTAGTGTGGAACTGGTTCTCAACAGAACCGGGTTCGGGTCGGAACCGGTTCTGTCGTATATGCGAAGGAAAAAGTCTGCCACTACTGCTAGGAACCGGTTCTCAACAGTGCTGTCCAGTCAAATCAATCTAAAAATCAATATGTTGGAATTTGGAACTATAGGAACCGGTTCTGTCGTATTATAACCGGTTGTGTTATTTAAATCAATAGAGTGAATTTCAAGTTTTGTCCTTTATCTTTAGGCCACTTTGCAGGCGGTGTCCTTTATGTTTAAATTTGACGAGTTTTGTCATTTATGTTTAAAAATCAAGCACGTTTTACCCTTTATGTTTAAAAATCAAGCACGTTTTGTCCTTTATGTTTAAAAAATCAAGCACGTTTTGTCCTTAAAAATCAAGCGCGTTTTGCCCCAAAGGGTAAAACGTGCTTGATTTTTAAACATAAAGGACAAAACTCGTCAAATTTAAACATAAAGGACACCGCCTGCAAAGTGGCCTAAAGATAAAGGACAAAACTTGAAATTCACTCAAATCAATATTTCTAAATCATAGTTTCATTTCATACTTTCAATTTTTCAAACCTCTACCATGGTACGGGTAGGAACCGGGTACAAGTTGGAACCGGGTATGGAACTTTTTTTTTTTAAATATGAAACCGGGTAGGAACCGTCGGGTTTTTTAAACCCGGAACCGAGTATGCGTTATACCGGGTTGGGAGTGGAACCGGTTCCGGGTAGGTTCTAACGGGTCGGGTTTGGAATCGGTTATTATGCCCATCTCTACCTCACAGTATTACATCTCTTGTATTTTTAGTTTATTTTTTTCCATCAAAATTAAACTAGTGTTTTAAAAAAGCACAACCACCTATTGACTCTCTAATTTGCTTCTTTAAAATGATAAATTGAATGTCGATTTTATTTAACATTTGATTACCAAATAAAACTTCCAACATATAATGTAGTGGTTTCATGTCTACTAAATGCTTCTACATTATTTTCTAGCCCCGACCTGACTAAGATGACCGACCCGAAAATTTTAATGTTTGGTTGTGAAAAATCCTTACACAAAAAATTGACCCCAATGAAAAAAATACTTGGGTCCGCCACTGCTTTTACATGCCTAATGTTATCAAGATTTATACAAACTTGTAAAAGTGTTGTATATCTATCACACGTTTTCTTTTCTTCAAAAATTAGAATGAGTCTTGTAACTTTTAACATAAATATGATGTAACAAATCTTTATAGAAAGGTTATATGACTAGCAAATTTCATTATATAAACTTTGTAAAAGTGTTGTATATCTATCACACGTTTTCTTTTCTTCAAAAATTAGAATGAATCTTGTAGCTTTTAACAATGTATGTAACAAATCTTTATAGAAAGGTTATATGCCTAGCAAATTTCAAACTAATGATTCAAGTATCATTTTGATTTTGTGCATTTGAATTTTGGTTAAAAGATTGTCTTGATTTTGTAAAATGATTATATGCCACTAACTATAGATAAATTAAAATAATACAAATACACGTGGCATACCCATCATTCAAACTAAAAAAAAAACAAGCTCAATGTGATGCTTAATTGTAGATCAACCTCTTTATATCCCTCCTATAACAGGTATCAATATGTCTATGAATCATACAACGAGTTTTTTTAACAACTCAACTAGTCAAGATGCACTACAAATGATGGGATTGACTATGTGTACAACTTAATTTCCTTTGTATAATGTCTCATTTATTTTAACAAGTCTACTCGTCAAGATGCACTACAAATCAAACAATTGATGATGAAGATACCTATTAAGGCTGCACGGTGTGGGGAGCAGCCTTGGAGCGTCCCCCACCGGCGCCGCACCTCCAGCCATTTCACCGTCGGCGTCCAAATCGTCGGGTAGAAGACGTTCAAGCCGTCCCTCTAGAGGACAAAACCTCCTCACACACACATATATACATACAACATATACATATATTTTAGGTCCATCCTCCATTTCCATACCTCCATGCTCTTTGCCCCATCCTCACACCCGATCTACGTGGCGCCTACATGACGGACCATCCTCCAAGGTAGGGCTGAGCAGTATGCGGTTTAGAACCGCCAGAACCGGGGAATCGAACCGAAACCGCTAGATCAAAACCGTATTTTTGTATATAGGGTCCGGTTTCGGTTCTTAAATTTGGTTAAAAACGGTTCCCGGTTC
Organism: Helianthus tuberosus; assembly: GCA_030545235.1. NCBI lineage: Eukaryota > Viridiplantae > Streptophyta > Magnoliopsida > Asterales > Asteraceae > Helianthus > Helianthus tuberosus. Next base: position 49,020,125 of record CM060387.1, on the reverse strand, counting down.
GGTTCCGGTTAAAACCACGGTTCCGGTTAAAGAACCGCTAGAACCAGTTGGGATTATAAATATTTAAAACCTTATTTTATTAATGGTCTTTTCAACATCATACGACCATCCTAATTCTTATTCCCTCCTCTTATATTCATTCCACAATCTCATCTTTCATCTTCTAATTCTTCTCCATCTCTCATCCCTAACCCGATTTGCTATCATACAAGTTCATCTCCATCAACACCCTGCAAATACAGGAACACTATTCTACATGACCTTTTTTTATGATTGCATATATTTTCTTTCTAGATGTTTGTTTTCTGATACATATAGTTTTCTGTATGTTAAAATAAAAATTGACCAAAAATAATCAAATCAATGCTGATTAAATTGTAAATGTGTATATAAATAGTGTATCGCTTGGTAAATACAGTAGATCCATTACTGATCAATCTATTCACGTGAACCAAATACAGTAGATGCATTATTCGTTTATTTTTTTAGTTGCTAACACTTGGTTTCTTTTAGATGTTTATGAGAAGATTGAGAGGATGAAGATCGAAAGAAATTTGAAGATGTTTGTTTTAATTATTAACATGATGGTTGTAATAGTTTTATTTATGGCTTGAAATTTTTATTGTTGTTTTGCTACTTTTATTTTGGTTGGTTTGAATTTTGAATGTAGTAACTCTTAGTTAATGTTTTAAATGGTTTGATTTGTTTTTATTGAATTGTTAATTTTACGATTTAATTGTCAACCGGTTCCCACGAGAACCGTTTAACCGGTTCGGAACCGAACCGGAACCGTTATAATACGGTTCGGTTCCGGTTCTTAAATTTAGCAATTAACGGTTCTGGTTCGGTTCGGTCCGGTTCTGAACCGTTGCACAGCCCTACTCCAAGGGAGGACCATCACCACACCGTGCAGCCTAACGGTAAAAGCCTATGAGAAATTAGATCGTGTGTATATACTTCACCGACGGATCACCAAAATTTTTTTACCAATGGTCGCCTGACCACTAATGGAACCTTCACCGAGAAATTCTAATGACATCTTCGACAAGGCATGTTAGCTTAAAAAAAAATATTTATTGTGTTAACAAGTCATATAAGGTTACATTAAGTCATTTTATGTGTTAATCGTGTGTAGACTTCTTATTTTGTACCGCATTTAATACAATAAATATATTCATGTTATAATGCAATACAAAATACAAAGTACAAATACAAATGTTACAACAAAATGACCATTTTACAACCAAATAAAAATATAAATACAAGCACTACAATTTATATCAATATAATATAATAAATGAGATGAATTTGAGACACGTATTATGTGATTGGGCTGAAGGGTGTGGGGATGTGAGTTTAGTTATCAATTGTCACCTAGGATCATTAATTAAATGCTACACCACCCAACTCAAGCATCCACCATGATTCTTGTGGATTAAACCAGACCTCCTTTTTCTTTTTCCAATATTTTAAGCATGTGCATGTTTATTAATTTAGGATGATGGTTTGGGTCACCACACCCTTAGGATGGTGGTTTTGGATGGTGGATTAGAGGCGGGTGACACAACGACTTGGCTGGCCATGGTGGTTATGAGGGTCATGACCACACCCTATAGCTTTAGGCTATTGGTTTTGTGGTTTTGGAGGGAAAAACATCTCCCCTTATTTATGGAAACTAGGGTAATAGTCCGCGCGGTGCGGCGGTACATATCGTGAGCATTAGATCGGTATCGGTTTGGGTCGGGTCGTTACAGTACTTGAAGATACATGCACTCGGTATAGAAATCAGCAACTATTTTACATCGACAGAAAGTGATTAAAGCGAGCATCGACACCAGCACTCATGTTCGATATAGAAAGCAACACCTGTTTTACATCCACATAGAACTATAAAAACGAACATCAGTCTAAACATCGAGTTCGATAGAGAAATCAACATGTGTTTTACATCGACATAAAACAATAAAAAACGAATATCGGTACAAGCGTCGATGTTATTCGAATGATATCGAACGGTTTAGATCGTGAAGATACTGGTACCCAATTCAATTATCGTCACAGAAAGGAGTAATGTATTATTAAAATATAAATAAATGCTTAAAATTAGAATAAAAATAATAAGATAAATACTTAAGAAACCATTAAAATATAAATAAATATTTAAAAAATCTAAAACACTATTCATCAAGAGTTTTGTTTAATATGTATAATAACTAGTTAAATTCCCCCGCACGTTGCGGCGGGTATTCATTAGGTATGGGTTCGATTCATTGCGACATCGGTACGGTATCACCACTCGGTATATCAAGCGAAAGATAAAACCCAAAAAATAAAGTCACGATATGACCAAAACAATATCGATATGTGTTTTACATCGGTCAAAACCCATAAATAAGAATATCAGTAACGATTATGATAATAAGGATACGGATACCGATGTTATACCGTCGAGATCGCCAGGGCATCAATGTTGCTAAGACATTATCTTAAATGTTATATGAGAAAACTTAAAATAATTTAATGGAAACTTAAAAAAACTATAATATTATATGAGAAAACTTAAAATAATAAGATAAGGAAACAATAAAATAATAAATTAAAGTAGTAAAATAATAAAATAATGAAAACTTAAAAAACTATAATATTAAAAAAATCTCGGATTACTGTTCATCATCAGTTTCCTTTAATATGTATAATAATAATATGGAGCATTAATTCGAGTAACCTATTCCACCAAAATTAAGTCTATTATAATGTTTTTTTTACTGAATTTCTTTCTCACATTCTCTATTTTTACCAAACCCTAACAAAACCAATTTCTTTATCCTATTCTTTCGAGAACCGATTACACAACAATCGAAACAACGGTATGTTGTTTGCTTTTGATGTGTTTGCTTTATGATCTGAATCGTATTAATCGGATTTTTGTTTGGTTTTTTATCTCATAAACTCTACATACTCAATCTCTACATATGGTTCTTCTTTCTTTGATGAATCTTGAATTGTAAACACACACACGAATCTTGAATTGTAAACACATGTGTGTTGTTCATTTTTGATGTTTATGTTTTATCCTTTAGATATAGAACTGTCTCATGTTTTTTTTTTCTATCATCTAAACCGTAACCAGAGCTTTCATCATGGTCTTCTTCCTTCTCGATTCATCAAACAATAACACATGTATGTATTAGATTACACACCAAACGTGTTTCTTTTCATTCTATCAGAATGATCCATTCCATTCCACCTTCTATTCCTTCATACCAAACGCTACCAAGTGTTCAGCCATATGTGTTTTTTAGCCTTTTAAAACCTCATATTTAGATTTCTCTTGTCGTGCTACCCCAAATCCATATATTATAAGCCCCGAAACTCATTTTCTAGCTCCTGGTATGCCCAACTTACCGAATTACGTTTTGCTGACCAGACAAGTGCGTCGGCGACACGAAAAAAGTACATATTGTACCATGCTTGTACACTGTACATTGAGATACCGTAATCACCAAGTATAGGTTTTCTATATATGTTTATTGGTGCACAAGAATTACATCCATAAGATGTTTCAACTAACCTTATAAGCACTTAAATACTTTAGGATACTCATCAGGATTTCCAATTATATTCAACGTATTCAAATATGAATATGTATACAACGATCATATCGTTCTCGAAAACTTATTTTACATGATTTTAATAAATTAAATCCTTGAGGGACTTTCATGTAAACTTTTAGTATCCAGTGATTCATAACTTTCATAAGACACCTATCAGTTCGCTCTTTATATTACCAGACTAATTAAATATTGGAAAGCCAATACATCCAACACCGGAGAATACGTCTACTCATAATTAGCCATAGGTCTTTGCGAAAATACTTGTGCCACCAATTTTGCCATATATCACTTTATTTAATTTTCACATGATTCGCATAAAAGACTCATTTGTATCCAACATATTTTACAACTTCAGTTGTGTGGACTGTTGGTCCAGAAACTTTTCATGTCATTAAAGAATTCAATTATGCCTTATTTGTGTCTTTCCATTTTGGCCAGTCATTTATATGTTTTCATTCATAGGCAGATCTTAAATCTTGATCCTCGTCTTCATCATTTCAAGCGCTATATATTATATACAAAAGTATAACGACGTCGATTCATTTCGTTTCCATGTACTTTTAGACATAATACAATTTAATGAGATCTCCTTACTTTCAGGTACCTGAGGTCCTTCTTGAGCCTTCATGTCTAATGTCTCTTCAGGAGACCTTTTTAATATAACCTCGACTTGATCATCTTAATTAGTTGCTCCAACTTTCGAGGAATATTATTATTGGAATCGACTGGTCTACCACGCTTTAAACATGCAATAGACTCATAACAAACATGTGGTTGTCCTTCTGGGACACTCATCTCAATTGGAGCATTAGCAGTTGGTATATGTGACATAGTCACCTTTTTAAGGTCAGTGAATGTGTCTGGTAATAGATTCGCTAATCTTTGTAAATGATTTATTCTTTGTACTTCTGGTTCACACCTTTAGTTTTGAGGATCAAAGATAATTCATACCAACTCATTTCTTTTCCAACTGTATTTTATCTCCCCCTGATATTGGGAATGTTAATCCATTGAGATGGATATCAATTAATTGAGTCGTAAATAAATATCTCGTGAAAGGCTCTATTCATTATCATATATTCCCAACCATCTTTTAAGATCCCATCTTTGTGTGTGGCAGTGGATCATTTTCAACATATACCACACAACCAAAATCTTAGAAGTGACATCTTTGGTTCCTGACCAAAAACCAACTATAATGGGGAGAAACTATTACAACATGTTGGCTTGATGTGAGTTAATGTTATTGCATGTAAAATTACATGTACTAAAATAGAAACATGAACTTTTGCTCTCGTGATCATTGAATTTACAATAAGTTGTAGACGTTTAGTGATCGTCTTCAACAAAAACACTTATTTTAGTGATCGTCTTCAACAAAAACACTTATTTTAGTGATCTTAATAACTTGAAAATAAATTTCATAGTTATAACCGAAATAAATATGCTAATCTGGAACAATGTACTTGTTATATCATTAGCCAAGCCATAAATCACACGATCCTTAAGTTGTGTATTCGATAACCATTTAGATGATGCATCGATTTTAAACACAAAATGGTATCATGTTGGATATGTGTATCCTTTAATCACTTCCAGAAAATTTAGATATACACACCCTTCTTTATATGGCAAAATATAAAATTTCCCTTGAGAGCTAACATTACATGCTAATTACCAGCTTGAATAATCTTTTAGCTCTTCATTATGTTTCACATCATCATTGACTCGGTGTAGTCTAATCGGTCATGCCAACTAAGTAAATAATCATGATACGTAAACTTCTAGTTTACGATCGTATGTGTATTAGTTGCATTATGCGAGAGAACAATGCATTATCATTGCAAACTATCATGTTATATAACTTTTATCCTTTACACATTTTGTTCTCATATAATCACTTCTTTAATTTGCCACTTCTAGTGGTCTATCTCATTATGACCATTATTACAATTCTGATAGTCGGTCTCATTATTAACTTGGCTATCATAACATTCTGATGGTCAATCTCATTATCATCTTGGTTATCATAGCACTTCTTATAATCGATTTCAGTATTAACATGACCATCATTACAAATTTCTTAACTACGTCCATGATCACAACATTTTCAATGATCGTTATATAATATCATTCACTTTAGGGAATGGAATGACCAGAACAAACTTCATAGCTTTTCATTATTATTTTCTCAGACATACGAATATAAAGTCACTTCAAATCTTTCATACCCTTTTAATAATATTGCTACTTCAAGAGCATATTTGAGGTGTGACAACCGAAAATATTTACTTTCCCTTTGTAATAATCTTCTCTTTGCAATTTTCATAACACCAATTGAGAAGTAATTAGATGGCTGAGTCATATAAGTTTTATGAGTATGACACTTCGAGTGTAATGCCTAAGCGTATCTTTCATGAGATTGATACTAAACCACAACTTTGATTTAATTGTTCTATTAAATACTATCTTTATAATAAACTATAACATATAGAATACAAGGTGTACATAAAGTAAAGTCAAACAATGCTTTCACAATAACATGTCACCATATAAAACGAGTTATAATAAAACTTTATGGAATAAAACTTTTTATCATCACTTATAAACAAACGTATACATAATTTATGTATCAACATATCCGAGTATAACCAATCACAGATACATATTATATACGGATATTTATTACTTTAATTAAAGCATTGAAGAAGCACTGGTTCGAATGACCGAAATCAGTCGGACCAGGGGTTTAGTTCTGCATAAAAAGGTGAGTCCTCTCGTTTGATTCGGGGTTTGGCTAAGCTCCTTCTTCAAATGATATCTGCAAAACGAACAGCCGTTAGACTCGCCACGGGGAGAATGGAGGTTCTCTCCGTGACCACCATCCGGTGTGAGAATAAGTACAGGTTTCAATGAAGAAGAAGAAGTAATAGTGAAAGTGAAGTGAGAGTGACTTGAGAGATTGTACCTGAATTGCCTTATTTATAACCGAATTTTGGGCGGGAAAGTTTGTTTGACGGAAGAGATAACGGAAAGCATTTTCCATAATCAGTTACTCCCTTGCCTTTAATCTTCATCCTGATGTTTATGCACACGGATCGTGGGCGAGATCTATGGCTAGGGAGATGCCACGTGGAAAGTGTATGTATGTGGATCCTTCCCAAGTTAGTGCCATCATCGTGACTTTGAGGAATGCTCAGGATGATGCCACGTGGCCATTTGGTTATAACCGAATGGTTGTGCACGATAGAGCCTTCTAGAAGGTTTACAACTGTAATCCTATGTGGCTCTGCCTCATGCAAATTATGTTGCGACATAAAGGTCTTTTCTGTTTAAGCCTGGGTTGCAATTGCGCGGAGGTATTTTAGTTTTGAACGTCACATGAGTTTGCACAAGGATGTGTTATTAGTTCTTATCTCGGCTCGCGGATGTTGAAGATTGCTCTTTTTGAAGTTTTCCTTTTAGAACCGGTGCGCAGCCGCGCAGGGTTCTCTTAAGGAGGGTTTATTATGGTGAAGATGTGGTATGGTCCAATGTGCCTGCGCGAGGTTTTTGGGACCATACCCCTTCAAGTCCCCCCCCCCCCCAGTCCAGTGTTGCTCTTATGAAAATACGTGGAGTACTTGACTATATAAGAGGGGTGTGATTTTGTGCTTTGTAAGGTTTTGGCGGGAAATATGGGGAATCTTCTTGGAGAAGATATCTTTCAAGTTGAACTGTTCATTATGCTAAAATGAACGTTTTTTAGCATGAACAGTTTGATGTGGCGTGGCCCTTGTGTGCCATAGAGTGGAAGACGAATAGGTGTTTAACCGATCACCTTCTTATTGGCTTGTGGGAATGTGTGCCGATGTCTAACGCTGTCAGAGGCCATTTAATAAAATCGATGATTACTGTGGTGCCGCCGTTTTAGAAAGTGGCGATTTGACATTAATCATTACGATCTCTTACACTTCTCTTAATTATGCTGACGTCAACTCGTTTTAGCTTTATATATATGTGTGTGTGTGTGTGTTATTACTGTCCCTTTACCAGATTTGGTAAATATGAAGATAAGTCGAAAATACCATTTACGGAGGATATCCGATATTTTGAAGACGCTTGACGCTGACGATGCTATGCTATGCTTCGTCTTGGAAGTCTATCGCCAGAAAATGATGCCGGAGGTGAAGGGTTTTTCTGCACCGTGCCTCGCCTCTGTAAAGGGAAAGATGATATCCCATTTCCTTCTGCGGGTGATGATGATGTAGGTGTTACACGATTGTCAGCGAATGTCTTGATTCAGATGTTTCTATCTGATCGGAAGGGTCGGTGCTCGGTGGTGTACAATCGGCGTCAAAGTAGACGACCTTCTGCGATTCCAGCCGGGGCCCGAATGATGACATTTGATGATGGGGAGGATGAGAACCAGTGGATCGTTGACCTTCACCCTCTCGAATGGTATGGTGAAGCACTGCATACTCCTTTGGAGGTGTTGGCCATGTTCCCAGATGTCTAGTTTATTTTATATGTTTTTTGTAAATATTGTTTGCTGCACTGCTGTGGTTGTACACTTTTGTTCTTGTGCTGACTGCACAAGTAACTTTTTTGATGCATTGTTGTGCATGTAGATTGTTGTTAATGCGTATGGTGCGCAACTAACTGTTTTGGATATGATATATGTTTGGATTACTAATTACTTTGTTTAGGTAAAGCGATAAAGATGGTAGAAAGCTCATGTGTGAACGTTAGTCTGGATAGGACTTGTATCCGTGGACTGTTCATGAGACTTGTTATATGTTACCATGGTGTTTTCGTGCTTACCAAAAGGAATTACATGCATTTTGTAATAAACAATAGAAAGTAATAGAAGTAAAACTTTGTATTGATTGGATAAGGCGCAGGGGCCAGTAGATACTAAAGGTGAAATTTCACCAAACCACAGGGACTATCCGTGCATTTTACTCATTTTATAATTTAGGAAATAAAAATGTTCAACCAAAGTAACCCAAAATTTGTGTTCACTTATCTTCTTAACCCATCTTATATTACTAATCAGAAAAATATCTTAGCTCAACCATTATATTGTAATTATTTTATTTGAGATTTCTACGTGATTCAAATCTATTGATGATAATAAGATCATAAAATAAGATAAACTATTTTTCAGTAGTTCTCAAAGTGTTCAAACATATTAATCAACTAATTAAATCATAAAATATATTTGAAATCAAGATAATATCACAAATCATAACCATATATACCATGTATAAATTTAATCCATCTATGCACTACTAATATGACTTGTTACTTTAAACAAAAATGTCTTTCAATAATACAAAGTAAAACACACACATAATCTTGTTGACAAATTCTCCTTGATTGTGTCGGGTACCCTAAGGCCTAAGTCACTTGTTAAATCTTTATTACAAAATGTGTGACAAAATTAGTGACAATCCATGCAGAATCCCTCGAAAACAAGCATCACTTTTGACCCTCTTTTTTTCTTTCTAGCTTCGTGTGAGTCTCTACAACTAGTTTAGATAAAAAGATGTCCCTCATATGCACTTTTGAATGTATATGTCACCATAAGTATCAATTTGATTTTCTTTGTATATTTGGATTAAAGCGTTGTATAACATTTATAGTATGTCATTAATTTCAATACACAAACTAAACTAAACTAATACAAATAGAAACGTAAATACCCATGGCATTATAGCCTAGTGGTATCTTGGGGGTGGGATAAGGCTTATGATCATTAGGTCATAGGTTCGATTCCCACAAAGGGGGTTTTTCCCATATTTATTGGGTTTCCTCCTGAATTTGTGTATAGGCATTATTGCCTAGTGGAGATGGATATGATCGGGTGGTTCTGCTGGTGGCACGATGATACTCCAGTGGTCCGTCAGTGATCCAAATTTGCCGTTAAAATAAAAATAGAAACGTAAATGTGCAATACATGTCATACACGCCATTCAAAAAAAGAAAAAAAAAAATCTTAGTATACCTATATACATCAATCTATTATTCTCATATAAAGAGATTTTGGGTTGGATTTGTCATAAACAAAATTGAAAGTTTAGTGGATGTTAATGTTGTTTACAATTGTAACATAATTAAAACTTGATTGAATGTCAACGATGAACCTTGTTGCACAAGCATCGGTTTGGTACGTAACTAATGTGTTGCAAGACTCGAAGAGTGCCCCAAACGCCTTGGTGGTGTAAGGGGAACCGTGTTGTGCTCCATAAACAAAAATTAGAATTGTAGGTTTTTGTACAAATCACATCTTGTAAATATAACTTATACAGTTTTAAAACGCCCAACTCGCACACTTACTAACCCTACTCCTAAATCTATACATTATTGTCTATATTTAACAGAAAAATTACTTATTAAAGCAAAATTAAAATTCTGACAGAAAGTGTTTCGGTTCAAGACAACATACCGACCTGCTTGACCCATGTTGCCACTTGTACCTCTAAGACATGCCGCTTTGCCTCCATCCGTCCATCGGGTTTAGGGTACGTGTTATACCTAGTGAATGTGAATATAAGTCACGTATGTGTCAAGTAAGTAAAAGAGGCACTAACTATCAGATTTACTGCCTGTGCGTTTTACGTAGCGAGTGTGAGTGTGAATTATTTATATTTAAATATTTTTATTATGATTAAAAGATTATATATATTTATACTTATTAAATATAGTTTTATAATAGTTAAAAGATTAATAGTAAAGAAAAGATTAATATTTAAAAACATTACAAAACATAATAAAATTACTAAAGTCCGTATTTTCTCCTAATCCTAGCCTTCATCATCTCTAATTCTTGGCCAACTCACGATCCCTCAAGTTAAATTATCGACGTTCTTCCAGAGTATGTCGAAATCCTCCCTTCGTTCCTTGTTTTTCTTGATCTCGAGCTTTAGCGTTTGAATTTTGTAAAATTGTTGTATCTCCTATGTTAAACTTGTCAATCTATGTTTGACATTGTTGGTCATTTTCCTTTTCTCTTTTTGGGCTCGCGTTGCACTTCGTCATGGGCTTCCTCGTCATCTGTGTCGTTGAGAATTGAGATTAATGTTACAACAAGCATCTGAACCCTTCTTATTGCGTTGTGAAATTTTTCATTAACGTGATTCCAAAAGCATGTAGATGATTGATAACCGGTTTAAGGAATCTCAAATATATCAACCCAAGCTCGAGCTAATGCGATTTCTTCCTACATTGTCCTTAAAAGTTAAAGATGACCGACCAGATTGTTGCGAAAGTTGATGGTTTTTATTTGTTTTCGCTTTTTTGACTACCTGGGTTGTGTTTCGGGAACAAAATCTTGTTGATTCCAACCATGGAATCTCAAATTTGAGCAATCAAACTGCGGAAAATGTGACACTACTATTCGCAAAAGTAAACAACAAGCTTGGTGGAAACTGATTCAAACTTTATCATTCCTTAAACAATTACAAACTACAAGGTGAGCATCAAACAGAAAACTTTCCAACCAACAAGCTTGATGCATCTACATTATTATAAAAATTATTGATGTCTTTTCATCTCACAATTATTGATAATAACTTTGACCATCTTTTCCCATAATCATTTTCTTTTCAAGCCTGCTTTTCCAAAAGATTAATCGGGTCAAGATTCCGTTTCTTTAGAAGGATGTCTACATGATATCACGATTATTAGAAACGACAAAATGGCAAATATGTTAAAAACTAATTTCTCATAATGCGAACGACTTTAGAATTATGAGAAAACCTTAATCGCGTCATAAATGCCGTCTTTTAATGCAACTTATGTCTTTTATCCACAGCATCCGCCTTTCTCGCCGGCTTGTGAACCTCCAGCTGTCTGATCCGGTTGGGTGATCTTAAGTGTCGGAGGCTGTAAATGGAAACATCAAAACGGATATTTTAGAAACAAGGAACTACGTTGGACACAAATTTACAAATCCCTCTTAAATCCTGATTGAATGTTATTTAAGTTTACATATGGATCACATTTGAATAATTGGTAAAAATTATTGGGTTATTGGATTTTAATAATCCTAAGTTTCACCGGTTGCCTGATAATAATCCCAATTTTAAAAATTCCCTCCAATGATCTCAACAGCTCAACTTGTAAAAGTTTGGCCCCCATTGATCCTTTTCAAACATATAAAAATTTGGTATACTCAATAGATTCAAGTGCACCTGGAGACTCCTTAATTGATTTAAGTGCACCTATGTTAGAAAAGGATCAATGGGGCCCAAATTCTTACAAGTTGGGATCGTTGGAGGGAATTTTTAAAGCTGGGATTATTATCGGCCAATAGATGAAACTTAGGATTAATAAAATCCAATAACCCAAAATTATTAAACAATATTATTGTGGGCCCACAGGCTCAGTTGGGTTGCTAGGGTTACTCGTAATCTCTATATATTGTAACCAACTTATTCAATAATATTCATTCAGTCTTTTACCATCTTACATGGTATTAGAGCCTTAGGTAACCCTAACAACCTAACTGAGCCTATGGGCCCACAATAATATAGTCTAATAAAAATATGAAGAAAACTGTATATAAGCATACCTCGGCTTTAGTGTCGGTTTCAGCAAGTCTTTGTTTAATATCCTTTGCTATAGAGAAGAAGACCTCCTCGACATTCATATTTGTTTTTGCACTCTGTTTAAATGTTAATGTAGTAGCAAATTAGGCTAAAACTGATGATGTTTGACTAGCTATACAAGTTTGACTTACAGTTTCGAAGAATTTGATTCCGTATTCATCTGCAAGTGCTTGGCCTTTTGCGGTAGGAACGGCCTAGATAGGTCAGCAGAGACAATGACGATGATGACCAATGCATAAGAAATAACTACAGCATGTGTATAAATGATAGTGCTGGCAAGATGGTGTGTCAGGCAGGTTGAGTAACCGATCAAAACATGTAATGGTATGGGTCGGGTTGACCTGAGGGCTGAAACAACTTTTGGCGGATTCTTTTGTAAATAAAACGTGTGTCAAGACTCAAGTATTATAAGAAACTAGCAAATGAGACCCGCACACCACGGCGGGTGGGAATTCGGTCAATTTTGATTTAATGTCAAAACATAGACCAACTGTATACATCCATAAAAATAAGCACGAAAACGTATTATATTTGACATGAGTCATAAAACGTAAAGTAACTCAAGTTTACACCATCTAACGAATACATATTATATTTGACTCGACTCATTCCAAACAAAATTTACGTCTAAAAAAAGCACGAAAACGTATTATATTTGACATGACTCATTTCTGAAAAAAAATATGTCGAAATGTAACCCAACTTAAATCTATCCCGACGTGTACATAAAAATAATCACGTAAAACTCTATGGGGGTCAAAACGACAATTTACAAAGTTTTTAGAAAGTTGAGGGTGTGTAAGTGTTAATGCCGAAAGTGAGGGGGAGAAGTACACAAAAGACAAAAAAAACAAAAACAACTACTGTAGTACTGTAGCTAACATGATGCTCTATTATATATAATAATAACGAGTTTTTAGGTACAAAACGTAAACAGAAACGTAAACATTACGTAGAAAAGAATATTGTGGTAGGTACAAAACGTAGATAAAAATAAGCAAATCGCAATGATACATAATATGTTGCTCTGGCAGCGACCCGATTTTGAAAATCGAAACGTAAATAAAAACATCTATCATCACATCATATTCGAAAGTGTAAATGAAAGATACTAAAATGCAGGGAGTTTATGGGGAAAACCTTTATGGCCAAATTTTAGATTATAGAAGATGTGGTGATTTTTTTAAATTCAAGCTTTAGAATGTTAAAAAAGAGAAATATAACTTTGATAAACTTCAAGACTCCTAGTGTAACTTAATTAAAGTTTAAGGATATGATAGTAAATTAGTTAAAGAAATTTATGTTAAATAAACTGTTAAAGAAATTTATGTTAAATAAATTGTTAGGAAGTGATATGTAAAGTAGGATAATGTTGTGAATAAAATAAGTTAACCAAGTGTAAGTGATGAAAAATGTAAAATAGAAAAGTAAGTAAGTAACATGCTTTAAAGTTTGAAAAAGATTGAATTAATTATTTTGATTTAAAAGAAAAATAACGTATGTTATTTTCGTTCTAATGTCTACAAAATACCTATCTTGATTTGGTGTTGTATGTTTGTTATAGGTTAAAAAAGAATGTCTTGGTATCATGTTTAGAGATACCATAAAAGACAAAGAAGAATGAAATCAATTTAAAAAATAAAATTATAGAAATTGATTTAATTGGCATACATGTGTAGTAGAGCTTTTTTACCATTTGGAACTATATAGAATGATGGATCAATGACATCTTACAAAATTGAATAGTAATTTATCCACACAAACAAAATTCTGAATAATAATCAAATTATTTACATAAAATGATGTAAGAGGTCTTATGCACTAAGTATACACTTTGTGCGACTTTAGACATGTTTGATGGTTCAACGCATTTCCCTCTCAGCCATTTTTTTTTTATTTTACCCGTTAGAGATTTGAAACACAACCAAAACCAAACGATTCACAAGTAAATGGGTAAAAAATGCCACCTATAATATTCAATAAGTACCGATGCGTAATTAAGAAAATAAAGAGTGGTAGAACATACTCTCTTGCTTTCATCCATATCAGCCTTGTTTCCAACCAGTATCTTGTTTACATTATCAGATGCATGTTGTTCTATGTTACGAATCCAATTCTTGATGTCTAAACATAAAAATCATAGTTGTAAGGTCAGTGAAATGAGGAACGTTGACCCTAAAAGCACGAATCATAGAATGGAAAGTAGGGTTCCAAAAAATGTCGTGCTGTCACTAGAGATGATAAATTGAGACAATTATGTAATATTTTTTGGCTGATGAAAAAAAGAAACTGAAAGTAACCAAATAAAGACGGAGTATAAGCAAATACTGTTAAAGGATGACTCATCGGTTACGTCATACACCAGCAGAATACCCATGGCTCCTCGGTAATATGCTGCAGAACACCAAGATTAGTAACCAAATGAGTAAAACGCCATTTTCGCCCCTGAGGTTTCGCCAGTTTTGCGACTTTCGTCCAAAGGTTTGTTTTTCCGCATCTGTATCCAAAAGGTTTGAAATCTTGCCATTTTTATCCAGATCGTTAACTCCATTCATTTTTCTCCGTTAAGTCAGGGGTAATTTCGTCTTTTTTATTAACTTAAAGGGCAATTCAGTCTTTTTACTTTATGTACAAGCATTCAAAAGACCGAATTGCCGTTTAAGTTAATAAAAAAGACGAAAATACCCCTGACTTGACGGAGAAAAATGGATGGAGTTAACGAGCTGGATGAAAATGACAAGATTTCAAACCATTTGGATCAAGATGCGAAAAAACAATCCTTTGGACGAAAGTCGCAAAACTGGCCAAACCTAGGGATGAAAATGACGTATTACTCTAACCAAATATTATATGAAAAAATTGTTTATGACTAAAGATGTTTAATGACATTGACATAACTGAAGTTTTTCATCTTTTATTCTACTTACTGCTTTCTTAAACATCTTTCCTGCTACTAGTGGCTATTGACATGACCCGTAATGCATTTTTTTTTTTGACATTAAGCCCCGCTTACGGTATGCGCATATAATGTATATATGTGTGGGCGCTCGGGGGGGCAAAAGTGAAAGTGCACTAATTTTAACATTATTTTACTAATTTCGTGAAAATAACATTAAAAGAGGGGGATGGTTAATCATGCATCAGGTGGTGGCGTTGATAGCCGAAAGACAAGGGAGTACATGCACTAATCGGCTTTTGTCTTAATTGCTGAGTGTTATGTGCCTTATGTCCAAGGCTTGATGCAAAACTACAATCGAGCCGGGGGTCTCACTGGAAGCAGCCTCTCTATTTCTATGGGGTAGAGAGGTAAGGCTGTCTACATCTTACCCTCCTATAACCCTACGTTAGCTTTGCTATTGGTGGGATATACTGAGTATGATGATGATGATGATGTTTAATGACATTCAGCTGAATCGAAATTGTGAAAGATGATACACATGAACAATACGATGTTCTTCTAGATAGGTTTATTTACTACACACTTAAAAAGAATCTAACATAGTTTACAAGCTACAAGACCTTGCTACATTAAAATGTTACAAAAGTTATACCAATCATGCAAAGCAGAAAATTCTTTTTTTAAATACTTACCTGTTGTGATTGTCCTAAATCGCTCCTGACCAGCAGTGTCCCAGATTTGCAGTTTGATGCGTTTCCCATCAAGCTCGATGGTCCTTATCTTAAAATCGATACTATATAAGTGAAGACCAAAGTATTAATTATCAGTATTTCATGAGACAGCTTGTAGACTAATTTTTTCGCAAGTAGGAAGATAACTAAAAATGCGAACATACGAACCCTATGGTTGTAATGAAACTAGTGGTGAAGGAACCATCTGAGAAACGTAACAGAAGACAACTCTTACCAACACCTGCAGCAGTGAACAAAATATAATCATAAATGCATGAGACTTTGAATGATAATATTATATCCAGATTTTTAATAATAACGTAATAACGCCTTCAGAAATAGGAAGACAAAAAATCGGTCCGTCCCATTACATAAAAAGATATGAAATTTCCATTTTTGTTAACTGTAAGTATTCTTTATTAATCTTTTTAACTGTAAGTAGCTAAAAGTCCCATAACTTATCCATATTACCTCTTTGCTATTAAACTATAATGATAAAGTTCACATAATGTCTTTAACTCCATAACTTCCACTGCTCATTCTTCTAAATAACCAAAACATATAATAAATGGTTTGCATCTATACTACCTTGTAATAGAACTCTTTAGGGCAAAATTGGCATTTCACTTAATTTTAAGACGCCTGCTTGGGGCATTTTTGGTGTTAATAACATAATTATGTTATTTAATAAATACATTATTACTCATGTTATTACTAATTCAAAACCTGAAAAAAAACCGAAACAACTAAGACTGTGGGGAGTGGGGGCTTGGGTTTGGGCGTGGGAACCCAACCCACGCCGTGTACACCATCCCCTTAGGGGCTTGGGTTTGGGTGTTGCCCCTTTGGCGTGGGATTTTGGCCGGGCTTGGGGTGAGGTGGCTATGTGGGATTGGTTGGTGTTTTTATGTGTTTTTTTTATTTGATGCATTTATTTTTATTTGATGAAGTAGTTTTATTTATTTTTATTTGATGAATAAAAAATAAGTGATGTAGTAGTTTTATTTTTATTTGATGAATCAAAAATATGTGTAGTTTTATTTTTGTTTGATGTATTTTTTTTATTTGATGTACTCCTTTTATTTAATTTGATGTATTTTTTTAGTATAATTGTCATTGTCTTTTTTTTAAATTAATAAAAATGTCTTTTTTATAAATTTAATTCATTTGTTTAGTAAAATAAAGTATAAAAAAGAAACTAGTGTCACGTGTCAACTCATGCCCCACACCCAAACCCCTCCACTCCCCTACTGGCTTGAGCACACTCCCTACATAGCAGACATGTGTCAACTCATACCCCTAACCCAAACCCCTCCACTCCCCATAGTCAAATAAATAAACCTAAAACGAGTACAACAATGTAAATTGTCGACAACGCCGCAACGTGTGGGTTCCACACTAGTTGCATATAATAGTTAAATTTCTTCAAGAGTTAAATGCCATTTTAGTTCCTGTGTTTGGGCCATTTTGCCAGTTTAGTCCAAAGGTTTGATTTTTCACCTGTGGGTCCAAAAAGGTTTTACTGTTGCCATTTTAGTCCACTAGGTTAACTTCATCCATTTTTTCTGTCAACGAGAAGGGCAATTCGGTCATTTTATATGTAATTCTGTTAACTAGAAAGCCAATTCGGCCATATAAAATGACCGAATTGCCCTTCTTGTTAACAGAAATAATGAATGAAGTTAACCCAGTGGACTAAAATGACAACGGTGAAACCTTTTTGGACCCACAGACCGCGAAAAATGAAACCTTCGGACTAAACTGGCAAAATGGCCCAAACGGCATTTAACTCTTTCTTCAATTATTATCTATTCCCACAATGAATAACAGATAACAAACAATAAATTCATAACATTCAAACCCTATGTAACAAACAAAACGCAAAAATAACGATCCACGTATATACAATTTCTACAATGTATAACAATTAACAACCCTAATCTACAAAATCGAAATGAAAAAAGGTACCGCTGTCGCCGATTAAAAGGAGTTTGATGAGATAATCGTGATCCGATCGACCTCTAGCTGGTGGAGCAGCCATATTGATTGATTTAAATTGATCAAAAAATTAAGAAACCCTAGGCGAGGTGGTAACTTGTAATGTTTTTCATCTGAGTATACAAAATTGGGGAAAAATTAGAAATAAAATTGAAATTCATTAGTGTAAGTTGATAGAAAGAAATACGTGAGTGTGTGTGTATATATATATATATATATATATACGTTTAGGGTTGTTGTATAGAGACAGAGATTGTGTGTATAGATTTATTTATTACCAGATCAGAGAGAATAGAGAAGGAGATCTGAACATGAACGAGGAGAAAGATGGGTAGCGTCTGAGATACGTCAGCACTGGTCGGCCGTTGAGGGTGGTTTTGTTTGTATTATGTTTTAAGTTTTTTTTTTTTTTTTTAATTTGAATGTGTAGTGTAAATATTAGCGCCGTAAACGAACGGAACGTTCAGCGAACACAACGAACAGTTTGTGAACTGTTCGGTGGTAAGTTTGTTTTGTTAATGAATGAACACGAATGAGATTTTTTTGTTCGATTAACTAAATGAACAAACACGAATAAAGGAATCGTTCGTTAGACTGCGTTTGTGAACGTTGAAGGGCTGGCAAATCGTGTCTTAGCATGTTTAACAGGTATCTGATAACGCGAATAAGAAAAATTTTAAACATGAATACGACTCGTTTAACTACTTTATATCTAATGTCTATAAGGCATATGTATATTTTATGCAACTAGAAGGAGAAATAATGGATCCTAACTTTCAAATTTTGATTATTTTTAAAAACATAAAAAATCGCATGGTGTACTTTCCTGTTATCGTGTCTTAGCAGGTTACCTACAGGTTACCTATTGCCAGCCCCCGGTTCGCTAATATGTTCGTTTACATTCGTTTATTACCCCCCCCCCCCCCCCCCACACACACACATTAGTTAATGCTTATATTAAATAATAGTAAAATGTGAACATTTATCTAAACATATGAAGAAGTTGGACATTAACGCCATTTTTTGGGATATGTTTAAGTAGGGTTGTCAATGAACCGAATGAATACGAGCAAGGTCTTCTTCGTGTTTGTTTGCTTAGGGAATAATGTGTCACGGCCCCCGATCCAGTTTCCTGGTTCAGTTGCCGCGAGACAAAAAACTCGTGGTATTTAATTTTGGCAGCGGAAATTCTAGCAGGATCTTTTTAAAACCGAAAACACCCGATTATTTTATTTCAAGTTTTGGGACAACCCCGCAATTTACAATAGAGGAATTTTACTGGAAAATTCCCTGGTTACAAAAACATGTTTGTTTATTTATTGACTGAGCCACTTTATCCAAGCTGGTAGTGCTACGCGGCACTTTTCCCTGGTTCACAGTAACTCACCTGAAACATGTTTAAAAAGATTTTATCAGCGGGGAAATACTGGCGAGTCATTCAATTTGCATAAAATGACACATTGTTATAGATTACAGTATTAAGAGCGATTACAATTGCCACTGTCTTACAATTATCTGGTCTAGTGTCACACCATTTGTGACTATGGTCATACCACCATTGGGTCCTTTCACCCAATAGTGATGATTATCACTGTTTAGGTCCTTTCACCTAAAAGTGAGAAAACAGTAGTAATGTGCACAATACCCTTCTTACTGCCAGTAATCTAAGATAACAAAGACTTAATCCCTGTAACATATAACTGGAAAACATTTAGGTATTTGTAAAACACTTTTGATAAAAAGAGAATGACTCACATTGCACGTTTAGTGGGACAGAGTTTTGCCTACTGATTTAGCCTCGTAACCTAGTTAAATAATAATGCACACGAAACTAGGTTAGTAACTTAATACAACATTTACGATAAACTCACGAAATCAAAACCCTCACGACGAATGACAAAGTATAGCCCGGATTCGGGCAGCACTTAAACATCCATCGGATCGGTTTCAATCGATCGGACATTGTATCGTAGCAGTGATCGAGTTATTACCCTGTAATCGTAGCAGCGTCTCGACTCTTAAACACTCGTTTTACCAAGAATTTTGACGTTTTTGAAAGAAAGTTTCGACACAGAAGGAATGGCCATGCAACGAGAAATTTATAGCTGATTTTTGGGTCTCTCGCGGCCCGCGTAAACCTAAGGGGAATCCTACGCGGCCTGCGAGGGCCACCCTAGCTACAACTAGGGCTACCGTGTCACGTGTAGGCTTGCCACGTGTTTGACACGTGGCAAGCCGCTTCTCCGGAGAGTTTTCAGGCTGTCGCGCCCTGCGTAAGCTTCGACTATCTCTAACGCGACCCGCGAGCGATCAGAAAAATTGAATTTCTTGGTTTTTCATAAGAATTAGGGTTTTAGGGGTCCGGGTTTTCACTTACGGAGTGTTGTGAGATATTTTTGCAGGTCCTTACATCCTCCCCACCTTATTTAAAATCTCGTCCTTGAGATTTACTGGAACAGGTAAGGGTACTTCCGCTTCATTTCTGATTCCAGTTCCCAGGTATACTCTGGTCCTCTCTTTGAATTCCACTTTACTTTGACCAGCACCAATCTTTTGTGTTTAAGGAATTTGACCTTTCTGTCTTCCATTTGAAGAGGTTTTTCCACAAATTTCAACTTTTCATTTACCTCTATATCTAGAAGAGGTACTACCAGAGACTCATCTGATAGGCATTTCTTGAGATTGGATATATGAAACACGTCATGTACCCCGGCTAGCTCTTCTGGTAGTTGCAAGCGATAGGCAACTGGTCCCATCCACTGGACTATTGGGAATGGTCCTATGTACCTTGGACTTAGTTTTCCCTTCTTACCGAACCGAACTACTCCTTTCCAAGGAGAAACTTTTAAGAGTACCTTGTCTCCAACTTGGAATTCTAATGGCTTGCGTCGATTGTCTGCATAACTCTTCTGGCGATCTTGAGTCGTTTTTAGTCTTTCCTTGATTTGAGTTATCTTATCGGTGGTTTCTTGTACAATTTCGGGACCTGATAACTGACTTTCTCCTATTTCTGCCCAGCAAACTGGAGTTCGGCACTTTCGTCCATACAGTGCTTCGAATGGGGCAGCTTCGATGCTTGCATGATAACTATTGTTATAGGAGAATTCGATTAAGGGTAGGTGGTCATCCCAGTTTCCACCAAAATCTATTACGCATGCCCTGAGCATGTCTTCCAGGGTTTGGATCGTCCTTTCACTTTGTCCGTCTGTTTGGGGATGGTATGCAGTACTTAAATTCAGCTGGGTTCCCATTGCGTCTTGGAAACTTGTCCAGAAATGCGAAGTGAAGCGACTATCCCTATCTGATACTATGGAGAGTGGGACTCCATGTAAGGATACTACCTTGTCTATGTATAACTTTGCTAATCTTTCCATGCTAAAGGTTTCCTTCATTGGCAGGAAATGGGCTGATTTGGTTAATCGATCCACAATCACCCAGATTGCATCATTACCTTTCCTGGTCTTGGGCAACTTGGTAACAAAGTCCATTGTTATTAGTTCCCATTTCCATACAGGCATTTCTAACTGTTGAAGTAAACATGAAGGTTTCTGATGTTCTGCCTTAACTTGTGAACAAGTTAGACATTTAGAAACATATCTAGCTATGTCCTTTTTCATTCCTATCCACCAGAAGTTGTTTCTTAAATCTTGGTACATTTTATTATTACCAGGGTGCATTGTGTACCTAGATTTATGAGCTTCCTCTAAAATTGTATTTCTTAAATTTCCTTGCTTAGATACCCAAATCCTTTTCTTATGGAATCTCCAAATTCCATCAGTCCCTTGCTCTAATTCCTTTATCCTTCCTTTCATTCTTTCAGCATCATCCTTGATCGCTGTTTCTTGAACATTCTTCAGTTGTTCCATTAAATCAAATTGGCGATTTAATCTAAGAGCACGGACTCGTCTTTGTTTTTCATGATACTTACGACTTAAGGCATCTGCTACTACATTTGCTTTTCCTTCGTGATATTGAATATCACAGTCGTAGTCACTTAGAATTTCCATCCATCTCCTTTGCCTCATGTTTAATTCTTTTTGCCCGAGTATGCACCTTAAACTTTTATGATCTGTATAGACAGTAAACTTACTTCCGTACAGATAATGTCTCCAAATTTGAAGGGCAAAAATTATTGCTCCTAACTCTTGGTCATGAGTCGTATAATTTTCCTCATGCTTCTTTAACTGTCTTGATGCATACGCAATTACCTTTTTGCGTTGCATTAGCACACATCCTAATCCCAAATTAGAAGCATCGAAGAAGACTTCAAAATCTTCTATTCCGTCTGGTAAGGCCAGAATTGGGGCGTTTGTTAATCTTTGCTTCAAAATCCTAAAGGCTTCTTCTTGCTTGTCTCCCCATTCAAACTTAACAGTTTTTTACAGGTTAGCTTAGTTAATGGAACAGCTATCCTAGAGAAATCTCGTATGAAGCGTCTATAATATCCAGCTAACCCTAGGAAACTTCTAACTTCAGTAGCTGATTGTGGGACCTTCCAATTATGATTGCTTCTATCTTAGAAGGATCTACGTGAATGTCTTCGTGATTCACCATGTGTCCTAAAAATTGCACTTCCTGTAGCCAAAATTCACATTTCGAGAATTTGGCGTAAAGCTTTTCTTTTCTTAACAGGGTTAAGAGTGCATGTAGGTGCTTACAGTTCTCATCCTGACTTTTGGAATAAATAAGTATATCGTCGATGAAGACGATTACGAATTTATCTAAATACGGTTTACAGATCTTATTCATCATGTCCATAAATGCTGCAGGAGCATTAGTTAGTCCAAATGGCATGACTGTAAACTCGTAGTGACCATACCTAGTCCTGAAAACAGTTTTAGGTATGTTTTCTTCCTGTACCTTCAACTAATGATATCCGGAGCGCAAGTCTATCTTAGAGAAATATCTAGCCCCTGAAGTTGATCAAAAAGATCATCAATCCTAGGTAATGGGTATCGATTCTTAATTGTAACCTTATTCAATTCCCTATAATCGATACACATTCGCATTAAACCATCTTTCTTTTTCACAAACAACACTGGTGCTCCCCAAGGGGATGAACTAGGTTGTATGAATCCTTTGCCTAGCAATTCATCTAATTGCTTTTTCTGTTCTAACATTTCAGTGAGTGCTAACCGATAGGGTGCCTTGGCTATTGGTGTAGTTCCAGGAATTAGATGTATTCTAAATTCTACTTCCCTATCTGGTGGTAATCCTGGTAGTTCTTCTGGGAATACATCCGGGTATTTGTAACACCCCGAAAACGGGTTTGGTAATCAAACCACGTTAATAATAATGAATGGGTAAAATACCGTTAGTGGTAAAATTAACCCGGTGAATATAAGGATTTAAATAAATAATTTTATGTTAATAAAAAAGAAGAATAAACGCTTTGAGAAAACAAAGCGTATAAGAAGCCCGAGTTAACGAGACTTAAAAATAAAACGGGTTATGACTTTCCCGAAACCACTAAGTAACTAGGAATATCAACCTAGTTAGTTAAGTCTGGTTAAAACAATAATGAAAACATGAATTGTTAAGCCTTCATGAAACTTGAAAACTTGAGGAAAGTTTAGGGGCCAAATATGAAACACTGGAAACTAGTTTTAATTAAATAAAAATCCTACACCAAAACACACACACTAAGTGTGTGTTCTGGTCGAGACTTCCAGAAGAGCCAGGAGCTCTCACCTTCAAACCCTAGATTGCTCAAATTGATCAAATTGAAAGGCTCAATCAGTCCCAAATCGAAATCCAAGCTTATATTAGTGATCACCTAAGTGAGGGGATCACGAGGTATGTTAAATTTTGTCTTTTGATTACATCTTGAAATTATGATGAACATTAGAAATCGAAATCTGAGTTTGATTGATTGATGCTTAGATGAAATTAGTAATGAAAAGATGTCTAGGAGTAAACCCTAGTCAATAACTTGTTGAATTAGTGTTAAATTATGAAGTTCATGATCATCCATTATGTGTGTTTAATGGGTTTTGTAGAAACATGATGAACACTAGAATCATGACTATCAAACTAGTGTTATTTGAACTCTATGAAGTTAATCATGACGTTGAACCATGAATTAGATGATTATTTAGTAAAAGCTGTTGAAATTGGCAAGATAAGTAATCATGGAGTTTGATTATTAATTTTATAAAATTATGCTCATTAGGTGTTTGTTAAAATGCCTAAGAGAAAATTAAATGTATAAATTCGGAACAAAACGCATATTTGAATGATGTGAATTATGCGTTATATGACATGAATAGAGTGCTAAACGAACCGTTGATTGAACTCTATAGACAAAGGAATCGAGTCTCCAAGCGGATAAGCCGGAGCGGACACACGCTTGAAGGGAATGCTTTAAAGGTACGCGACTTGTCGTCTTAGTTAAAATATGTTTAAGGTTGATATAGCGAAAATGGTTGAGTTGGTATGTCAATGAAGTGATAGGATTCACTCGACAACCAAATGGGTCAAGTTAATGGTTAAAATAATAGTGATCAAAATAAAGACACCATTTGGTAAAAGTTATAACGGGTCGGACAATCTAAGGAAATGTCTTTTAAGTAGTAAAAACTCACGGTGCGAACCGGAATTGGTCCAATGGACATTATGGTATTAATATACCATCATACGTTGATAAATGGCCATGTCGACTAAATGGGCCAAATGGAGTGTAAATACCATTTGACAATAATAACTGACGACTACTTGTTGAGTTTTGTGATTACAGGAAACATCATATGTTGCGTTGCTTTAATTAGAAAATTTAAAGCAAGAGGTATGTAAACGGGTCAAGGTTATGACCCGAGCCAGGTACATATAGTTAGATTTATAGTTAAAAGTGGTATTGTGGTTAATAAATTAGTGGAAGTCCCTTGTCGTAAATTGAGTAACTAAAGTTGACCAAAAAGCCCTTGATGGGTATATTGGGCAAACGGCCTATATGGGGTGTTTGGAAACTTGCATTATGATTATGAAATATAGGTAGATAACTTGAATGCGGAGTTATGAAGCGTGAAAGGAAAAGAATGAGTTTTAAACTAAAATGCTTAATATTCTCTAAATGGGTCGAAAGGGTTTTATGTGCATAAGTAAATCATAATAAAATTTCGAACCCGAACAAAGGACTTTGGGTTAAATACATGGGTGTATATATTTTGTTGTTTAAAAAACCAAGTGGGTGGTTTTAAATAC
Organism: Helianthus tuberosus; assembly: GCA_030545235.1. Lineage (NCBI taxonomy): Eukaryota > Viridiplantae > Streptophyta > Magnoliopsida > Asterales > Asteraceae > Helianthus > Helianthus tuberosus. Next base: position 48,995,089 of record CM060387.1, on the reverse strand, counting down.
ATACGGGTCAAAAAGTGTCAAAACTGAATTTCAAGCCGAGAGCTTGAAATATAAAATTTTGTAAATTCGGATGTCGGATTTTTACTCCATGAGATGGAGAATTAAATTACGAACGCGTAGGAAAAAGAATCGCGTAAAACGGAGGTCTAGATCAAAAGTTATGCCATTTTAAAGTTAGAATTTCGATCGAAAACGGAGCTGGGCAAATGCAGCAACCAGCATGAACATTCTGTCAACATAGGTATGTGGAGTCGCGCCATGGCCAAAGGCCTTGGCCGTCGCGCGCGGCGACGGCCTGAATTGTTGAAAATTTTGATTTTTTTATTATTTCGATTATTTGACCCAATTTCCTTGTTGTACTTGTTATTTAACTATCAAAACTGACTTCTAAGTTGGTTTTGATCATAGGTGAATGTTGAGAGTCCCGGATGAAGATCAAGCGTCGAGCAAGAACCGAACACACGTCAAATGAAGCTTCCGCGTCAAATCTTGATTTGTGTTATTATAAGTGAATTATGTAAACTTATAAATTTGTTTTGAAACGTTGTAATTATTTGGGAATGTTAGTATAACAAGTTTTTGTAAAGTCACATTTTAGCATTTAAAATGTGTATTTTATTATTAAAATCTTGATAAATTGAGACGGGCGTTACAGGTTGGTAATCAGAGCCCATGGTTAAAGAATAAAGTGTGTTCGGTTCGAGGCTTGATCGCAAATTCGGTAAGTACATGTATGTTAATAGTTTAGTAGGATTAAAGTGTTGTGAACAAAACATAGGGTATCGTGTAATACATGTTACACCAACGAAAATGATTAGTATAGTTAACGAAATCACGTGCAGTAAAAAGCCTTGTATTACAATACGTGCATTTGTTAATGTTGAAATTACTAACTTTTGTAAATGTTTAGTTGAAGGATACTCGCATCTGAAGATGACGAGGGTTGAACGAATTGTGGATATGATGGTGGAACGGTCCGATGTTTGACAAGCAGGGCATACTCATCAAGGACCTAAATCACGCGATGATCGCGAATGAAGTTAACGGCAAGAGAAGCCCGTAAGGGCAAGCATTACCAGGTGCACACTTTTAAATTTAATCGCATAAGTAGTAATATGCAACAAACACGTAGGGAAAGACGGTTGCATATATCTAATAAAACCTGAATAGGATATCTATTCAGGATGATGTTTCCAAGAGAAGTTTAATAGAAACATGTGTTATCCACGATGAGGAATAACAAAGAAATAATAGGATTAGTTCATATGGAAACTTGGACGGGGGGTAATTATCCAAGTGGAAAACTCTCAATATAATGCTATTGAGAATAGTAGCGACCACATTAACGAATGTGACTATATAATAGTTCAATAGAAAAGAAAAACATTTTATATGTACAAAAGTAAAACTATTAAAACTAATGATTGTTGTTTTGAAATTAAATAAAGTTTTACTAAAATGAAATCAGAGATATGAAATAAATAGGGGCGTTAGTTACATGGGGTGTGATGTGAAAACTACAAAAAAGTCATGTGTATCATGTGTTGATCGCTTACTCTGGCCAAGTAAGTAGTGGCATAGATACCATGAACTTCTTGTAGCGGACACATTTACGTCCGATGTAGTAAGGACGGGGTGAATGGGACTAATTTAAATGGTACCCAAATGAGTCAAACAAGTAAGATGTTTGATAGTAAACGTAAACGCAAGTCGGGTGACAGGGAGCGTATTACATTAGAATAACTAGCCCGAAAGAAGGGACAAATATTAAAGTAAATATTTGCTAGGGAGCTTCAAAAGCTGAAAGACATGATATCCAGTGTGCCTGGAGTGGTCCAGCCAATTCCAGAAGTATCCCAAGACAGTCATAGGATATCCCGGTTTGCGCATCCTATCTGTGATGCTGAAATCCCGAAAAGATTTCAAACCCCCAAGTAAGAGTAGAATTTATTTTCTATCTCGGAATGGTATGTATCCTATTTAAAGTATGTTTGTTTATTATCTTGAACCCAATACTGACTTAAGCATCGGAGGGGTGTTAGCCAAGCTAACACCCACCTTAGTTTACAATTGTTTTGCAGGATATGCTTCAGGATATAGCTCCAGGATATATGCTCAGGATAAGTCGAAAGATTAGAGGATTGGCCCCCTCTCTCACGTTTAAGGGATCCTGGTCCCTTCAAAGGTTTAAAGGTATTCACCTTTCTTTCGAATTGGGTTTAAACACCTCGCCTGGAGCGCAAGTAATCTAGGTATAGTTCAAGGTAGCGGGACCAGTTCATGTAAAAGTGGCTGACAATTTCGTTACTGTTGGCTATATCCTGGATCCTAAAGGTATATGAGGATTGATCACCCTCTCTCACGAAAGAGTATTTTCATACTCTCTAAGGTTTAAAGGTTTTCACCTTTCTAAGAATTGGAGTTTATACACTCTCGCCTGTAGCGCATGAAATTTAGGGTTTATCCCCAGATATCAGGGTTTATCCCCAGTATGTTAAGGATTCATTTCAGGATATGAGGGGTTCTGCCCTTGTGCATTCGGAATTCATTCGAGTCAAAATATAAATACATTTGTGTTTTGGTCGAACACAGGGGACATACGTTATACTGTTCAAAGGATGGATCCAAGTTTATAAGTATGCACTGGGGACAAACTTATGATAAAGGATTGGAACTGATTCTCTAAGAATCTCTGGTATGATCTCTCCTTTTTGTTTGGACAATTTATAGGTTATATTTCAATATCCTTTTCAAGATATCTTTCAGGATATCTCCCAGGATACATTTATGATATATGTTCCTAAGAATGTTCAAATCAAACAATTTTCACAAGTAAAATTTGTATGTTAATGACAATAATAATAAAGTCAAAAGAGTGGTTATATTATTAACATACCAAAAGATGTGCTCTTAGTTTCACCTCAAAACAAGGCCCATCCACTAAGAGCACTAATAGTTTCTTACCATATTTACCCAACAGTTGAAGGTTTCATCTCAATCCGAGACCCATCCGCCTCCAACTGTTGTATTGTTCAAAAAGTATGTAGGAAATGTAAATTGTTCAGGTGCAGGAAAGTAAAGTGCGGAAAAGTAAATTGTTTAAGGGGCTACAAACCAACATTCAAATTCAAAAAGGTGGGCTCTGGCCTTGGCACGTATATCCGTCATCGCCCACCTAAATGCCCTCACACAGCGGCATCTCCTCCAACCTTCTCAGACTTCTCAGCACCAGCATCCTGACCAGCATCCTGAGCAGCATCCTCGCCAATGTCCATCCCAGCATCAGCTCCAGCATCCTTCTTGTCTCCAGCCTGGATCACCACTTCTGCTGACTTAGAAGACTCACCAGCTTCAGCAGGAAGGGGCACAGCTTTGCCTCCGAGCTCCTTTAACTTGGCCACCCAGGATTCAACCGGCCAAGATGGACAAACAAGGCCCATCTCCTTGGCCTCGTAGGCCATCTTGATGCGTGCTTGTAACAAGGAGATGATGGCAGAAGCCTTGATTCCCTCCCGGAAATTGACCAAGGCTTGATCATGATCCATTTGAACGGTGGCAAGTTTGACCTCAGCGTCTTGGGTGACCTTCTTCAGCAGGCTTTCGTAGTGCCGGGTCTTCGCTTCAGCAATGGCACCTTGGTCAGCAACGGTGCTCTCGAGCTGCTTGATCCTGGCTTCATGAAGTGCCATAGTACCACAAGCGTCATTGTACAAATGGAGCAAATGCTGGAGGCCCTGCACATCAATTACAGGTATAAAGTTAGAATATATGTTGACCAAGATATCCTATCAGGGTATCCTGTTAGGATATACGTGCAGGATATATGTGCAGGATATACATGAAGGATATGCGTCAGGATATTACCTTGTTAAGGAAGGATGTCATTGGCTCTAAGGAATCAGAGAAGCTGAGTTCGTCATAGGAGAACCCTTCTGAACCTGGAGCACTGACTTCAAGACCCTTCCTCTTTTTCGCTGTGGAAGCACGGGTTCTTGGATTGGCCTTGGGAGCCGGGAGTGGCTTGGAGCTAGTAGCAGCAGGAGTCTCCTTCTTGATTGTGGCTGGAGTTGGATAGCTGTCGAGTTCATCAAGGTCTAGATAGACTGGAACTTTGCTGGAATCTGCACACAGGGAGTAAAATTCTAAATCTCTCCTAAGAATATCAAATAAAAACATATGTGTACAGGATATCTTGCAGGATTCTTACCAGACATGTTTGCACTTGAAAGAGGGCTTGGAGTTGGTGGGGATGGATTAAAGCTTCTCTCTGTTTCTGAAAGGAGTCTGATGGCGTCTATTCTTTTTTGGGAATCAGCAAGGGGAGGTGCAACCTTCCTGAAATCAGCTGCATACACAATAGAGGAAATAAAATTGATCAGTTCAGGATATAAAGCAGGATAAGAGACAGGATCATTCTTAAACCCTAAGTCCTACCCTTTCTCAACCATCTCATCGGATAATCCGTTCCACCAGGGATTGAATCCCTTTTTACAAAGAAAAACTTGGATTGCCATCCATCCTCGTTCCTGGTGGCACGAAGTATCAATGGGTCACCGGAAGTAGAATAAAATAGGAATCTAGATGAGCCGTGGCATCTAAGCTTGTAGGCTAAAGGGAGATCATGGACGGAAAGGTCAGGTATATGGTTTCTCTTGATTTGGTCAAGAACAGACAAAACACGCCAGAGCATTGGCATGGTTTGGCTGAAAGAAATTTTGGTGATGTTAAAGAACTCGGTGATGAAGTCCGGAAAGGGGAATTGTAGCCCTAGGGTAAAAGGGAAAGCACTAAAGCATATCCACTCGCTGGAGACCATATCTGACCGGATTTCTCAGTCAAAAGGTCGAAATACGGTTCCTTCCGGGAAGATACCGGAGGATTTCAAGGCCGACAAGTGGGCACTGTCAAAAGTGCATATCTCCTTCTCCGGTTCTTGGAGAAGGTTCTGTTGGATGAATGTGGGAGCCGAGTCACCTGAACTGGACCTTGTTTGCATAGGCATTTGCTCGTCTGAATTTTCACCGGAGAAAGATGAAAAAGAAGAATATGAAGATGAGGGAGAGAATATTACCTTTTCCTTGTCGATTATGGTTAAAAAAAGGAGATGAGGATGAGAAGATATCGGGCATGATGAGTAAATATAGGCCGGGTGGTTGAAAGCTGTCACATCAATGGTCTTATCTCTTAATTACCTCGGCCACCGTGAAAAATGTAACCGTTAGTGCAGGATATCAAACGGTAACATTTTTGGGGACAATTGTTATGGGTGAAATTCTGAGCCCATATCCTGGAAAATATCTTGACATATATCTTGATTATATAGTATCTGTTTACGTCCGGGATGCTGATTCAAGATATTGGTAACATCCTGAATCGTATCCTCAGGATTACTAACGGATTATGTGCAGGTACGTGGATTAGAAGCTATCAACGTTCACGAAGACTCATTCCGCGGAAGACTCGGTCCAAGTCGTTCAAATGAAGACGTTGAAGCCGTATTACTCGGTCAATAACGTTCACAATGGAATATTCGGAGTACCCCATATTTGTAGGGATTATTGTTTGTAATTCATTACTATAAATAGGTGGGTATACCAGATCAAATAGGACATCACTTTTCGCACTCATTACACTCTAACACTCGCTCTCTAGCAAGCTTTCACTCTCACACAAAAACGTTGTAACACACATAGCGATCTGGTCTATATCCTGCACTGTATCCTGAAGTTTAAGCAATAAGAAGAACAAGGCAGCTGCGATTGTCAGCTCCCGAGGTTTTATGCCGGCGATCTAGATTGATCAAGGGCTTTCCTCGTACATCTCGTGTCGTTTACTTTACTTTTTGCTCATTGTTTGCTCATTGTTTGATCGTAGATACAGCTCAATATCCTGAGCCGTATCCTGAAAACTGTTTTCATAAACAACTTAACCAGCATATTTTCAACACCCATTTTAGCACACTACCTCACTTTACTAATTTGATCACTTAATTGCTTCGGTAATTTTTGACCAAAACACTTATCATCAGTGCATCAAGATCCCTACCCCTTGGGGGGTTGTCAAGGTTGATAGTGACCAGCAGGAGGCGAAGGAATGTTACTCATCCTCTATGAAATCCTCAGTCAAGCCTAATGCAGCATAGCAATTAAAGATGCGGGCCCAGGATATCGTGGAGGCTTCGGAGCAGGATGTAAAGATTAAAATCCTGGATCAGGATAATCCGAATATCTCGGTGCTCGTAGGAACCAATATCCCACAGGATATTGAAAATCAATTGACTAATTTTTTGAAATGCAGGATGTCAACATTCGCATGGAAGCACGAGGATATGACAGGTATTTCCAAGGATATTATAACACATAAGCTCGGTATTGACAGGTCATTCAAGACGGTACAACAAAAGAGAAGGAAATTTTCTCCGGAACGAAATGCGATCATCCAAGAGGAAGTTGAAAGACTACTAAGGAGCAAGATGATTAGAGAAGTGAAGTTTCCTAAATGTCTCGCGAACGTAGTCGTGGTACAAAAGAAAAATGGGAAATGGAGAGTTTGTGTGGATTACACAGACTTAAACAAAGCTTGTCCCAAAGACCCGTTTCCTCTACCTCATATTGATTCAATGGTAGATGCTACCGCCGGCCACGAGATGTTAACCTTCATGGATGCCTCTTCAGGATTTCAGCAAATCCAAATGGAACCCTCTGATCAAGAGGATACTGCTTTCATGACACCCACAGGTATTTATTGTTATACTGCTATGCCCTTTGGTTTGAAAAATGCAGGTGCAACATACCAGAGGTTGGTAAACATGATGTTCAAAGACAAACTGGGGGACACCATGGAGGTATATATCGACAATATGGTGGTGAAATCTAAAAAGGCTGAGGATCACCTCCAGGATATTAAGGGAGCGTTTGATATCCTGGATCAATATAACATGAAACTAAATCCTGCTAAGTGCCACTTCGGAGTGGGGGCAGGAAAGTTTCTAGGATATATGGTGACCAAAAGGGGGATAGAGGCAAGCCCGGAGCAGATCAAGGCTATTCTGGATATAAAATTTCCTTCAAATATGAAGGATGTTCAACGATTAACAGGCCGAGTAGCAGCGTTGAACATATTTATTTCAAGATCCTCGGAGAAGTGCAAGGAATTTTATGATATCCTCAAGAAGAATAAGAAGTTTGAATGGGGAGCAAAGCATGAAGCAGCCTTGCAGGATTTGAAGCAGTATCTTTCAACCGCACCCTTATTAATGAAGCCTGAAGATGGCGAACCATTATCCCTGTATCTTGCAGTATCAGGGAATGCAGTAAGTGCTGTCCTTGTAAAGGATCATGAAGGTCAGCAGTATCATGTCTATTATGTTAGTAAAAGTTTATTAGATGCTGAAACTAGATATTCTCATCTAGAAAAATTGATATTAGCCCTAGTTATGGCATCAACAAAACTTAGACATTATTTTGAGACACATAGGATTCATGTTAAAACCAATTATCCCGTTAAAAATGTGCTTAGGAAACCTGAGATGTCTGGTAGGATGGCTAAATGGTCAGTGAAATTAAGTGCTTTTGATCTAGTATATGAGCCTAGAAATGCCATAAAGTCTCAGGCTTTAGCTGACTTTGTGGCTGATTTCAGTAGTGACATTCAAAATGAAGTAGACTTAGAAGTACAGCAGCTAGGAGAAAACTTAGAATCCTGGATATTATATACTGATGGTGCATCTAATGTAAGAGGTGTAGGTCTAGGTATACTACTAAAATCGCCACAGGGGGGCATAATACCCCAGGCTATTAGGTGTGAATTCCCTGCTACTAATAATGAGGCAGAATATGAAGCTTTAATTGCAGGATTAGAGTTGGCTAAAAATATGAGTATCAAGAATTTGCAAGTATATGTTGATTCTTTGTTAATCACTAATCATTTTAATGGAACTTATGCAGTTAAGGGTGAGAAGTTAATCGAGTATCTCGAAATTCTCAAAAAATTAGCAGGATATTTCGATATTTTTACACTTGAACAGGTACCAAGAGAGGATAATGCTGAAGCTGATGCCTTGGCAAATCTGGGATCATCGGTCAGGATCCAGGAAGGAACCCGAATACCAATATTGCATATCCTATATCCTGCGACGAATCCTCAGGATAAGGAAGTAATAAGTATTCAGGATCCTGATGGTGAGTATCCCGAGAGGGATCCTAAGTCCTGGACGGCTCCAATCATGAGATATATCAAGGAAGGACACATTCCAAAGGATGAGAACCCTAAGGCCTTCAGAATGAAGGTATCACGATTCACTATTATAAATAATGTTTTGTATAAGAAATCTCTTGCAGAACCATATCTGAGGTGCTTGGAGGATCCCGAAACCAAAGAAGTGCTTCAGGATATACACGAAGGGGATTGTGGTAACCATACTGGAGGCAGGACATTGTTCTCAAAAGTATTAAGAACAAGATATTATTGGCCAACAATGAGGAAAGATGCTGCAGAATATGCTCGAAGATGTGATGCATGTCAAAGACACAGTAACATATTACATCAGCCGGCTGAACCACTTTATCCTATAACTTCCCCTTGGCCATTCATGAAATGGGGGATTGATCACTTAATTGCTTCGGTAATTTTTGACCAAAACAACAGGAAACATCATATGTTGCGTTGCTTTAATTAGAAAATTTAAAGCAAGAGGTATGTAAACGGGTCAATGTTATGACCCGAGCCAGGTACATATAGTTAGATTTATAGTTAAAAGTGGTATTGTGGTCAATAAATTAGTGGAAGTCCCTCGTCGTAAATTGAGTAACTAAAGTTGACCAAAAAGCCCTTGATGGGTATATTGGGCAAACGGCCTATATGGGGTGTTTGGAAACTTGCATTATGATTATGAAATATAGGTAGATAACTTGAATGTGGAGTTATGAAGCGTGAAAGGAAAAGAACGAGTTTTAAACTAAAATGCTTAATATTCTCTAAATGGGTCGAAAGGGTTTTATGTGCATAAGTAAATCATAATAAAATTTCGAACCCGAACAAAGGACTTTGGGTTAAATACATGGGTGTATATATTTTGTTGTTTAAAAAACCAAGTGGGTGGTTTTAAATACATACGGGTCAAAAAGTGTCAAAACTGAATTTCAAGCCGAGAGCTTGAAATATAAAATTTTGTAAATTCGGATGTCGGATTTTTACTCCATGATATGGAGAATTAAATTACGAACGCGTAGGAAAAAGAATCGCGTAAAACAGAGGTCTAGATCAAAAGTTATGCCATTTTGAAGTTAGAATTTTGATCGAAAATGGAGCTGGGCAAATGCAGCAACCAGCATGAACATTCTGTCAACATAGGTCCGTGGCGTCGCGCCATGGCCAAAGGCCTTGGCCGTCGCGCGCGGCGACGGCCTGAATTGTTGAAAATTTTGATTTTTTTTATTATTTCGATTATTTGACCCAATTTCCTTGTTGTACTTGTTATTTAACTATCAAAACTGACTTCTAAGTTGGTTTTGATCATAGGTGAATGTCGAGAGTCCCGGATGAAGATCAAGCGTCGAGCAAGAACCGAACACACGTCAAATGAAGCTTCCGCGTCAAATCTTGAATTGTGTTATTATAAGTGAATTATGTAAACACTTATAAATTTGTTTTGAAACGTTGTAATTATTTGGGAATGTTAGTATAACAAGTTTTTGTAAAGTCACATTTTAGCATTTAAAATATGTATTTTATTATTAAAATCTTGATAAATTGAGACGGGCGTTACAGTATTCTGATACTACGGGTATTTCCTTAAGTTCCTTATCTTTAGTGTTAATGATTACCGAAATCATATACACTATTCCTTGTTTTCGTTCATAACTAGCAACTTTCATTACTGAAATGAACTTTAATGGTTTATGCGGCTTATCTCCTGAAATCAAAGTTACTTCGCCTGTGGGTGTATGAATTTCTATGGAATTCTTATCACAGAGGATTCGAGCATGGTTGGCTACTAACCGATCCATTCCTAGCACAACATCGAATTCCAGCTAAATTCATAGGTAGTAGGTTTGTAGAAAATTTGTGGCCTGAGAGTTCTATCTTTCCGTCTTGAAGAACCTTATCTATTTTAACAGAATTACCATATTGTCACACCCCCAAAATCCACACGCGGAGTACCATCGCTTGGAGGCGTGACTGACCAGGATCAAGCCACCAATCATATTGAACATATAAGTAAAAAGTAAAAGTAAATGTAATCCATCACAATACAATTGGTGCTAAAACAAAAGCATAGCATAGGTAGCGGAAGCATAGTTATGAACATCAAACAGAAGTGTTTAGTTTAAAGAGTCATAAAGTTTTCATCAAAACATCCACAATCCGTGCCCACAACGACCGCGCCTCCCGTGCAAGCTCCAAGAGTACCTATGGTCCTGCAAGGCATGTAACAGAGAGTCAACAACTAGTTGAGCGAGTTCACAGTTGGTTATTTAGTTATAATGTTCGTATCGTAAATCGTATGTTCGTTTAGTAATCATGTATCGTATATAATGGTATCGCGGCCCTCTAGGCATGTTTGCGAAGTTTAGTGGGGGTTTCCCATGTTTTCTAGACTAGTTATATTTGTATCGCGACCCTCCAGGCATGTTTGCGAAGTTTAGTAATTGTATCGCGGTCAACCCAGGCATGTTTGCGAAGATTAGTATTTGTATCGCGGCCATTCCAGGCATGTGTGCGAAGCGTAGTGGGGGATTCCCATGTATTACTAGTCTAGCTGTATCTATAGGTGTCCTTCCCAACCCGAGGACAGTGGTGCGTATTCTAGTAGCGAAGTAAGTACATGAAATCATTCAATCCCATTCCCAACCCCGGGAATCCCATGCCTTGGTAAGAGTGTGAACTCACCTTGTTTTGCTCGGTATGCTAAGTATGTGCTCAAAGTAAGTCAATCTCGTCCTAAAGTGTGCACGTATACACAATCAGTTTGTATTTACGAAGTTGGCACGTAAGTATAATCATAGTGGATAGCGCATCAATAATTACCAAGTAGCACATTGCACATATTCATGATCAGGCGTAGCATCTAACAGCAGTCAGTTAACTCAGTTAAGTCTTAACAGAACAGTTACTGTGCAAATTACCCAAGTCGGCGAAACACCCCTTTTTGTTTCGCCACGAGCCCCTTCGACGAATCACTCTAGTTTCGTCATAACTAGTCTCGGCGAAACACATTGTGTTTCGCCATATCGGTTTCGTTATAATAATGTGTTTCGCCGGTGCCTTTGTTTCGTCGAATCCCATAACAGTTTCAGCAATAAGAAGCAATATCACAGAATCTTAATGCCCTAGTGGCCGGCATCTATCCACCACGGTCCAACCTTATTGGACCGAAATACATAGACAAGGTTTTATTTTCATTGGACCTCTAATATCATTCAACCGATTGGACCTTTCCTTCTCTTAAAATTTGATAACATATAAACAAACAATTAATTTTTGAATCTTGACTAACATGTACTGACAACACACACATGTAAACAAGAATATAATGGCCGACAACATTATGCAAGTCATGTGCTCATCATCATCAAAAATCGTTATTCAATATTTGCAGGTTAATATAATCATTTACGGCACGCACATAATAGAACCATATCATTCATTCAGATTCGCCCCTTTCAAAAATCACAAGTATTCACATAACAATCAAGTAAGCAACTTAAGAAATCACATCTGATTATTACGCACTAACCGAGGTATCCGAGATGAACAAGGGAGGATTAGAGAGAAAGAGATGATGGTGGGAGATGATTATCGCCTTTACACAGTGGAGAGTTCTAGGGTTTCTTTTTCGCCAAAAGTGTGAAAACAGAAGTCGGTTCACGTTTAATATACAGATTTACGTACTGGGCCCGTAGTGGGCCTCGGCGAATCAGTGGGCCGGCGAAACATTTCGTTTCTTCGTGAAGTTCTATGGCGAAACACACTGTTTCGTCGAGTGGTTAGATGGCGAAACACATTTGTTTCGTCGGGTCCTTTCATGTGTTTAGACAGTTTAAGTTTTTCAACAGGTTTCATGTTATACAACCAAACACAAAATCATGCAACCACAATGCGTTTCGTTATAATATAACGTATACAGTTACAAGTCAAACAACTAACAGTCAAAGTCAACGTGCAATACATACGAAAGTGAAAGTCGGAAACTCGAGTTGTCACATTATCCCCAACTTGAAAGAAATTTCGTCCCGAAATTTAGCATGCGGTTACTGAGGAAGCTAGGTAAGTTGTGTCGTTTACTGGTTTTCCTGGGGTGTCACATCATCCCCCCGTTGAGTTGGAATTTCGTCCAGAAATTCTGTGGTAGCTTCAGTCTCAGTAGTAGTTGCATTGTTTTCGAACAACTGGGGATATTTGAGTTTCATTTGATCTTCACGCTCCCAGGTGAACTCTGGGCCGCGACGGGAGTTCCAACGAATTCGTACAAGAGGGATTCTCGTGTTCTTGAGGACCTTAACATCCTGGTCCGTGATTTCAACAGGTTCCTCGACGAAGTGTAACTGTTCGTCGATAGTGAGTTCCTTCAAAGGAACTATGAGGGTCTCATCTGACAGACACTTCTTCAGATTCGACACGTGAAAGACGTTGTGAACTCCACTGAGTTCAGCTGGTAAGTTCAGTCTGTAGGCCACTTTGCCTATTTTCTCTATGACTTCGAAAGGTAGACGTATCGTGGATTGAGCTTGCCTCGTTTGCCAAAACGAACAACACCCTTCCAGGGTGAAACTTTGAGTAGCACTCGATCCCCAACCTGGAACTCGAGTAGTTTCCTGTCTTTATCCGCGTACCCTTTCTGACGGTCACGAGCTGCCGCCATGCGTTGTCGTATTTGAGAAATCTTTTCAGTAGTATCAACTACCATTTCTGGACTTGTGATCTGACTGTCACCCACCTCTACCCAACAAAGAGGTGATCGGCATTTACGCCCATACAATGCCTCAAATGGAGCAGCTTTAATGCTGGTGTGGTAGCTGTTATTGTACGAAAATTCCACAAGTGGCAGATGCTTTTCCCAGCCCTTGCCAAAGTCAATTACGCACGCCCAAAGCATGTCTTCTAGAGTTTGAATAGTGCGCTCAGACTGCCCATCTGTCTGAGGGTGGTAAGCTGTGCTCATGTCTAATCGAGAGCCAAAAGATTTGTGCATTGCTTGCCACAGTTCCGAAGTAAAACGTGCATCACGATCAGAGATAATAGAGGTGGGCACCCCGTGCCTCGAAACAACTTCCTTAAGGTATACGTCTGCTAGAGTGGAGAACTTATCCGTTTCCTTGATAGCCAAGAAGTGAGCAGACTTTGTGAGTCGATCCACGATCACCCAAATAGTATCATTTCCGCGCTGAGATCTAGGTAGGCCAGTAACAAAATCCACGGAAATTTGTTTCCATTTCCATTGTGGTATCTCAGGCTGTTGGAGTGGGCCTGAAGGTTTCTGATATTCCGCTTTGACTCTCGCACAAGTCAAACACTTGCTAACGTAAGTGGCTATGTGAGCTTTCATGCTAGGCCACCAATATGTAGTTCTGAGGTCGTAGTACATCTTATCCGAACCAGGATGTACTGAGTAGCGAGACTTATGAGCTTCATCCATTACAAGCTCGCGTAAGTTGCCATAGAGTGGGACCCAGATGCGTCCTGTTACATAGTAGGCTCCGTCTGCCTTTTGTTCTAACCTTTGCCTTGAGCCGCGTAGGGCTTCAGCCCTGACGTTTTCTGGTTTCAATGCTTCTACCTGAGCATCTCGTATCTGTGAAGGAAGACTAGACTGAATAGTGAGTTGCAACGCTCGTACACGCCTAGGTGTAGTATCCTTTCGACTGAGGGCGTCGGCCACTACATTGGCTTTGCCCGGATGGTACTTTATAGCACATTCGTAATCGTTCAGTAGTTCAACCCATCTACGTTGTCGCATGTTCAATTCTTTCTGCTTGAATATATGCTCAAGACTCCTGTGATCGGTGTAGATGGTGCACTTAGTGCCATACAGGTAATGTCGCCATATCTTGAGCGCAAAAACAACAGCTCCCAGCTCTAAATCATGCGTAGTGTAATTCCGTTCGTGAATCTTAAGTTGGCGCGACGCATAAGCAATGACTCTATCCCGCTGCATCAACACACATCCAAGACCCTGGATAGACGCGTCGCAGTAGACTACAAAATCGTCCGTGCCTTCAGGCAATGAAAGGATAGGTGCGCTACAAAGTCTATCCTTTAAGTGCTGAAATGCTGTCTCCTGTGTATTACCCCAACGATAAACAACACCTTTCTGTGTCAGTAATGTGAGCGGCTGTGCAATTTTTGAGAAGTCTTTGATGAACCGTCTGTAATATCCCGCCAAACCCAAGAATTGGCGTATTTCTGTTGGTGTGCGAGGTGCAGGCCAGTTCTTGATCGAATCTACCTTGGATGGATCGACATGGATCCCATCCTTGTTTACCACGTGGCCTAGGAAGTGGACTTCACGAAGCCAGAAGTCGCATTTTGAAAACTTAGCGTATAGTTGTTCCGTTCGAAGGAGTTCCAGAATAAGTCGTAAATGCTGCTCATGTTCCTCCCGATTCTTCGAATAAATCAGGATGTCGTCGATGAAAACAATAACAAACTTGTCAAGATAAGGTTTGCACACCCTGTTCATAAGATCCATGAAAACCGCAGGCGCGTTCGTTAACCCGAATGGCATGACCAGAAATTCGTAGTGGCCGTAGCGTGTTCTGAATGCTGTTTTGGAGACGTCCTCATCCCGGACTCTCAATTGATGATAGCCTGACCTCAGGTCACTCTTTGAGTAATAGCTCGACCCTTGCAACTGGTCGAATAAGTCGTCGATGCGTGGAAGAGGATAGCGATTCTTCACGGTCACCTTGTTCAGTTCGCGGTAATCTATGCACATGCGGAAAGTACCGTCTTTCTTCTTCACAAATAGTACTGGAGCTCCCCAGGGCGAAGAGCTAGGACGTATGAAACCCTTTTCCAAGAGTTCTTACAATTGCTTAGACAGTTCTTCCAGTTCAGTTGGTGCTAAGCGATAAGGTGCTCGAGCTATAGGTGCTGCTCCTGGAGCTAGCTCGATCTGAAATTCGACCTGGCGATGGGGCGGTAGCCCAGGTAACTCTTCAGGAAACACTTGAGGAAAGTCACGTACAACTGGGATATCCTCTAACTTCTTCTCTGTCATCGATATATCAGAAACGAGTGCTAATATAGCTGTGTGGCCCTTTCGCAAACACTTCTGTGCCTTCAAGAAGGAGATGATGCCACTCACGACACCACTCTTGTCGCCTTGAACTTCAAGAGGTTCTTTGCCAGTACGGGGAATGCGAATGATCTTCTCCTTGCATAGGATATCTGCTTGTTGTTGGGATAACCAATCCATACCAATGACGATATCGAAACTACTCAGAGTTATAGGAATGAGATCGATAGAGAAAGTCTGACTAGCGAGGATAAGATTACAACCCTGAACTATGTGTGTGGCTTCTAGACTTTTACCGTTAGCTAGCTCTACGACATGCTTGGTGTTTAAAAGTGTTGGTGCGCGTTTAAGCATTTGACTAACTTTCAGAGACATATAACTGTTATCCGCACCCGAATCAAATAATACAGTAACATAAAAGTCGTCGAGAAGAAACTTACCCATAACCACATTAGGATCGTTCCTCACGTCACCCTGACCAATCACAAACGCACGACCCCTAGCACCATTGTCGTTGTTGTTTCCCCCATTGTTGTTCCCATTGCCCTGATTATTGTTGTTGTTATTCTGATTCTGGTTTAACTGGGGGCAGTTCCGCTTGAAGTGACCTTCAGCCCCACACTGAAAGCATGCCCTATTTCCTTGTTGTTGTTGTTGTTGTTGTTGTTGTTGCTGTGGCTGGTTTCGTGGAGCTGGTGGCTGTTGTTGCTGGTTCTGATTCGCAGGCCTTGAGCTCCTGCAATCTTTAGCTTCATGACCTACCCTTAGACATCTCTGACAGTGGCCTTTATGACACTGACCACTGTGGTGTCTGTTGCACCTGTTACACAGTGGGTGAATTCCCCGATATCCACTCTGCCCCTGACCACCAGACGATTGCTGACTCGGACTCTGGTAATCACTAGTCTTGCGCTGCTGCTATGCTTGAGACTGTACGGTAGCTGAACCCCTGCTGGAATCCCCTTCCCATTTCCGCTTGTTGTCACTGGGAGTAGCAGGAGTAGCTGGAGTGGTAGCGGTAGTGGTAGCGCTGATATGTTTAGGCAGCCTGTTCTATTCCACTGCCTGATCGGTGAGGCGATGAGCTAACTTGACGATCTGTTGAATGGTGCCAAGATTTGCTGAGGTTACGTGACTTTGAATCTCCGGCACCAGTCCATTGAGATACAGTTCGATACGCTTAATGGGAGGGTCTACCATAGTTGGACACAAAATGGCCAGCTCATTCGATCTTTTGGTGTACGCTTCAATTTCTGACCCCGTCATATTCAAGTGGTAGAACTCTACCTCCAGCTTATGAATATCATCACGGCTACAGTATTCCTCTTTGATCAACTCCTTGAAATCATTCCAGGGTGTGGCGTTAGCAACAGCCAACCCTAACATCTGAACTTGCGCATTCCACCAAGTCAGCGCAATGCCTTCTAGAGTACCAGTGGCGTACTTCACCCTGCGAGCCTCAGGGCATTCACACATCTCAAAAACGGACTCGAGCTTTTCAAACCAACGGAGAAGTCCAACCGCTCCTTCCGTGCCACTAAAAGTAGTAGGACGACAGTCCATGAAAGTTTTGAAGGTGCAAACAGGTGGTTGACCTATTGTGTATAAGAATCAGAACAAAGTTAAACACAAGAGTTGGTTTAGGAATGTAGGATCTAAAGATCCTAGTGTGAGTTACAACTGCAGGGTATACCTCCTGCTTGTGCGGCTGCAAGTGCCACAGCAACTCGCTCGTTAATGAGAGCCGTCAACTGGGCTTGTGTCATGTTGATACGTCCAGACATGATCTTCATAGCAAAGATAACATAAGTGAGAGAGGTTCGCGAATAGTGCGATGACAGAAGAGAGTAAGCACATAAGTGTTCTCATGCAATAGTGTTACGTTAATCTAAGCATACCCTGAGCAAAGTTCTATGCAATTCTAGCAAGTAGGCAATAAAACATGTACCATATTACCTAGGATGTTGAGTCTTGCACGTGGAGCGAAGCGTCGTTGTGGATCGTTGAGCACTGTTCTGGTTATAGTCTGGTTTTAATAAAAACGTTTTCCCCTTATTAAAACCGAGTTCTCTATAACCAATGGCTCTGATACCAATCTGTCACACCCCCAAAATCCACACGCGGAGTACCATCGCTTGGAGGCGTGACTGACCAGGATCAAGCCACCAATCATATTGAACATATAAGTAAAAAGTAAAAGTAAATGTAATCCATCACAATACAATTGGTGCTAAAACAAAAGCATAGCATAGGTAGCGGAAGCATAGTTATGAACATCCAACAGAAGTGTTTAGTTTAAAGAGTCATAAAGTTTTCATCAAAACATCCACAA
This sequence comes from Helianthus tuberosus, assembly GCA_030545235.1. NCBI lineage: Eukaryota > Viridiplantae > Streptophyta > Magnoliopsida > Asterales > Asteraceae > Helianthus > Helianthus tuberosus. The sequence continues at coordinate 48,977,519 of CM060387.1, read as the reverse complement.
TCCGTGCCCACAACGACCGCGCCTCCCATACAAGCTCCAAGAGTACCTATGGTCCTGCAAGGCATGTAACAGAGAGTCAACAACTAGTTGAGCGAGTTCACAGTTGGTTATTTAGTTATAATGTTCGTATCGTAAATCGTATGTTCATTTAGTAATCATGTATCGTATATAATGGTATCGCGGCCCTCTAGGCATGTTTGCGAAGTTTAGTGGGGGTTTCCCATGTTTTCTAGACTAGTTATATTTGTATCGCGGCCCTCCAGGCATGTTTGCGAAGTTTAGTAATTGTATCGCGGCCAACCCAGGCATGTTTGCGAAGATTAGTATTTGTATCGCGGCCATTCCAGGCATGTGTGCGAAGAGTAGTGGGGGCTTCCCATGTATTACTAGTCTAGCTGTATCTATAGGTGTCCTTCCCAACCCGAGGACAGTGGTGCGTATTCTAGTAGCGAAGTAAGTACATGAAATCATTCAATCCCATTCCCAACCCCGGGAATCCCATGCCTTGGTAAGAGTGTGAACTCACCTTGTTTTGCTCGGTATGCTAAGTATGTGCTCAAAGTAAGTCAATCTCGTCCTAAAGTGTGCACGTATACACAATCAGTTTGTATTTACGAAGTTGGCACGTAAGTATAATCATAGTGGATAGCGCATCAATAATTACCAAGTAGCACATTGCACATATTCATGATCAGGCGTAGCATCTAACAGCAGTCAGTTAACTCAGTTAAGTCTTAACAGAACAGTTACTGTGCAAATTACCCAAGTCGGCGAAACACCCCTTTTTGTTTCGCCACGAGCCCCTTCGACGAATCACTCTAGTTTCGTCATAACTAGTCTCGGCGAAACACATTGTGTTTCGCCATATCGGTTTCGTTATAATAATGTGTTTCGCCGGTGCCTTTGTTTCGTCGAATCCCATAACAGTTTCAGCAATAAGAAGCAATATCACAGAATCTTAATGCCCTAGTGGCCGGCATCTATCCACCACGGTCCAACCTTATTGGACCGAAATACATAGACAAGGTTTTATTTTCATTGGACCTCTAATATCATTCAACCGATTGGACCTTTCCTTCTCTTAAAATTTGATAACATATAAACAAACAATTAATTTTTGAATCTTGACTAACATGTACTGACAACACACACATGTAAACAAGAATATAATGGCCGACAACATTATGCAAGTCATGTGCTCATCATCATCAAAAATCGTTATTCAATATTTGCAGGTTAATATAATCATTTACGGCACGCACATAATAGAACCATATCATTCATTCAGATTCGCCCCTTTCAAAAATCACAAGTATTCACATAACAATCAAGTAAGCAACTTAAGAAATCACATCTGATTATTACGCACTAACCGAGGTATCCGAGATGAACAAGGGAGGATTAGAGAGAAAGAGATGATGGTGGGAGATGATTATCGCCTTTACACAGTGGAGAGTTCTAGGGTTTCTTTTTCGCCAAAAGTGTGAAAACAGAAGTCGGTTCACGTTTAATATACAGATTTACGTACTGGGCCCGTAGTGGGCCTCGGCGAATCAGTGGGCCGGCGAAACATTTCGTTTCTTCGTGAAGTTCTATGGCGAAACACACTGTTTCGTCGAGTGGTTAGATGGCGAAACACATTTGTTTCGTCGGGTCCTTTCATGTGTTTAGACAGTTTAAGTTTTTCAACAGGTTTCATGTTATACAACCAAACACAAAATCATGCAACCACAATGCGTTTCGTTATAATATAACGTATACAGTTACAAGTCAAACAACTAACAGTCAAAGTCAACGTGCAATACATACGAAAGTGAAAGTCGGAAACTCGAGTTGTCACATTATCCCCAACTTGAAAGAAATTTCGTCCCGAAATTTAGCATGCGGTTACTGAGGAAGCTAGGTAAGTTGTGTCGTTTACTGGTTTTCCTGGGGTGTCACATCATCCCCCCGTTGAGTTGGAATTTCGTCCAGAAATTCTGTGGTAGCTTCAGTCTCAGTAGTAGTTGCATTGTTTTCGAACAACTGGGGATATTTGAGTTTCATTTGATCTTCACGCTCCCAGGTGAACTCTGGGCCGCGACGGGAGTTCCAACGAATTCGTACAAGAGGGATTCTCGTGTTCTTGAGGACCTTAACATCCTGGTCCGTGATTTCAACAGGTTCCTCGACGAAGTGTAACTGTTCGTCGATAGTGAGTTCCTTCAAAGGAACTATGAGGGTCTCATCTGACAGACACTTCTTCAGATTCGACACGTGAAAGACGTTGTGAACTCCACTGAGTTCAGCTGGTAAGTTCAGTCTGTAGGCCACTTTGCCTATTTTCTCTATGACTTCGAAAGGTAGACGTATCGTGGATTGAGCTTGCCTCGTTTGCCAAAACGAACAACACCCTTCCAGGGTGAAACTTTGAGTAGCACTCGATCCCCAACCTGGAACTCGAGTAGTTTCCTGTCTTTATCCGCGTACCCTTTCTGACGGTCACGAGCTGCCGCCATGCGTTGTCGTATTTGAGAAATCTTTTCAGTAGTATCAACTACCATTTCTGGACTTGTGATCTGACTGTCACCCACCTCTACCCAACAAAGAGGTGATCGGCATTTACGCCCATACAATGCCTCAAATGGAGCAGCTTTAATGCTGGTGTGGTAGCTGTTATTGTACGAAAATTCCACAAGTGGCAGATGCTTTTCCCAGCCCTTGCCAAAGTCAATTACACACGCCCGAAGCATGTCTTCTAGAGTTTGAATAGTGCGCTCAGACTGCCCATCTGTCTGAGGGTGGTAAGCTGTGCTCATGTCTAATCGAGAGCCAAAAGATTTGTGCATTGCTTGCCACAGTTCCGAAGTAAAACGTGCATCACGATCAGAGATAATAGAGGTGGGCACCCCGTGCCTCGAAACAACTTCCTTAAGGTATACGTCTGCTAGAGTGGAGAACTTATCCGTTTCCTTGATAGCCAAGAAGTGAGCAGACTTTGTGAGTCGATCCACGATCACCCAAATAGTATCATTTCCGCGCTGAGATCTAGGTAGGCCAGTAACAAAATCCACGGAAATTTGTTTCCATTTCCATTGTGGTATCTCAGGCTGTTGGAGTGGGCCTGAAGGTTTCTGATATTCCGCTTTGACTCTCGCACAAGTCAAACACTTGCTAACGTAAGTGGCTATGTGAGCTTTCATGCTAGGCCACCAATATGTAGTTCTGAGGTCGTAGTACATCTTATCCGAACCAGGATGTACTGAGTAGCGAGACTTATGAGCTTCATCCATTACAAGCTCGCGTAAGTTGCCATAGAGTGGGACCCAGATGCGTCCTGTTACATAGTAGGCTCCGTCTGCCTTTTGTTCTAACCTTTGCCTTGAGCCGCGTAGGGCTTCAGCCCTGACGTTTTCTGGTTTCAATGCTTCTACCTGAGCATCTCGTATCTGTGAAGGAAGACTAGACTGAATAGTGAGTTGCAACGCTCGTACACGCCTAGGTGTAGTATCCTTTCGACTGAGGGCGTCGGCCACTACATTGGCTTTGCCCGGATGGTACTTTATAGCACATTCGTAATCGTTCAGTAGTTCAACCCATCTACGTTGTCGCATGTTCAATTCTTTCTGCTTGAATATATGCTCAAGACTCCTGTGATCGGTGTAGATGGTGCACTTAGTGCCATACAGGTAATGTCGCCATATCTTGAGCGCAAAAACAACAGCTCCCAGCTCTAAATCATGCGTAGTGTAATTCCGTTCGTGAATCTTAAGTTGGCGCGACGCATAAGCAATGACTCTATCCCGCTGCATCAACACACATCCAAGACCCTGGATAGACGCGTCGCAGTAGACTACAAAATCGTCCGTGCCTTCAGGCAATGAAAGGATAGGTGCGCTACAAAGTCTATCCTTTAAGTGCTGAAATGCTGTCTCCTGTGTATTACCCCAACGATAAACAACACCTTTCTGTGTCAGTAATGTGAGCGGCTGTGCAATTTTTGAGAAGTCTTTGATGAACCGTCTGTAATATCCCGCCAAACCCAAGAATTGGCGTATTTCTGTTGGTGTGCGAGGTGCAGGCCAGTTCTTGATCGAATCTACCTTGGATGGATCGACATGGATCCCATCCTTGTTTACCACGTGGCCTAGGAAGTGGACTTCACGAAGCCAGAAGTCGCATTTTGAAAACTTAGCGTATAGTTGTTCCGTTCGAAGGAGTTCCAGAATAAGTCGTAAATGCTGCTCATGTTCCTCCCGATTCTTCGAATAAATCAGGATGTCGTCGATGAAAACAATAACAAACTTGTCAAGATAAGGTTTGCACACCCTGTTCATAAGATCCATGAAAACCGCAGGCGCGTTCGTTAACCCGAATGGCATGACCAGAAATTCGTAGTGGCCGTAGCGTGTTCTGAATGCTGTTTTGGAGACGTCCTCATCCCGGACTCTCAATTGATGATAGCCTGACCTCAGGTCACTCTTTGAGTAATAGCTCGACCCTTGCAACTGGTCGAATAAGTCGTCGATGCGTGGAAGAGGATAGCGATTCTTCACGGTCACCTTGTTCAGTTCGCGGTAATCTATGCACATGCGGAAAGTACCGTCTTTCTTCTTCACAAATAGTACTGGAGCTCCCCAGGGCGAAGAGCTAGGACGTATGAAACCCTTTTCCAAGAGTTCTTACAATTGCTTAGACAGTTCTTCCAGTTCAGTTGGTGCTAAGCGATAAGGTGCTCGAGCTATAGGTGCTGCTCCTGGAGCTAGCTCGATCTGAAATTCGACCTGGCGATGGGGCGGTAGCCCAGGTAACTCTTCAGGAAACACTTGAGGAAAGTCACGTACAACTGGGATATCCTCTAACTTCTTCTCTGTCATCGATATATCAGAAACGAGTGCTAATATAGCTGTGTGGCCCTTTCGCAAACACTTCTGTGCCTTCAAGAAGGAGATGATGCCACTCACGACACCACTCTTGTCGCCTTGAACTTCAAGAGGTTCTTTGCCAGTACGGGGAATGCGAATGATCTTCTCCTTGCATAGGATATCTGCTTGTTGTTGGGATAACCAATCCATACCAATGACGATATCGAAACTACTCAGAGTTATAGGAATGAGATCGATAGAGAAAGTCTGACTAGCGAGGATAAGATTACAACCCTGAACTATGTGTGTGGCTTCTAGACTTTTACCGTTAGCTAGCTCTACGACATGCTTGGTGTTTAAAAGTGTTGGTGCGCGTTTAAGCATTTGACTAACTTTCAGAGACATATAACTGTTATCCGCACCCGAATCAAATAATACAGTAACATAAAAGTCGTCGAGAAGAAACTTACCCATAACCACATTAGGATCGTTCCTCGCGTCACCCTGACCAATCACTAACGCACGACCCCTAGCACCATTGTCGTTGTTGTTTCCCCCATTGTTGTTCCCATTGCCCTGATTATTGTTGTTGTTATTCTGATTCTGGTTTAACTGGGGGCAGTTCCGCTTGAAGTGACCTTCAGCCCCACACTGAAAGCATGCCCTATTTCCTTGTTGTTGTTGTTGTTGTTGTTGTTGTTGTTGCTGTGGCTGGTTTCGTGGAGCTGGTGGCTGTTGTTGCTGGTTCTGATTCGCAGGCCTTGAGCTCCTGCAATCTTTAGCTTCATGACCTACCCTTAGACATCTCTGACAGTGGCCTTTATGACACTGACCACTGTGGTGTCTGTTGCACCTGTTACACAGTGGGTGAATTCCCCGATATCCACTCTGCCCCTGACCACCAGACGATTGCTGACTCGGACTCTGGTAATCACTAGTCTTGCGCTGCTGCTATGCTTGAGACTGTACGGTAGCTGAACCCCTGCTGGAATCCCCTTCCCATTTCCGCTTGTTGTCACTGGGAGTAGCAGGAGTAGCTGGAGTGGTAGCGGTAGTGGTAGCGCTGATATGTTTAGGCAGCCTGTTCTATTCCACTGCCTGATCGGTGAGGCGATGAGCTAACTTGACGATCTGTTGAATGGTGCCAAGATTTGCTGAGGTTACGTGACTTTGAATCTCCGGCACCAGTCCATTGAGATACAGTTCGATACGCTTAATGGGAGGGTCTACCATAGTTGGACACAAAATGGCCAGCTCATTCGATCTTTTGGTGTACGCTTCAATTTCTGACCCCGTCATATTCAAGTGGTAGAACTCTACCTCCAGCTTATGAATATCATCACGGCTACAGTATTCCTCTTTGATCAACTCCTTGAAATCATTCCAGGGTGTGGCGTTAGCAACAGCCAACCCTAACATCTGAACTTGCGCATTCCACCAAGTCAGCGCAATGCCTTCTAGAGTACCAGTGGCGTACTTCACCCTGCGAGCCTCAGGGCATTCACACATCTCAAAAACGGACTCGAGCTTTTCAAACCAACGGAGAAGTCCAACCGCTCCTTCCGTGCCACTAAAAGTAGTAGGACGACAGTCCATGAAAGTTTTGAAGGTGCAAACAGGTGGTTGACCTATTGTGTATAAGAATCAGAACAAAGTTAAACACAAGAGTTGGTTTAGGAATGTAGGATCTAAAGATCCTAGTGTGAGTTACAACTGCAGGGTATACCTCCTGCTTGTGCGGCTGCAAGTGCCACAGCAACTCGCTCGTTAATGAGAGCCGTCAACTGGGCTTGTGTCATGTTGATACGTCCAGACATGATCTTCATAGCAAAGATAACATAAGTGAGAGAGGTTCGCGAATAGTGCGATGACAGAAGAGAGTAAGCACACAAGTGTTCTCATGCAATAGTGTTACGTTAATCTAAGCATACCCTGAGCAAAGTTCTATGCAATTCTAGCAAGTAGGCAATAAAACATGTACCATATTACCTAGGATGTTGAGTCTTGCACGTGGAGCGAAGCGTCGTTGTGGATCGTTGAGCACTGTTCTGGTTATAGTCTGGTTTTAATAAAAACGTTTTCCCCTTATTAAAACCGAGTTCTCTATAACCAATGGCTCTGATACCAATCTGTCACACCCCCAAAATCCACACGCGGAGTACCATCGCTTGGAGGCGTGACTGACCAGGATCAAGCCACCAATCATATTGAACATATAAGTAAAAAGTAAAAGTAAATGTAATCCATCACAATACAATTGGTGCTAAAACAAAAGCATAGCATAGGTAGCGGAAGCATAGTTATGAACATCCAACAGAAGTGTTTAGTTTAAAGAGTCATAAAGTTTTCATCAAAACATCCACAATCCGTGCCCACAACGACCGCGCCTCCCATACAAGCTCCAAGAGTACCTATGGTCCTGCAAGGCATGTAACAGAGAGTCAACAACTAGTTGAGCGAGTTCACAGTTGGTTATTTAGTTATAATGTTCGTATCGTAAATCGTATGTTCATTTAGTAATCATGTATCGTATATAATGGTATCGCGGCCCTCTAGGCATGTTTGCGAAGTTTAGTGGGGGTTTCCCATGTTTTCTAGACTAGTTATATTTGTATCGCGGCCCTCCAGGCATGTTTGCGAAGTTTAGTAATTGTATCGCGGCCAACCCAGGCATGTTTGCGAAGATTAGTATTTGTATCGCGGCCATTCCAGGCATGTGTTTTGCATGTTTTCTAGATTAGTATTTTGCAATACCCTTTACATTTCCCAAAGTGCTTTCTCTTACAGGTACTGCAGAATGGAGCTGTGGAGGATTGCCCGGTTCCCTTCTTCTTGAAGTTACTAGCATTACTACTCCCACGGAAACCCTGAGTAATCTTTTGGGCCAATTCCTTTTTCCTATTTTCTTCTCTTGTGCGCACCCGTCCATCAATCAAGGTGTTGGCCAATTCAACCGCATCGTCAATTGTGCGGGGTCTCGCAGCTTTGACTATATCGCGAATCTCACTAATTAGTCCCCAGATATAGCGAGAAATAAGTACCTGTTCTGGCGATGCCAGAATTGGTACAATTCTAGCATACTCGAAAAATTTCGAAGTATACCCCCGACAATCCACATCCACCATTCGGTGATTCAGAAACTTATTTGTCATTTGTTCCTTTTCGTAGGCGGGACAAATTTTTCTTTCCACCAATTCCCTAAATTCCTCCCAGCTCATGGCGTAAGCCACATCACTTCCCTCGGCTTGTAGCACCGTGTTCCACCATTCTAACGCTTCTTCCTTGAAAAGGTGGGATGTATACATAACCTTATCTTCTTCTGCACATTTTGTAAGACCCTAATACGTATTTGACTAAAAGTCGCAGCGAAAATTTGTGTTATAAAATTTCTTTCATTATAAATACCTTAACTTACTTAAAATTTAACCTTAACATAACTCTTTCACATAAATCCATCAATCGACTTATTTACAAAGTAAAAACGTAGCTTATGTTTACTACATTATATACATCAACGTTCCCGTACAATCTCACTAGTGACTCGATCCTCGATCTCTATTCCTTGATGATCCTCATGACTCGTACTACCTGCGCTCACCACATAAAATTCATAACATTAGTACGCATTATAAACATACAAGATTTATTCACGTTTACTTTTCGTTCCGTTAACTCTTTACATCCCAGCTTTCCATCTGATCATACAATCCGTGGTGAGACTTTCTCGTTGTACCTGCGTTACACTTCGTTCACAAGGCACGCTATTATTATCTTCAATACTCAATTTCATCGAATACATGCGTATATACTTTCATACATACTTACATATATGCATCCGTTCACACATAACTACTTACATACATACGTACCTACATCCATACGTACGTGCCTACATACGTGCATACCTGCCTGCCTACATACATGCCTACATACATACCTATTACATGCCTTCACACAACCCTACATACATGCATACATTCGTACATACTCACTTGGATATATATATATATATACATACACATACTACCTACATACACACCTACATACATACTTACATTCATATCTTCACGCATGCCTACATACGTGCATACGCTCATATATACCTACTTGCATACATACACACATACATTCATACATACCAATTATATTCATACATACATACATACCTTCATACGTATCTACTTTCCCTAAAACAAGGAATAAACTAATCATTCTTAGCTTATACGCGTTTAAAAACGGTCCAGACGGGTTCGCAATGCATCAACAGTTAAGATAAACGATTTTTGAGAAACTGACCCCCGTCGCGTAGCGCCACGGCCTGGGGCCTTCCCCGTCATGCTACGCCACGGCCTGATTTCATCAGACTGTTGCAGCTGGTGCTGTATAATTCCCAGCACGACTCGATTTCACGGAAACGAGCATAACTTTCTCGTTTTTTATCCGTTTTACCCGATTATTTTTCCTACGCATCCGTAATTTAATTCTCCATCACATGGAGTAAAAATCCAATATTTGGACTACCGAAATTTATGACTTTTAAGCCTTCGGCTTATTACCCTTTTACCGAATTTTGACCCATTCATGCATTTATCAACAAAACATGTTTGTTTGACCTTAATTTTATACAAACCTTATAATTTCAAAGTCTCTTAACACATAAGGTTCAGTTTCCTGATTTCTTACATCTTCTTAACCCATTTTTGCTCAAAACCTTATTTTGACCCGTTAAGGGTATTTGCGCATTTAAGGTCTATGACTAACAAAAACCATACTTCTCACTTTCATACGTGTCCAAAACATTTCCCTTAATCAATTAACTTGTCTCTAAACAACTTTTACGATTGTTTGCCCGATATGCCCGTCAAGGGCGTTTTGGTCAACTTTGACACATCCTTTACAACAAGGACTTCCTTACCTATTTACCCAATCCTAGGACTTAGCAATGACTCTACTCATACATACCTGGCTCGAATCAATGCTATGACCCGTTTTAATACTTCATCCGCTAAGTTGCTAGATAATAGCAACGCAAATCCTTTTGCTATACATTCTTTGAATTCATAATACTTAACAAAATAATTCATTAGTCGATAACGCCAAATGGTGACATCTTCACCATTTGACCCGTTAAGTCTAAATATCATTTTATCCTTATGGGATTTTAGTTATTCGTTACCCCTTCCATGTAACTTATTCTTTCATTAACTGGCAATCAAAATTACCAAGATGCCCTTTTTACCCTTTTTAACCATCAAGCTTAGTTTCTTAACATAACCACACGTTCCGATCCATACCAAAACTTGTCGGAACATCATAATTCACATATTTAATAATTCACATATTTACTTACCATGTCCGTAATCTATACATTGAATAAACATTCTACAAAAAGGGGTGTAAGCTTTACTTACCTAGCATCCGAATATGCTTCCCGTGCGCATTAGTCCCGTTTGACCCGCTCCTATCCCAAACTTCCATGTCGCTTATCAAGCATCAACTATCATATATCATTCTCAAGATAGTTAGCTTATTCATCATTTATCACAACCTTTTCATCACACGGATCTTATATTAAGTTTATCATTTGACTTTAAAACACAATAATCCATCATTTCTTATCCAATTTCTTTAAACATACTTACACATATATGATTTTCAACATTATTAACATAAGCATATCATTACTTCCATCATATCATCAAAACCCACTTCATAGCTACTTTGTTAATCACTTACAAGTGATCTAGTCTTAAGTTCTTCATAATTTCATCATACTTTTTATGAGTGTACTACCTCCAAAGCATAGGGTACAACTAGTTCATGCATATCCTTCTAATCTCATACATAATTCATCAAATTCCTCCTTCTAATCAACATGAATCATTCATGCATAAACATCAAACATACTAGTATCATATTTCTTTCAATTCTTCTAACAAGAATCTATCATATATATCAAAACACATCAACATTAAGCAAGAATTAGACATGGGTGATCATTCAAGTCGTCATCATCACTATAACCAATGGGTTTCACCTATAAACATCAAATTAACCCAAACCATGCATAACCCATGTTCCAAATGATGATTCTAACACATACTCATACTCAATTTCATACAAATTCATGATTTACGACATAACCCACTTCGTGCATAATCACCAATCTAACTTTTAAGACATACCTTGCGATCCCCTTGTGAAGGTGATCATTAATCTATGTTTCTTCTTGAATTTGAGCTACAATTAACCCTTCAATTTGGTGATATTCATGGTTAGGGTTTGTGAGCTTCCATGGAGCTCCTGGCTCTTCTCGAACACACCATCGTGTGTGTGTATGAGTGTATTTTTTTTTTATAAATTCAACTTCCATTTATCCTATTTTAGTCCCTCAAATTTGCCACTCATTATAATTGCCACAACTCTCATCCTTTAGTTGTTTCTACCATACTCATAACTAGGTTAAATAACCTAGTCATTTATTTCTTGATGTACCATATCATAACATTTAACGAATATAAATATTCGAGTTTTGGGGTGTTACAAGTCTACCCCCTTAAATAAGGTTTCGTCCCCGAAACCTTTCTCATTTCCTCTTACACATACACATCTATGATTGGCTTAATAGTCACATCATAATTGTAAGTAATCATCCTATCTTGCTTCATAATTATTCATATACTTGACTTCTTCTTAAGAAGTCTATACTTTCCATACTTTGTTTTTACATAACATTCTCATTTCCTTGACCCGTTTGTAACAGGTCAATATTCATATTTATTCGAATTTGTAATAACACTTACATTCATATGATCCGTTTATAACGGGTCTAATACCTTCAACTCATCTCATCTCTTAAAATTACGTTCTATACATATATCTTATAACATTTAATTTTGTTTCGTTATCGTAACGAAGCTACTATTTCATAGTCATGCATTCGTGCTTAACTCTTAAGTTAACATCATTCTTCATTTTCTATAGTTATTGTACCATACATACTCTTATGTTACCTTCAGCTTACCTTACTCATTTTACATTACTTTTCCTCTCATTTCGTGCATTACTTGTTTTACATAAGCCCACGTGTCATGCAGATTCATTATACGAGAGTTTAACCAATTCTCGAAATTTCTACTCAAAACCTTTGAGACTCACTTCTTAATGATATAGTTTTCTTCTTATGTCAACTATTAGGAATCAAACATTCTATACCATAGCCTACTCGTTCCACCACACATTTTTTTTTGTAGGGCATTTAAAATTTACTAATTCATACTTATTCGTCATAAATTAAAACATTTTACTTACCTCAGTTTCATTCCATACTTCAGCGATTCCATAAATCAGATATGCCCACATTCTTCACGAGTACTAGCCGTACCAGGCTAGATTTCATTCATCCATGTAATGTGCCTCCATCCGTACACATCCTTTCACCAATTCGATTGGTTTCGTCACATCAAGGGTTCTAACATTATCAACAAATTAGCAGTTAGCACATCTCATTCAAACACTGAGTCTACTAGGTGATTAGTCACCAATAATTCTTTTACATATTTCCCACGTACATACTATAACATATCTTACATTCCATTTCTTACACGCAATTCCTGCATTCTATTAGTCATTTCGCCAACTTGCCGCAGTTTGGCTTTTCAAGGTCAAATGGCACTTTTCTTAATTATCATACATGTATTGAGGCACACGTTTGTACTTCTTTCCGTTCATACTTACTTGCAAAACATTCATTACATCATTTCGGTATCTTGCCAAAACTTACCCTTCTCAATCATACTTAAATTATTGTCCGGGTCATAGCCCGTCATTCATTATGACTCGTTTGACTCAACCATTGTCAAACTATCGACACATTCTGATGTGGACTAATTTCATCCGTTTTATATTTTAAATCCGTCCCGCGGATTCAAACGTAACATCCATACCTTTCATTACTTCTATGTTTTTGTAACACCCCGAAAATATAAAACCTTAAATTTGAATTAGTAAGGTTTTAATAAACTAGAATTTATTAACTAGGAAATCTAACCTAGTTAGTTAACAGGCTAGAAATAACTCAAAGTAACGATAAAAACAACTAAATTAAATTATGTTGAACAAAGTAGAGGGACCTTAGTTGTTAATTCTGAAACTTAATTAAATGGAACAAATAAAAATAAACCAAACACCCCAAATCTGGGTGTTGGTCGATCAAGGAGAAGCAGGGGGCGACACCCCCTTTCCAAAAACCATAATCTCACCAAAACAATCTAATTGAGGGCTCAAATCTGATCAAAAACGAAATCTGAACATAGAACAGTGATCCTCATCACAAGAGGATTACAAGGTATGTAAAAATTCGTGTTAATCCTTTGTTTGAAATTCTCATGATTTTGGAAAATCTAAGATTAGATGTTGCATGTGTGTTGTTTGATTTGATTAGAGATGATGTAGTGTCTAGAAGTGAAACCTAGACAACTACATATGAAATCATGTCCAATTTCAGGAAATTCCATGAACACCTTGAAGGTGGGTTATGGGTTTTACAAGATGAAGATGAACACTAGGGTTTAGGATGATTATTCTAGTGTAATTTGATTGTTGAAAGTGATTTCAGAAAGATATGATGCTTAAAACACTATAGGAGGGCTTTATTGTTGTCAAGTTAGCTAATTAGCAAGTTAAGAAGTTGATTACTAAAGGTATAAAAATTCTGCATATGAAGTGTTTGTTGAAATGCCTCAAAGAAGACTTGAAAATTAGAATTTTGTAGTTAAAACGCCTAATCGTGATGTTTTAACTATTACGTGAAATATGGTTTAAAAAGAGTTCTAAACAAGATAACATTGAACTCTATAGGACAAGATACCGGAACGTCGAGTGGACAAGCCGGTGGTGACTCACGGTTGAAGGGCGTGCGCTAAGGTATGTAACTTGTTCCGTTACATTTATTATATCGGATGATTTAAATATGTAAGTGAATTTTGAATAAGAGTTGTTGTGAATTATGTCTCGAAGTCGTTATATTGATTGATATATTAAATTCGGTTGGTATGCGTTGGTAGTCGTCATATAGGATGATTTCCTTAGACGAGCCAAACGGGTCAATAAATCATGTGAAATATGATATATACATATACTCCGGAATATGATGGATAGTGTTATGTTATTGGTAAATATTTATCACATTATTAGAACACTAGAAATTTGATGTTATGGATGATAGGAAAGTAAATTACCAGATTTGTTAGAATGAGATGACTCAAACATAACAAGACATTGATCTCCAGGTTTTACCGTAAATTACGGTAATACCGTAATTTACGGTAGAGATCAGATCTGTTACGGTGTAAACCTCCTGGTTTACGGTGACCACAAAACTTCAGGGATCACCGTAAATTACGGTGATACCGTAATTTACGGTGGATCCAGAATAGTTGTTTGTGTTTATTATTTCAAATGTGATGTACAACTTTGTGATTATATTATACTATAACATCAAAACTAATGTTTTAATGGTTTTGATCATAGGTAAATCGACAAGTCTTACGGGTGGCGATCAAGTGATAAGATGAAGAACCGAACACACTATTTTTGAAGCTTCCGCAACGTCTTAGTTCTTTTGTAGTCTTTGTGTATGGGTCGTTAACACATTTTAAACAGTTTTGAAATTATGTAACTTAGTCATTAGTCGACTAAGGTCATGGTTATTATAATAATTTTGTTAATGAAAGTCATGTACTTAAATATATTTTGTCTAAAATCAAGGGTACAAATTTTAGGGTGTTACAAGTTGGTAATCAGAGCTCATGGTTGTCAATAAGTGTTCGGTTCAAGCTTGATCGATCGTCCGGTAAGAATTAACTTGTTTTGTTAATAAATTATGTACTATGTATAAAATGAGAAATGAACAAATATGCATGAAAAGAGTGTGTAAGCTCACTCAAAAAAAAAAAAAAAAAATGCATGAAACAAGAATGATTAAATCAAGTCACGGACTTGATTGAATAGAAACAAGAATTATTAAATCAAGTTACGAACTTGATTGAATTGAAACAAGAATGATTAAATCAAGTTATGAACTTGATTAAATCAAAACAAGTAAAGCATGTGTTATAAATGGAATGTTTAACAATCTATGTAAACATTTCAGAAATCGAGATGGCTGATGGAGGCAATGATAATGCGGTGCCAAGAGTCACCGAACAAATGAAAGAAGTGATTGCCGAAGAAGTTGGAAAGGCGATCGAAAACAGTTTGTCGGGCTTTATTGATAAAATTCAAAACACAATTTTATCAATAGTAGAAGATAGAATCAAGAAGCTGGAAGATGATTCAAATGTAGCAAAGGAAAAGCGTGGAGGACGAAAGCCTTGTTCATACAAGGAATTCATGGCTTGTAAACCACCAATATATAATGGGGAGGTTGACCCAATAGTGTGCCAACGATGGCTAAGTGACATCGAAGGGGTATTCGAGAGAACCCATTGTGACGAAGAAGACTACGTAGCCTATGGTACGGGTCAACTAAGGAGTCAAGCGAAAGATTGGTGGGATAACAAAAAGAAGGAGATTGGAAGTGAAGCGGCTAAGGCCATGACTTGGGAGGAGTTTAAGACGCCGTTTCTTAAACACCATAGTCACAAGGCGGTCATAAATAAAATCAAGGAAGAATTCATGCAACTCAGACACAAAGGTGAATCCATAGACAAGATCACGGGGATGTTTATGGACAAAATGAAGTTCTGTGATGATTTGATAACGAATGAAGAGCAAAAGGTCTATTATTATCATAACATGCTAAGCGCGGAGTATAGAGAGTTCATAACCCCTTCAAAGTACGAGACCCTTACCGAGATTGTCAATGCTGCTCGGGAAAGGGAGATTGAATTGAAAAAGAGTATAGAACGGGGTGAACGAAGGGCACAAGATGTGAATCCAAGCCCTACCAAGAAAGCAAGAACGAATGAAACAGCAAAGAGATCAGATGCTAAAGGTAGTACACCAGGTTGCAAAATTTGTGGGAAAAATCATAAGGGTGAATGCCGTTACAAGGATAAGCCTTGTCCTATATGCAAGAAAACGGGACATATGGCTATGTCTTGTCCGGAGAAAGTGACGGTTTGTTACAATTATTATCGAACGGGTCACAAGAAGTCGGAATGCCCGGAACTGGTTGGAAAGAAGGATGGGCAAGAACCTAAAGGTGAAGCCCCGAAAGCAAAGGCAAGATCTTTTCAACTAACCGCCGCAGAAGCAAAGGTGGAACCGGACGTGGTCTCAGGTATATTTGCTGTAAATTCAATTCCTGCACGCGTGTTATTTGATACGGGTGCGAATAAATCCTTTGTTTCATATGGATTTATTCGACATCCTTCATTTGTTTTAACAAAATTACCTGTGCCCTTAGAAGTAGAGATAGGTAATAACAAGAGTTTTATTGTTTGTGATGTATGTAAAAACTGTAAATTGAGCATTGACGATGAAGAATATTTGATAAATCTAATTCCGATGTCGATGGGAGAATTCCAAGTAGTCGTTGGGATGGAATGGCTATCTCAATACCATGCAAAGGTCGTGTGTTTTCGCAAAGAGATAAAACTAACATCTCCGAGCGGAAAACACGTCACCATTTATGGCGAAAAACGAGGCAACCCCATAGTATGTTCGATGTTGAAAGCTCACAAGCTCATGAAGGATGCAAGGCATTCATAATTTATGCAAATGAGGCCGAGAAAGAATCACGAAAGATTGGAGATGTACCGGTAGTACGAGATTATGAAGATGTTTTTCCGGAAGATTTACTGGGGATACCGCCTGAACGGGAAGTAGAGTTCGGGATCGAATTGATTCCGGGCGTGAAACCTGTAGCAAAAGCCCCGTACCGACTTGCACCGTCGGAACTACAAGAGTTGATGTCCCAAATCCAAGACCTGCTTGACAAGGGATTCATAAGGCCGAGTGTGTCTCCTTGGGGCGCACCGGTATTGTTCGTAAGGAAGAAAGACGGGAGCATGCGTATGTGTATTGATTACCGAGAGTTAAACAAACTCACGGTAAAGAACCGGTACCCGCTCCCGAGGATAGATGATTTATTCGACCAATTACAAGGCGCGAATTGGTTTTCCAAAATTGACCTTAGATCGGGGTATCACCAACTAAAGGTCAAAGAAGAAAATGTGCCGAAGACGGCTTTCCGCACAAGGTACGGACATTACGAATTCCTTGTGATGTCGTTCGGGCTAACAAACGCACCCGCTGCTTTCATGGACCTCATGAACCGGGTTTGCAAGCCAATGTTGGATAAGTCGGTCATCGTGTTTATCGATGATATCTTGGTGTACTCGAAAAATGAAGCTGAACACGCACATCATTTACAAGAAGTGTTAGAGACACTTAGGCGAGAGAAGTTATATGCAAAATTCTCTAAATGTGCCTTTTGGTTACGAGAGGTTCAATTTTTAGGTCATGTCATAAATGCCGACGGAGTATTGGTGGATCCGTCAAAGATAGAAGCAGTGTCAAAATGGAATTCCCCGAAGAACCCTTCTGAAATTAGAAGCTTTTTGGGGCTTGCTGGATATTATAGGAGATTCATTCAAGATTTCTCCAAGATTGCATCGCCGCTAACAAAGTTAACCCAAAAGAAAGCAAAGTTTGTTTGGGGAGTCGATCAAGAAAAAGCGTTTCGAACGCTAAAAGAAAGGCTAACTCAAGCTCCGGTACTGACATTGCCGGACGGAGTCGAAGACATGGTGGTTTATTCGGATGCTTCATTATCGGGGCTCGGTTGCGTGTTGATGCAGCGGGGCAAGGTAATAGCCTATGCCTCGAGACAATTGAAGATACACGAGAAGAAATACCCCACGCACGATCTCGAGCTGGCAGCGGTGGTATTTGCATTAAAAATATGGAGGCATTACTTGTATGGGGTAAAATGCACCATATTCACCGACCACAAGAGCTTGAAATACTTCTTCGATCAGAAGGAGTTAAATATGCGACAAAGGCGATGGTTGGAAACGGTGAAAGACTATGATTGTGAGATACATTATCACCCCGGAAAGGCAAATGTGGTAGCGGACGCTCTGAGCAGAAAAGCGGATTATGTCCCGATACGAGTACGATCGATGCAACTCGTGGTAACCTCGGGTATACTTGAACGTATTCGAGAGGCGCAATTAGAAGCAGTAAAAGAAGAGAATTGGAAGAAGGAAAGAATAATTGGTCAGTTGAAAGACTTGTCGGATGGGAATCACGGGTTAAAGACTCGATCCGGAAGGATATGGGTCCCACATACCTGTGGAGTAAAGGCGCTTCTACTTGATGAAGCTCATAAATCCCGTTATTCAATTCATCCGGGTGCGACCAAGATGTACAATGATTTGAAACAAAATTATTGGTGGCCCGGAATGAAGAGGGACGTGGCGAAATATGTGGAAAAATGCTTGACATGTTTACAAGTCAAGGCGGAGCACCAGAAACCATACGGTAAACTCCAACCGTTAGAAATTCCGGTTTGGAAATGGGAACATATTACAATGGACCTGTTAACCAAGCTGCCTAAGACGAATCGTGGTTTTGATGCCATATGGGTTGTGGTGGATAGATTGACGAAAAGTGCTCACTTCATTCCGATTCGTGAGACTTATACGTCAGAAAAGATGTCAGAAGTCTATACCAATGAAATCATAGCACGTCATGGAGTGCCGGTGTCCATCGTGTCGGATAGGGATACCCGGTTTACTTCGAATTTCTGGCGTGATTTCCAAGAACAAATGGGGACCAAATTGTTCATTAGCACTGCGTACCATCCTCAAACGGATGGACAAAGTGAAAGAACGATACAAATATTGGGAGACATGCTACGGGCGTGTATAATCGACTTTGGAGGCAGTTGGGATGTTCACCTACCGTTAGTCGAGTTTTCGTATAACAACAGTTACCAATCTAGTATTAAAATGGCACCATACGAACTGCTTTACGGTAGGAAGTGTCGAACCCCGGTTTGTTGGGGTGAAGTGGGTCCACGTGAACTCGCCCACCAAGACATAGTACAAGCCACGAACGAAAAGATCGATAAAGTTCGGGCACACTTGAAAGCGGCTCAAGACAGGCAAAAGGCGTATGTTGATAAAAGGAAAAGGCCAATTGAATTTCAAGTCGGTGACATGGTCATGCTAAAAGTGTCCCCATGGAAAGGTGTTATTAGATTTAGAAAGAAGGGGAAGTTAAGCCCAAGGTTTATCGGGCCATTTAAAATTATCGGAAGAGTTGGCAAGGTAGCTTACCGTCTTGAACTACCGGAGGAGCTGAGTGGGATCCATGGCACGTTTCACGTATCTCAATTAAGAAAGTGCCTAGCAGACGAAACGACCTATATCCATTACGATGATATCGAAGTGGATAATAGTCTAAACTATGCGGTAAGACCGGTTGAAATTTTAGACAGAAAGGTCAAACATTTACGAAATAAGCAAATTGAACAAGTCAAGGTTAAATGGGAGCATAGAAAGGGTTCAGACACTACGTGGGAGTCCGAAGAGGAGATGCGACGGCTTCACCCTACTTTATTTGGTACGTACTACGGTTTCGGGGACGAAACCCCTTTTAAGGGGGGTGGACTTGTAACACCCCGAAAATATAAAACCTTAAATTTGAATTAGTAAGGTTTTAATAAACTAGAATTTATTAACTAGGAAATCTAACCTAGTTAGTTAATAGGCTAGAAATAACTCAAAGTAAGGATAAAAACAACTAAATTAAATTATGTTGAACAAAGTAGAGGGACCTTAGTTGTTAATTCTGAAACTTAATTAAATGGAACAAATAAAAATAAACCAAACACCCCAAATCTGGGTGTTGGTCGATCAAGGAGAAGCAGGGGGCGACACCCCCTTTCCAAAAACCATAATCTCACCAAAACAATCTAATTGAGGGCTCAAATCTGATAAAAAAAACGAAATCTGAACATAGAACAGTGATCCTCATCACAAGAGGATTACAAGGTATGTAAAAATTCGTGTTAATCCTTTGTTTGAAATTCTCATGATTTTGGAAAATCTAAGATTAGATGTTGCATGTGTGTTGTTTGATTTGATTAGAGATGATGTAGTGTCTAGAAGTGAAACCTAGACAACTACATATGAAATCATGTCCAATTTCAGGAAATTCCATGAACACCTTGAAGGTGGGTTATGGGTTTTACAAGATGAAGATGAACACTAGGGTTTAGGATGATTATTCTAGTGTAATTTGATTGTTGAAAGTGATTTCAGAAAGATATGATGCTTAAAACACTATAGGAGGGCTTTATTGTTGTCAAGTTAGCTAATTAGCAAGTTAAGAAGTTGATTACTAAAGGTATAAAAATTCTACATATGAAGTGTTTGTTGAAATGCCTCAAAGAAGACTTGAAAATTAGAATTTTGTAGTTAAAACGCCTAATCGTGATGTTTTAACTATTACGTGAAATATGGTTTAAAAAGAGTTCCAAACAAGATAACATTGAACTCTATAGGACAAGATACCGGAACGTCGAGTGGACAAGCCGGTGGTGACTCACGGTTGAAGGGCGTGCGCTAAGGTATGTAACTTGTTCCGTTACATTTATTATATCGGATGATTTAAATATGTAAGTGAATTTTGAATAAGAGTTGTTGTGAATTATGTCTCGAAGTCGTTATATTGATTGATATATTAAATTCGGTTGGTACGCGTTGGTAGTCGTCATATAGGATGATTTCCTTAGACGAGCCAAACGGGTCAATAAATCATGTGAAATATGATATATACATATACTCCGGAATATGATGGATAGTGTTATGTTATTGGTAAATATTTATCACATTATTAGAACACTAGAAATTTGATGTTATGGATGATAGGAAAGTAAATTACCAGATTTGTTAGAATGAGATGACTCAAACATAACAAGACATTGATCTCCAGGTTTTACCGTAAATTACGGTAATACCGTAATTTACGGTAGAGATCAGATCTGTTACGGTGTAAACCTCCTGGTTTACGGTGACCACAAAACTTCAGGGATCACCGTAAATTACGGTGATACCGTAATTTACGGTGGATCCAGAATAGTTGTTTGTGTTTATTATTTCAAATGTGATGTACAACTTTGTGATTATATTATACTATAACATCAAAACTAATGTTTTAATGGTTTTGATCATAGGTAAATCGACAAGTCTTACGGGTGGCGATCAAGTGATAAGATGAAGAACCGAACACACTATTTTTGAAGCTTCCGCAACGTCTTAGTTCTTTTGTAGTCTTTGTGTATGGGTCGTTAACACATTTTAAACAGTTTTGAAATTATGTAACTTAGTCATTAGTCGACTAAGGTCATGGTTATTATAATAATTTTGTTAATGAAAGTCATGTACTTAAATATATTTTGTCTAAAATCAAGGGTACAAATTTTAGGGTGTTACAGTTTTGAATCCGTCTAGCGGTTCCAAACATACCATTCACACATTTTCTTCCTTCTATGCTTTGAATCCACCTCATGGATTCAAACATATCATTTACATCATTCATTCTTTACATGCGTTGAATCCGTCTCGCGGATTCAGACATATCATTTCTACATTCCATTTTCTTGAATTCGTTTTACGGATTCAAACATTCCATTCATGCCTTTCATCCTTTGAATCCGTCTCGTGGATTCAAACATTGCATTCACATCTTTCATTATTTGAATCCGTCTCGCGGATTCAAACATTTCATTCATATATTGTTGATCCGTACTTTCTTACGGATTCAACATTCTTCATTCCTATCAATCATACTTTTCATTCTTACGTAGTACTCTCAATTTCCCGAGAGTCTTACAACCCGTTTCCCCCACACGTCCACCTGCTACCCAGTTCTACCGGACATACCTGCGATAATTACCAAGGTCTCACGAACGTCATATGCTTCTTGCGTACTGGCCAGGTGCGCAATCCACATACTAGTTTCGTGCCTTCGTGTAATCATCGCCTTATGTCCGAGAGATGGGTTTCAGTTTCGTGCACATCTCTAAACCTTCACCAAAACTATATCATTGTCTTTCGTTTAATAATTTCTTTCCCAAGGGAATTTCTTCCTTTTTCTTTTAACACCGGTACCATACATATTAACATTGTGTACATGGGGTCCGTCTGTCCATTAGCATCCTTGCCTGCCTTAGCATCCATCTTAGACTGCATTCACAGATCATCCTCTCCAAACTTTTAAGCTTACCTTGCACATAGCAAACCGTTAGCTTCTTCATATGAATACATACATACACGTTTTCATTCCATTTCTACCTTTAGATCTTGATCGAGTCATGGATTGTACGGGTTCCTTATCACAAAAGCACATAGGTTTGAGTTCAAGTACCTACCTTCTCGTACTTGATTCTCTCAAACCAAGGCTCTGATACCAACTTGTAAGACCCTAATACGTATTTGACTAAAACTCGCAGCGGAAATTCGTGTTATAAAATTTCTTTCATTATAAATACCTTAACTTACTTAAAATTTAACCTTAACATAACTCTTTCACATAAATCCATCAATCGACTTATTTACTAAGTAAAAACGTAGCTTATGTTTACTACATTATATACATCAACGTTCTCGTACAATCTCACTAGTGACTCGATCCTCGATCTCTATTCCTTGATGATCCTCATGACTCGTACTACCTGCGCTCACCACATAAAATTCATAACATTAGTACGCATTATAAACATACAAGATTTATTCACGTTTACTTTTCGTTCCGTTAACTCTTTACATCCCAGCTTTCCATCTGATCATACAATCCGTGGTGAGACTTTCTCGTTGTACCTGCGTTACACTTCGTTCACAAGGCACGCTATTATTATCGTCAATACTCAATTTCATCGAATACATGCGTATATACTTTCATACATACTTACATATATGCATCCGTTCACACATAACTACTTACATACATACGTACCTACATCCATACGTACGTGCCTACATACGTGCATACCTACCTACATACATGCATAGATGCCTACATACATACCTATTACATGCCTTCACACAACCCTACATACGTGCATACATTCGTACATACTCACTTAGATATATATATATATATATATATACATACACATACTACCTACATACACACCTACATACATACTTACATTCATATCTTCATGCATGCCTACATACGTGCATACGCTCATATATACCTACTTGCATACATACACACATACATTCATTCATACATACCACTTAAATTCATACATACATACATACATACATACCTTCATACGTATCAACTTTCCCTAAAACAAGGAATAAACTAATCATTCTTAGCTTATACGCGTTTAAAAATGGTCCAGACGGGTTCGCAATGCATCAACAGTTAAGATAAACGATTTTCACGAAACTGACCCCCGTCGCGTAGCGCCACGGCCTGATTTCATCAGACTGTTGCAGCTGGTGCTATATAATTCCCAGCACGACTCGATTTCACGGAAACGAGCATAACTTTCTCGTTTTTGATCCGTTTTACCCGATTCTTTTTCCTACGCGTCCGTAATTTAATTCTCCATCACATGGAGTAAAAATCCAATATTTGGACTACCGAAATTTATGACTTTTAAGACTTCGGCTTATTACCCTTTTACCGAATTTTGACCCGTTCATGCATTTATCAACAAAACATGTTTGTTTGACCTTAATTTTATACAAACCTTATAATTTCAAAGTCGCTTAACACATAAGGTTCAATTTCCTGATTTCTTACATCTTCTTAACCCATTTTTGCTCAAAACCTTATTTTGACCCGTTAAGGGTATTTGCGCATTTAAGGTCTATGACTAACAAAAACCATACTTCTCACTTTCATACGTGTCCAAAACATTTCCCTTATTCAATTAACTTGTCTCTAAACAACTTTTACGATTGTTTGCCCGATATGCCCGTCAAGGGCGTTTTGGTCAACTTTGACCCATCCTTTACAACAAGGACTTCCTTACCTATTTACCCAATCCTAGGACTTAGCAATGACTCTACTCATACATACCTGGCTCGAATCAATGCTATGACCCGTTTTAATACTTCATCCGCTAAGTTGCTAGATAATAGCAACGCAAATCCTTTTGCTATACATTCTGTGAATTCATAATACTTAACAAAACAATTCATTAGTCGATAACGCCAAATGGTGACATCTTCACCATTTGACCCGTTAAGTCTAAATATCATTTTATCCTTATGGGATTTTAGTTATTCGTTACCCCTTCCATGTAACTTATTCTTTCGTTAACTGGCAATCAAAATTACCAAGATGCCTTTTTTACCCTTTTTAACCATCAAGCTTAGTTTCTTAACATAACCACACATTCCGATCCATACCAAAATTTGTCGGAACATCATAATTCACATATTTAATAATTCACATATTTACTTATCATGTCCGTAATCTATACATTGAATAGACATTCTACAAAAAAGGGTGTAAGCTTTACTTACCTAGCATCCGAATATGCTTCCTGTGCGCATTAGTCCCGTTTGACCCGCTCCTATCCCAAACTTCCATGTCGCTTATCAAGCATCAACTATCATATATCAATCTCAAGATAGTTAGCTTATTCATCATTTATCACAACCTTTTCATCACACGGATCTTATATTAAGTTTATCATTTGACTTTAAAACACGATAATCCATCATTTCTTATCCAATTTCTTTAAACATACTTACAAATATATGATTTTCAACATTATTAACATAAGCATATCATTACTTCCATCATATCATCAAAACCCACTTCATAGCTACTTTGTTAATCACTTACAAGTGATCTAATCTTAAGTTCTTCATAATTTCATCATACTTTTTATGAGTGTACTACCTCCTAAGCATAGGGTACAACTAGTTCATGCATATCCTTCTAATCTCATACATAATTAATCAAATTCCTCCTTTTAATCAACATGAATCATTCATGCATAAACATCAAACATACTAGTATCATATTTCTTTCAATTCTTCTAACAAGAATCTATCATATATATCAAAATACATCAACATTAAGCAAGAATTAGACAAGGGTGATCATTCAAGTCGTCATCATAACTATAACCAATGGGTTTCACCTATAAACATCAAATTAACCCTAACCATGCATAACCCATGTTCCAAATGATGATTCTAACACATACTCATACTCAATTTCATACAAATTCATGATTTACAACATAACCCACTTCGTGCATAATCACCAATCTAACTTTTAAGACATACCTTGCGATCCCCTTGTGAAGGTGATCATTAATCTATGTTTCTTCTTGAATTTGAGCTACAATTAACCCTTCAATTTGGTGATCTTCATGGTTAGGGTTTGTGAGCTTCCATGGAGCTCCTGGCTCTTCTCGAACACACCATCGTGTGTGTGTATGAGTGTATTTTTTTTTATAAATTCAACTTCCATTTATCCCATTTTAGTCCCTCAAATTTGCCACTCATTATAATTGCCACAACTCTCATCCTTTAGTTGTTTCTACCATACTCATAACTAGGTTAAATAACCTAGTCATTTATTTCTTGATGTACCATATCATAACATTTAATGAATATAAATATTCGAGTTTTGGGGTGTTACACATTTACTGATTTTGATTAGTGCTTCGGTATTTTCTAACGAACGCAGTGCGGAAGTTGCCCCTTCATTGCCTGCAAATTCGACTGGCTTTCAGGCAAGAAATTCTTTATAAGTGCAACCAGGCGTTAGAACTTTCATTTTCTTAAGTATTGGGGTTTGAACCATATTATTGTTATTATTGCCGCCTCCATTTACACTATTACTGAAATTATCATCACGGGTACGTTTGCTATTGTTGGCTTGCGAAGGTTCAACAGGGTTTTTAATAGCAGCAACAATTGCCAGGATAGCATTGGATATTCCTTGAGCAACGATATTTTCTATATCTTGCCTATTAAGAAAATGGTCTTCATTATTTTGTTCGGATTGGTTAACTTCATTTATCGGTTGGTTGTCCGCGTTTTCCATCTGAATCATTAATAATATATGCAAATTATTGTCACAAAATGAATAGCAACCAAACACCATAGAGCAATCACAGAAACAATTAAGTCAACACGTACAACCAAAATTGTCGACCTTGCGACTTTCATATATTTTTATAATAGTATGCGTCGATACAAACCATCTATTTTACAAAAGTTTTATTTTTAGTTATTATTATGCATTGTTATATTATTATTATTATATATATATATATATATATATATATATATTCTACATATTATTATTATACAATCACACAAACATAGTTAGCTGGCCTTTCAGAAACGACGCTCCATCTCATCGTATTTCCAAGTGATGTTTTCCCCCACTTCCCGAATCCGGTTGCCCGCATCCACCAGTTCCTCGCTGTAGCGGCGTAACTCGGCAACGTTTTCTGTGCTCATAGGTAGAAATGGTGCAGGTTCAGGATCAAACTGGGGAAAATAGACATTGGGGTTATTCATGAAATTCTGAAAGTGCCAGTCGCTCGTCCACCACTCTTCCAGCTGGCCTATAACAGGTTGGGGGTTGACAATAGGGTCCGGAATTTCTTGTGATTGGGAAGGGAAATTGAAGAGGTTTTCATTGGCAGGTCCGATGAGGTCACAGTTCGCCAGTTTTTGATCAAGTTCCTCCCAAGGTGGCATTTCCATTTCCTGGGCCTGACCCGAGCCTTTCCCTATCTCCTTTCCTTTTCCTTTGTCTTTCGGATCTTCAGTCTTTTTCACCTTCTGGGCAGCTGGCTTCTTTCTACGTCCACGTTTCCAATCCAGGATTCTCCTCCTCTTTTTCGGCTTTGTTTTCTCCTGCGGCTGGGCCTGGAATACTATTGGCTCTTCAGTATCTGCTTGATAGCCGGATAGAGTCCCGGTTGTATCCATATCGGTGGTATGGATAGTAAAGTTTCGGAGTGCCTCCGACAGTTCATTCATGCCGTTGGCACAATTGAAGAAACACACAAAATTTTAAGTTAAAATTTTATTTATTAAATTAAATTCTCACATAATCACAGAATGGCAAACTGAAAAATTAAGTATTTCTAAATACTTAATTAGCTTAAATCAGTGGCTCTGATACCACCTTTTTCAATGAAAAATTAAGTATTTCTAAATACTTAATTAGCTTAATCACAGAATGGCAAACTGAAAAATTAAGGTTTTTTGCAATGAAAACTTTTTGAAAAATTGTTTTCGTGCAAGGATCCTAGAGATTGTAGTCTAGACTCGAGAAGGAATCCTTGTTCACTACAATCGTTGCTCTGATACCAATCTGTCACACCCCTTTCTAAGGCGGAAGCACGAGGTGTGATCATGAAAGGTTTTCATTGCATACGATTGGTAAACACACTACATGCTCATAAAATAACTTCAAATACCCATAACATTACGTAACTGAAAACATAAGTTTAGTGTTCACATCACGAGACAGTATATTGTCTGAAAAGTTACGACTTTATTCAAGATAAACATAAACGACATCCGAGAGCATGAGTAAAACCGCGTGCACATCCACTTTAGTTACCTGAAATACATGTGAGTTTTGGAAAAACATCAACATAACGTTGGTGTGAATTCATGCAGTTCTTGTATTGAACGTTTGTATACTTTGTATGAAAACATAGTTTGTATCTTGTATAAATCAAGTATCCTTGTATAAATCCAGTATTCATGTATAAATCAAGTATTCTTGTGTACACCACGTACTCATGTATAAATCAAGTATTCTTGTGTAAATCAAATATTCATGTATAAATCAAGTATTCTTGTGCACACCACGTACTCATGTATAAATCAAGTATTCTTGTGTAAATCAAATATTCATGTATAAATCAAGTATTCTTGTGGTATGAATCTTGTATAAATAAGGTGTTCTTGTATGTATTAGGGTTGTTAATGGGTTGCAAGGCCATTAACATGTGACACGACATAGGAAGTCACCAAACCATAGGCATTTATCAAGTTTTTCTGAGACACAAAAGCACTACTCGATACTAGTTTTCACCAAGAGTGTGGCTGCCCGGTCACCCGTTAGATCTAACCTTTTGTTTTGCGGTCTAAGTATGTACACGATTAATGGTGCTTATGGTACCCTATTCGTGACACGATTTCTCGTATCATTCCTCAAAACGCATCATACTTGGTACTAGTTATCACCAAGAGTGCTTCTTGTTTTTGTATCCATCATACCATTTGTAAACATTGTAATATTTGTAACATGTATTTCACCCCCGAAGTTATAAAAATGAAAACAGTTAAGAGAAAAGGGGGAGCATGAACTCACAACTTTGCGTTCCTGCGTCGTAAACTTCACCGGATTTGCTTATCTAGCGTCGTGACCTAAACGTGTTTCACTAACGTTAGTCACTAGACTTGTATCGCACAAGTACAAGTCACTATCTTTTGTATATGTGTTCTTGAGTTAAAAATAATTTATATTTTTAACTATGTATCTTACTTATATTATTTTCTCAAAAATAAATATAAGTATCTTGTATTTTTCACCCGAATTATGTATCATGTCCAAAACTTTATTTCATGTTCATAACTTGTCCAAGTTATTTATTCTATCAAGTAATATATTTTCATAAATATATTTTCTTGCATTTGTCTAAGTATGTTGTATGTGTATTTTTGTCTTTTCGCTCCTTAGGAGTATTTAGTGTATTTTCAAGTCCTAATACACTATCACGTATAATACATACTACATCCACTTAGCACAAAATTTGGTGATCAATAAATATATATATTTTTCTCAAAATATACATACTTAATATCAATTTTACTCTTGAAGAAACCATCATTTCTTAACACAAAAGTTAGGGAAATCTTGGTAAATATTTTTAGATACATTTTTAGGAAATAAGTTTTTCAAGAACTTATAGTTTTCTAAGTGTCAAAATTTATAAAATTTTTGACAGAGTTTCCCCTAAAAATGGAGGTTTCCTATGTTTTCAAAACATGTGTTTATTTTCTTTTAAAAACATCATCAACAATCAACAACTCATCAAGTGCTAAAATCAAGCAAAACACACTACATCATGAACTTGAAGTTCTTGTAAAAACTTGTAGTAACTTGGTAATGTTTCTAGTAGACTTAGTTACTCTTTAAAGTGTGTTTATTTCTCCAAAATTCCTACTCTTGGAAGATTTGAGTGTTTACAATTTGTAAACATATTTTACAAAAATGTTCCTTTATTAAATCTTCTTGTTTTTCTAGTGTCTCTACACTTATTTTATTACCAAAAATAGTGTAAGTTTAAGTAATAACCAAGATCTTTTAAAATCATATTTTAAACTTGGTTCTTTTAGAAAACCCTTCATACATCTTAGGTTTACAAGTTTACTAGCTCGCTTTGTTTAATATTTTTCCAAGAAATCATCCATTCGTCAAGTTCATGTCTTAACAAGAAGATGATTATTTCATGTTGTTACATAATCATCCTCCCACTTGCTAGATCATGTGTTTAATCACAATCTAGCAAGCTTTATGTGATGAGCAACATCATCATTTCAACAAACAAGCATCATTCATACACTAAACACATAGTTTCATCACTATTTCATCAAGATTCATCATATATATAAGCTTTATGTTCATGATTCTTGTTCAAGTCTTTTAGTGTTCTTATAATTTCATCATAACATATCTTTTATCCACTAAAAATAGAAGTAAACAAGGCTAATAAGAATCTTACTACTAGCTTCAAGCTAGGGAAGAACTATGATGAAGATCAAGTGGATAAAAGCACACGGAAGAGGTCCTTCAAGTTCCGAGAACACCGAGCCTCCTAATTCACCTTCTAGCACCTTGTAGTAACTTTGGAATGGATGCTTGAAAACCGAAAATGGTGAGTGTGTGGAGGGTATGTTCAGCCGAGCTTATGAGGAGAGGAGGGAGTGAGATGTGGTGTTGTGTTTTGGGAAGGAGATGATAAGCTCTTATAACCCAATTCTCTAATACCCAAAGGTTCTTGTGTTTCTTAAAGTACTAACACCATCTAATCAAGATCACACCAAATCCCCATGAAAGATTAGGGAAGATATGAGAAGATTTGAAATAATCTTTGGTGGGGCCTTGCTTGGTCCGAAATCAGCCAAAAAGGGGGGGGGGGGTGAGTGTAAATTTCATTCCCTAATTCCATAAGTAAGTAAGCTTTCAAGTGTAAGGTTTAGGGACCTAGTGTATTATTATGTTATAAGGGGTGTTATGGTGTTCGGGGACCATAACTAGCTCAGAAACATTAAAATAATGTTAATAATATTTTGATGTTCCGGGTTATGTCCGGTTGTTCGGTTAGATACCGGTTCGTTAAAGTGCTAAATTGCACCGTTTAGCGTCCTTTAAGTACCCTTTTATAACACTTTCGATTCCCGGCACTTAGGGAAATATTCTGAATGATAAATCATGATTTCTGCATAACATTTATGTGTTAAAAGCTGATTTATAGCTGAATTTAATAAAATTCTGCACTTAAAGTGCGTTTCGGGTGCTTTTTAGTGCGTATTTTAGCTTTCAGAGCGTCTATATGTTAACCCTTGTATGTACTCTTGGGTTTTAATGCATTCTTGTCATTGGACCTACACCTAGGTTCCAATTCTATTGTCTAACTGCTCTCTGCAGAGTTGTTGACACAATGTGTCTTACCGGTGAGTTTACTAGTATTTCTGACGCAACGCTGTTCATTAATGCATAAAGTAATTCTGGTAGTATTAAAACATGCATGAATTCACTTGTATAGTATGTAATCAGACAATGTTGACATTTAAGCACATAATTGCAGTCATTAAATAATCATTAAAGTGTACGGAAATTACCGGTTTGGCGCCAGTTGTCACAGTTTCCCCCCGTTAAAATAATTTCGTCCCGAAATTCAGGCTGAACTAACTCTCGCAGGAGTCTTCTTGAACAGGTGGGGATACTTTTCTTTGAACTGGTTTCACGTTCCCACGTGTACTCGGGTCCGTGCTTAGAGTTCCATCGTACTTTGACAAGTTTCACACTGCTCCTCCTGGTCTTGTTGACTTTCCAGTCAGTTACCTCAACGGGTTGTTCTGTAAATCAGAGGGCGTCATCAATATGCACTTCATCCGCAGGGATGATCACGTTTTCTTGTGTTGGACTCTTCTTGAGGTTGGATACATGGAATGTATCATGTACTCCATTAAGTTCTTCCGGTAACTCCAACTTGTATGCCACGGTACCAATTTTTTCTAAGATTTTGAATGGTCCGATGTATCGTGGGTTCAGCTTTCCATGTTTTCCGAATCTTACTACGCCCTTCCAGGGTGAGACTTTCAACAGAACTTTGTCTCCCACCTCGAACTGTAATGGTTTTCGTCTTTGATCGGCGTAGCTCTTTTGTCGATCTCGAGCCGCCTTAATGCGCTCTCGGATCTGCATAATCTTGTCGGTTGTCTCTTGTATAAGTTCAGGACCAACCATTCGTTTGTCTCCAGCGTCTGCCCAACATAAGGGCGATCGGCACTTGCGGCCATACAGAGCTTCGAACGGTGCGGCTTTTATACTCGTATGATAACTGTTATTGTAGGAAAACTCAACTAATGGTAGGTGAGTATCCCAGCTGCCGCCTAGGTCCATAACACATGAACGAAGCATATATTCTAACGTTTGTATAGTCCGTTCGCTCTGGCCGTCTGTTTGTGGATGGAATGTCGTGCTTAGATCTAGCTGAGATCCAAAGGCTTCCTGAAAGGATTGCCAGATTCTTAAGACAAAGCGTCCATCTCTGTGTGAAATAATTGAGATAGGCACTCCATGACGTGCCACTATTTCTTTTAAGTATAACTCAGCAAGCTTTCCAGTGCTATCCTTCTCTCGGATAGGTAGGAAATGCGCAGATTTCGTCAATCGATCAACTATCACCCATATCATATCGTGCCCTCTAGGGGTTCTGGGTAATTTTGTTATGAAGTCCATTGATAATTGTTCCCACTTCCACATAGGAATCTCTAATTGTTGCAGTAGCCCAGATGGTTTCTGATATTCAGCCTTAACCTTAGCACAGGTTAGGCACTTTCCAACATAAATAGCAACATCGCTTTTGAGTCTCGGCCACCAATAGTAGTCTTTTAAGTCTTAATACATCTTGTCCGATCCTGGATGGATCGAGTATTTCGATTTATGCGTTTCATCAAGGATGACTTCTCGAATACCGCCATAGAGCGGAACCCAAATACGCTTCTTAAAGTATAAGGCTCCTTCTTCATTTGGCACCATATATTTCAACATACCCCGGAGGTATTCAGCTTTACGGTTTTCCGTCTTAAGGGCTTCTTGTTGTGCATCACGAATACGTATAGTGAGGTTCGTTTGAATAGTCATTTCTAATGCTCGAACCCTTAGGGCCTTAACCCTTTCTTTTCGACTTAGGGCGTCTGCTACAACGTTTGCCTTTACAGGATGGTACTTAATCTCACAGTCATAGTCATTCAGCAGCTCGACCCATCGTCGCTGTCGCATGTTTAATTTTTTCTGATCAAATATGTGTTGTAGGCTTTTGTGATCTGTGAAGATTTTACATCGAGTACCATATAAATAATGTCGCCAGATCTTCAGGGCGAATACCACTGCGCCCAGCTCCAGGTCGTGAGTGGTATAGTTTCTTTCATGAACCTTCAATTGTCTTGAAGAATAAGCGATGACTTTTTGGCGCTGCATAAGCACGCAACCCAAACCTTGTCGTGAAGCATCGCAGTATACCACGAAGTCTTCAGTGCCTTCGGGTAATGATAGTATTGGTGCATCGCATAGCTTATTTTTAAGTAGCTGGAAGGCTTCTTCCTGCTTGTCACCCCAGTCGTACTTTTTGTCTTTCTGTGTAAGGGTAGTTAGTGGTTGAGCTATCTTTGAGAAATTCTCGATGAATCGCCAATAATAGCCCGCTAAGCCCAAAAATTTTCGAACTTCAGTTGGGGTTTTGGGGGCTTCCCAATTCTTTATTGCTTCTATATTGGATGGGTCTACATGAATGCCCTTCTCATTCACAACGTGACCAAGAAATTGTACTTCGCGAATCCAAAATTCACATTTTGAGAACTTTGCATAAAGTTTCTCCTTCTTCAGTAGTTCCAGAATGGTTCTGAGATTTTGCTCGTGTTCTTCTTTCGTTCGCGAGTAAATCAGGATATCATCGATAAATACAATTACGAATTTATCGAGATATGGTTTGCATACGCGGTTCATCAGACCCATAAAGACCGCTGGTGCGTTCGTCAGTCCGAATGGCATCACAAGAAATTTGTAATGCCCATATTGTGTTCTGAATGCAGTCTTTGGCATGCTTTCTTCTTGTATCCTTAACTGATGGTATCCAGATCGAAGGTCGATCTTGGAATAGTAGCTTGATCCTTGCAATTGATCAAATAAGTCATCAATCCTCGGTAACGGGTACCGATTCTTGACAGTGAGCTTGTTCAGTTCTCTGTAATCGATACACATCCGCAGTGTTCCATCATTCTTCTTCACGAACAATACTGGAGCTCCCCAAGGTGAGAAGCTTGGCCTTATGAATCCCTTATCCAACAACTCCTGGAGTTGTGTAGATAAGTCTTGCATTTCGGATGGTGCAAGCCGATAGGGAGCCCTGGCTATAGGAGCGGCTCCTGGAACCAAGTCTATATGGAATTCGACTTGTCGTTGCGGAGGTAGTCCTGGCAGATCTTCAGGAAAAACATCAGGGAATTCCTTCACCACAGGAATGTCTTCGAGTTTCGGCTCCTCAGCCTTCTTATCTACAACGTGCGCTAGGAAAGCAACACATCCTTACCTTAAGCACTTCTGTGCCTTCATACAACTGATAATTCGTAGAGGCGCGTCTCGTTTTTCTCCATGTACGATGAGAGTTTCATCATTCACGAAAGGGATGCGAATAATTTTCTCATGACAAATAACTTCAGCTTTATTCTTGGACAACCAGTCCATTCCGACCACCACGTCGAAGCTACCCAATTGAATAGGTAAGAGGTCGATGCTAAATCTCCGTTCACCAAGTTCTAGTGTGCAGCCTCTAACAACTTCGCCCGATTCAACAAGTTTACCATTGTCTAGCTCTATAGAATAAGGAATATCTAATCTACTAGATTCTATTCCAAGCATACGTTTAAATTCCACAGACATAAGCTATAATCGGCACCAGTGTCAAATAGTATGGATGCAAAGTGATTGTTAACGAGAAACGTACCGGTGACCACATTAGGGTCCTCTCGTGCGTTCTTTGCTCCAATCACAAATGCTCGAGCCTGAGCATTGTTTCCCTTTGGGCAGTCTTTTATGAAATGTTCATTGCTTCCACAACTGAAACATCCTCGGTTCTTCCCATTTCCGTTACCATTCCTGTTGCTAGTACCATTTCCATTTCCACCATTGTTTCCAGTTCCAGCACCGTTGCGGTTTCCATTCCCGTTCTTTCCTTTACCCCAACAGTCTTCTGTTTGATAACCCAATCTACCACATTTGTCGCACCTTGGAATGCGACAAGCTCCTTCATGATGATACTTACATTTTTGGCATTTAGGCAGGGTGCCTTGGTATCCTCTGGCTACAGTATCATTTGCCGCTGCAAAGGTTCTTGCCTCCTTAGATGGGTTAGTGTCACGCTTCTTGTTGTATGAACCTTTGTTATTGCTGGGGGATGCTTGATTCAGATTCGACTGCTTTCTCTTCTTGTCACCGAATGACTCAGCATGCGTCTCGGTCTTTTCTGTTGGGTTCAGCGATAACTTCTTCATACGAACACAATCTTCAGTAAGGCTGACAGTTAGAGTTACAGCCTCAGTGATTGTTTGAGGTTTGGCCGAAGTTACCATGCCGCGAAATTCTGAGGCCAATCCCCAAATGTAGCGTTCAACGCGCTTAAATTCAGGAGTCACCATGTAGGGGATCACCCTAGACAGATCATGGAACCTTCGAGTATAACCAGTAATATCAGCACCTTCCATGGTTAAGTGCCAGAATTCAGTCTCCAACCTTTGGAGTTCAGCACGTGAGCAATACTTCTCTCTCATTCTTTCCTTTAGTTCATCCTAAGTCAGGCCATAAGCGGCATCATCACCCAAGGTTTGGACTTGCAAGTTCCACCAAGTCAAAGCTTCATCGACAAACAACCCAGTAGCAAAAGTGACTTGCTGATCCGCGGTACACTTGCTCATGCGGATAGTAGCTTCAGTCTTCTCCATCCAGCGCACAAACGCTACTGCACCTCCTGTGCCATCGTAGTTCATCGGTTTGCAGTCGAGAAAATGCTTAAAGTGCAGGCCTGAGCTGCGTTGCCTCCAGATGAATCTCCATTCCCATTACGTCTAGCGTTGCTTGGTCCACCACTTTCTTGGGTTCGGTTTGCCTCGTACTGGGTAATAGCTGCGGAGATCCTTTCCTCCAGTAGAGCGTTCAGCTCTTCAGCAGTCTTTGGCAGTGGGGGAGGAGGAGGTTGATCCGAATCTCGATTGTTCACAATTCTCCTAGGTGCCATGTTCTGAAAGAACACCACACAATAGGTTTAGGCATTTGTTTGATATCGTCATACTAGACAGTAGTAGTATATATATATATACACATGCATATACCACATAAGTGACATCAAACAATTATTACTCTAGCATAGTATTTAATAAATTGGTGTTCACGTTTGACCTTTTCTTGCACTGAGGGAATCCATACGTGACAAGACTTGCTGTGATTTCTATGCACTGAATTCCATAATTATGTATGCATCCATAATTACGTAACTCCTTGCATAGTCCGCACAGTTCGTTTCATCCTCGTATCTCTTCCTTCAGATAGGCCATTGTTTTCAGTCGAAGTCACGTATACCTGTGACATTCTACTTCTAGTATATGTATATATCAATTATCACACATAATTGCAAGTAATTCTTAATCACGGACAAGTGCTACACCAGTGCACCCTAAGTCTCGTAGTGTCTTTTCTTGACTCTTTGTAAACAGTTTCAGGTAGTGGATGTCGCGGAAGGTTTTTTGCAATGAAAACTTTTTGAAAAGTTGTTTTCGTGCAAGGATCCTAGAGATTGTAGTCTAGACTCGAGAAGGAATCCTGGTTCACTACAATCGTTGCTCTGATACCAATCTGTCACACCCCTTTCTAAGGCGGAAGCACGAGGTGTGATCATGAAAGGTTTTCATTGCATACGATTGGTAAACATA
This sequence comes from Helianthus tuberosus, assembly GCA_030545235.1. NCBI lineage: Eukaryota > Viridiplantae > Streptophyta > Magnoliopsida > Asterales > Asteraceae > Helianthus > Helianthus tuberosus. The sequence goes on along the minus strand of CM060387.1, from coordinate 48,941,434 downwards.
CTACATGCTCATAAAATAACTTCAAATACCCATAACATTACGTAACTGAAAACATAAGTTTAGTGTTTACATCACGAGACAACATATTGTCTGAAAAGTTACGACTTTATTCAAGATAAATATAAACGACATCCGAGAGCATGAGTAAGACCGCGCGCACATCCACTTTAGTTACCTGAAATACATGTGAGTTTTGGAAAAACGTCAACATAACGTTGGTGTGAATTCATGCAGTTCTTGTATTGAACGTTTGTATACTTTGTATGAAAACATAGTTTGTATCTTGTATAAATCAAGTATCCTTGTATAAATCCAGTATTCATGTATAAATCAAGTATTCTTGTGTACACCACGTACTCATGTATAAATCAAGTATTCTTGTGTAAATCAAATATTCATGTATAAATCAAGTATTCTTGTGTACACCACGTACTCATGTATAAATCAAGTATTCTTGTGTAAATCAAATATTCATGTATAAATCAAGTATTCTTGTGGTATGAATCCTGTATAAATAAGGTGTTCTTGTATGTATTAGGGTTGTTAATGGGTTGCAAGGCCATTAACATGTGACACGACATAGGAAGTCACCAAACCATAGGCATTTATCAAGTTTTTCTGAGACACAAAAGCACTACTCTGTACTAGTTTTCACCAAGAGTGTGGCTGCCCGGTCACCCGTTAGATCTAACCTTTTGTTTTGCGGTATAAGTATGTACACGATTAATGGTGCTTATGGTACCCTATTCGTGACACGATTTCTCGTATCATTCCTCAAAACGCATCATACTTGGTACTAGTTATCACCAAGAGTGCTTCTTGTTTTTGTATCCATCATACCATTTGTAAACATTGTAATATTTGTAACATGTATTTCACCCCCCGAAGTTATAAAACTGAAAACAATTAAGAGAAAAGGGGGAGCATGAACTCACAACTTTGCGTTCCTGCGTCGTAAACTTCACCGGATTTGCTTATCTAGCGTCGTGACCTAAACGTGTTTTATTAACGTTAGTCACTAGACTTGTATCGCACAAGTACAAGTCACTATCTTTTGTATATGTGTTCTTGTGTTAAAAATAATTTATATTTTTAACTATGTATCTTACTTATATTATTTTCTCAAAAATAAATATAAGTATCTTGTATTTTTCACCCGAATTATGTATCCTGTCCAAAACTTTATTTCATGTTCATAACTTGTCCAAGTTATTTATTCTATCAAGTAATATATTTTCATAAATATATTTTCTTGCATTTGTCTAAGTATGTTGTATGTGTATTTTTGTCTTTTCGCTCCTTAGGAGTATTTAGTGTATTTTCAAGTCCTAATACACTATCACGTATAATACATACTACATACACTTAGCACAAAATTTGGTGATCAATAAATATATATATTTTTCTCAAAATATACATACTTAATATCAATTTTACTCTTGAAGAAACCATCATTTCTTAACACAAAAGTTAGGGAAATCTTGGTAAATATTTTTAGATACATTTTTAGGAAATAAGTTTCTCAAGAACTTATATTTTTCTAAGTGTCAAAATTTATAAAAATTTTGACAGAGTTTCCCCTAAAAAGGGAGGTTTCCCATGTTTTCAAAACATGTGTTTATTTTCTTTTAAAAACATCATCAACAATCAACAACTCATCAAGTGCTAAAATCAAGCAAAACACACTACATCATGAACTTGAAGTTCTTGTAAAAACTTGTAGTAACTTGGTAATGTTTCTAGTAGACTTAGTTACTCTTTAAAGTGTGTTTATTTCTCCAAAAATCCTACTCTTGGAAGAATTGAGTGTTTACAATTTGTAAACATATTTTACAAAAATGTTCCTTTATTAAATCTTCTTGTTTTTCTAGTGTCTCTACACTTATTTTATTACCAAAAATAGTGTAAGTTTAAGTAATAACCAAGATCTTTTAAAAATCATATTTTAAACTTGGTTCTTTTAGAAAACCCTTCATACATCTTAGGTTTACAAGTTTACTAGCTCGCTTTGTTTAATATTTTTCCAAGAAATCATCCATTCGTCAAGTTCATGTCTTAACAAGAAGATGATTATTTCATGTTGTTACATAATCATCCTCCCACTTGCTAGATCTGTGTTTAATCACAATCTAGCAAGCTTTATGTGATGAGCAACATCATCATTTCAACAAACAAGCATCATTCATACACTAAACACATAGTTTCATCACTATTTCATCAAGATTCATCATATATATAAGCTTTATGTTCATGATTCTTGTTCAAGTCTTTTAGTGTTCTTATAATTTCATCATAACATATCTTTTAACCACTAAAAATAGAAGTAAACAAGGCTAATAAGAATCTTACTACTAGCTTCAAGCTAGGGAAGAACTATGATGAAGATCAAGTGGATAAAAGCACACTGAAGAGGTCCTTCAAGTTCCGAGAACACAGAGCCTCCTATTTCACCTTCTAGCACCTTGTAGTAACTTTGGAATGGATGCATGAAAACCGAAAATGGTGAGTGTGTGGAGGGTATGTTCGGCCGAGATTATGAGGAGAGGAGGGAGTGAGATGTGGTGTTGTGTTTTGGGAAGGAGATGATAAGCTCTTATAACCCAATTCTCTAATACCCAAATGTTCTTGTGTTTCTTAAAGTACTAACACCATCTAATCAAGATCACACCAAATCCCCATGAAAGATTAGGGAAGATATGAGAAGATTTGAAATAATCTTTGGTGGGGCCTTGCTTGGTCCGAAATCAGCCAAAAGGGGGGGGGGGGTTAGTGTAAATTTCATTCCCTAATTCCATAAGTAAGTAAGCTTTCAAGTGTAAGGTTTAGGGACCTAGTGTGTTATTATGTTACAAGGGGTGTTATGGTGTTCGGGGACCATAACTAGCCCAGAAACATTAAAATAATGTTAATAATATTTTGATGTTCCGGGTTATGTCCGGTTGTTCGGTTAGATACCGGTTCGTTAAAGTGCTAAATTGCACCGTTAAGCGTCCTTTAAGTACCCTTTTATAACACTTTCGATTCCCGACACCTAGGGAAATATTCTGAATGATAAATCATGATTTCTGTATAACATTTATGTGTTAAAAGCTGATTTATAGCTGAATTTAATAAAATTCTACACTTAAAGTGCGTTTCGGGTGCTTTTTAGTGCGTATTTTAGCTTTCGAAGCGTCTATATGTTAACCCTTGTATGTACTCTTGGGTTTTAATGCATTCTTGTCATTGGACCTACACCTAGGCTCCAATTCTATGTCTAACTGCTCTCTGCAGAGTTGTTGACACAATGTGTCTTACCGGTGAGTTTACTAGTATTTCTGACGCAACGCTGTTCATTAATGCATAAAGTAATTCTGGTAGTATTAAAACGTGCATGAATTCACTTGTATAGTATGTAATCAGACAATGTTGACATTTAAGCACATAATTGCAGTCATTAAATAATAATTAAAGTGTACGGAAATTACTGGTTTGGCGCCAGTTGTCACACGCGCCCCGCGTAAGCTTCGACTATCTCTTACGCGGCCCGCGAGCGATCAGAAAAATTGAATTTCTTGGTTTTTCATAAGAATTAGGGTTTTAGGGGTCCGAGTTTTCACTTACGGAGTGTTGTGGGATATTTTTGCAGGTCCTTACATAATGTGTTCATGAAAACTTACTGAACGAGTCATTTTGTTCGTGTTTGATCATTAAGGAAAAGAGCGTGTTAATGAACACAAACAAGCACAAATTAAATCGGCAAAGGCTAGAAATGGATGGCAGAGGGAGAAGCCTAATCGTGGAACGGATGTCGATAGTATTTATCGATGTGAATACTGAGAAGAAAAGAGGAACAGTACATAAATAAGGTAGGAATGGGGTTTCTATTTTATTTGTTATGGTAATAAAATAAATAAGAATAAAAAATATGACAACTTTAGATCAAATAATTAAATGTACAAAAAATCTTTAATGAACAACATAGATAAACGAACATGAACAAACGTTCACGAACACATTGCCGATCGTTCATGAACACAACTGAACGAACAAGACATGCGTTTGTGTTCGTTCATCAAATGAACTGTCTTGTTTATGTTTGTTCATTTATTAAACAACGAACATAAAAGAATTTCTCGATGGTTCATGAACTATTCGTTGAACGTTCCGATTATTTACAACCCTGTGTCTAAGTAACTTTGAATAATTATGTCTTAAGTTAGCTAAACTTGATTTTCAAATGGTGCTTGTAGTAGACTTCTTGTGTCTTGAATTATTGATTTATCAATTAACGGTTGTATTTAACTATTTGTGTGTGTCCGAAGTTTAAGGTTAGTTGTGCCTTTTTTTACTTTCAAGTTTAATGTTAATTTGTGTTCCTTTGCATTTGTGACCAGTGTGCACGAATTGTTCACAAACAACCGAATTTCTTTAACAAACGAATATGAACATAAACTTTTATTTGACATGTGTTCGCGAATAGTTCATGAACATCTGCATTTCCTTAACAAACTAACACGAACATGAATATGGCCTTGTTTGTGTTTGCTCGATTTGTTTTAGACCTATAAAATATTATTGTTGATAGGTTGTTTTATTTAGTATTTTATTATTTATTATATGGTTTACTACAGCCAAAAAAAAGTTAAAGAAGATGGTAATTTTGTAGATTCATTGATTAGATATGTATTCATTTAGCTAATTAGTTAATTGAAAAAAAAAAGGAATATTAGATTTAGATAATCTTAACTTTTATAATTTGACTAATAGCACTTTCAACTTACATATTGTACAATTTCAATTCCAACTTTCAATTTATATTCATCTGCGACTTCCAAACTAACTGAACCCTAATGCAGTTATTTTTTTGCTGATGTGACACATGTTTAGTAACATGGCATCTGACGTGGCTCTTTTTGCTGACCTTGCATCTGACATGGCATTTTAGATGACGTGGCATTTGATCGACACATGTTTAGTGATGTGACATCTGACATGGCTTTTTGGATAATGTGGCATTTGATATGACACTTGACGTGACATCTGAAGTCAACTAACTGGGTTAGGGTTCAGTTAATTTAGGTTGTCAGAGAAAAATAAGTTGAAAGTTGGAAATGACGTGGTACAATTTGTAAGTTAAGATTGTTATCTGTCACACCCCAACCGATAGCGGAAACATCGGAGTGAGACGAAAACGAGATTGCTGAGACTTCATAACGTACTACTTATGACAATATTTAAATAACTCTTATTTCACTTCATTCTAAATAGAATTACATTGTCTTGGAAATCAAATACAACATGTTTGTAACTTGAACATAATGAAACAGATGGAAATACAAAACACAAATAAATAATGCGTTTCGAGTTCAACCTAAGTAGCTTTCTTGCATATCATCATCAAATAAAATCAACACAAGGTTGGCGAGTATGCAAGTTTGACTACATAGCATACATATTAAAGATTGTCTCAAATCCAAAATGGAATTTTGTATACTAAGTTAAATTACATACTATCATGCACAACCTAAATGTCAAACCAAAGATTCCACGAGCGTAATATTGTCATCGCAATGAACAAGACCGATATACGATCAAATACTTAACAATGACCCAACAAACGGGGCAGCGTGCTACTCCTATAGCACTATACATGTTAAGATTGGCTAGCAAAGTTAATGACAAGTAGTTTGCATCTATGAATGATTGAATATCTAATATGAATAACCTAAGCATAACAAATAACATGTTTGATAGATTGAATGATTTCATAAGTTTGATTGTGTGCATACGTGTGTTTGATTAAGTCATACATGTTACACCCTAAAAGTGATTAAAGCGTAAAAGGGGATTCGAGTATACTCACGGTTTGCTAAAGCTTCCAACGTGAGTTGATATGAATGGGATGGTTGGAACACCAAAGTTACCCTACAATGGGAAATGAAGGTGTATGAGTCAATGGAGTTTGATTATGAGCTAGATTCGGAAATTTAGAATTATGACAATAAAGTATGACACTGTATGAGAAATACATCTTGTCTAGACACTCAATCGGACACTAGGTTGTAGTTTGTTTTCATGGGTGCCAAATCACCCATTAGAATCCGAAATGAGGAATCAAGAACTATGATGATGAACACCATAACTCGTAACTTTTAACCATGAATTAGTTGAATTTAGGGTTCGGTTTTGTAAGTATATTACATATATATGTTAGTATAGCTAGTCATGTATGGAGGTAGGATGAATTCCATCCATTTAACCTCATTATTAGGATTCACCAAAGAACAAAACCATCAACTTAGTTGATGATTTCGGTTGGTCATGAATAGGAATAAGAATTTACAAGTAACTAAATTGGCTAAGTGGACAAACGAGAGCAACCAAGACGTGTACATACCCAACATGGCAAATGTTGGAGACGAGGTGTGGTTGATTCATTTTGGTTTCTAGGAAGCCACTTAGATATAATCATCTAAATCACCTAAACAACCAAGTGACTAGACTAAACTAGTGCATTCCAAACATGGATGATGTTTGGAGACTTGGTGTAGTCTTGTTCACTTTGTTTACTTGAAAGTTGTTTGGTGACTTAGATGGTATGAAAGTAAGTTATATGCTCTAAAATATACATATATTTATATAAATATTCCCTACACTTTTGAGTAACGGTAGGTGCTCGCATTAAATTCTAGTCGGTTTTGGTTCATATACAAAGTTTAAAGGTTTAAAAAAATGAGCTAAAAAGGTTAAATTGTGTAAGAAATAAAAAAGAAAAGAACGTGACTGATGCGTGCGTAGCGTTATATGTTTTTGTTTATATTTTAAGCCATTTTTAACACTTTAGTCAAGTTTTAAATTTATAAAACACGATATTTTACTAACACTAAACACACATATGGGCAAGTGCACCCATCGTGAGCGTAGTATAGCGTTGGTAAGATACCGAGGTCGTCCAAGGACACAAGAGCTTTTAATACCGGTTTATCCTCAACGTCTAATCAAATCAAAAATTTAGAAAAGGTTTTAAACATTAAAATAAAAACTAAAAATGCTGAAAATATAAGTAAAATAAAAAAGATAGACAAGATGAATCACTTGGATCCGACTCGCCTTTAGTGTAACCTTTGATGATTTCCGCACTTTTGCACTTTTTAAGAGATTATCTTAGTTATAGTAGTAGGCCCCTCTTTTGAAGGTGACGTTACCCTCAACCCAGTAGTTTGAGTCAGCAAAGATACAATCCTAAAGGGTCGGAATATTGAAAGATAATTAATTAAGTTATTAATGCGTAATGTGGTAGGCCCCTCTTTTGAAGGTGACGTTACCCTCGGCTAAGTGGTTTGAGTCAGCATGGATACAATCCCAAGTAGCCGGGTTAATGTATTAATAGTAATTTACATACAATCCCAGTGGGTATTGAAGGAGGTCCTAGTAAGCTTGACCCAGGTCCTTGCAGGATCTATACACTGAACAAGGCAAGAACCTTACCAACCCATTCCCTTAACCCCCGACCAGGTAGCCTACATATCTTTATATAGACCGTAGAGATAAGAATGGTGTAAATCTTTTATTTTATATAGACAGTAAAATAAAGCCAAGACACCACGGACAAATGATAATGAAGTTTCACCTTCAACATAAGAAACTAGTTATTAAAGTCATTAATAAAAAACCAAATAAAAAGTACGAAAAGATTAAAAATCAAAAGTATTACACTAAATGCTTGTCTTCACCAAGTGATGTAAGAGACTTAGGCAAACATGGCCTTTGATTGTCAAGAACTCTTACTATCAATCTTGGATCCCGAGACTACTACACACACTCTATGATGGATGATGGTGGTGGATGTGGGTGTTGTGATGGTGGTGGAGTGTGGGTGAAGTGGGAGAGAGGTGGTTTGCCAAGGGATGCCTTTGAAGTGAATCAAACACCTCTATTTATAGCCTGCACAGAAGCCCGGACACGGCCCCGTGTCCATCCTTATTCTCTTCCTTCATTAAATGCAATTTGTCTGCATTAGCTCCACACGCCCCCGTGTCCGCTCGGCACGGCCCCGTATGCAGAAGCGTATCTGTACTATCAAGATTTGCTTGGATTCTGCGAATATTAGCGTTGACCACGGCCCGTGTTGAGCTGGGCACGCCCCCGTGTCGGGAATAGAAGCTTCTATAGCTTTGTCCTTTCTGCAGACACCTGGCCACGCCCCCCGTGTCCGCTGGGCACAGGGCCGTGGTCAGCCTTCTGTTTTCTTGTTTTTGCTTGGGAAGATGTTGTCGAGGGGTCGGACATGCCACGTCTGTTCCTTTTCTTGTATTTATGTTAGATTTTGCTGCATATTTGTTCCTTTTGTTCATTTACGCTCATTTAATCCTGAAAATACAAAAGGAAGACAAAAGCACACTTTTTCCAACATTAGTACTAAAAAGGGTTAGTTTTATGCCCCATTTGATGTAATTTATATGTTGCATTTTACACACATCAGTGACACATTAATTACCAACAAATTCTATACAATCTTAAAGGACAAAGTCGGTGGGTTTCCCACCTGCTTTGCCTCCTTGGCCCTTGTATTTTCATGATAGTGCAATTTTAGCCCCTTAACTTTGTAACCTTCAAAGTTTCATAAAATGACAAATTTAGTCCCTAAACCTTCTACTTTGAATTTTCAAAACCACAACCTTATCTTTCAAACTTTGCCAGCACCAACCCTCTACTTTGGTTTTCTACCATCACCGTCATAACTCTTACATAGTTACGCACCAACCCTCTTCTTTTACATTTCCACCAACACCTCCTCATTTTTACACATTTCCGCCACCATCCCTATACTTTTACACTTTTGTCTTTTTTAGACTTTACTTTTTTACCCCTTGCACTATTACTCCATTTTTACACCCGCCCAACTTTTAAAAAATTGCAACTGTAACCCCTAGACTACAACTCATATTTTTGCAAATGCCAATGCATTGTGTTTTACGAAATGTCTTAGGCATTGTGTTTTACACTTTGTGTCTACCTTTGTGTTTTACACTTTTTTGTAATTGTCTTTTACGCACTGCATTTTACGAATTGTGTTTTGTCTTACTATATGTTTCCACCCGGCACGCGTCGCCACAACGCGCGGCGGGCAAAATACTAGTTAAATTGAAACTTATATGCTATTACTATGAAACTCATCATACATGTACGTTGGTATTACAGAAAACAAAAGGATCATGAATTTGCAAGAGTTATTGGATCATTAGTGTATAAGTGAAGCAGGCCCACTTGTCTATGTCTTAATCCGTATATGGGCTGATAACGAGGTTATACAAGAACAAGAAAAAATAATCAAATGGATCATGGGCTTATGTAAATCAGTGGTGGTGTGCTATGAATAGGCCTGTAAACGAACCGAACGAACACGAATATATGTATGTTGGTGTCCGTTCATTTAACTTTAACCGAACACGAACATATTATCGAACACATTTTTTTGTTCGTGTTCGTTCATTAAGAAATCGGGCATGTTCGTGTTCGTTGATGTTCGTTCGTTTAAAGCCTAAACGAACAGTTCACGAACATTAACGATCACAAACGAACATAAACAAAAAAAATTTAACTGAACATATTTGAATAAATATAAACAAACGTAAATTAACATGATTGAACAAACAAGTCTAATATATTACAATTCATCCGAAAACACATCTAAATTAGAGTTCATAAATATACTAATTAGTCATATTAATATAAGTAGTTAGAAAATCTAATATTTATATAAATCTAACTATTTATGTATTTACTAAAATTTAAACGAACGTTCATGAACATAAATGAACGAACATAAACGAACGTTCATGAACATAAATGAACGAACACAATATGTGTTCATGTTCGTTCATTTAATTAAACGAACAATTTTTTTTGTACGTGTTTTACATAAACGCCAATGATCTCTAGATCAAGTGGTGGAGGGCTTGCATTTCTTTTGAGAGATGCAGGTTCGACTCCCACTTGGTGCAGAGTGAGGCACTGGTGGACAATGATAGGAGACCCAGGAAACCTGGGTTGGATCCTTGAGCCAAACGGGTTTTACCGGTAATTTCACCGTCGTGCCTACGGGCGGGTGGCTTACCGGGTTTTCCCCGGAATTGGTGGTGGACGGGTTACTCTCGGAGTACTCCGTTTGTCCAGTGGGTGCCTCGAGAGTGCTCGGGATTGAGTTTGTTGGCCGTTAAAAAAAAAAAAAAAACACTATGCGGTTTGGTAGACGAGCGGTCTAGTCATTGTTGTAGGCTGGGGCCTTTGCTATTTACATCACTACAACAAGAAACTAACTCTTTGAATAAAATGAGTTAAAAAGCTTTATGAGTTAAGAAAAAGACCTTGGACGACTTTGAACCATTTGACGCGCTCCTTTTTAGCTAAAGTTTTAATTTTGCACGTCTGAGATGCAACAAAACCCAAACCAAACCAAGCCAATCATATATAACATACTAAAGTAAACTTTCCTAAATTATATTGATCAGATTTAAGCTTGACAAAATACTTGGGTGGGTTGGATTATAGGTCAAAATGAGTCGTTTAAAAAATAATATCAATTTGGTTTAAAAAATATTGATCTGAAGGCGGCATCTGGAAGAAGGGTTTATGGGTTAAATGTGCAGCAGTTAGACCGAAACATTGAAAAAAAACACCCAAAATAATTAATTAATATGTAAGATTTTAGATTAGAACTATTTATGAATAAAAAGGCTTACATGTGGCATTGATGCATAAGATATGGTCGTCAGGGGCGGAGCTAATGTGTTAGCAGGGATAGCACGGGCTACGGCTCAACCCCATCTTCGTATTATAAAAATACCCCTCAACTCCATCGCTGTAGTGTAAAAATACCCCTCAACTTCGTCTTCGTCATACAAAGGATACCCCTAATCCCCAATTTTTTTTTGAGATACCCCTAAATTTTTAGGCTAGTTCCGCCACTGATGGTCGTCATGTCTTTTATGTAGTTTATCAGAGCTCATACCTCCACCATGGCTTTCCCATGCCACCTAAAGATTCTTACTATAGATAGCTAGTATAATGGGCCGGTCTGGTGACTTGGGCTATGGTCAAAACATTTAGCAGTAGTTGAATGGGCGGGTGCTGGAACATTTTCTACCATATTTTTTAATAGATAACTAGTTGATTTTATGTCCGCGCGTTGCGGCGGGGACCCAATGACTGCAAAACGCGTGTCAGCAACGGCAAGCAGCTACCGAATATCAAAAAATAAATAAAAATGACATGGTAAGGATAGTCACTCCGTTCTAAAAAAAGATTTTAAATAACCTAATATATAATAATAGGACCCCACACGTCCTACACGTTGGAAATTCGGTTGTTTTCAGTTCAGTTATTTCGGTGCTAACACGTTAAAATATGGATGAGCTCGGTACCGGTAACGGCACCGAAAGTACGGATCCGGAAAATCATCGAAATTAGGTACCTGCACCGAAAATGCTCGGTACAATACGGTATGGTATTTGAAGGTAAAAATCAATAAATACAGGTATGGTGCTAGACCGGTGTTGAACCGAAAGTAACGATTCTGAAAACGCCAAAAGGTGGGTACCAAATTGGTGCCGAAAATGATTTGGTATAGTAAATTTGGTACCGATACGATACCGGTTTGATTACAGGATTTGATATGATTTGCTCATCAATAATCTAAATATCCAAGTTAATTTTACATGCTATAATTCATTCATTACAGAAAAAGACAAAAAAGGAAGCGAAATAAGTTGTTGTGTATATAAAACCTCATTCTATTCCAAGCATGCGTTTAAATTCCACAGACATGAAGCTATAATCGGCGCCAGTGTCAAATAATATGGATGCAAAGTGATTGTTAATGAGAAACGTACCGGTGACCACATTAGGGTTCTCGCGTGCTTTCCTTGCCCCAATCACAAACGCTCGAGTCTGAACGTTGTTTCCCCTTGGGCAATTTTTCTTGAAATGATCCATGCTTCCACAACCAAAGCATCCTTGGTTTTGCCCAGCTCCATGGCCATTCCGGTTACCATTGCCACTTCCATTTCTACCATTGTTTCCAGTTCCAGCACCGTTGCGGTTTCCATTCCTGTTCTTTCCTTTTCCCCAACAGTCCTCGGTACGGTGACCCAGGTTTCCACACTTGTCGCATTTTGGAATGCGACAAACTCCTCCGCGATGACGCTTGCACTGGTTGCAGAAAGGCATAGTGCCCAGGTACCTTTTGGTATGAGCGTCATTCATGGTTGGGAGAGTTTCCGCTTCCTGAGGCGGTTTAGGGTCACACTTCTTGTTGAAACCCTTGTTGTTGCGAGTTGCTTGATTCAAGTTTGCGTGTTTCCTTTTCTTGTCGCCGGACGACTCAGCATGCGTCTCGGTCTTTTCTGTTGGGTTCAGTGATAGCTTCTTCATACGAACACAATCTTCAGTAAGGTTGGCAGCCAGAGTTACCGCCTCAGTGATTGTTTGCGGTTTGGCCGAAGTCACCATGCCACGAAACTCTGGGGCCAGTCCCCAAATGTAGCGTTCAACGCGCTTGAATTCGGGAGTCACCATGTAGGGAAGCACTCTAGACAGATCGTGGAACCTTCGAGTATAACCATTAATGTCAGCACCTTCCATGGTCAAGTGCAAGAACTCCGTTTCCAGCCTTTGGAGTTCAGCACGAGAGCAATACTTCTCTCTCATTCTTTCCTTCGGTTCCTCCCAGGTTAGGCCATAAGCGGCATCTTCGCCCAAAGTTTGGGCTTGCAAGTTCCACCAAGTCAGAGCTTCATCGACAAACAATCCAGTAGCAAAAGTGACTTGCTGATCCGCGGTACACTTGCTCATGCGGATAGTAGCTTCAGTCTTCTCCGTCCAGCGTACAAATGCTACTGCACCTCCTGTGCCGTCATAGTTCATCGGCTTGCAGTCGAGGAACTGCTTGAAAGTGCAGCCTGGAGCTGCATTGCCTCCAGATGAATCTCCGTTCCCATTACGTCTAGCATTGCTTGGGCCGCCACTGTCTTGAGTTCGGTTTGCCTCGTACTGGGCGATAGCAGCGGAGATCCTTTCTTCCAGTAGAGCTTCCAGCTCTTCGGCAATTCTTGGCAGTGGGGGAGGAGGAGGTTGGTCACGAGCGTTCACAGCTCTTTTGGGTGCCATGTTCTGAAGAACATAACACAACAGGGTTAAACATTTGTTTGATATCGTCATACTAGACAGTAGTAGTATATATATATTCACAGGTATATACCACATAAGTGACATTAAACAAGTATTACTCTAGCAGAGTACTTAGTAGGCTTGCACTGAGGGAATCTATACGTGACAAGGCTTGTTGTGGTTTCTGTGCACTGAATTCCATAATTATGTATGCATCCATAATTACGTAACTCCTTGCACAGTCCGCACAGTTCGTTTCATCCTCGTATCTCTTCCTTCAGATAGGCCATCGCTTTCAGGTAAAGTCACATATACTCGTGACATTCTACTCCTAGTATGTGTATATAGGCTAATTATTACACATAATTGCAAGTAATTTCTAGTCAACGACAAGTGCTACGCATGTGCACTCTAAGTCTCGTAGTGTCTTTTCTAGACTCATGTAGACAGTTTCAGGTAGTGGATGTCGCGGGACGTTTTATGCAATGAAAACTCTTTGAAAAAAAAATTGTTTTCGTGAAAGGATCCTAGAGATTGTAAACTAGACTCGAGAAGGAATCCTGGTTCACTACAATCGCAGCTCTGATACCAATCTGTCACACCCCTTTCTGCGGCGGAAGCACGAGGTGTGATCATGAAAGGTTCTCATTGCATACGAAGGGTAAACATACTACATGCTCAAAAGTAACTTCAAACATTACATTACTGAAAACATAAGTCAAGTGTCTACAACACGAGATAGCATATTTTTTTAAAAGTTACAACTTTATTTAACGATAAACATAGCGACATCCACGAGCAGGAGTAAGACCACGCGCACATCCATCCTAGTTACTTGAAATACATGTGAGTTTTGGAAAAATGTCAACATAATGTTGGTGTGAATTCATGCGGTTTTTGTATTTCACGTTTGTATACTTTGTATGAAAATATAGTTTGTGTCATGTATAAATCAAGTTTTCATATATAAATCAAGTTTTCATGTGTACACCACGTACTCATGTATAATTCAAGTTTTCTTGAGTACCCCACGTACTCAAGTATAAATCAAGTCTTCTTGAGTACCCCACGTACTCAAGTATAAATCAAGTTTTAGTATGGTATGAAACTTATGTAAATAAAGTATTCCTGTAAGTATCAGGATTTGTTAATGGATTGCAAGGCCATTAACATGTGACACGACATAGGAAGTCACCAAACCTTAGGCATTTTTCTAGTTGGCATATTCTGAGACACAAAAGCACTACTCGATTCTCGCCCTCACCGAGAGTGTGGCTGCCCGGCACCCGTTAGATCTAACCTTTTGTTCTGCGGTCTAGGTATATTGTTGATTAATGGTGCTTATGGTACCCTATTCGTGACACGATTTCTCGTATCATTTCTCATATCACATCATACTTGGTTCTCGTCCTCACCAAGTGTGTTTCTTGTTATCATACCATTTATAAACATAGTAATATTTGTACATGTATTTCACCCCCGAAGTTATAAAACTGAAAACAGTTAAAGAAAAGGGGGAGCATGAACTCACAACTTTGCGTTCCTTGCGTCGTAAACTTCACCGGATTTGCTTAATTAACGTCGTGACCTATACGCGTTTTCTTAACGTTAGTCACTAGACTTGCGTCGCACAAGTACAGTCACTCTCTTTTGTATTTGTATTGTTGTGTTAAAAATATTTTATATTTTTAACTAAGTATCTTACTTATATTATTTTCTCAAAAATTAATATAAGTATCTCGTGTTTTGCACTTTGCACCCGAATTATGTATCTTGTATGTTGTATGTGTATTTTTGTGTTTATACTTCTCATGAGTATTTAGTGTATTTTTAAGTCTTAATACACTAGCACGTATAACACATACTATATACACTTAGCACAAAAGTTGGTGATCAAAATAATATATATATTTTTCTCAAAAATATATACATACTTAATATCCATTTTTATTCTTGAAGAAATCCTCATTTCTTATCACCAAAAATTAGGGAAACATTGGTAATATTTTTAAATACATTTTTAGGGAATAAGTTTCTAAAAACTTATATTTTTCTAAGTGTTAAAATTTATAAAAATTTTGACAGAGTTTCCCCTAAAAATGGAGGTTTCCCATGTTTTCAAAACATGTGTTTATTTTCTTTTAAATCAACAACAAAATCTTTATTTACCAAACTTGTCAAAACAAGCACATACCACAAACTTATGAACTTGAAAGTTTGTAAAAATATGTAGTAAGTTACTAACATATTTAGTAGGTCTTGTTATCTTTAAAAATAAATTTAGTTTCTTAAAAACTTTATTTTTAAAGAGTATGTATTTTCACAACATCTAGTCATGAATTTCAAAAATATTTCTTTGTGGAATTTTCTTTCTACACAAGTGTTTATACACTTGTTTACTTACTAAAAGTGATTTTAGTTTATACAAGATCCAGGTTTTTAACAATCTAGTATTTTCCACTTGGTTCTTCCGAAAAACCACTTGTAGATCTTTAGATCTACAAGTTTACAACTTTACTTTTCAAGAAAAATTATGTTTATTCAAGTTTCAAGTTCATGGTGGATGGTTTCATCATCTTTCACATTTCTAACACTAACATACTACTAGTTCATGTTCTTGAACATGATCTAGTATGTCTAGATGATGATCCATCCCACTTTTAGTAACAAACAACATCAAATAATCACAACTAGACAAGATTCGCATGATTTACACACATATCTACTCTTTATCCACCATTAATCACTTATGTTCAAGACTTTATGTTATGTTCATTAGAGTTTTCATCATTTAATCATTCTATCATCTATTAACCACTAAAAATAGGAACAAGATGAAGATTTAAAGCACTTACTACTAGCACAAGGCTAGGGAAGTTCAAGAAGAGAAAAGTGGTGGTTAATAGCAAACGAAGAAGGTCCTTCAAGATCCGCTTGCACCGAGCTTCGTTAGTGACCTTCTTACACCTTTGTTTATGCTTAGAATGCTTGGTAATGGATCGGAAATGAAAGTATGGGTGTGTGTGGTTGAAGCCGTGAGCAAGGAAGGAAGGAGAGAAAGATGGAGTTGTTTGTGTGTTGTGATGAAAGAGATTGGTGAACCATAGGTCTTTATAAACTAACTTCCATCAAGTCTTTATCCATTAGTCTTGGTGTCTCCCAAGTACATAGCAAGATCAAATTTTTAATTCAAGAAATCAAGTGGGTATTTCCCACTTCTCAACCGGTTTTTTTTTTTTTTTTTTTTTGGGGGGGGGGGGGGGGGTTGGGCATCTAGTTTGGTTGCAATTGCTAGTTACATAAGCTAGTTAGTGTATAAGTGTTAAGTTAGGGGTTTAAGTGTGTTATTAAATATATAGTGTGTTAGGGTGTTTGGGGACCCTAACTAGCTTAGAAAAATAAAAACAATGCTTCTAGCATTATTTTGGTGTTCCGGGTAATATCCGGTTGTTCGGTTATATACCGGTTCGTTAAAGTGCTACATTGCACTTTTTAGTGTCTTTTAAGTACCTTTTTGTACCCTTTCAATTCCCAACACTTGGGGAAATATTCTGGATTATTAAACGTAATTTCTGCATAATATTTATGTGCTAAGAGCTGATTTATTGCTGAATTATGTAAAATTATGCACTTAAAGTGCGTTTCGGGTGCTTTTTAGTGCGTATTTTTGCTTCCGTAATGTCTATATATTAAACCCTTGTATGTACTCTTGGGTTTTAATGTATTCTTGTTGTTGGACCTACACCTAGGCTCCAATTTTAATATCTGACTACTTTTTGCAGTTCTGTTGACACAGAGTGTCTTACCGGTGAGTTTACTTAGTATTTCTGACGCAACGCTCTCGTTTATGCATAAAGCAATATTTTGTAGTATACAACGTGCATGAATTCACTTATTTAGCATGTGTTCAGACATTGCTGACAATTAAGCACATAATTGCAGTCATTAAATAATAATTAAAGTGTACGGAAATTACCGGTTTGGTGCCAGTTGTCACATAGGTGGCCAAGGAAGAATGACAAACCGCCTGTTACCAAAGACAAATCGAAATGGTGTGCTTACCATGAGGATATTGGTCATCTCACAGATGAGTGCATAGCATTAAGGAAGGAGATAGGTTATCTTTTGAGCAAAGGATACTTGAAGGAATTGCTTGGAAGGAAAAAGTCAAGGATCCAGGATTCTGAGAAAGTTCCTGAAAAAGCTCCTCCTCCACCAGCTGATGCTCAAATCATCCATTTCATCTCCGGAGGTTCTCAGCAGCTAAGAAACATGCAAAGGAAACAAAGATGGAGAATGGGGATAGACCTGTTCAAACTTCCATTCTTACCCAGGAAAAAGTCATATCCTTTGATGGGGATGACCATGTGGACATACAGGATCCTCATCATGACGGTTTTGGTTATTACATTATGTATATCTAACCATTTTGTTCGCATGATTCTCATTGATGGGGGAAGCCTAGTGAACATAATCCAGTTGGATGTCCTCAAAAGAATGAACATCCTCGAATCTGATATTGTCCCAAGATCATCTGTCCTTGTGGGATTCAGTGGAGAGACAAAGATTACATTGGGGGACATCAAACTACCTATTTATATAGAGGGAGTGAATTATGTTCATAAATTCTATGTTATTGATTGCTTATCTTGCTGTAATGTTATCTTTGACAGGCCATGGATACACGATATGAAGGCAGTCCCCCTCAACAAATCATTAATGTGTCAAGCTCCCAACTCTATGGGATGTGGTGAAGATAGAGAGTGATCAGCAGGAGGCAAAGAACTGTTACACTTCTTTAATGAAACCAGCCTCCAAGGAGCAAGACGTCATGGAGGCAAGAGAGCAAGACGTCAAGGATATTCTGTTGAACCCAGAGGATCCTGAATCCAAAATTTTTATAAGATCCGGGATCCTAGACAACATAGAGCAAGATTTAATATCCTTCTTGAAAAGAAGAAAGTCTACCTTTGCTTGGAAACATGAAGCTGCACTCAAGGTTCTTAAGGATTATGTATCCTCAGCACCATCCCTGATGAAACCAGAAAATGGAGAATCATTATCCTTATACTTAGCTGTTTAAGCTAAAACAGTAAGTGCGATCCTAGTTAAGGATCATGAAGGCTCTCAACATCCGGTATACTATGTAAGTAAAAGTCTACTTGATGCTGAATCCAGGTATTCTCATTTAGTGAAACTTATTCTTGCTTTAATCATGGCATCTACTAAATTACGTCATTATTTTGAGACTCATCCTATTATTGTCAAGACTAACTTTCCTATCAAGAATGTTCTTAGGAAACCTGAAATGTCAGGAAGGATGGCAAATGGGGCAGTCAAGCTTAGTGCATATGCCATTAAGTATGAACCCAAGACTGCCATCAAACCCCAAGTTTTAGCTGACTTTGTGGCAGATTTCAGTAGTGATCTACAAAGGGAAGACCAAGGATCCTTGGACACTCTTCACGGATGGAGCTTCAAATGTTAAAGGAACTGGACAAAGCACACTACTAAAATCGCCACAGGGGGACATTATACCCCAATCCATTGCATGTAAATTCCAAACCACTAATAATAAGGCAGAGTATGAGGCCTTGATAGCAGGTTTGCAATTAGCTAAGAATATGAGGATCAGGTATCTTCAAGTGTTCATAGATTCCCTATTAATTACTAATCATTATAATGATTCCTATACTGTTAAAGGTGAAAAACTAATCAAGTACTTAGAAATAGTCAAGAAATTGGCAGATTCTTTTGCTTTTTCCAGTCTAACATAGGTATCCAGGGAAGAAAATGCAGAAGCCGATGCCTTAACTAACCTTGGATCATCCCTAAAGATGCCAGTGGATGTGAAGATACATATCATCCATGAAGGATAATATTGGCCTACTATGAAGAAGGATGCTGTGGATTATGCAAAGAAATGTGATGCTTGTCAAAGACATAGCAATATCCTACACCACCCAGCATAACATCTACATCCTAAGCAGAAGCTTTTGCTCAAAGTCAGAGAAAAGATGGCCAGTCATCAACAAATAATAGCTGGAGCATACAACAAAAATGTCAGGGTCAGAGAGTTTCAAGTTAGTGACTTGGTATTAAGGAAAGCATTCCAAAATACCACGAATCCTTATGATGGCAAGCTAGCACCAAAGTGGGAAGGCCCCTATCTAATTGAAGCTCAATCTGGAAAGGGGGCATATCGTTTACTGACATTGGATGGTGATCTCCTACCAAGAGTTTGGAATGTTGTTCATCTCAAAAAGTACTTTATGTAAGAAGGATCAGGGATCCTCAGCGATACCAGTATTCTGATTAAGGATCCGGGATCCTCAAAGGATATATGATTCTACATTTGGTAACACATTACTTTCATTTTCATTCATTTTATTCTTATTACTTATCATAAGTTAAAGATGTTAATCAGTTAACATCTATTTTCACAAACTTTAAGCTTTTGCAGAGTTGTTATCATTTTACAGAAGATCAAAGTGGTTGGCCAACTCTCCAAAGTTTATGGGCTTGTCCCCAGTTTTTTGGGCTTGTCCCCAGTTATTTGGGCTTGTCCCCAGTTTTTGGGCTTGTCCCCAGTTTTTGGGCATGTCCCCAGTTTCGCCAGTAGCGCACGATGATCCTTTTGCAGTTCAAGGCAGTGGGACCAGTACCCGCTTTAGGGGCTGACAATTTCATTGTACTGGCTGTATTCGGGATCCTACGTATAATGGTAGACGTACCATACATCCGTTCCTAAGGTTTCTAACGTTTTCACGTTAGCTAAGGTTTCGTCATTTTCATGTCGCTCACGTTTGGATAGTCGCCAGTTTGGGCCATACTCCAGTTTACACAAGATCCTTTGGGCTTGTCCCCAGTTATTTGGGCTTGTCCCCAGTTTGTTGGGCTTGTCCCCAGTTTATTTGGGCTTGTCCCCAGTTATTATGGGTTCATTCCCAATTATTTGGCTTGGTCCCAAGTTTGTTTTTCTTACAGGATCTTGGAGCTCTAAAGTTATACAAGTTCTGACGATAAGGATCCTGGATCCTCGAAACTTTACTTTTCACAGTTTGTTTATTCAGTATTAATTTACAAGGATATAGAATCCTAACTTGGATTCTCTGGTATGTTATTCTAACTTTTTCTAAGCTGCAAGTTGTCTCTTATCCTTTTTGGTTAAGGATCATTGATCCACATTTGTTCGAACACTTCAAGTTTACTATTAAAAGTTTAACATTATCATCAGAATTCCAATAACTTTCCAGTTGTTTGGCGATGATATCTTTGAAAATAGAAAGCATACATGAAACATAAAGAGGAAAGACACAACAATAGATGTAGCTAAAAAAGGTTTAATGTTATTACCCATTCATTATGTATCAAAATCATCTGGCCTGGATTTCACCAGCAAAACCGTGGACCATCCACCCAGGCCGGATAGGGCTATCTAACAGTTAAAGTGTCTATGCAGAAATTAAAGTGCAGGAAGGTTAATAGCGAACGGTGTAGAAGGATTCATTCTTCACAAACAGAAGGATCTTCTTGTCTGTAAAGGCATTTGAGGAGTTATCTCTAACTCTATATTTTGCAATGATGATTATAGCAGGTCTTATCAGTGACGACAGGCAGTGTAACGACTAGTTACCAGCAGCAACGGCTAGTCCGCTTCTAACGGAAATATGACAGCTGTGAATCCTTATCACAACTTCCATATTGGGGACAATTGTTAGGGCATGGATTTTATGCTAAGGATCATCTATCATGAGACTGGGCATGGATCACGGATCCTTAACGGATTATGCAGGGAGTCTGAGGATCCAGAGTCTGAGGATCCAGGATTGATGTATTGTAAAATACTTCTTTATTCGTGTCTAGGTTTGTTCGGTTTTAGTTAGATTTAGTGTCGTTTTAGTTTAGATTGTATTTGCTTTTGATTTATTTGTGTTTTCAGGTGTTTGGAGCTGAAACGTGCAATAAACGAGAAAAATGTGACAAGGGAAAGTGTCGGGTCAAGAATCGGAAGCTCGTGAGCGGAAATATGTTGAAAAAGCAGATCTGGAGAGCCCAGGCGGGCCGAGATGACCATTAAGACATTTTAAAGCGGGCCGCATCAACTTACAATATGTTTTCCAGATTACAAGTGGCGCGCGGCCCGCGTAGATGTTAGTGTAAGTGGAGGCGGGCCGCGAGGGGTTTGTGTACGCGAAACAGAATCGTAATCAGCAAGAAATTTAGGGTTTTGAGGTTATAAATGATCAGAATCATAATCAGCCGAGGAGAACACCACAATTACGAATTTTAGACATCTTTGGACAATTTGGAGGGCTGATTAGAGGCGTTTGAAGGCTTGGAACTGCTGGGAATCATCGGGTGACACTTTGGAGCGTTCGGGAGTAGAGATTACGGGTTTAATCATCTTTGTTCTCTCGTTTTCGTTCGTTTTACTTTGTTTGATGATGAATTCTGTTTTGACAATGTTTTATGCTATGTTTTTAGACATGTTTCTTGGCTAAACTTCATAAACTACCTTGGTTAATGACAATAGCTTAATAAAGTTTGGATCTTTATTTGATTTTTAGCGTGGTTGTGGTTATTCTTGTATTGTAAAAGCTTTGGGAATCTAACTTGGTGCATATGCGTGTTTGACCATTGTTTTATTATTGTTTATTGCTTCATATAACTCTTGGTGACGGTCTTTATCACATAATAGGGTTGTATTAGGGTTTCTTGATTTAGGTGACGGTCTTTATCACATAATAAATCATTAATCCTTTAGGGTGAAAATAGCTTAAGTAACCTTAGAAGTAATACTCGGTAATATTATAAAATCAAATGTGCCGCTAAACTCGTCACGGAAAGGCTCGAGGTTATTGATAGGTCTAGGTTTGGTTATAAGTCCTTAACATCCCATAGCCTATTAAACCAAGATTAGAAACCATTGTCGCTTTAGACGTTCGCGCGGCAAAGTAGAGCGTCTTACATAAGCACTTTCAAGAAACTAGAGGACGGAAAAGAAATCTAGCAAACCGGTAAGCGTAACAGCCTAGGTAGTGCCACAATAATCGCCTTGAGCGTGTTTGAGGGGCTTAGTGGTGTCTTAATAGGTTTAGCATCTTAAGATCCCGGTTCCACACCACAAAATTATCAAATAGAGATCCATTCTGAGTTAGCTTGCGTCTAGCCTAGGTAGTTCCTTCATCATCCTTGAGTTCAGCTTTCGTGTGAGTTTGTGTCTAGTTCGTCTAGTCTAGTTAGTATTCGTTATTTGCATTCTTAGGTTTTTTAGAAACCCCCCCCCCCCCAATTAATAAACATTTAGTTAAGTCGTGTCAGTCTAAGTCTAGATAGAGTCGTTATCGTGATCAGTAGAGTCTCTTGGGTTCGATACTCGGACTTCCTTAGACTATACTTCATCGATCGGTACACTTGCCGGTTGTGTGGTTTAGGGTTTAGTGAGTCTTAGTTTTATAAATTTAAAACTTAGAGAGTCTAGTTTAGGGTAATTTTAGTTGTTTTTAATTCACCCATTTTCAGCACATCAAGTTTTTGGCGCCGTTGCCGGGGATTCTTTGGCGATTGCGTTGATTACTTTGTTTGGACTTATTTGACATCATACGTGCTATTTGTGTTAGTTGAGTCGTAGGAGTCTAAAAAATTATAAAAATCCAAATTTTTTTTTTGCTTTAGTGTCTTTTCTAGGTTAGTGAGTCGTTGTTAGAGTCTTTTCGTTGTTCGTAGTTGGTGGATGCCCCATACGCGCTCGCAGGGACCGCCGCCACCTTTGTTTACAGTCAAGTCTTCTGAGTCGTCTTCTTCATCTTCTTCGGTTGAGCATTCCACCCCCGCCTTCGATTTCACACCGAAGCCATCACCACACGTTTCCCTACCACCCTCCCGTTCTCGTACACCTAGTCCCCCACCCGTAGTTCAAATGGAGAACCGCACCGTTTACCAGCAGGCTACCACCGGTAGTTCGTGATCAGATACACTCCTTCCGTATGGAGCCTGATGAGCCGTATCACTTAGCTTGGGAGCGTTTTCAGACGCTTCTCTCTCGTTGTTCGCAGCATGGTTTGTCGGATTGGGCGTTAGTTGAGAAATTCTATAATGGTCTTACTCCTGAGATTAGAGCTCGTTTCGATACTTCAGCAGGAGGTCAGCTTATGGGAAAGAAGACAGTGACGGAGTGCAATGATTTGTTTGAGAGCTTTGCACATTCTGATATGGATTACAGCACTACTGGCAGGACTTCCATTCCTGTTACTACCACCTCGGCCGGTCGAGGGGTAAACCAAGTTAGCTTGGGTACATCGGTAGCTGCTATAGTCGAGAGTGTGAAGCAAGATTTGAGGCAAGAGATGAGGAGAGAGATAGATGAGATTAAGAAGAAAGTTGATAGGTGTGAGGTTTGTAGAGGAGGTCATGATACACTTGATTGTCCCACACTTACGTTAGAGCAGGTAGAGTACATAGCAGGTCAGTCTAGGGGTCAGTTTAGTAGTAATAATAGTTTTAACCCCGGCTGGCAGGGTAGTAGTGGTAGTTATCGTTCTTCTGGCAATCCCCCTGGTTTTCCATCTGGTCAGAATCAAAATAGGGGGCCGGGTCTTTACACGAGTAGTGGTTCGGGTCAGAGTGGTCAGTATAGTGGTTCAGGAGGTCAGTTTGCGAGTGGAGGGTAGAATCAGGAGAGTCAAGGTAGTGAAAAGGCTTTACAGGGTAGTTTGAGTAGGTTAGAGGAGATGTTTGCTCAGATGATAACGCATAATCAGACTGTAGCTAAGAATCAGGAGCAGATTAACAAAAATCATGAACTTCAGCTTAAAAATCAAGAGTCCACTCTTCTAGATCTTCAGAGAACAGTAGGGGATATAGCTAGGCAGTTGAAAGAGTCCCCTTCTGGTCAGTATTCAGGTACTACTCACCCAGTCCACCATTCTGTTAAAGCAATTACTACTCGCAGTGGGTTGAGTCTAGGAGAGGTCGTGAGAGAGAATGTTGAGATAGGGAGTGATGATGAGGTAGATGAGGTGATTGAGATGGAGGCTCCAGGAAAGGTGCAACATAGGCTAGACCCAGCAAGTACCGCACACGCCGAGGAGTCGCCAGTAGAGAAGAAAGAGGAGAAGCAGCCGAAGAAGGTTCGGCCACCACCACCTGTGATTGATATTTCGCGTCTTCCATTTCCCGCTCGTGCTAGGCAGCAGATATATGCTAGGGAATACGAGAAATTTCTTGAGATGTTCACTCAGCTGAAGGTGAATCTTCCGTTTATAGAAGCCTTGAGATCCATGCCTAAGTACGCCAAGTTCCTTAAGGATTTTCTCAAGCGTAAGGATAAGGTAGGTGAGAGTTCTAGTAATCCGTTGAGTGGAGAGGTTTCTGCTGTGATCTTAAATAAACTTCCTGAGAAACTCACTGATCCGGGCATTTTTACGATCCCTTGTTTGTTTGGTGGTGATGTTAGAAACCACGCGTTGGCGGACCTAGGTGCTAGTATTAATTTGATGCCATATTCATTTTACGAAAAACTAGGCCTCGGTGAGTTGAAGCCGACTCGTATGACCCTTTCGTTAGCGGATAAGTCAGTTAAGTATCCTAGGGGGATAGTAGAAAATTTGTTGGTGAAAGTGGATAAGTTTGTTTTTCCGGCCGATTTTGTAGTGCTAGATATGGAGGCCGATGATAGAGTGCCGTTGATTTTAGGGCGCCCGTTCTTGAACACTTCTAAAGCGCTTATCGATGTTTTCTTAGGCACGATCACACTTAGAGCGGAGGATGAGTCGGTAGTTTTCAAGGTGAATAATGCGAGAGGGCCGAGTGAGAGCGTTGAGGCGATAGCATCGGTAGAGGAGAGTGAAAAGACTGAGAGAGATGGGAAAAAGGTAGTAAGTGAGCCGAGTCTAGAAAAGGTGTCAAAACCCAAGTGTGGGGATCCACCGGATAGGAAGGTTGAGGAGTTGGAAGAAAGAGTGACGAGTTTAGAAGTTAAGATAGAGAAACTGAGCAAGGCTCAGTGTGGGGATAGGTATGAAGATGATACATTCAGGGTCCCACCGTTTGATGAAGAGTGGAGAGAGTATGAGAAAGTTAGGAGAGATTCGGGCGATTTTGTGAATTGTAGTGCTAAGGCCCGTACGAGTTGGTGTGGAGATGAGCTCCGCATATACGATCCTCCGTAATTCTGTAAACATTTGTGATTACTTGTAGAGTTTGTATTTTGAGTCATTGTCCGTGTCGTGTCTTTAGATTAGTGGTTTATGTGTTTTAGCGTATTTTGCGTCATTTTCGTGTTTTTGCGTCTTTTGTGTGTCGTGAGTATGTTTTGCAGGTTGCATCACTTTCACGTGGCCGAGATCGACACCCGAGCAGATTACCAAGTGCGCATAATGTTAAAAAACGAGGAAATACGTGCAGGGGCAGTTTGGGAATAAAGGAAAAATGGATTCTGCATTTTCTGCTGTTGCTGCGAGCTGAGTTGTTGATGTTTGCTGTTCAGGCGGCCCGCCTCGACTTAATCCATATCTTAAGCGGGTCGCGCGGGTTATAGAAGTTCTGCCGGTTGTTTAAGTTCAGTCGGCCCGCGTTTACTTACTCATAACTTCCAAGCGGGCCGCGAGCCATTTCTGATGTCAGTGGGCTGTTCCGGCCAAATGGGTTCAACATTTTGATCCATCATCCATATTCAACCTGCATCCATATTTCACCATCATCATTCGGGTTGGTTCGAGGCGAAGTTCAGGTATGTTTTCCTGCATTTGTTGTTGTTGTATTTGAGTCGTTTGTTACCGGGTTTATTTCCATCTTAAGTGTGGGGAAATGGGTTGTATATTTTTAAGGAGTTAAAATGTGATTTTTCACTAAACTTTCAACCTGTTATCCGTTGCATCTACACTTTGGTTAGTTTTGGCACTTGGGTTGTTCGAGGGCGAGCAAAGTGCCGGGAGGGGGTAAGATGGTAATTCGGTGGTGTACTTTGAGTCTTTTATTTTGTACCATGCGTCTAAATTAGAAGTTTTTCAGTCTTTTTGTGTTTCGAGTCGGTATTGCTTTGGTATTTTGCTTGTTTTTGTTGATGCAGGTTTGAATATGTACCACCCGTACTCAATCTCCATTCGGGTGAGTTTGGAGCTGTTTATTCAAATTTCGGGCATTTATCAAGCATGTTAGTCAGAGTCAAAGCCGATCGCGAATGAAATGCTATACGATCGAGCTGGATTGGACGAGAGTTTTGGAGCATACGCGTTAATTTACCAGCTAAGTCCTTTCCGATTTGCCCTTGGTTTTTTTTTTCTTATTTATTTTTAGTATTTTTGAGTCGGTTTCCATCCTACATTGAGGGCAATGTAGAGTTTAAGTGTGGGGATGGGAAACTATCGTTTGGTGTCCAGTTAGTAGTGTCTTGAGTCTTAAAAAAAAAAATTAGAAAATGTCTTTTGAAATAAGAAGTTTGCAAAATAAAAACGGAAAATGATAGAAAAGTTGGGTTTTTGTTCGGGTTCAAATAATGATAATATGAGATAATATAATCGTGCTTGTGTCTAGTTTGGGATGCGCGGGTAGGCTCGATTCGGTTCTGGGGTCCTTTGATCTTAATATACCTAATTGTCGGTCTATTAGTTTGGAGGGCTGATTAGAGGCGTTTGAAGGCTTGGAACTGCTGGGAATCATCGGGTGACACTTTGGAGCGTTCGGGAGTAGAGATTACGGGTTTAATCATCTTTGTTCTCTCGTTTTCGTTCGTTTTACTTTGTTTGATGATGAATTCTGTTTTGACAATGTTTTATGCTATGTTTTTAGACATGTTTCTTGGCTAAACTTCATAAACTACCTAGGTTAATGACAATAGCTTAATAAAGTTTGGATCTTTATTTGATTTTTAGCGTGGTTGTGGTTATTCTTGTATTGTAAAAGCTTTGGGAATCTAACTTGGTGCATATGCGTGTTTGACCATTGTTTTATTATTGTTTATTGCTTCATATAACTCTTGGTGACGGTCTTTATCACATAATAGGGTTGTATTAGGGTTTCTTGATTTAGGTGACGGTCTTTATCACATAATAAATCATTAATCCTTTAGGGTGAAAATAGCTTAAGTAACCTTAGAAGTAATACTCGGTAATATTATAAAATCAAATGTGCTGCTAAACTCGTCGCGGAAAGGCTCGAGGTTATTGATAGGTCTAGGTTTGGTTATAAGTCCTTAACATCCCATAGCCTATTAAACTAAGATTAGAAACCATTGTCGCTTTAGACGTTCGCGCGGCAAAGTAGAGCGTCTTACATAAGCACTTTCAAGAAACTAGAGGACGGAAAAGAAATCTAGCAAACCGGTAAGCGTAACAGCCTAGGTAGTGCCACAAGAATCGCCTTGAGCGTGTTTGAGGGGCTTAGTGGTGTCTTAATAGGTTTAGCATCTTAAGATCCCGGTTCCACACCACAAAATTATCAAATAGAGATCCATTCTGAGTTAGCTTGCGTCTAGCCTAGGTAGTTCCTTCATCATCCTTGAGTTCAGCTTTCGTGTGAGTTTGTGTCTAGTTCGTCTAGTCTAGTTAGTATTCGTTATTTGCATTCTTAGGTTTTTTAGAAACCCCCCCCCCCCCAATTAATAAACATTTAGTTAAGTCGTGTCAGTCTAAGTCTAGATAGAGTCGTTATCGTGATCAGTAGAGTCTCTTGGGTTCGATACTCGGACTTCCTTAGACTATACTTCATCGATCGGTACACTTGCCGGTTGTGTGGTTTAGGGTTTAGTGAGTCTTAGTTTTATAAATTTAAAACTTAGAGAGTCTAGTTTAGGGTAATTTTAGTTGTTTTTAATTCACCCATTTTCAGCACATCAAGGATCCTTAACAGAACTTATGATTTCTATCAATTGTCACGTTTTTAATGTTTATATGCAGGTAATGGACGTAGTGGACTAATTCTTAGCTGGAATTTCGGGGAATATTCGTTCTATATGCTGCATGTGCCAACGGTTATGGAGTAGACATGATCTTCCTTGAAAATAGGACTTTTTGTTAGCTTATTTATTTGAGGGGTTGATCAAGTGTTAGATTCATTCATTCACATTCACGAACACACACATTCCCTCTCGTAAACCAGAGCTCTCTACACTCTTAGTTATCAGTTGTAACGCACTTGATCAACATCCAAGTTGTAATCTTTTTCGTTCAATATAGTTGGTGATCGGTAGTTTCCATCACCCGAGGTTTTTTATGCCGGAGATCTTCTAAAGATCAAGGGCTTTTTCCTCGTATAAATCTCGGTGTTTATCGTTGATTTCATTTGCTACTTGTTCACACATTTTTATCAATTATTCAAGCATCACACCTCACAAAATCGGATTTGGTTGCATTATCCTTGTGTGATTTTTGACCAAAACAGTAGTTATGATTGATTTTTTCCCGGACATTCCTGTTTTGGTCAAAAATCAAGCAAAGATAATGCAACCAAACTTTTGTTGTGAGGTGTGATGCTTGAATCAATGAACAATATTAAGGATCACTCAGAAATGTAATGAACAAATGACACAGAGATTTATACGAGGAAAAAGCCCTTGATCAAGAGTTGATCTCCGGCACAAAAAACCTCGGGTGATGGAAACTACCGATCACCAACTAAGATTAATCAAAATAAGTTTACAACTCGGGATGATAACAAGCTTGTTACAAGGATCACCAGTGTGTAATGTGCAAAAATGTATGAATTCGCCAAGTACATTGCTGAGAGCTGTTCAAGTGTTGTTACGAGAGTGTGTGTGTTTGCTAAAATTAGCTAAGTGTTTCTATCAAGCTTGTTATACCCATTTAAATTAGAAATAACTAAGTTAACAAACTATCCGATAATTATGTAAGCTCCCCACGATCTCCACAACGTCCATAATGGTCAAACACGTGCGGAATCTTTAGAGAATATGCTCCAGGAATTTCGGTGAGACTTGGCCCATGCCTTTGCTCCTGCAAAACGAACTTACGTACAAGGTAGAAAATTGTTAGTATAAGGTTAACAATAAGGATCCTGAATCCTGATCCTGCAACACCTACTGAGGATCCTTAATTCAAACAGAATTGAGGATCCATGATCCTAGTAGCATTTGAGGATCCGTGATCCTTAGGATTAAAAAATCCTCCCCTAACAATTGCCCCCAAAATATAAGGAGTAAAGTGTAACTTTTGGCGAGTTATATTTTCTTGATCTTATCCGTAACAAACTAACGGATATATAGCCGTTATGATCTAACTAGCCGTTACCGATCACACGTCATTGAAGCGAAATCCCTGCAGAATCATCATTATAAATTGAAGTTAGAGATAAGGGTCAATGTGCATTTAAATTCGAGCAATACTCCCTTTAAATCCACATTTGAAGATCAAGCAGGTACTTCTCTTTCCTCTCTTTCTCTTCATCTTCTTCTTGCTCTGTTCTTCTTCTTTCTCTGAATCACAATGAAGTTAAGATCATCCCCTGCTAAGGATCATCGAAAAGATAGTCCCTTAAAAAGCCAAGGGATCATCGAAGACTCTCTGAAGGAACGTTGCTGCTTTACCGATCCTGAGATCGACATGATTCGCCATTGCTTTCCGGCGAGCACTGTTTTGAAACCCTTTGACCCTACCGTCCGGAGTGATTTTATCTCTGAAACTTGGGTTGGATTTCCAGTCACCCCATTCTCGATAGGATACTCCTATCCTTTTCCTGCTTTTACCCAATCTTTCTTCTCCCTTACCGGCATATCATATATCCAGGCTATGCCAATGATGTGGAGGGTTCTATTTACCCTTGAGAGGATCATCGAGCAGGAGGATATGGAGTTGGGAATGTCGGAGTTGTCTGAACTATACAACCTTGTGAGCCATGGTTCACACCGCTTTCTATTCAAACATATACCCGGTGAACCCCATCCAATCCTGAAAACTACCAAGAATGATACCAAGTGGAAGAAACGCTTTTTCTTCGTCAGGAGGGATTCTATCCCTGATGGGAAGGATCTCCCCAGAAAATGGGCCACTCATGGTAGGATAGAGGATCCTTATATAAGGATCATAGGATAGCCTGTTTCTGCTGAGGATCACTAACCCCTTTGTTTCTATTTTGCAGCTATTTCTGTTTCACACATCATTACATCACCTGCAACAAAGGAAAGGCTTGCTGCTTTCCGGAGTCTTGATCCTTCTATAAGATCATTTCAAGCAAGTACCAAGGATTCTCAAGAAGTATCCTCAGGCTCTGTCACAATGTCAAGTAAGTGTCCATGTTTGTATATAATTAAATGTTAAAACGTAAATAAAACAAGAATACTTATCTTTTGTGTTGGATGGATAGGTGCTGGAAAATCCTCAAGGTCTGCCACCCGCTTCAGTGTCACCGACCTTACTGCTGTTGCTCCCAGGTCTGGGAAGAATAAGACTGCTGCTAGCCCAAGCACCATAGTCCCCAAGCCTACCACCTCCAAGGGGGAAAGAAAAGGAAGACCACCAAGGCTGACAATCTTGAAGGCTTGCCTCTTATCCGCCACCAGTTCCAAGAATACTTTGCTGAGGTAAGGATCACCGACTCTGACTGATTATCCTGCCCATCTGAGGATCAAGGATCCTAAACTTTACCTTGTCTTCTTGCAGAAATTCGCCGAGATCGAGATGCTGCTGGATGCTTATAATGAGGAAGCGGAGCAAAAGCATCAGGAGTTCCAAAAGTTCTTCCTGGCCAAGGATCAAACTATCTCCCACCTTGAGAAGGATCTGAACTTGGCAAAGCAGCAGGTGGTCATGGCCCAGATAAATGCTGATCACGAGAAGCACGACCAGCTGGAAGATGCTAAAGTCTCTGCTGCCATCACAATGTATAAGATCAAGTTGCAAATGGCTCAGGAGGCTGAGGATCCTGACTTTGACAGGACCACTTGGGACAAGGAGGAATGGAAGGCAAAGCTGGCTGAGCTCGAGGATGAAGAGGAGGAGGCTACTGAAGTCTTGGCAATTGAGGCGAGTAGCAGTGGAAAGGATCAGGCTGGTGGTGATGCAGCCAAGGTGTGAGCTGCTGAAATGGGAGATGATGGATATTTCTAGACGTGGCCGGAGCCCATTTTTTAGGATTTGGTAGTAGTTTTTTGGTTATGGTGTTTTGAAACAATGTTGGGTTGTAATTTGAACAATAGTTTTTAGGATTATGGATCAAGGATCCTTAGACAATAGGTAGGATAATAGGTGGTGGAGGGATCCTCTGTTTGGGGGATGAAACCACTTGTTATCCTGCCGTTTTATATTTCCTGCACTTCAAAGACCTATTAACAATGGACACCCTTTACCTACCCCAGCGGACGGGCCACGTATTGCTGGTAGATGCTTGGGGTAGGTAATTTTGACAACCTTCGAAAGGTTAACTTTTGTGAATAAATAAAACTTTAACTTTTTGGCTATTTCTCGTGTTATTATCCTTGTGAACTCTTTATTCTTCTATTGTAGTTATCCACTTTGTTTGAATTTATCAAGTTTAATAAATCATGTTTAAAAAATTTAGGATATGATCAAGGATCAAATATCCTATAGTCGACAAACTTTGAAAAGTTATGCAATTTAAGGATCATTAGTTCTTTTGTCAAAGGATAAGGGTCACTTATATAAATAAAGAATAAAATAAAAGTGATCAAGGATCATACCTGAGAATCCAAGTTAGGATCCCAACCCTTTAATATTTATTATCAGGATAACCAAAAGACAAACCTTAGTAGAAGGTAAGGATCAAGGATCCTTGGTCGTTTAGCCTCAAAAACCTGAAATAGAATATAACTTGGGACTAAGCCAATATAAGAGAAAAGTTAGTAACTGGGGACAAGCCCAACAATTCTGGGGACAAGCCCAATATACTGGGGACAAGCCCAAAGGATAACTGGGGACAAGCCCAAAGGATCTTTTGTAAACTGGAGTATGGCCCTCACTGGCGACTATCCAAACTTAGTGACATGAAAATGCCAAAACCTTAGCTAACGTGAAAACGTTAGAAACCTTAGGAACGGATGTATGGTACGTCTACCATTATACGTAGGATCCCGGATACAGCCAGTACAATGAAATTGTCAGCCCCTAAAGCGAGTACTGGTCCCATTGCCATGAACTGTACCAGGATCATCATGCGCTGCTGGCGAAACTGGGGACAGACCCAAAACTGGGGACTAGCCCAAATAACTGGGGTCAAGCCCAAATAACTGGGGTCAAGCCCAAATAACTGGATACTTCTGTGGATACTCAATCCTTTGTTAAGGATACCTAAACCTTCTGCAAAACTCAGATTCAAGTGAAAGGAGGATAAAGGATCCAGGATCCTTATCCTTGTATATAAGATAATTAAAGAATGAAATAGTTTGAGATTAGATCATTACCAAAATGAGGATCCTCTGTCCTGTAAGGATCCTTCAAGGATACTCGTCAGGTAAGGATCATGGATCCTTATTACATGAAGTATTTCTTCAAATGGACAGCATTCCAAGCTCTTGGTAGCAAATCACCTTCCATTGTTAGCAATCGATATGCCCCTTTCCCTGCTTCAGCTTCAATCAAATAAGGGCCTTCCCACTTTGGTGCTAACTTCCCATCAGCAGGATTGGTGGTGTTCTAAAATGCTTTCCTTAATACCATATCACCAACTTGGAATTTCCTGATCCTGACATTTTTGTTGTAGGCTCCGGCCATCCTTTGTTGATAACTGGCCATCCTTATCCTTGCCAAATCCCTGAGTTCTTCTATAGTGTCCAAGTCTTGAACCAAGTTTTCAGCATTTTCTTCAGGATCACGAATGCTTGTTCTTGCAGTAGGAACCACCATCTCTGTAGGGATCACTGATTCTGCTCCAAATACTAAAGAGAATGGAGTTTGGCCAGTAGCATTCTTGGGAGTTGTCCTATCAGCCCAAAGTACATAAGGTAGTTCTTCTGCCCATTTTCCTTTCTTGGATCCAAGCTTCTTCTTCAAATTGTTGATGATGATCTTGTTGGATGATTCTGCCTGGCCATTAGCTTGTGGGTGGACTGGTGTTGATGTTATCATCCTAATCCCCCAGCTGTCACAAAAGTTAGTAGTTCTACTCCCAATAAATTGGGATCCATTATCACAAACAATTTCAGAAGGGATACCAAATCTAGTAATAATATTTCTCTTAATAAAGGATATCACTTCCTTTTCTCTGACTTGAGCAAAGGCTTCAGCCTCTATCCATTTGGAGAAGTAATCAGTCATAGCAAGCATGAATACTTTTCCACCAGGTGCCTTAGGAAGCTTACCAACTATATATATCCCCCATCTCATGAATGGCCAAGAAGAGGATATAGGATGCAAAAGCTCTGCTGGTTGGTGAAGGATATTACTATGTCTCTGACAAGGATCACACTTCTTAGCATATTCCACAGCATCCTTCTTCATAGTAGGCCAGTAGTATCCTGTCCTCAGGATCCTTGAGAATAATGCCCTGCCCCCAGTGTGGTTTCCACAATCTCCTTCGTGAAAATCCTTTAGGACCTCTTGGATTTCAGGATCCTCAATGCACCTTAGATATGGCCCTGCAAGAGATCGTTTATATAACATGTTATTCAATATTGTGAATTGAGATACCTTGATTTTGAAAGCCCTGGGGTTTTCTCCTGTAGGAATCTCTCCATGTTGTATGTATCTCATGATTGGAAGGATCCATGATCCTGAATGAGATTGAGTATCATCACTAGGGATGATTGCAGAATCCTCTTCTATCTCCATGGCTACATGATCCTCGATATAGCAGGGGTTAGGATGTGGATAATAGGGATCCTGATATCTTTCAGGATCTTCAAGGATGATCCTAGATTGGCTAATGCATCAGCCTCTGCATTCTCTTCCCTTGGTACCTGTGTCAAACTAAAGGAAACAAAAGAGAGTGCCAATTCTTTGACTATCTCTAAATATTTGATTAGCTTTTCACCTTTAACAGCATAGGATCCATTAAAGTGATTAGTGATTAACAACGAATCTACATGTACCTCAAGATACCTGATCCTCATATGCTTAGCAATTTGCAAACCAGCTATCAAGGCTTCATACTCAGCCTCATTGTTGGTAGTTTGAAATTCACAAGCTATGGAGTGGGGTATTATGTCCCTCTGTGGTGATTTTAGTAGTATTCCAAGTCCTGTTCCTTTGACATTAGAAGCTCCATCAGTGAAGAGTATCCAAGGATCCTTAGTTTCTTCAAGCTGTTGGACTTCCAGCTCAGCTTCATTTTGCAAGTTACTACTAAAATCTGCCACAAAGTCAGCTAAGGCTTGGGATTTGATGGCAGTCCTTGGTTCATATCTTATATCATATGCACTAAGCTTCACTACCCACTTTGCCATCCTTCCTAACATTTCAGGTTTCCTGAGAACATTCTTAATTGGAAAATTAGTCTTAACAATAATGGCATGAGTTTCAAAATAATGTCTTAATTTAGTAGATGCCATAATTAATGCAAGGATAAGTTTTTCTAAATGTGAATACCTGGATTCAGCATCAAGCAAACTCTTACTTACATAATAGACAGGATGTTGTGTACGTTCGTGATCCTTAACAAGGACCGCACTTACTGCTTTAGAGGATACCGCTAAATACAAGGATAATATATCCCCTTTTTCTGGTTTCATCAAGGCAGGGGCTGAGGATAGGTAATCCTTAAGAGCTTTGAGAGCATTTTCATGCTTTTCAGTCCATTCAAATTTCTTGTTCTTCCTCAAAATGTCATAGAATTCCTTGCATTTTTCTGAGGATTTGGATATGAACCTGTTCAAGGCTGCGATCCTGCCTGTTTAAATCAGAAAAATGCTTGAACACATACCCTCCACTTTCCATTTTTCTTTTGAACAACAACCACATTGGCTAACCATCTTGGATACTTGACCTCTCTTATCATACCTGCCCGAAGTAGTTTATCTACCTCTTCCTGGATAATAGCATTCCTTTCAGGTGCAAACTTCCTCCTCTTCTGATGTATAGGCTTCAATGACCTGTCAATGCCAAGTTTATGAGTAATTATATCTTTAGATATGCCTGTCATGTCCTCATGCTTCCAGGCAAAGGTAGTTTTTCTCCTCTTAAGGAAGGATACTAGATCTTGTTCAATGTTTCTGAGGATCCCTGATCCTATGAAGACGATGGATTCAGGATCATGGGGATCCATAAGGATTTCTTTCACATCCTGTTCTCTTGCCTCCAAGACATCTCTTGGAGGATACTTTAGTTGCTATTGCTCCCTTGGTCTTGAGGCTGGCTTCATTGATGACGTGTAGCAATTCTTAGCTTCTTGTTGATCACTCTCAATTTTCACCACTCCCCACGGACTAGGAAGCTTTACACATTGGTGATAGGTAGATGGGACTGCCTTCATGTCATGTATCCATGGCCTGCCAAGGATAACATTACAACAAGATAAGCAATCTATAACACAAAATTTTTTATAAGAATGGAGTCCTTCGATATAGATGGGGAGTTTGATGTCCCCCAATGTATTTTTGGTCTCTCCGCTGAATCCCACAAGTACTGAGGATCTTGGGACAATGTCCGATTCAGGAATGTTCATCTTCTTGAGGACATCAAGCTGAATGATGTTTACTGAGCTTCCTCCATCTATTAGGATCCTGCGAACAAAATGGTTAGAAATGAACAGAGTAATAACAAGACCATCATGATGAGGATCCTGAACATCAACACGATCATCCTCATCAAAAGTTATAATCTTATCCTTGGTGACAGTGGAGGTCCGGATGGGTCTGTCTCCATTATCCATCTTGGTTTCCTTGGCATGTCTTTTGACTGCTGAAA
Organism: Helianthus tuberosus; assembly: GCA_030545235.1. Taxonomy (NCBI): domain Eukaryota; kingdom Viridiplantae; phylum Streptophyta; class Magnoliopsida; order Asterales; family Asteraceae; genus Helianthus; species Helianthus tuberosus. Next base: position 48,905,474 of record CM060387.1, on the reverse strand, counting down.
AGGATGTACCACAAATGTCTGATCCACCGGATATAAAGTTTATAACTTGTGCATCTGCTGGAGGAGCAGGAGCCTTTTCCGGGATCCTTTCAGGATCCTAGATCCTTGACTTCTTTCTTCCCAAAAGCTCCTTCAAGTGCCCCTTACTTAATAAGTAACCAATTTCTTTTCTAAGTGCAATACACTCTTCAGTGAGATGCCCGAAATCCTCGTGATATGCACACCATTTGGATTTGTCTTTTGTAGCAGCTGGTTTGTCACTTTTCCTTGGCCATCTTGCTTTCTCACCTAGATTCTGCATTGCAAGAATTAGTTCATTGTTATCAACAGAAAAACAATATTCAGAAATGGGAGGATAATCCTCATCATCCTCTTCCTGCTCTACTGCATGCACGTTCTGGTTGTCAGACTTGTTGTAGGATTTAAACTTGTTATTCTTGAAGTAGGATCCTTGCTTTTCCTGCTTTGAGGATCCTGCCAATCTCTCCTGGATCCTTTTGTCATCCTCTAGACGGATGAACCTAAGGGCCCTGGTTCTTACTTCATCAAGATTCCTGCATGGGGTCATGACAAGATCATCATAGAACAATGAATCCCTAAGCAAACCCATTTTAAAGGCTTCTACAGCCGTAGCTATATCCAGGTTAGGGATATCTAAGGATTCTTTACTAAACTTAGTGATGTAATCTCTAAGTGATTCATTTTGACCTTGTGTTACCCTATATAGATCACTAGTTAAACGTTTAAATTTTCTGCTACATGAGAACTGATTATTAAACAGATTAACTAGATTAGCAAACGAAGTAATAGAGTAAGGGGGAAGACTTAGCAGCCATTTAAGAGTTGATCCTGTGAGTGTGGATCCAAAACCCTTGCATAGACATGCTTCTTTTAACCTCTCAGGAATTGGATTGATCTCCATCCTTTCTCTGTATTGAGCTACATGCTCCTCTGGATCCGTTGAGCCATCATATAGCTTCATAGTTGGTATCTGGAATCTTTTGGGTATCTCAGCATCACAAATAGGTGGTGCAAAACGAGATATCATGTGGCTACCATCTGCAATTTCAGGAATGGGCTTAACCACTCCTGGAACGCTGGAGATCATATCCTTCAACTTCTGTAATTCCCTAGCCATAGCCTGGTTGATACCTGTATCCTGCATAAAGCCATGGTTAGTGTTATAAGAATTATTAAAAGTATTACCTCCCATGGGATTCAAGTTTGGAATTGCAGATGTGAATCCGTATTGACGGGATTCTGGTATGATTGAAGGACCAGAGGAAGCAATGGTCTGCATTGGTATGAAGTCTCCCTGATGAACATCCGAACTTGGAGGCCGCATACTTCTTGAGAATCCTTGATCCTGAAAGATGTTGGATCCTTGATGCTGAGAGGATCCTTGAACCTAAAAGGAGGATCCTTGAACCTGAGAGGATCCTGGAATCATAGAGGATCCTTGGACCTGAGAGGATCCTTGAACCATGGAAGATCCTTGGACCTGAGAGGATCCTTGAACCATGGAGGATCCTTGGACTGTGTGCATTCCCAAATGTCCTCCTGAGCTAATGAAGGATCCCTGATGCTGGAAGGAGGGTCCTGAAGACTGAAAACAGGATCCTTGAGGCTGGAAGTGAGAGCCAAAAGCCTGACTCATAGTTGTTGTTCCATAACGCCTTTCTAATGGACCACTTTGATACTGGATGTCTGGAACTGCCGATTGTAGGGTAGTTACAACTGGAGTGTCAAAATTCAGTGACCTTGGTATCAGAGGGGAGTGATCCTCCGCTGATTTCTTCTGTTTCTTGATATCACCAATCTCCCGGAGGATCCTTTCATTGGTTTTGTCCTGCTCTTGTATGTGATCCTTCATCTGCAAAATCAAATTAAAAAGATCACTAGTAGTAGGGTTAGAAGAAACAGAAGAAGTTAGTGGTTTTGAAAAAATGGGGCTTTGTCTCTTCGCAGCATTTTCAGCGTTCTTCTGGGATCCAGAAGGTGGTGGAGGCAAAGGAGGAACGCCCTGTGAAGAACTCATTGCCGGAATTGAACTGGAAGTGCTCTTTACTGAAGAAGCCATCTGCTTGGTTGTAATGAACCGAAATGATCACAAAAACAAGAATTTCTCAAGAACGAAGCACCAATTGCCCCACGGTGGGTGCCAAACTGTTTTGGTCAAAAATCAAGCAAAGATAATGCAACCAAACTTTTGTTGTGAGGTGTGATGCTTGAATCAATGAACAATATTAAGGATCACTCAGAAATGTAATGAACAAATGACACAGAGATTTATACGAGAAAAAAGCCCTTGATCAAGAGTTGATCTCCGGCACAAAAAACCTCGGGTGATGGAAACTACCGATCACCAACTAAGATTAATCAAAATAAGTTTACAACTCGGGATGATAACAAGCTTGTTACAAGGATCACCAGTGTGCAATGTGTAAAAATGTATGAATTCGCCAAGTAGATTGCTGAGAGCTGTTCGAGTGTTGTTACGAGAGTGTGTGTGTTTGCTAAAATTAGCTAAGTGTTTCTATCAAGCTTGTTATCCCCATTTAAATTAGAAATAACTAAGTTAACAAACTATCCGATAATTATGCAAGCTCCCCATGATCTCCACAACGTCCATAATGGTCAAACACGTGCGGAATCTTTAGAGAATATGCTCCAGGAATTTCGGTGAGACTTGATCCATGCCTTTGCTCCTGCAAAATGAACTTACGCACAAGGTAGACAATTGTTAGTATAAGGTTAACAATAAGGATCCTGAATCCTGATCCTGCAACACCTATTGAGGATCCTTAATTCAAACAGAATTGAGGATCCATGATCCTAGTAGCATTTGAGGATCCGTGATCGTTAGGATTAAAAAATCCTCCCCTAACAATTCCGTTATAAGTTTTGTTAAAAACGAAATTGTACTTATAGTAAAGTATTTATTTGGTATCATAAAACAGTACGATAACAAACTAAACCGTTCTAATGGTTTAGCTTTCTAAACAACATGCTTTGTTTTCAAATCATGTTTGTTTTACATTATCATTTGCTGTGTTTCGCCGCAACACACGATGAAAAAAAAACTAGTTTCTCTTTATATTACATGTATCACAGGTCAAAGATCAAAATATAACCGAAATAAACCATTCATAAGCACTTGAGTCAAACCTGCCACCTATTAACCTATACCATATTATAATATATTTTTTAAGAACCTTTTAAATTTTAAGTTTTACAATTATAATTGTTTAGAGTACAACACATAATGCATATATTAGCTATTTTTTAAGGGCAAGTATGTATTTTAAACAACCCTTACATATTACCCCCTTATCCTTACCCACATATTCTACGGTTTTATTTTTCTTTATCTTCTTGTTATATCTTTGAATGTATTATGTCTAAAAATATATGAATATACCTTTAGAGAATGTATAATGTACAAAAGCCTTAATCATACTTCATGTATGCGACTATCCTGACCGTCAGATCTTTGTGATTAAAGCGTGATTAATTTTAAACAATTAACTTGTTGCAGCGATTAAGATTTCTCATTAAGGGCAAATTAGACATTTTTCATTCTTGAGACAGGGTAATTCAGACATTTACTAACATCAAGGAAATTATGCGAGTTCGTTATCTCCTGCATCACGGTAATTACGATCCGTATCAGTTTCAAATAATTTCCGTTTTTCAAATTATCAAATTAGCGGTTATTTGTGGGCGATTAGGGTTACCATCACTTATTGTTTGTAATGGATCCACAGAGTAGTAATGCTCGAAACATAGATGATATTGAATTTGAAGATGCTGAGGTCAATGCCGGTCATGATGCTGCAGAGCAATATAGGAATCTGACATCAGACAACCACGTTCTATTAGACGAGCAGACCAGTAAGTTGTCAATTAATGGTTTCAATTTTCCGGAATTCAACCAAATTATTGTTGTATGATGTGTTGTTTTTGCTCGTGCATCATTTTTTGATTATTAGTTTTTTTTAATGTAATAAATCACGCATGTGTAATTTCACTAACCATGCGTTATTATTATGAAGTATACATTACTAGGTGTTTTTTCCTTCCTGCGGTATTATTTTGATGCAACTTGCGTGATTTGTTCTTTCCCTGTGTGTCTTTGGTTAGAGGTCATGTTTTTATTTTTATTTTTTTGTCATTTTCAAAATGTGTAGATGAAAGATTGTATATTCCTGAGGTAGCTTCATCATGTGTTCCTGTTATCGGAATGGAATTCTCTTCCATAGAGCAAGCATATGTTTTTTTATCAGACATATGCCAAGAAGGCAGGGTTCTCTACTCGAAAAGGAGGTGAACATCATGTTGGTGGTATTATCAAGACTAAATACTTTGTGTGTTCAAAGGAGGGACATAAACCATAGGAATTTGATGATCCTTATTCGAAGTTGTCTAAGCCATATAAACGTAGGAACAGACCGACTATTCGAACCGGCTGTAAAGCACAAATTAAGCTTTGTTCGACGGATGGGGTGTTGTATAAGGTTGATAAGTTTGTTCAGTCGCATAATCATTCATTCGTGTGCCCCAAAGATATGCATTTATTACCAGCTTATAGACATCTTTCCGAAACACAAGAAGAGATGATATGGGAGCTTGGTACATTAAATCTTGGGCCAGTGAAAGCCTTCAATATAATGAGACAAAGATACGGAGGTTTTGAAAATGTTGGCGCAACTAAAGACGATTACAAGAATTTTAGAGCTAGGATACATAGCTATATCGGAGAGTATGATGCAGATATGGTTATCAATAGGTTGACCGATAAAAAGCAGTTTATGGTTGATTATTCATTCGTTCATTCAGTCGATGAAAACAAACGATTAACTAGCCTGTTCTGGGCCGATGGTTTGTGCAAACGTAACTATGCTGAGTTTGGAGATGTCATATCGTTTGATGCTACATTTAAAACCAACAAGTTAGTCCTCACTCCAATGTTATTTCTGTTATTTTATTTTTTGTATAATCTTCTTGTTTTTTATTCATTTTTTAATCAACATTTTGAAGGTATAAAATGGTTTTTGTACCTTTTACTGGTATTGATAACCACTGTTGGAATGTGACGCTTGGAGCCGGGTTGCTAGCATCCGAAAGCATTGAATCATACAAGTGGCTTTTACAATCATTTTTGGACTCATTTGGTAAGCAGCCGAAGGTGGTCGTCACTGATCAGGATCCCGCGATGAAACAAGCTATCGAAACAGTTTTCGATAAGAGTAGGCACAAATTATGTATGTGGCACATAATGAAGAAACTTGCCGATAAGGTTAGGCTCAACTACAACCTGTGTTATTATTATTACAACCGGCATAATAACTATATTGATTTCTGATTTTTATTTGCCCGTCCTACAAAAAGTTCATCATGCATTATTATTTCCTGCACTCAATTTTTTTTCTTGCCCTTGTTCAATAAGTTCCAATTCTTTGTTTTAATAGGTGGGACATGAGTTGTGTAACAACGAAGAGTTCAAGAGACGTATGTGTGACATTGTATGGACTGATTCGATTGCGCCAGAAACGTTTGAGAGATAATGGAAGCTGATAATGATTGAATTCAGTCTAACCGAGAATAAATGGATTGATGACATGTTTGGCATGAGATCTTCGTGGATTCCAGTTTTCTATCGTAATGAGCCTATGTCTGGGCTCATGCGGACCACCTCCAGATCAGAGAGCGAAAACCATTTTTTCTGTTAAGTGGCGAATTATCAACTTACCCTTGTTGAGTTCTTTAACCATTTTGATGGTGCAATGGACGTGCAAAGATTCAACCATCGGAAGAATGACCATATATCTAGAAATACAACCCCATATAACTTTTCTGATTCTACTTTAGAGGATGATGCTATGAAAATTTACACCAGGTCAATTTTTGCTGATCAACAGTCAGAGTTACAAGGAACACTGTCAGAGTGCCTTCCTACGGAGACTAAAATTGAGGAACCGTTTTTGAAGATAAGTATGAAGGATTGGAAAGCCCATGGCGACGGTGTAACACCCCGAAAACGGGTTTGGTAATTAAACCCCGTTAATACAAAAGAGCGGGTAAAATACCGTTGGTGGTAAAAGCAACCCGGTAAATATTAGGATTTAAGTAATTAATCCTAATATTAAATAAAAAGTGAATAAAAGCTTTTAAAGAAATAAAATGGATAAAAGGCCCGGGTTAACGGGACCTAAAATAAACTTAGTCATAAATATTCCCGAACCCGTTAAGTTAACTAGGAATATTAAACCTAGTTAATAAGTGGGAATATTATTGAAAATAATTAGGTTATGACCTAATTAATAACTAACCAAACACGAGGGACCAAAGCCGGGTAACTTGAAAATGGAATTATAAACTTAAAATATAACACAACACACACTTGAGGTGTGTGTGCGTGCGTGAAGTAGTCCAGGAGAAGGAGCAAGAAGCTCCAAACCCTAGCTCAAACAATCTCAACAAATTGAAGGGGCAAATCAAGTCCAAATCAAAATCCGAGTATGAATTAGTGATCTCCATGGAAAAAGGAGTCACAAGGTATGTAAATTTCTTGAGAAACTTCTAGTTGAAATTCTGAGAAAACCTAGAGAATTCGAATCTGAGCTTGCATGTTTGTTGTTTGGATGAAATTAGGGATGAAACTATGTGTAGTAGTAAACCCTAGTCATGTATTTGTTGAATTGATGTTCATGGTCGTGAATTCATGATCATACACTCATGTGTCAAGTGGGTTTTGATTATGTAGTAAAGATGATGATGTACACATGTTTAAAATCATCATAGTTGCTAGTAGAAACAAGATACTTGAGCAATTTGCAAGTTGGGTGTTGAACATACATGACTTGAAATGGGTTTTTGGATTATTTAATGAAATGGATGTTGTATTGGTGTTTATGAACATCATAGTAACTCATATGAATGAACTACTTGAACAAATTAGGGATTTTGTCAAGAGTTCATAAGTGATTAGAAGTGGGTCTTGACATAGATTTAAAGCCAGATTATGATGGTCAAAGTGTGTATATGCTTGTAATAACTGAAATTTACATGTTGATTTATTATTATTTGAGGTAGGAATTGGATGACATGTTAGCTAATTTGGCGTCTCAAAAGGTGATGCTCACTAAGCGTTGATAATGTGCCTAATTGAGTCTTGTGAACTTGATAGTGCAATCATATGTGTTAATTGGCGATTTGACTTTTAAAAAGTCAAACCGACCTACAATATGATGAATACTAATTTTTATATGAAAAACGTAAGGTGGGAATAGTCATGATTGATAATGACTAAACTAACCATCTTACGAATTATGATTATAGTTTGACGCTTGACAAGCTAGGTGGAGGCTTGGAAAGGAAGCGGGTCGAACGAAGCAAGTATGAAGGAAAAACGTAATTCGGATGCAAGGTAAGTATATCTTACACTAGTCAAATATTTCAGAATATTCTTTTGTCGTGTTACAAAAAAAAAAGATAATTATGACGCAAGCCATAATAGGCCAAAAAGTGTTAAGAAGTGGAATTATAAGTAAAGTGACCGCACGGTGTAAATCGGAGCGAGTCATATATACGAGGTGATAATAAATGTCATCTCGCTAATATAATCGGTCAATTTGGCCAAACGGGTCAAAAGGTGTAGACTTCACCTTTTGACAATATTGACTAATGGGTTGTCAAGTTGTATGATTTTAGGAAATAAATAACACATGGATGCTTACATCGCTATCACTTAACGGCCACTAAGGAAAGGTATTGAAACGGGTCAATATATGAACCCGAGCCAGGTATGTATAATGATACAACTCATCATGTAGAATTTGGAGTTCTACGAGAGTTAGACAAGGTTAAAATATAGATATTTGGTTATCTTTTAGGTAAACCGAATAAATTTAGTTATGATTAAGGTGTTTTAGAAACATATTGATTTCTAAACAAGAATATAGTTAAAAGGTCGTAAATTGGGATCAAATATGTACTAATAGTCCTTCGTCGTAAATGAAGGACTAAAATTGACTAAAACGCCCTTGTAAGTGAAATTGAGTAAACGAACCATAAAGGTTGTTTGGAAATAAGAGATAGGAGGAAATAAATAATTTGAATAAGTATGAAAAGCAAAAGACGTAAAATATTGGTCAAAAGTCTCTATAAAGAGTCTTTGCCGTAAAATAATGATTTGAAGTGTGAAATTGGGAGTATATAAATCACCACATTGAATCCACCACAAATGTAGTTGTGGTGGGAGGTCATTTGATAAGAAATGTGGGCATATGTATTTAGAAACGAATGAAAGAGATTGGTGCTTAAAATATGCATAAATACCCTTAACGGGTCAAAATGAGCATATGGGTGAAAATGGGTTTAAGAAGGTAGATAAACCTGTAATTTGAAGCCTATTATGTTGAACATTTTTGAACTTGATAGGTTTATGGGAAATAAGGTCAAACAAACTTGTTTGTTTGATAAAATTAGAACGGGTCAAAAGTTGGTAAAAGGGGTAATAAGCCGAAGACTTAAAAGTCTAAAATTTTGTAAAACCGGATGTTGGATTTTAACTTCATAAGGTGGAGAATCAAATTACAATCACGTAGGAAGAAACGGTAGGTCAAACAGACAAGCGGTTTGAAAGAAACGAAAGTTTTCGTGTCATAAAACGGCAAAATGGAAAGCTGGAATGCAGGGGCCACCGTAACTTACGGTTCCACCGTAAGTTACAGTGGAGCTGATATAGCTACGGTGGGTTTCTACTGTTGTACGGTAGAAACATATTAAACCAGAGGTCACCGTAACTTACGGTTCCACCGTAAGTTACGGTGAAGGCCAGGTTGAAAATTTTGTTTTGGTGATCAATTGTTTCTCGGACTCGTTTAAACATGTTTTAATCCTAGTATGACTAAAGCATTTCATGTTTATGAAACGTAGGTACATTTTGGATGCCGAAAGACGATCAAGCTCCTCGAAGAACCGAACACGATAAAGACACATGCTTCCGCACATTGCCTCGTTGTAAATTTTAAACGACGAACCTGATCGCGTTATGTAGAATAACTTATGATATGTAAAAGTTTTAATAAACCCGTATTTCCGATGTATATGTAATCATTAATTACATGATTATTTTCCCAAAATATACGTTAAACCTTGATTTATAAGAACGGGTGTTACAAGTTGGTATCAGAGCCTTGGTTTAAGAGATTCAAGTATGGCGGGGAAAACCATGCTTGGACTTAAACCTTATGCTCTTAATAAAGGGTGGTGTTCGGTTCGAGGCTTGATCGCAAATCCGGTAAGTACAAGTATGTTAATAGCTTAGCATGCTAAAGTGTTGTAAACAACACATAGGGCTATCGTGTGATACACGTTACCCCAATTAAAACGATTGATATAGTTGACGAAAATACGCGCGTTGACGCGTATAGTAGAAAAAGCCTTGTATTATAATACGGGCGATTATTGAAGTTGACGTTACTAACTTTTGTGAATGTTTTAATTGAAGGACACTCGCGTTTGAAGACGACGAGAGTCAAAGGAATTGTGGATATGATGATGGAACGGTCTGAAGCATGACAAGAGGAGCATGCTCACCGAGGACTAAATCGCGTAACGACCACGAACAAGGTTAATGGCAAGGAACGCCCGTCGGGGCAAACATTACCAGGTGCACATTTTAAATAATCGCACAAATAGTAATATGCAATAAATAAGTAGAAATTGAAAGTTGCATATGTAGATTAAAAACTTGGGAAAAAAAACCCGAATAGAAAATATACTCGGGATATTGTTTCCAAGAGAAACAAATAGAGGCATTACTTACATAGGGCGTGATGTGAAAACTATAAAAAAAAGTCATGTGTGTCATGTGTTAATCGCTTACTCTGGCCAAGTAAGTAGTGGCATATGAAACCATGAACTTCTTATGGCGGACACGTTTACATCCGATGTAGTAAGGGCGGGGTGAATGGGACTAACTTAAAAGTACCCAAATGAATCAAAGGAGCAAAATATTTGATAATAAAGTAAACGCATAGCCGGGTGACGGAAGCGTATTACATTAGGATGATGAGCCCGAGTGAAGGGACAAAGAAGCATGTAAAATGATTTAGACAAGTATTGGGAGGGAGTGTACTTACACTCGAACCCAGAAAAAGCAAGCATGTAAAATGATTTAGACAAGTATTGGGAGGGAGTGTACTTACACTCGAACCCAGAAAACGCAAGCATGTAAAATGATTTAGACAAGTATTGGGAGGGAGTGTACTTACACTCGAACCCAGAAAACGCAAGCATGTAAAATGATTTAGACAAGTATTGGGAGGGAGTGTACTTACACTCGAACCCAGAAAACGCAAGCATGTAAAATGATTTAGACAAGTATTGGGAGGGAGTGTACTTACACTCGAACCCAGAAAACGCAAGCATGTAAAATGATTTAGACAAGTATTGGGAGGGAGTGTACTTACACTCGAACCCGGAAAATGCAAATATGTCCCTTAACGGGTCGTTTTTGTAAAACGTCAAACTTAAGGACAAAGTAGGAATATAAAAAGCGAAACGAAGTCATAATGCATACCGTAAGGGTTGCAATAATAACGACTTCGGTAAAACACCCGGTTGGGGGGTAAGGATTGAAACACATGCGTAGACCGAGAAACGGGAACTCGGATGGAAAGTTAAAAGACTTGGGTTTTGAGTCATGACTAAAAGATGACAAGATAAAGTAAATAGAAGTTTTGATAAATCATGTTCAACTATTTTAAAGTTGAACGGGTCGAACAAATATTGAAGTTTGACATTCATAAGTGACGAATTTTCACACGAACAAGTTAAACGGGTCAGATAAAACGTAACATTGGAAGGGATAATGAGCCCGGTAATGGGACGAGATTGAATACAAATATGGGCGCAAACCAAATAAAGGAAAGCGCGAGTTATTAATGAACCCATGTAATGGGTCGGAAATTAAATATGAATTGATTGCAGACGCGAGTCACAGTCGGAGTGAACGAAATTTTGATACAAATTAAACATGACGAGACACGATCACGGTCAAGAAATGCAATGTGAAGTGGAATCATATTATAACCAAGCGAGCGGTAAAAAGAAACTAGACTAATAAGTCTAGTTAGTGAGATCGGTTAAGGTCATTTAAGCAAGTTGGTTGCTTGTAAGCGGTGGATTCGGTATAACTAAACCGAATAAATGAATTTGAAAACAAAAGAAATTGTTGCTAAAGGTGAAAGATTTCACTAAAGACCTTTAAACGGGTCAAAGTAACGGATTCATAAGGAAATTCGATAGTATATGAAAGCGATGAATATCGCTAAGTTAACTAAACTAGTGGAAATAACGAGATTTCGTTATTTCGAAGATACACTATGTCGTATGAGGTATGTAGACAATTAGTAACTAAAAAGATGATTACCGTACTTTTCTGGTAATACTAACAATTGGTTAAAAGTATAAGTAATGTTTAAAAGATTTCTCGGCGCAAATACATTGAGTTTAAACTCAATGAATTATGTAAGAGAAGGTTTCGAAGACGAAACCTCCTTAAGGGGGGTAGACTTGTAACACCTCGAAAACGGGTTTGGTAATTAAACCCCGTTAATACAAAAGAGCGGGTAAAATACCGTTGGTGGTAAAAGCAACCCGGTAAATATTAGGATTTAAGTAATTAATCCTAATATTAAATAAAAAGTGAATAAAAGCTTTTAAAGAAATAAAATGGATAAAAGGCCCGGGTTAACGGGACCTAAAATAAACTTAGTCATAAATATTCCCGAACCCGTTAAGTTAACTAGGAATATTAAACCTAGTTAATAAGTGGGAATATTATTGAAGATAATTAGGTTATGACCTAATTAATAACTAACCAAACACGAGGGACCAAAGCCGGGTAACTTGAAAATGGAATTATAAACTTAAAATATAACACAACACACACTTGAGGTGTGTGTGCGTGCGTGAAGTAGTCCAGGAGAAGGAGCAAGAAGCTCCAAACCCTATCTCAAACAATCTCAACAAATTGAAGGGGCAAATCAAGTCCAAATCAAAATCCGAGTATGAATTAGTGATCTCCATGGAAAAAGGAGTCACAAGGTATGTAAATTTCTTGAGAAACTTCTAGTTGAAATTCTGAGCAAACCTAGAGAATTCGAATCTGAGCTTGCATGTTTGTTGTTTGGATGAAATTAGGGATGAAACTATGTGTAGTAGTAAACCCTAGTCATGTATTTGTTGAATTGATGTTCATGGTCGTGAATTCATGATCATACACTCATGTGTCAAGTGGGTTTTGATTATGTAGTAAAGATGATGATGTACACATGTTTAAAATCATCATAGTTGCTAGTAGAAACAAGATACTTGAGCAATTTGCAAGTTGGGTGTTGAACATACATGACTTGAAATGGGTTTTTGGATTATTTAATGAAATGGATGTTGTATTGGTGTTTATGAACATCATAGTAACTCATATGAATGAACTACTTGAACAAATTAGGGATTTTGTCAAGAGTTCATAAGTGATTAGAAGTGGGTCTTGACATAGATTTAAAGCCAGATTATGATGGTCAAAGTGTGTATATGCTTGTAATAACTGAAATTTACATGTTGATTTATTATTATTTGAGGTAGGAATTGGATGACATGTTAGCTAATTTGGCGTCTCAAAAGGTGATGCTCACTAAGCGTTGATAATGTGCCTAATTGAGTCTTGTGAACTTGATAGTGCAATCATATGTGTTAATTGGCGATTTGACTTTTAAAAAGTCAAACCGACCTACAATATGATGAATACTAATTTTTATACGAAAAACGTAAGGTGGGAATAGTCATGATTGATAATGACTAAACTAACCATCTTACGAATTATGATTATAGTTTGACGCTTGACAAGCTAGGTGGAGTCTTGGAAAGGAAGCGGGTCGAACGAAGCAAGTATGAAGGAAAAACGTAATTCGGATGCAAGGTAAGTATATCTTACACTAGTCAAATATTTCAGAATATTCTTTTGTCGTGTTACAAAAAAAAAGATAATTATGACGCAAGCCATAATAGGCCAAAAAGTGTTAAGAAGTGGAATTATAAGTAAAGTGACCGCACGGTGTAAATCGGAGCGAGTCATATATACGAGGTGATAATAAATGTCATCTCGCTAATATAATCGGTCAATTTGGCCAAACGGGTCAAAAGGTGTAGACTTCACCTTTTGACAATATTGACTAATGGGTTGTCAAGTTGTATGATTTTAGGAAATAAATAACACATGGATGCTTACATCGCTATCACTTAACGGCCACTAAGGAAAGGTATTGAAACGGGTCAATATATGAACCCGAGCCAGGTATGTATAATGATACAACTCATCATGTAGAATTTGGAGTTCTACGAGAGTTAGACAAGGTTAAAATATAGATATTTGGTTATCTTTTAGGTAAACCGAATAAATTTAGTTATGATTAAGGTGTTTTAGAAACATATTGATTTCTAAACAAGAATATAGTTAAAAGGTCGTAAATTGGGATCAAATATGTACTAATAGTCCTTCGTCGTAAATGAAGGACTAAAATTGACTAAAACGCCCTTGTAAGTGAAATTGAGCAAACGAACCATAAAGGTTGTTTGGAAATAAGAGATAGGAGGAAATAAATAATTTGAATAAGTAGGAAAAGCAAAAGACGTAAAATATTGGTCAAAAGTCTCTATAAAGAGTCTTTGCCGTAAAATAATGATTTGAAGTGTGAAATTGGGAGTATATAAATCACCACATTGAATCCACCACAAATGTAGTTGTGGTGGGAGGTCATTTGATAAGAAATGTGGGCATATGTATTTAGAAACGAATGAAAGAGATTGGTGCTTAACATATGCATAAATACCCTTAACGGGTCAAAATGAGCATATGGGTGAAAATGGGTTTAAGAAGGTAGATAAACCTGTAATTTGAAGCCTATTATGTTGAACATTTTTGAACTTGATAGGTTTATGGGAAATAAGGTCAAACAAACTTGTTTGTTTGATAAAATTAGAACGGGTCAAAAGTTGGTAAAAGGGGTAATAAGCCGAAGACTTAAAAGTCTAAAATTTTGTAAAACCGGATGTTGGATTTTAACTTCATAAGGTGGAGAATCAAATTACAATCACGTAGGAAGAAACGGTAGGTCAAACAGACAAGCGGTTTGAAAGATACGAAAGTTTTCGTGTCATAAAACGGCAAAATGGAAAGCTGGAATGCAGGGGCCACCGTAACTTACGGTTCCACCGTAAGTTACGGTGGAGCTGATATAGCTACGGTGGGTTTCTACTGTTGTACGGTAGAAACATATTAAACCAGAGGTCACCGTAACTTACGGTTCCACCGTAAGTTACGGTGAAGGCCAGGTTGAAAATTTTGTTTTGGTGATCAATTGTTTCTCGGACTCGTTTAAACATGTTTTAATCCTAGTATGACTAAAGCATTTCATGTTAATGAAATGTAGGTACATTTTGGATGCCGAAAGACGATCAAGCTCCTCGAAGAACCGAACACGATAAAGACACATGCTTCCGCACATTGCCTCGTTGTAAATTTTAAATGACGAACCTGATCACGTTATGTAGAATAACTTATGATATGTAAAAGTTTTAATAAACCCGTATTTCTGATGTATATGTAATCATTAATTACATGATTATTTTCCCAAAATATACGTTAAACCTTGATTTATAAGAACGGGTGTTACAGACGGTTTATTAGAGGTAACACTATCTAGACCAGCTAACATGCGTTATTATATAACAACGTGCCATTTTTATTTGATTTTTAATTTTCAATTGTTTTTTGTTTAGGTTTGTTTCAAGAAGGGGGAGGATGTAATTGCATCATGCAGTTGTCGCAGGTTTGAACAATATGGATTGTTGTGCAAACATATATATTTTGTGTTCAAGATGTTCAAAGTGAAACAAATTCCCAACAAGTACGTTATGAGAAGATGGACCAAAGACGTGGTACCGAATGATCTAAATAATACATTTGATTTAAGTGTTGATGATAATGATGTGCATAAAAAGGACAAAGAGGTTACGTATGAGATAATGCAGACCGGAGAGTATCTTATTGGTAACTTGATGAAAGATTTCGATCATCTACTTATAGTCAGGGATCAGATGAGGGAGATGAAAGAAATGGTTGATGAACTTCGCATAACCAAGCCCATCGACCCTAAGTTTGATAGATATTCAAGGTTAATCGGTTACGAGAAACCGAGCACTGATGCTCCACCTACAGTCCGTGTGCCAACCGGTATTAGAAACAAAGGACGCGGTTCACATAAGCGGATTAAATCAAAAAAAAAGAGAAAATTATTAGTCTAAAAGGCAAGAGAAGTCGGACATGCAGTGTTTGCAATACCAAAGGTCATGACATTCGAACTTGCGAGGTTTTAAAGGGACAAGCTAGTGCTGCCGATAAGAAGGGGAGGAAAAGAAGAGCAATTCAGTTACAGAATGATCCTGGTTTAGTTGATGAAGAGGACGAGGAGGTAGAAACTGGTGAGGGAGAGGAGGAGTATGAGGAGGTTGACGAAGCAGATGATAATGATTCTGAATGGGAAGAGGAGTAATTTTTGAACCACAACTGCATTCATTTAAACATTCCATATTTCATGCTTTTTTAAAGACACAACTTTATGTAATATGTGACATTCACAACATTTTACCATGATATGCGTGATTAAATATCTCAATTGATTCTTTTTTACCCCTTTTCGATATGCTGATGCGTGATTAATCATAATTATACACGACTATCTGAAAATGGAGATCTCAAATGACCATTAAACCCCTCTCTAACATTTTTGCATAACCTGTCATAACCCTTGTTCACATCTATTTCCACCCAAAACATACCCAAACACAGATTTTCATCATCATAACTAGCGTCATAAAAAAAGGCACATACGTGATAATATGTAAGATGCATTTTTCATATTAATAATGCTAAAACAACATTCATAGATGCCTCAAAAAGGTCTGAAAGCAAGTTAAAATTAAACCGTGGATGATTTTCCTAAATATATCCACATATGAGTTTAATACACCAAAAACCACCATAGTTGTAAGTTTTCAAAATACCAAAACACCAACATTAGAATATCCCAAAAATCAACAAAAAAAGTGGATTAATCAGCCATACCACCTACTTCGGTGTCAATATCTTCCCAAGCTCCTTCTCAGTCGTCTCCATCTTCTCTTTAACCGTCTCCACTGCATCTATGAGATATGAGTAAACCAAGTCATCAGCAGATGCCTGATCCTTCATCATCTTTATGCCGTTGTCCCTCAGTGAAGATTTTGGTTCTTCTAGTAGTTTCCCCTAGACTTCCTGGTTCATCTTTTGCTGTTCTAAGAGCCTCCCCTGCACATCCAGAATACTGTTAGAAGAGTTAACATTAGAAGCAAGCTCTGTCAACCTGCGGGTGGACAGGAGCTCCTTGATTGCTTCGCTTGCAGGATCAGTAGACATTGTTGTTTTCTTGAAGAGAGTTGTTAATTTTTTTTGCATAAATCTAATAGGGGGGGAATCATCTCATCATATATGTATATAGATTGTGAATTAATATGGTAGTTGAGAAAGATTTGGTAAGTAAAATTAAATATCTTACATAATTACTAGTCATATCGATTTAGGAGTCTATTTGTAGGTTTCATTATTATTGGCAATAATTATATTTTATATCAACTTGTATCCTGAATATTGTTTAATATTTTTAACAAATCTCAGTAGCTTACATAATGCAGTAGCTTACATAATGCACCGTGATTATACACATGCGTGATTATTTAATACATGCGTGATTATTTCAGTGGCTTATATCCATGCGTGATAATTTGATACATGCGTGATTATTTCAGTGGCTTATATCCATGCGTGATAATTTGATACATGCGTGATAATTTGATACATGCGTGATTTTGTTACCTAATGATTGTACTGGACCAAGAAAACTCCAAAAAAAACAGCTAGGATGAT
This sequence comes from Helianthus tuberosus, assembly GCA_030545235.1. NCBI lineage: Eukaryota > Viridiplantae > Streptophyta > Magnoliopsida > Asterales > Asteraceae > Helianthus > Helianthus tuberosus. Next base: position 48,888,445 of record CM060387.1, on the reverse strand, counting down.
TTCTGAACCATACAGTTGTCATGCTTAATAATTTTAGTTGTCCTCTTGTTTGCTATTTCCTTTTATATATCATTGGAAGACCATTCAAATATTATCTTAAAGATGGCAGATTCTTGTAATTCATCGTGTGGTTCTTCTTCATCATCCGGTATGCGTGTTTATCTCAGAAAGAGGATCGAGGATTAAATAGCTGAAGACAAGTCTTGTAAAGACTTGTTGGAAACTAACCTTTCTAGGGTTAGAGAGAACATGAAAAGGCGAGAAGAGATTTTCAATTTGTTGTCTGGTATGACAGATTCAAGTGTCAAAGAGGTGGCTATGATGTTTATGGTTGATCTTGGTAAGCGGGATGAGAAACAGTTAAAGGAGCTTGCGGATGCAATAACCGTCTTAGGATGCTCTATGGACACGAAGATCAAGTTTTTGAAGTCCTATTTGTGATGGTTATTATGTATCATTTTTCATCTGGGTAGTGAAATCATGCGTTTTTTATGTTTATCTAAGTGTTTTATTTTGTATGGAAATTGTGTGTTGAATAAGGAAATTGTCCCATTAGTTTATGATTAATCAGCAAATTTAAGAATTAAAAATAAAATTAAAAAACGAACATGTCAAAGATGTTTGCAACAAAGTAGTTCTACGACTTAGCATTTTGTTTCACCTTTTTTTAAGGTTGAAGAACTGATCCAATCGGTCCTTAATTTTGTTATCTAGATCGCGCAAAACATCTACGGTGCTCGCTTTCTTCGTAAATTCCTTAGCTTTTTCGTATACTTCTTTCCTTATAAGATTGTAGTCGGACAATACAATCTTACTAAGATATCAGTACCGCAAGAATAGAAGTTGTGAATCTTGAATCTTCTTTTTATCTTCATTCTTAAACCCCGGATTCCATGGAGATTTTCCTTTGCATGTCTCCATATGTCTCATAGTGAAGACACCACAGTCACAACCGTTTTGAAGAGTTCTCCAATCCATTTCCTTTCGAATTATGCTTGCTGTTTCCAAGTTTGTTATCCACTCTTTTTGTCGAATCTTGCCTTTTAGGTATAGTACTAGAACTCTTCGCTATAATCACAATAAAAAATCATATTAGTACCTATTCATTATAGTAATATAAAGCTACTTAGAATTACCAGCTTTTCGGGGCGCCCACTGTAGCGTTTGCTAAACGTTTCGGCAAACCTAGAGTAATCAATTAACTCCATTTCGCCATTTTTCAAATGAAAGCATAGGCACCAGAAATGATCAGATAGTAGTACTGGTATGAAGATTAGATATACTGTGTCAACTTTCTTCACCTGATACTTAGACAGTATACCATCTAGGCTTGGTGCAAATACTTTCAATCGATCATTGTCGGTGTAGTTTGGCCCAAACATATCGTCATGCTGCATAAAAATTACAAATATGCGTGATTAACTAAGTGTGGGCTAACATATACAAATTCAAACATGCGTGATTATTATGGAAATACAAACATGCGTGATTAACTAAGTGTGGGCTAACATATGAAAATACAAACATGCATGATTATTATGGCCCAAACAAGTTTGCATTAACTATTAATCATGCGTGATTACATTTGGCTAACATATAAAAATAAAACCATGCGTGATTAACATAGTATAATTCATACATGCGTGATTATTATGGAAAAACTTACAATCATTGTACTTGGCAAGAACAGCCTGTAGGGTGATGATTTGTTGTCCCTTTTTTTCTCTTCAAAGTTTAGCACATCTACAAACGCGTCCACTCCATTTGAAGCTATGTATTGCAATGGGTGTGAGCTTTCAAAAATGATTTTTAGTGTTTCGACTCCACTTTCAGACTTGTATATCAATGTCCTGTTGTTTAAAACCAAAAAGGACAGTTTAAAAAGAGACGAATATTTTAAGCGTTTTATAAGAGACAAAACATCTTACCCAATATCTTCGACCGGAGCTAAGAGGTAACAGATGATCATTTGGTCACGTTCCAGAAGTGGCTCATATAAGTTGGTTATCTTGTTGCAGTAAGGTGACCTGTATGCGTCTCCTAATTCTGCCATTCATTTTTCGTTCTTTTCCCTCAACATTTTGATTCGCGTTCTCACTAGTTGTGTATGTCTCTCGTCATCTGTTTTCTTTGTGTTCGCAAACACGGGAGTGTTTTGCTTACTTTCATTTGATGTTTGTAGGATGGGAGCCAATTTTAAAAGCGTCTCCACCGACTGCATTTCTGCATCCGTCACTTCATCAGTTTCTTCAGCGGATGTGGTCAGAGGCATTTCTTTACCATAGACGTCAGGATTTATCTTTTCAAGCTCATTCGACTTGGTTATTGTATTCTGACTTTGTGCTTTTTGCTGACTGCACTCTGCTAAATTTACAGCTTCGTCCATTTGGTGTACCACATCTACTTGTCTCACTGTTCGTATGTTCGAGTAGGTTAATTTTTTGTAAACACAAGTTAGAATACGGGTAATAATTTAGCAATGATTGTATTTGTTACCTTCTGTCGTCTGCTTGTATACACCCGGTTCGATGGTTTGTAATGCAGCCATGCATGAGTCTGAAATACCCCCATCGTCATATGTCATATTATCAACATCATGACATCCTATAAAATCACAAACGTTTTGGTCATTATTAAACATAAATTAACGTAAATCTTAAGAAATAACACAAATTCTTATCTACCTTTTGTTTTTCCTGTGTTTTCATCTTCCACGGTTGCATCTCCATCCCCGACTAACTCTTGAATTGTATTGCCACCCTCTCCAACTTTGTTTTCAAACTCCTCATCACCTCCAGAGCTTACTTGATCAGTGCTCGTCGGCACGGTATTTTTAACCGCATCATCCCATCTTTTACACATTCTAATTATATCTGGATCCCAGAAACACTTTTCCTTTACGCCCGTAATCATATTATTCATTTCCGTAACCAGAGAAATGTATTTATTTATATTCTTCTCCATTGTTTTCAACAACAGCTGCATAATTGGAGTTTTATCAATATCATGCGTGATTATCTATCTAAGAAACGTAATTTTCATTTTTAGCAATATCATGCGTCATTATCTAGGTAACTAGCTTAATTTTTATTTATGTTCTTGTCCATTTTTGTTGTTAATCATGGGCTTGATTTCAAAGCAAATTTATTTCAATTTTTTCCAAACAGGCCATTGTTACTCCTACTAATTTGGCCCAAACAGGCCAATGTTTCTCCTAATAAATTGGCCCAACGGCTTAATCGGCTGGGTAGTCTGTATCATTAGAAGCCCATTGCACTCTTTATGACATCAAGACTTATGCTAATGGGCCTCTTGTGCCAGTGATATATATTTGGGCTTAGTACATGCTTATTAATTTCTTAATCTAACTTGACCCAGTTACAGTAGTTGTCCAAGCCCAGGTCTTGTAACCAGCAGCAGCATACATCCAATTTGAAACCCATCTGAACATATTTAGACGCCCCAAACCAGCCCAAACCTGGCCCGTTATACACAGTTTAATCTACCAGTAAACACCCAGTCTCAAGATGGATTCTAAGCGGCACAAGAGTGACTCAAATCATGCGGTATTAATACAAAAGAGGGTCTCAAATCATGCGGTATTAATTTCTTAAACTAACATGCGTTATTAATTTTTTTAACTAGCGTGATTTTTCTAGATGTACAAGCGTTATTTTTCTAACATCATAAACAAGCATTATACTGTAATACGAGGTTCTTAAAGCATGCGTTATTCATAATATCATAAACAAAAATCCAGTTTACCTTCTTATTTTTGGTTGAGGCTTCCCGCGCAGCATCATCATAGATCACCCCGGTTAGTTGAAGCGGAGTGGAGCAGTAGTCAAGCTCTTTTTGCGTTTGTGTCTCTATGCCCATTTCTTCTAGGTTCAACTCTGAAATATGTTCACTAGGATTCCAGCCCTCAAACCAATCGGTAGTTGATGGTATGTAACATTCGTCAATCGAATCTTCACCATCCATGTTTCTTCTTTTGTAGACCTTTGCGGCATCCACTGGTGGTATTGTGAAGTCATCCGTATCTGCCCTAGGCTGATCTGAAGTATCGAATGCGGTGAGGTTTTCTTGTACCGCAGCTGCCTCGTGTAATGGGATGTTATCAGCGAACAGGTATGTGAATAACGTCGAAGTTTGTTGATTTACGATTTCGAATGGCGTTGGCGGAGCCTCTTCATTTTGATGATCATCGTCATTGATGTCCGAGGCAGTCACATGTTGTTGATCCTGGCGATTGTTATGCGTTTCTTCGTCTTTGTCAACTTCATCACAATCTTTAACATCTGTCAGCGGCCCATTGTTGTATAAATACTCTTCCACGACGTCGATCATGCCAGATGTTATATACTTTATGACAGGCAGTTTGACAACTTCATCGAAAATTCTGTGCCTTTTGTTGAAATTATGGCTGTATAGAAGCTGCATATAAATGTTTGAAAAAAACCAAATTACTACTACCAATATTGTATTAGCTTAAATTTTAAAGATCTATACAAAACATACCGTTAGAAATGCAACTGGTCCATTGTATTGTGAGTCCAGTTTTTTCCAACCTTGTCTAGTTTGTTTGAGCGATTCTAAAACAAAGGATCACCAATCCAGCTTTGAAAAGTCTTCCTCTTTGTCAAAGGCAAGTAGAAAACTTTGTTTAACCATTGTTGACTTTGTTATCTCTACAAACAAAGTGTTCCAGTAGGCTAGAAAATTTAACTTGAATAATCTGCCGCCATTTGTTTGTTTTTTCATAGCTTTTGCAACTAATGTATGAGTAATTTTGTTGGTGTCCGGCCACTGGTTTTTGAACTCATCAATAGTTGTTTCGGCCCCTTGAGTAGCAGTATTTTTTGCAACTATCGCTCCTTTCCGAGGCTTATTTTTTTCCCGTACTATAACATGCCCTTTTGGAATACCAAACACATCATGTACTGAATCTCGTGTGATTTCTATCTTATGATTTCCTATGTTTAGTGTGTTGTATTGCTCGTCATAGTTTCGTACGAGCCAATAACCTAGACGTGTGCTTATATGATTAAGCTTTATATCAAGAACATCCCCAAATCCAATGCTTCACATCCGCTACCTGTGCTTCTGTAAATTGTTTTACTGTATCCAAGAAACCTGAAGGACTACACCGTAGGCTTATTACATCATGATGATATTCATAGTACGGTCTTGCTTCCGTCCTAATTGGTTCCGCTTCTGGAATCGTCTGTTTCCCCTTTCTAGGATCCATCTGCTTGTCTTCTTTCGATGGTTTCTTTTTTACTGGCTCAAAGTCATCATCATCTTGGTCAGTTGAAGTGTTTGGCCTCTTTTTTGTGTTTTCGGCCCTTTTGCCTATCAAGTCTTTAATCGGTACTTCAAAATCATCATCATCATCTTGAAGATTTAATTTCTTTTGCTTTTTATTTACGTTTAACTTGCGAGGTTGGTTTGTTATCATCGGCTGAATGGGGGGCTCAAAATCATCATCATCAGCAACCCCTACATTCATATTTCAAAACAAATTAAAACAAGCAGATTAGCTTTTTTCATATAATAACAGGCGTTATTATTTTATTGGTTTTGCTCAACATATCTTATACAACTTGCGTTATTATTTTCATTGGTTTTGCTCAACAAATATTATACAATAGCCGTTATTATTTTGCCAACAATTCTTTTTCATAACAGAAGTTGTTTAGTGTACAAAAACAAGCCACAGGATGTCCATCTTTGCATCAGTTTCAATGATCTCCCCACCAAAACTAACTAATTCTAACCTTAAGACCCTTTTTGACATGTTAATACCTGTATTACAGAATGCATACTAACTTATTTTCACTTGTTTGTGCTCAACTAATCATATACACCAGGCCTAGTTATGTTCTTTCGATGCGTTATTATTTTCATCATGCTCAATAAAAAATTTTGTTTAAAAAAACGGATGAAAACAAAGGGCAAGTTAGATCAGAAGCCCCAATATCAAAATTTAACCTAATAAAACATTCGATAATTGTTTAAACAAAAAGGAAAGTTAGCTCAAAATCCCCGATTTCACAATTTAACCTAATAATAAAGTGGACGGGGATGAACAATTAATACCGCTAGTTCATATCCAACAATCGTCTAATATCAATCATGCTAATACCACTAGTTCATATCAATGAATCAACATCAAATTACGCTAGTTCATATCAAATAACGCTAGTTAATCAAACCGGAATTTTTAGAAGAAACCTGGATTTATGCCGCTAGTGTGCACCGGATCGTTTCGTTTTTTGCTCCTTCTCTCTCGTTTAGCTTCAATTTTTGTTCACCATACAATGAAACCACCGATCAGTATGACAATTTCTTCAACTAAAACCTTGTGATTGAAGAAGAAAATAAATGGATGAGAAGATGAGTTAATCGATACCTCTTAATGCCGTATTCGTCATCCTCACTTCAAATCTATGCTCGTTTGTTGTTCACCGTAGTTGTCGTCGTCCTCCCTCGGTCGTAATCGTCGTGAAACTCACCGTGAATTTTGGGGTTCAAATATGGTTTTTGATTTGAGACCGAGATTTAGCCGGGTATATAGGTATCGTAAATTGATGATTTTAACCTTTACTTACCGTAATTACGCTTTTGACCCCGTTTCTCATCATCAAATTAATCACGCTTTTAATCACCTGATCTGACGGTCAGGATTGTCCCGTACATTAAGTACGATTACTCATAATGTATGTTAACCGCTCTCTATACCGTTAAAACATAAACATACTTATTTTTGTCGACATAAACTTTATTTAATATCAAGATGAAGATTATAATGTACAAATAATTCATGCATTAATGTACAAGTCTTACAATACTCAAATTAATTACATAAATATTACAATAACTAAAAGCAATTTTACATTGGATCAAACTTCAAGAAGCTTCAGTTTTGTTTAGTTATACTATTGCGAGTTTCCTGTAAGTATTGTCTTACCAGTTATTGACCATGGTCAACCAAGTTAGGTCACCCGGGCCGCCCCGTGGTGAAGAAATGATCACGCGTTGAATGCCGTTATACACCACCGCCGATCCCAAAGTTCACGCGTGGATGTGGTGATTTTGAACATTGGAACTTTACGAACATTATTTTTAGACCATTTGTGAATTTAAAAAAAATCACCAAATTGGGTGCCGGATCCTTCTACATAAGTTTCCGTTCCTGAAAATGTCCAACAAGACTTCCGCAATGAAGAAATTCACTTTCGGTTGAGATATGATTTAATTGAACTTGTAGGTTCTTTAGGTTTGGAATTTCCGGATTCGGACGAGGAGTAGGTTTTTTTATGTATCTTTTTATTTTTATACGTTTATTTTTAAGTTGTAATCTAAAATATTTCTAGAAATATTATTTTTTTATTTTAATGAAATTTATAGTTTATAATTTTATTGTTAATTTATAATTTAAAAATAAATAAAAAACCATCACTGGCAATGGGCATTTCCACTAAAATCCATCACTAGTGATGGAATGAAGCTCGATGACGTGGCAGAACTTAATTGGATGTGTGATGGAATTACATTACTAGTGGAGCGCTCCTACCCCCTTTTTTTTTGGAATGTGACTTTCTATGTACTGGACCAGTGGTCACCGGGTTTATGTCAAAGACATTCCCCCGTCAGCCCCGCGTCTGCGGACGCGATGTTCGATTGGGCCCCGGCCACCGCGTGAGCTGACTTCCGCCCGGAAATCATACTGCCCCCACACGAGAGACTCGCTGGGGTAAGAGTTGGGTAAAACCGGGTTGCCCTCAAGACCGCACCATGCCTCGGTAGTATACGATCCATCATTGAGACAGCCCAACCCCCAAGCCGTAGATGCCGGGATTCGAACCGGGGTGGCCATAGGCAAACCCCCGGCCGAAAACCAACTGAGCTAGGAGGCGGGTCTAGGAGCGCTCCTACCCCTTATTACAGTTATACAATTTTAAGAAAATACAAAAATGGCCTTTTACACCCCAACATTATATTAAAAACAACACTAAAATAACAAAAAAATATATATATATCTACAAAGAAATGGTGATAAAACTTGAGGGGAACCAACCTGTGATCAAAATACACAACGAATTCAGAAATTAAAAATATCAATATTCAGTCATTTAATAAAAACAAAGCTTGACCATATTGTAAGTATGAAATGTTTTGAAATAAAAAAATTTGAACGGTTTAAAATCCACATCTAAAGTAATAAACAAATCAAAAGCCCGAGAGTCCACCCATTTAGCCCACTACAAAAGTAAACATGAGTAAATTATTCAGTGCATATCTATATCTGTATTATAAGATCTCAATAGTTGGTGCACAGAGTAATAAAACCAAGGAAACCAGAAAACAACAAGGATAAATAAATCAGAAACAAAGTCATGTGATCTTCAGGATAAATAAAGGAAACCAGAAAATAACAAGGATATGGGTCCCACTATATTCACCAAACCAAGGAAACCAGAAAATAACAAGGATAAATAAATCAGAAACAGAGGGGTGTTTGTTTTTTTAAAAGCTCTACAGGACCTCTTATGTCTATGTCTGTTCCACGCAGATTATGTGTAGATGTTTGAGTCTGCAGTGTGTTTGTTTTCTCGAAGATCTTTTGTTAAAAAAGGTTTGCGTAACCTTTTTTTAGTGCAGACATGGATCAAGGTCTTCTTGGGTGTGTCGACTCTCTTCTCCTGTACAAAACCCTAGCACCTCTCCACCCATCTCCTCCACCCCACCTTTTCAACCGCCGCAACCCACCCTCCCACGTCCGCCACCCACCTCTGTAACCGTCGATTCCAGCAGTTACATATCAGTAATAAAAGGGATCTGTAATGTTCCATAATTGAAATCAGAAGCGGCATCATCATCAATCGGCAAACAAAGGTTTTGTTTATTCTTGTCATTTTTCCAGTGAATTGTTTGATTGGAGTGAACAAAAAAACGGAGTTATAAGAAAATTAAGCGGTGGTCTCTAAAAAACCGCAATTGAATTTGTGAAATTAAGGATTTGTTTTATTGAAAGCCTCAAATCAAGTCACGTGATTCTTCGGATACTCAATTACAAATTCAAGATCATCAGTTTGATATTTTTCTCTCTATTGTTGTTTCTCATTAAAAAGACAGAAAAGTCAAAGTTTGACTTTCTATTTAATAAAAAACAACAGTAGTTAAGGGCTGTTTGGCTAAGCTTATTTTGGGCTACTTATAACTTATTTGCTTCCTCTCACATAATAATAAGCTAACCTAAACACCTTTTAACTTTTCAAAAAGTAAATAAGTAAATAAGTCACTAAAATAAGCTTAGCCAAACAGCCCCTTAGTTCTAGGAGGCATACCTGTTATATTGTTTGATTATGATATTCATTGTGATAAAATGGTAATTAGAATTTGTATAATGTTCAGCAGCTTGCAGAAGTTAAAAAATAAACAATCTTCTTCTCACAGACTGGAGAGGTTTGGTTCACCTCTTCTGCTGCAGATGTGGTCCACAGACTACATACATTTTATCTCTGAAAAAACAAACGACACCAAAGTCATCTGATCTGCAACTTTGCTACATGGGTCCCACTATATTCACAAAACCAAAGAAACCAGAAAATAACAAGGATAAATAAAGACTCTCACTATTCTCACATCCTTAGAGCATTCCCATCCACTCCATCATCTTTAACCCTATAATTTAACTAAAAATCACAACTTTTTAAAATGTATCTCACATTTTAAAAAACCTCCTACATCCAACTCCTCATACATATCTCTATATTCTATTTTTTTATTATTGTTTATTCTCTTTCTTCCACTTACAATTTTAACTACTATCTATTTTGTCTTATTGTATTTTTTTTTTTCTAAAATTGATTCTAATAACTTTGTTTATAGAAATTATACTACTAGTTATTATTTTTGGGTTGGACGGATCGGGCTGCTTTAAATAGTAATTATATCATCATAAACCAACCAAGAAAAAATTGTAACTTAACTTATTCAGTAGTATAAGTAACTCACTTTAACTCATTTGCTTTCCAAGCTTTTATTTAAGCAATCAGTAAGAAACTCTCCTCCAATTAGAGACACTGACACCGCCTATTCAAACAATCAAACATACATATTACACAACTAGTATGAATCCATCCTAAACAAGTGTATCAACAGATTAAATAGCATAAACTAGCATCTTAAAGAAAATTCTACAATCGGGAAATGCATACCTTCTGTAAAACATACCCATCATGTACAGGGGCAACGATAGTTGATCTTCCACCGTTGAAGTCAATTTAAGGTTGTTACAAAAGCAATCGCGACAAGTCAATCAGATAAATAGGTAGAATAATAGTTAAGCCTCATTTATATATCATAAAACTTTAAGTTGTGTTTGTATAAAGTCATGTTTCCCCTACCTATCAACGACCAACGAGGTAGCACGCCCTGAAGCAAAAGATGTCAGAACCTGCAAGTTAAAAAGATAAGATTATTTAACAAGTTAAAATCGACGTGTTACATTAATCCAGTGGCGGAACTAGCCCATTAAATCAGGGGTATCCCAATTTTTTTTACCGTCCAATCATACAATATTAAAAAAACGAAAATAAATAAATAAAGTAAAACATATACCTATGTGTTCTCGTTTCAACCATAAGACGCGCAAAATCACTTATTTCATTCATCTTCCCTACTCCCTAATTTAACAAGAAAAATAAAGTCTTAATTATGAAAGATCATCATAAAAGAAATCAAACTATAAGTCTAAAACTAAAACAACATATCTATTATCTAATCTATACAACTTACAAGTCCACCTAACACCAAGTTTGACACTGTTAACTTATATAGCTTGCTGGGAAAATAAAATAAATAGAGATAAAGAAAGAAAAAAACAACAAGAAAAAAAACAATTGTTGCATAAATCGAGCAACAGCAGAAGCCAGAAGGTGTGGTTATACACATACTCTTTTTTTCTCATTCCATTCGATTGAAGAATAACAATACAATATAATATGAATCATCATAAAAGATTCAGAGGACAATAAAACTCACACAATATCAAATTGCCCGAAGCCCTGCTGAGTGCCGAACCGCTGATCAGATTGCCGACTATGTGAGACTGCAGATTCTGCGCTTGTGTTGTTGCTGTTTTTGTGCGACTGACATTTGTTTTCGCATTCACAATACGGGGTTGAGTCGTAGCCCGTGCTACGGCTCGTTCTACATTGGTTCCGCCCCTGCATTAATCCCAAAAAAATGTATGGCAACAAGGGTTGAGTCGTAGCCCGTGCTACGGCTCGTTCTACATTGGTTCCGCCCCTGCATTAATCCCAAAAAAATGTATGGCAACAACAAAGGCATATTACTTTTCTCTCTGTTGTTGAGTGTTGGAAGATGGTTCTGCAAGTAGCATGGGGTGCTCTTTAGGATCAACAAGCAGGCATTCCCTGCAAGACAATATAATAAGTTAGTTAAAATATCACTTTCGATTCATAGCTTTGTTAAGTGTTTGACCAACCTATTTGGTACCCACCCTAATACTCCTACTACACACAAAATCAGACTCAACCGAACTAATGACCAAAAAACAGCTATCAGACCACTAAGAAGCGGGTCAGTCCTAGCTCGGTTTGAGTCGGTCAATTGACATATTCTTTGTTCATTTTATCTTCAAGTCAAGCATCATTCAAGATCAAAACATATTAAATCACCAAAAAAAACATATTTCTTACATTCTTGTTGTCACTTTACCTTCTATGATGTAATTTCCATTTGGAGAGTTAATGAAAGATATTAAAATTCCTAATGTGTTCATACATATAGGTTTTTCCCAGAAAATAAATTCACAATAAAAAATCTTACATTCTAGTTAATAAAGAACCCTAATTAAAACTTAAAACCCTAACCCCCTTTTTGCAAATTCATCATCCATCACCTGTGCTTTCTAAAGGTTATAACTTTCACCATTTACTTATGAAAAAAAACTCAAATAAGTTAACCATAACCAACAGAGAGTAAAGATACAGAGTAACAAAAAAAAGCAAACAAAAACCAAGATTCTGAAAACTATCAAATCTTACAAAAAAATATGCTTGAATTGACAGTAATACTAGAAGATTAAGGAGAATTTTGAGGTGTAAAATGAGTAGTTACCCAGTGGTATCTTGATCTGTGATGAATGAAATCCAATTTGGAGTGTTGAAATAGAACAAATTAAGTTAAGATAAGGGAACTGTGATATCTTGATCTGTGAATGACGATACCTGGTGGAAAGGAAAAGAACGAGGGCGGGAGAAGATGATATGGGAGGGAGTAGATGAGATGGGCTGATAGAGTTGAAGATGAGGGGGTACAGTAGCTTTTCATACATGAAAATTTACTGTACGTTCTTTTTAGAATTTAAGGTTAGAGAAATGAAATAGGGGATAGAATGGAGTGAATATTTAGAAGATTTTTTTAAATTTTAGAGGTAGGAGTTGAGATGGTGGATTGGATGTGAATGCTCTTACATCTTATTCAAACACCCTTTTTCACTTTATCTCTCTATATATACTATATATGTGTAGAGAGAGATAGAGAGAAAGGATGTGTATCAGAAACAATGATATGCAACTTTGCTACATGGGTCCCACTATACTCACAAATGCATCATACATACACCTCTCCTGCAATGTAGCATTTATAAGTTTGCCTTCCATGTCACGCAAATGCATCCTTTATGGGCTGCATTGAGTTTGGCCTTAAAAATTAAGAAGTACAAATAGAAATACTTAGTATACAACATACAATACAATTCATATATTATTTATGTTTGGAGGTATATTTGTCTTTTTTCCACAAGTGCTTCTTAAAAATTGAAAGATACAAGTATAATTGTTTATTATACAACACACAATGCATATGTTAACTATTTTTTAGGGCAAATTTGTCTTTTGGCACCCTAGATAATGAGTAAAAAGTAGGGTTGTTCAAAAAGTTCGTGGCTCGGAGCTCGCTCGAATTTAGCTCGGAAAAAGCTCATTTGATATGGCTCGGTTTGAAAGTAAGCCTAGCTCAGCTCGGCTTACGAGCTGGATTGGCTCGGTTTGGCTCGCTTGGTAGCTCGGCTCGGCTTAGCTCAGATTATTTTACTTATAATATATGTTTTTTTTGTATACATTATAATATATTACAAAAAACTGATTACTATTTATATGTATATGGATTTGTAATTTGATATGGCATATTTGAAGGTTGATTACCATACAAAGAACTTATATTGTATTTCATTGAAATTAAAACTTATTTTGCGTTGTTGAACTCGATTTTGACTTGTAATGTATTAGGTTGAATTTATTTTGAATATATTTCAAACTTTGTGGTTTTACATTATTTTCAAAAGTTTTTTTAATAACTTAATTACACTACATTATAAAAAACACAAATTAACCTTATTAGTTGTTACTAAGGGTGTTTACAATTATATTTAAAACCGTGAAACCAATCAAAATGGTCATCGATTTGATTTCACGATAGGGTTTGTTATTAACTTTCGGTTAATGTATTGAGTTTACTAATATATTACTTTCGGATTCAAATTTAAAATTTTAATTAAAAAATCAATAATATCTTATCACAAAAACTATTTTATGATATTTTAATCTTTATTACTAATAAGTATATTTATTTTATTCAACCCGTGTAATACACGGGGTTCTAACCTATTTATTATATATAGGGTCAGGATCTATGGAAAACGGTGAAAAGTGTGAGAACGCTTATGGATTGTCAGATCAAAACAATTTATGGCTAAGATTGCATGGTGGCGTTTTCCTAAATAACATAAACTTTTTAAAGTGGACACATCAAACGTGACCGAAACATATATACTTCTCAGAGAAACCTCCTCAACTCCTACGGAAGAAGCAGCGTTATTCTTTGACAAGGGTTTGCGTGAGGCGATTGAGGAATTGGTAGTTTGTGGAGGTCCTTTCTTTGGAGACTTCGAGTGGCAACTTGCTTCCTAACCAATCAGGTTTGGGGTTGTATTCAGCCGTAGAGGCTTCATCTTATGCCTTTGTAGTCTCGAGGGCCCAATCTTGGGTACTACAAGACCACATCTTACAAGATAGTGGCATATGTCGTATGGATTCTAATTAAGTTTGTGCTTTGGCTTGTCTTCGTGATACGATTCCAAGCTTCGACTTCAGCAGTTTCACTGAAAGTGACACTGCCCCCTAAAGCCCAACATGCATTGGTGTGTGCACTTTTTAGAAAATTATCTAGGACATTGAAGTGCACTTTGACTTGACCGTTAGACAAAAAGCCGCTTTTGAGTGTCCACGAGCACCACATGCCCAAGATTTTCTTCTTGTTATACCTATAAATGGGATAGGCCCGAGATTTGTGGATGTAGTTTTTTAAAGAGTTAGTTTTGCTATTCATAAAGGGGTAGCGACGCAGCTTGTTCTTCGTTTACCTTTTATCTCGATGTAATTTCAATGGTTTTTAAACTAAATGTCGAAATAGTAAAGTGCGAGTACAAATCATGTACAAATATTGATGGTTTAGAAGTCTTTTCTTGCAGCTATAATAAAAACATTTAAATATATTATACTTTTTACTTTGTATTTGTAACTAGTTGATACCCCGCCTGCGTTGCGGGGCGATGGCCGAATAATTCCCAACCAATTAAAAAACAGTACTATAGTTTCGTTAGAAAAGAAAACTAAAACGACGACAAGATCGTAATTTTTAGCGGGGTTAAATTCGTAATTTTTAGCTAGCAGGAAACCATAATTTTATTTTGAACAAGAGAAAAAACGTAATTTTGAATTGATGGTGCAAGCTTAATTTTTAACCGATGGGAAAATCGTAATTTTTAGCTGGGGGCAAAAACATATTTTTACTTTGAACTGGGGGCAAAAACGTAAATTTAAACTGGGAGCAAAAACATAATTTTAAAGTGGGTGTAAAATAATAAACTGGTGTAAAAGCGTAATTTTGAGATAAGGGGGAAAACATAATTTTATTTTGAGCTGGCGCGAAAACATAATTTTGGCGGAGGGTAAAATTGTAATATTTGAACCGAGGGCATATTCGTAAATCTTAGCTGGGAGCAACAGGGTAACTACTTTTTGAACTTGGGGCGAAAACGTAATTTTAAACTGCATGCAAAAACGTAAATTTAAAGTGGATAAAAAATAATAAACTGGTTGGTCCAATGGTTTATTGCCAGCCGCACATTTCAACCAATGGCAGGGAAACACTATTCCCTGCCATGGTAAATGTAGATGTAGGAAATATTTCTTACTTTAATAACATGTACGCATTTATTTCGGTTAGTTATACATGCTGTTTATAACACGATCTTAAAAAAGATACATTGAGTCAACTAATTAAACAAAAACACTACCATAGTTATGATAAAAAAAAATAACTAAAACGATGACAAACATGTAATTTAGAGTTGGGGGCAAAACAATAATTTGTCTGGACCAATTAGCGAATGCTAGGCAACTGTTTGGCACGAATAAAAACCAAATTGAGTCAACCAATTAAAATAAAACACTACCATGTTTTGCAAAAAAAAAAAACGATGGCAATATTGCAATTTTTAGTTGGGGTAAAATTGTAATTTAAAAACGGAGATAAAATAATATTTTTAACTAAGAGCAAAACCATTTTTTTATTTTGAATTTTGGGCAAAATCGTAATTTTTTAACTGATGGCAAGATCGTATTTTTTTGCTGGGGGCAAAACCAAAAATTTATTTTCAACTGGGGGCGAAATCGTAATTTTAAACTGGGTACCAAATCGTAATTTGGCAGGACTCTAACTGAGGGCAAAACCATATTTTTATTTTGAAGTGGGGGAAAAATCGTATTTTTTAACTGAGGGCAAAATCGTAAATTTAGGCAGGGGCAAAACCAATTTTTTTATTTTGAACCGGGGGGAAGGGGGGGAAGCGTAATTTTAAACTTGGGATAAAATTGTAATTTGGCAAGACCTATAAATAACTATTATATGCTAAAAAAAAGGTAGCCGCCACTTTTGGCCAACAACCTATCTGAACTATTCCCGGGGCAAAATTGAAACTTTTTAACTGAGGTAAAATCGTAATTTTTAGCTGGGGCAAAACCAAAATTTTATTTTGAACAGGGGGCGAAATCATAATTTTAAACTGGGAACCAAATCGTAATTTGAAAGGACTCTAGCTGGGGCAAAAACCATAATTTTATTTTTAACTGAGGCCAAAATCGTATTTTTTAACTGAAAGCAAAAACGTAAATTTAAGCAGAGATAAAAGAGAAATTTCATTTTAAACCGGGGGTACAATCGTAATTTTAAAATTGAGATAAAAATGTAATTTGACAGAAAATACAAATACCTATTATATGCAAAAAAACAAAAAAAAAATGGTGGCCGCCACTTTTGGCCAACCACCTTTCACAACTATTCCCGCCGTCCTTTTGATTTGTATGTGTTGGAAATGTTTAAACGTAATTGTTATCTTTATTTATATAATTTTATAAATTATTATATTCGGGATGAAATCATTGTTTTGGGAAAGTACATGACATGCTTATAATGTTCTTTATTCGGGTGACACTATATTGTAGATGGGTACGTATGTGGTTTTATCTAAAGTTTGCCCCATGTACTAAAAGCAAAAATAATAATTGGGGTGCATGCGTATGGTACGGATATAAAGTTATACACTATAGTTTAGTGCATAGTGATAAGACTAAAGGGTATGGAAGGGGTATGGGGAGGGTCATTCCCATGAGGATGGGCCATCACGTAGGACGTCATATCACCATCCTCCATAGGATGGCCTTCCTAGCATTTTGAAGGGGGTAGAGGATAGGCCTATCCCACACAATTGTTTTATAATTTTTTAACTTTTTTTTGGTTAACTTGATAAAAACTTCATAAAAATTAAATAAAATTAAAACATAAAACAACATAACTAAATCCATTTCATAACATAAAAAAAATTACATTTCCTAAAAATTAAAATTACTAATCCTAGAAACGGATTAAAAAAGATGGATTGAGGCGGGGTATTTATTTAAAGTGAAAAAACCTTTTTTAATAAATTAGCCGTTACAAACGGCTATATTTTGGAAATTGGGCCCGTCGAGCACGTCATTGGGGAGACGGAGAAGCCGGGACGCTCCAAAGGGGGTGCGGCGCCGGGCCAAGGCCGGCCCCCATACCCTCCAGTCTAAAAAATTTGAATATGCAATGATTGAAGGCTGGAGATGGAGACATTTCAACAATAATTAGGTCTTTGCTATTAAATTTGTCGACTTTTTTACTACATTTTAAACATGTTCTTAACTACAACAATTAATCCAAAAATGGTAAAAATATAAAATTTTCGTTGGCCGTTCAAAAAAACAATATCTTCTGGTTGTCACATTGAACTCAAGTACAAGAGATGCTTGTAATGTTTTATATTCTAATGACACTATATTTCGTCATTAGATCATTTGGAGGATTCATTGGCTGTTCAAAATCTTCGGATTGTCACATTGAACTCAAGTACTTTTCTTTGATGAATAGCCCATGTAAGCCATACGGCACCCGTTGCGGTAGCTTGACAGCGGCCACGACTTCTAGTGTCGGTGACCGAGCATCCATCACCAAGAATCTTGATTCACTAGAGCTTTCATCATGTAGATAAGACACCAAATACCCATCATCCTCCTCTAGGTTCGAATCCTCGGGGTCTCTTGCGACAAAAAATGGTTCACCCCCGAAGCAATTATCTCCATACATCCGACTTGCCACTGTGTACTTGTGTGGTTCTTTGTTGCCTTCTTTTGATGTTGCAATGTCGAGCTTTGCCACTCCTATTGTCCTCATCATCTTTGATTTTATCGGTGTTTTCTCGCAAATCGCTGCATAAACGTACCTGCATAACCAACCATGAGTTAGGGGTTGTTTGTTTAGCTCTTAATGCTTCAGACCTCTTAATGGTTCAAACTGTTTGTTTTGCGAGCAGATGTCTGAATAGTTCAGACATTTACCTCTGAGTTAAACATTATACTGAGTCTGAATAGTTAAGACCTCTAATCTGAATTGGTTAAGCATTACACTGGTTTTTAATGGTTCAAACCTCTTACTGATTCAACACTTAACCATTCAGAAGTTGCCAAACTGCCACTTAGACTCAAGATTGGAATAATATATACGTATTAGTAGTGTTAAGAAATGTGTTTATCTATCTATCTATCTTACTTGTTCTTTTTTGCAATATAGGCTGGATTGATCACAGGAAATTCCATGTTATCACTAGACAAAGTTTGCCTTGACACAACCCCTGTCCCAAAGTTAATAGTCACTTTCTCCATGGATGCTTGGATCAAATCGACCCGCTCCAAGAAGTGTTCAAGTGAAAATATATTCGGCGCCACCAACACCAAGACATCGTTGCCATATTCATCGCTCTCGTCCCACGCGTTAACCATATGAAACACATTAAACCCCGGCACTTGAAACCACTTTATATCGGACTCATCAGTTGCATATCGTGGAAGAACACCGATTCTTGGAACTTTAGTTTTGTCAACACTAACAAGGCTTCCGTTATGGATCAGGTTCATAGGATGCGCTCCGAGTTGAATATCACAAATGATTGCAAACTTTTGAGTGATTGCCAAGTCATGTGTTAAAGAGGGTTCCTTCATGGAGAAAATAGGGACATCCTTTTGCTTATTTCCCTTTGCGTCGAAGCGGAAGTAAGTCATATGAGGATATGTTGCCCAATAACGAAACGCGAAAGCTTCCTTAGTATCAGGGTCTATCTTCGGATGAGCGGTCATGTTCAAAGAAAGCGTTCCTTTGAAATCTTGCTGATCTAAGGTTATTATATCGCCATTGTGTTTCACTTTGAGTGCATATGGAAGATCGGATTCACATAACGCGTACAATCTCCCCCCAAAAAACGCTACATTGGTGTTCGCAACACCAATGCCTTTGCCAATATCGTATTGCCCCAAAACAATTCGCGCGCAGAACAACGCTGCACGCGCAACAAATGGAGCGAGTCCTTTCATACCTCCAATAACATTTGGGACAATGGAGGATTTATGTTGGTTCTCAAACAAGTACTTGTTGGTCTTGATATATCGGCTACAGAAAGTGGCTCGACCTTGAGAGATCTTAATCGCGTGAACCATTCCATCCCCATCGAGGTAGTGTTGTGGACCGCTAGGGATAAACTGTGGGTTTGGTCCGTTGCGTATGTACACACCGTCTAGACATGGAGGAAGGAACCCGTATACCACCTCACATTCGGTCGGGCTCATCTCATCAACGGGTGCAAAGTTACCGGTTAGCGTGTAACATGGGTCGACCGATAGGTGAAGCGGAGGATCAAGAAACTTGATGATAGCACTATCAAGTGTGGTAAATATTGTTTCAAGTAAAGAATGCTTGGCTAAAGTTGGTTGAGATTCGTTGTTTGTGGTAAAATGTAAGCCCTCATTGAGTCCGAAAACGGAAGCAGTGAGAGTTGTTTGAGATTTGAAGGTGTTTTTGGCTAGAGAATTGAAGGGAATATGCATCAGTCCTGGAATTGTATTCATTCTCTTGTCAATGTCACTCAATGGAACCTTATTAAAGTGAACTGTACCAAAGAACAGATACATGGGCTGGCTCACATTTATAACACGGGAATACAATGCAAGTTGCATATTATAATATTATATACTATCTTAAAACAAAACAATGCCGATGATCTCTAGATAAAGTGGTAGAGAACTTGCATTTTTTTAGAGATGCAGGTTCAACTCTCACTTGATGCAGAGTGAGGCAATGATGGGAGACCCAGGGAAATGACCTAGATTGAATCCTTGAGTCAAATGGGTTTTATTAGTAATTTCATTGTCGCGACTACCGAAGGGTGTGTTACTGGGTTTTCCCCGGAATTGGTGGTGGACGGGTGGGTTACTGGGTTTTCCACCGTCTTCATGCGCAGCGTAGCATCAGAATCCACAACAACTATGACGGGAATGTCGTTAAACGCCGGAAAAAAAAAAGAATTTGTAGGTCGAAAATCGGAAAGGAGGTTGGAAGCTTATGGTTAAACTCTAGCGAACACAAATCGGGTCTAGAATACCACATGCAACGATGGTGAACCACCGTGGAGGTCCGGCTTCGTATTTTGCGATTTTATGGATTGAGAATTGAGAGTGGGTTTTGGAAATATATGAGAAAGAGTGAGGGACTGGAGAATTGGAGGTAGTGGTGATGTAGTGATGTGTGTGAATAGGGTGGAGGGGCGTTTAAGTCTTTTCCTACTTCATTTGTTATCATATGTTATATATTTTAATTTAATTAATTAAATGAAAACTAAATTATTTGGAGATATTGAGATGTGTACCAAAATTATAATCATTACATCGAATAATTGTTTTTGTTAATATCAAAAATGTACTTTAACTTTTTGAAATATAATAAAACCTTAATATATGCATATTTCATCTTCTGATTTCTTGGTAGAATGTAACCATCAATAACGTGTTAAGTGTGTTCAATTGACCTTATTTAAGTTTACTGGTCATTCTTTTTCTAAAGCCATAATAACTATTATAATTTTTTTCAATTTTTAGAATTTATTCATTTAATAACAAAACAAATAGTCTTGTGAGTAGATTAAATTAATTATAATAAATTCGAAAATGTCACCGTTTTATATTACGTTTTTGTTGATTGCTACATAACGTTTTTATATGTGTTTCAATGTGGCATGCGTAGATATCGTTTTGGTCATATTATGACTTTATTCTTTAGGTTTTCCTTTTCGCTTCATATAGCGTGTGGGGTCGTAATAGTCGAACCGATACCATCTGAAATTCTGCCATGTCCCCGCCGCAACGCGCGGGTTGAATCCCACTAGTATATTATTATTATTATTACAAGGAAAGGGTTAGGTTATAATATGAAGTTTTTTGGGTTAAGAAGTAATCTTTGACCATTAATTGATTTAATCAAGGGCTAAGATTAAATGAGTGAAATTGAAGAGAAAAAAATAGGCGCGTGAGTTTATGTAAGGGCATTCTAGTCAATCCAGGACAATAGTTTCTCTCTCCTCCAATTCCCCCCCCCCCCTCATTTTTAAACGTTAATAATTTTTTTCATACGACATTATTTTTTTATAAAAATTGCACAAAAAAAACGAGTGTTTTTTATCTTTAAAACGAGTATACTATTGCTATATTTTCGAAAAAAATTCGAAAACCCAGTTGCGTAAAACGCAATGGACAAAAAAAAACGTAAAAAATGACTTTTTTCAAAAACGCAATGCACCAAAAACGCAAGTAAATGTCTTATTTCTAAAACGCAATTGCCAGAAAACACAAATAAATGTTTTATTTCTATAACGCAATGGCCGTGTTTTCTAAAACGCAAAAGAAAGTGTATTTTCTAAAACGCAATGGCCGTGTTTTACCTAAAACGCAATGCACCAAAAACACATAAAATGTCTTATTTCTAAAATTCAATGGCCAGAAAACACTTAAAAATGTATTATTTCTAAAACACAATGGCCTAAAAACACAAAAGAAAGTTTATTTTCTAAAACGCAATTGACTGAAAACACATAAAAACGTGTTTTACCTAAAACACAATGGACTAAAAACACTTCAAAATGTCTTATTTCTAAAACGCAATGGCCAGAAAACACAAAAAATGTATTATTTCTAAAACACAATGGCATAAAAACACAAAAGAAAGTGTTTTTTCTAAAACGCAATGGAGTGAAAACACATAAAAATGTGTTTTACCTAAAACGCAATGACTAAGGGGCTGTTTGATAGCCTCTTAATGACCATTCAGATGCTACCTCTTAATGGTTTAAAACCTCTGAATGAATAAGAGGTAACCTCAAGTCTGAATGGTTAAGAGGTAACCTCTGAATGGTAAATCATCACATGTCACATTCTTCTACTTTCTCATTGGTACAATTTTTAATGGTTCCATTAAGAGGTAGCCTCTTAATGACCATTCAGAGGCTACCAAATTTACGGCCCAACAAATTGGCTGACATGAGCGGTAGGGGAATAGTGTCAGGCAGCTGTCTGGCACTCCCCTATTGGCCCAACAAATTTACGATTTTATCCCGCTTTAAAATTACGTTTTTGCTATCAGTTCAAAATTATGTTTTTACTCCCACTTAAAAATAAATTTACGCTTTCGCTCCCGGCTAAATATTTCGATTTTGCCCCGTTTCAATTTACAGTTTTGCCATTAGTTTTTTCCCCTTAAAAAAAAGATTTTGCCATTAGCTCAAAATTATGTTTTTACCCTCACTTAAAAATAAATTAGCGCTTTTACTTCCAGCTAAAAATTTCGATTTTGCCCTCGGTTAAAAATTACGAATTTCCCCCATTTAAATTAATAGTTTTGCCATTAGTTTTTTTTTCTCACTGCCAAGTTACGATTTTACCCTCAACTTATATTTACATTTTTCTCCATCGTTTTTTGTTTGTTTTCCTGGTGAAATTACAATTTTGCCCCAAGTGTAAAATTACAGTCATGGCGGCAGATTCCTGGCACTCCCCCATTGGTCCATTTAATGTACGATTTTATCTCTGAATTAAAATTATGATTTCGTCCTCAGTTAAAAATTACATTTTTCAATCGTTTATAGTTTTTTTAGCAAAACTATAAAGGTTTTTTTTTGTTTTAATTGGTTTACTCGATTTAATTTTTTTTCGTGACAAGGAGCTACCTAACACTCGCTCGTTAGTCCTGAAAAATTATAGTTTTACCCTGAGCCCAAAATTACGGTCTTATCATCGTTTTTGTTTTTTTCCTACCAAAATTATAGTAGTTTTTTTTAATTGAGTTGTAACGCTTAGGGGGTATTGCTTTTACGTTGGGTCAAACTACTTTAAAGACTGCTTTAGGTAAAGTGACCAAACATGAGAAAACGTGCCTTGACAATCGGCACGTGTTTATCTCATTTAATTTGATACTTTTGGTTTTTTGGCACCAGATGTTGTGGACCTACTTAGTCGAGTTTAAAGGGTCATGCATAGTAATATTATGACCCCGAGATCTATTATATATATATATATATACATATTATTAGCCAAGCTTCATGAATAGTACCTATTACATATTACATTTCTTTTCTTTTCTTTTTTCCTTTTTCTTTTTTTCCCTTTTATTTCTTTTTTCTTTTCCTTTTTCCTTTTTTTTTTTTTTTTTTTTTAAGATAAAAAAGTAATATATTGCATATAGCCCCAAAGTAACAAATTACAAACATGTGGCAGGTAAACGGGCAACAAGCTGCGCCGCAACCCCCTTTTGAATTGCAAAACCAATCCTACTAAAGACGAAACGACCCTTAAAGGTTGAGAGATTACTATTCACAACCCGTTGGACCCTGTTTAGGAATTCCACGGCCTCTGAGGCTAGGGAACCAAATGTATCAAAAGCGAATGGGATAAACACATGTTGATTTTCTAAACAAGCCTTTTCGTGTTTAGCGACCTTGCTTGATTCCGCCTTCAACGCAGCCTGGCCAGCAACAAACCCATTATCCCTAAGCCCAACAAGAGGGGACACTCCTGTAAGGTCCACACAAGCGTGTTTCCCCCTGGCCCACCCAAACACAAGAATATCAGCTGGCCGAAGAGTAGACCTCCCGTCGAGCGGATCCGTCAGAAAGTTCACCGGAGCCTCCTTTTTTGCCGAAATTCCAGCCCGCTTTAGAACATCAAACAAAATATCCCTCACCAAATCATGCCTGTATTTAAAACCAGGTAACTCCTTACAATGAACCGCATGTTCGCCAAAAGTATCTAAACAA
The DNA here is from genome assembly GCA_030545235.1 of Helianthus tuberosus. Classification (NCBI taxonomy): domain Eukaryota; kingdom Viridiplantae; phylum Streptophyta; class Magnoliopsida; order Asterales; family Asteraceae; genus Helianthus; species Helianthus tuberosus. The sequence continues at coordinate 48,864,636 of CM060387.1, read as the reverse complement.
ACCTTGTGGCAAACTGGGCAGGGCTTATCAACCGGAAACAGAGGGATCATTAGCCGGTACTTAAGAATTGCCCGGTATTCCACTGCCGACATGTGTTGGCCTAGTCCTTCAATGGGGATGACTGTCAGGAAATCCTGGGCATGAGGAGCCCGGAGACAATTGAACACGGCTTTCTGACGAGGGGATAGACTAAACTTTTCTCCCAAACTCTGGACAGTTCTACTAAATAGGGCACTCGCCAAAGCATTCTGGGCTTTAGGGGGGGCGGTGTCCTTATTAGAGAAACCGCCAAGATCGAAATCCGGAAGGGACATGTGCATGCAATCCAACGCACACACATAATCAGAATCTAACCCGACAATACCACAGTCCCGAAGAATGTGGTCCTGCAAACTCCAAGATTGCGCCCTCGAGGCCACAAAAGCATACGTAGATACATCCTCAGCCGAACATAAACCCAAACCCCCAAAACGGGTCGGAAGGGATGCAAGCCTCCATTGAAGATCCCCAAAAAACGGACCGTCACAAACCACAATATCTTCTATAGCTCTCCGAAGGCCTTTGTCAAAAACCGAAACAGCCTCCCCAACAAACGTGGGTTGGCACGTTCTGAGGCCGAACAACAACTTAGCAACACCCATACAAGATCGCAGCAAGAGAAGCTCGCATTGAGGGTCTCGCAGATGTGGGAGATAGCTCATCAGATCCACTGCACAAGATGCCCTTTTCAAGGCCAACCTACTGATAAACCCCGCATCCCGACTAACAGCGCCCCCGAGGAGTTTGACACCCGACACCGGCCTTCCAATCTCACTAGGAAACAAACCCTTTTGCGCCTTAACTCCATTGCACGATGGCCAAAAAACTTCTGTTTTCTTGACGTTAAGTTGAAGCCCCAAACAAGGCCCCTTAGTCCTGATGATTTCTAAAGCTTTAGCCACCTCTTTAGCATCTCCTATAATTGTACCATCATCCAAGTACCAAGCATGGAAGAGTAACTTGCATCTATCTCGTATCTGATGAATGAGGGGATGTAAAACTAAGGCAAAGAGAAGAGGCCCCAATGGATCTCCCTGCTGAACCCCGGTGGTGGACCAAATATGATCATCTCCGACATATAATCTTTTTCCTTTTATAATTTTTTTACTTTAGTGTTTTTTTTTCTTTGATTTTTATTAATTTAATATTATAACAATAACATCACTTTGTATATATAGTTTACTAACAAACATGAATAGTAATTTTAAATTTAAAATAATTTTTATCTTTTTAATATTTTATTATATCAATATATTATTTTTAATATTTACTTTTAATATATTTATATTTTTTTCCTATTTACTTTTAGCTTTTAACGTATTTTCATTTTCTAAAACCATATTTCCTTTATCATTATATATACATATATATACATATTATTAGCCAAGCTTCATGAATAGTAACTATTACATATTAGTTTTCTTTTCTTTTTTCCTTTTCCTTTTTTTCCCTTTTATTTCTTTTCCTTTTTCCTTTTATAATTTTTTTACTTTAGTGTTTTTTTCTTTGGTTTTTATTAATTTAATATTATAACAATAACATCACTTTGTATATATAGTTTACTAACAAACATGAATAGTAATTTTAAATTTAAAATAATATTTACCTTTTTAATATTTTATTATATCAATATATTATTTTTAATATTTACTTTTAATATATTTATATTTTTTTCCTATTTACTTTTAGCTTTTAACGTATTTTCATTTTCTAAAACCATATTTCCTTTATAATTATATACATATTATTAGCCAAGCTTCATGAATAGTAACTATTACATATTACTTTTCGTTTCTTTTCTTTTTTCCTTTTCCTTTTTTTCCCTTTTATTTCTTTTTTCTTTTCCTTTTTCCTTTTATAATTTGTTTACTTTAGTGTTTTCTTTCTTTGGTTTTTATTAATTTAATATTATAACAATAACATCACTTTGTATATATAGTTTACTAACAAACATGATTACATGAATAGTAATTTAAATTAATATTTACCTTTTTAATATTTTATTATATCAATATATTATTTTTAATATTTACTTTTAATATATTTTTATTTTTTTCTATTTACTTTTAGCTTTTAACGTATTTTCATTTTCTAAAACCATATTTCCTTTATCATTTATTTTTGTTTTTAATATATCTTTTTAAATCATCTTTACTTTATCAATTAATTTGTTATTTCTTTAATAACTTATGTTCATTAATTTTTTTTTCTAGAAACTAAAGTTCGTAGTTGTGCTTAAATTTTTTACCCTCGATCAGTATAAGTTTTATAAAAAAACGAATTTATATTCAAAATAAAGTATTTATTTGGTATTGTAAAATGATACGATGATAAACTGAACCGATTCTAACGGTTTGCTTTCTAAACAACATGCTACATTTTCAAATAACGTTTATTTTACATTATCATTTGCTCTGTTTCGCCGCAACGCGCGACCGGAAAAAAAGCTATTAGACATAGTTTTTAAAAGATTTAGGGGCTGTTTGGTAGCCTCTTAATGACCATTCAGATGCTACCTCTTAATGGTTTAAAACCTATGAATGAATAAGAGGTAACCTCAAGTCTGAATGGTTAAGAGGTAACCTCTGAATGGTAAATCATCACATGTCACATTCTTCTACCTTCTCATTGGTAAAATTCTTAATGGTTCCATTAAGAGTAGCCTTTTAATGACCATTACCAAACAACCCCTTAGTTTTGCTATTTAAAAAGAAATAGCAACACAGCTTGTTGTCCGCTTACCAACTACCTCTATGTAAATAATTGTTCAAACACATGTTTTAATAAATTCACCAAAATTGAATGAATTTATATTTTAATATGATGGGAAAAGAAATATGTAGAATTTACCTCAACTTGGTTGACGTCGTCCATCATTTGTCGTTGACAATTTTATTTTAATATTGATTATTAATCAAACTTGGATTCGCAAAGAAAAACGGGAGCTCGGTGAAACGATGTCGATGGCAGTAGGGTCCAGAATATATCAGATCGATGATTTATTTTAAGATATGGAATTGAGAAAAATCAATTTGATTTTTGAATGATGTATTATTAGAGATAAAATTGTAATTTAAAACGATTTACCAGAAATAAAATGGTTTAAATGACTTAACAACGCTTTAATTAAATGTATAAAAAAGAAAAAATCAAACATGATGAACGGTCCAGATTTGTTCTTTTAGTTCTCAATTACACCATAGGTTTTCATTTGATCCTTAGGGTAAAGTTCTTGTACAAATAATCTTAACATACTAAACATACAAATTGAAGGAAAACTCAAAAAGACAAGGTGTCATTTTTGTAATTATCAATAACTATCAAAGTTACTCTACAAATATACCTAAAAAAACCTAACCACTCCCTCCCCCCCCCCCCCCCCCAAAAAAAAAAACCTAAACCCCCCACCCCCCAAAAAACCTAAAAAAAACCTACCCCCCCCCACCTCCCAAAAACCTAAAAAAACCTAACCCCCCCCCCCCCCCGCCACCCCCCACCCCCCAAAAACCTACCCCCCCACCTCCCAAAAACCTAAAAAAACCTACCCCCCCCCCCCCCCCACCCCCCTAAACCCTAAAGCTAAACCCTAAACCCTAAAGCTAAACTCTAAACCCTAAAGCTAAACCCTAAGGCTAAACCCTAAAAGCCAAACCCTAATATATTTAGGGTTTAGGGGTTATGATTTAGGGTTTAGGGTTAAGAGATCCTAGTTAGGGTTCGACGAGACGGTTCCAACGCCGCTGTAATGAGTCCAATCGGAGTTCGTTTGAGTTGGTTCCCCACTGTTCCCCACTTTTTTAGTGTTCACCAATGAACCTCACACTATATGTGCATATATATATATATATAGGGATAGAGAAGAGTAGTCTGGCAAGTTCATACCGCTACAAAGAAGGGTCTTCTTGGTTGGGTTTTTGTCGTCTATAGCGCATTAATGAATAGGTTCACCTTTAAGGGGACCCCATGATTCCAAACAAATGAATAATTGGCGTAAACATTACCTTTGGCTTGTTCTAATGCTGGTGGGTATGGTGACGGAGGGAAGCCGGCGACGGGATGAAGACGGAGGGGGCGGCGTGGGAGGACTGGCGTCGCCGAGGGGGAGGCCCACCTGTTTGGTCCGTCGCAAACGGCACAACTCGGACGGGGAGGACGGGACGGAGGGGGGCGGCCAGGGGCGGACATACCCCATGTCAAGGGGTAGCCCGGGTTGCCCCTTAGCTCGGCCGCGATAGTGTAATTTTTTTTTTTTTGCGTTTTTCGGATTTTGTTGCCCCTTGATAAATATTATGTTACCCCTTTTGAAAGCCCAAAAAAAATTATACCACACAACTAATTACCCAAGACTTGTAAGCCCAATTATTATAGCCCAAGTCCCAACCCAATACCCATTGTTTTAACAAAGAAAAAGAAAACGGTCCAATGAACTTGAGTTGTGATTCTTGATTGTCGGCCATTATCAAAAGTTAAAACATTTGTCCATTAAATGGCCCATGTGACATTATCAGTCTATTTCCAATACAAAACAAAGCACATACAAGCAGCAACATAGTCGAACATTCACATCCCCACTGCCACTTGAACGAGCAGAAGCAGCGCCGACCTCCCCTCCCTCCGCCCTTTGCCGCCGCTGCTGGGTCTATTGTCATCATCGTCCGCCACTCCAGTCTACAGTCCATCTCAAGTAAGTGTTTTTCCAAATTCCAATTGGGTATTGTAGTTAGTGCTTTATTCCTCATGAAAATTGAATAATTTATGTTTGTTTAATTGCAAATTACAAATGTTTCATTTAGTTTTTTAGTTATAGTTATGTGCAATTGTTATAGCCTATTAGGGTTTATGTGAAATTGATTTAGGGCTTATTGTTTAATTTTATTTGTCTTATAAAATTAGGGAATTTGGAAGTTGAAAGATGAAAAACAAACTCTCATTAGTAGTATTTTTAAACGAAAATTCCAAGAAAATGATGATTTGGGTGCAACTCCTAGTTCAAATATTATTGACGATAAGCAAGAAAATGAAGATATTGGTCCAAGTTCAAATAATGATATTGATAACCAAGAAAATGAAGAAATTGGTTCAAGTTCAAAGAATGATATTGATATGCAAGAAAATGAAGATATTGGACCAACTCCAAGTCCAATTATTACTTCGGCTTCAAGTCCTTCAACACGAAACAAAATCGATTTGAATGATCTTCCTTCGGATCCCTTCGATAGACCTCCTATTACTAGTTATCATCCAAATCAAATAGACGACATAAGAAGAGCGTATTTTGTTAAAAAGGCTTTTCAACCACGAGGTCATGACTTTAAATGGACAAACTATTCTAAGGGCCGGAGACGTTTTTATGTTAAATGGTTTGATAAATATCATTGGTTGGAGTATAGCACTAAACAAGAAAAAGCATATTGTTTATATTGTTACTTGTTTAATGAAAGTGTTGGTAATAAAGGTGGAAGAGAGACTTTTGTAAGTGGAGGCTTTTGTAATTGGAGTAAACCGGGTGTCTTAAAAGAACATGTTGGGTTAGTTAATAGTATACATAATAAGGCGGCGCAAAAATGTGAAAATCTCTTGAACCAAAAGCGATCCTATGATGCGAATGAAAAAAGGCGTAACAAGGAAAAAAGGCGTAACTCTTAAAGAAGCCATTGTGTCTTTATTAGCCGATAACCATTTAAGCATAGATCAAGTAAGTTATATGTTTCATAATTTCATTACATAAACTATAATAAAGATTATATGTCGTATCATTGTATTTTATTGTTTGTTTTTGTTTAAACAGATCAGGGGTCAAGGTTATGATGGTGCAAGCAACATGCGGGGAGAGTTTAATGGATTAAAAGCTTTAATTTTGAAAGACAATCCATCGGCACATTACATACATTGCTTTGCTCATCAACTTCAGTTAGTGATTGTGGCTGTAGCAAAAAAGCATGATGGTGTTAAAGAATTTTACGAAACTCTTGGCATGGTTGTTAATACGGTTGGTGCTTCTTGCAAAAGAAAAGATATGATGTTGGAGGCAAAAAAAAAAGAGAGTGGAAAACGAAATTCTAGCGGGTGAAATTAACACAGGAAAAGGATTAAACCAAGAGGTTTCCATTGCCCGACCCGGAGACACACGATGGGGTTCTCATCATAGAACCATCATAAGTTTGTTGAAATTATTTCCGGAAGTTGTTGAGGTACTTACTTTTATTAAACAAGATGGAGAGACCTTTCAACAACGATCCAATGCATCAGGTATTCTATCATATTTTGAGAGTCTTGAATTTGTGTTTTACATACACTTGTTGAACGATATCTTAGGCCTCACAAATGCTCTATCAAAACATCTTCAAAAAAAGAGTCAAGACTTGTTAGAAGCATCTCATTTGATAAGCGGGACAAAACGAGCTTTGAATCATTCAAGACAAAGTGGGTTTGAAAAGATGTTGGCAAACGTAACATCTTTTTGTGAAAAAAACAACATTAAGATGTTAGATATGGCGGAAAGTTATGGTAATAAAAGAAACCGAAAGTATGTCATTACTAACCGACATCATTTTGAAGTTGAGGTTTTTAATACGGTTTTGGATATGCAACTTCAAGAACTTGGAAACCGATTTAGTGAGGTCTCAACTAGTTTGATAGAAAATATATCGGGTTTAAATCCTTGTAATTCGTTCGCTAAATTTGACATATCAAAGATAGTGAAGTTTTCTGAAATGTATCCGAATGACTTTAATAAAGAAGAAAGAGGGGTTCTTACGGGTGATCTTTCGACATTTTATCACACTTTAAAGGAAGATGATAAATTTGCAAATTTAACTGGATTGAGTGACCTTGCTCGTGTAATGGTGGAAAACGGAAAAAATGAAACTTTTCCTTTGGTTTATCGAACATTGAAGCTAGCACTGGTTTTACCGGTTGCAACCGCAACCGTTGAAAGATGTTTTTCTAAAATGAAGCTTATCAAGACGGATTTACGTAATCGGATGGGTGATGAGTATTTGAACAACGCTCTAATTTGTGCGGTCGAAAAAGAAAGTTTTTGTAAAGTAAAAGAAGAGGATGTCATGGCCCGGTTTCAAGCTTTCAAAAACCAAAGAGGAGAACTCATTTAGGTACGTGTTTAAATTTATTTATTACCGCGCTACTATCGTTGTTTCGTTTACATTGTATGAAGTACGTTAATTTTTTTTTTTGAAAGGTTGCCCCTTAAGTAATTTTCTAGATCCGCCACTGGGGGCGGCGTGGGAGGACGGTGGTGACGTGGCGGCGCCGGGGTGGAGACGGGAACCATACCGAGCAGCCTAACTCAAACCGGACTGCCTTCAAACTGCCATTATGACCTTCCTTCCATCCCCATGAGTCGTCATCAAGGGAGATTTTTTGTTGTAAGAGGATATTCATAAACTGGGAAATTTCATGCCACTCCACAATTCAAGACAGACAAGTATCCACTAATAAATCACCTTTGTAAGCAAGGGCGGTTCTTAGAATAGCCGTGGCAGGGCCACGGCCTGGGCAAGTTTTTCGGGTGTAGTGTTAATTTTCCGCATTTCGATCGAAATTTTTTATATATACTATGTTTGGCCCGGCTTGTCCGGGCTTTTTTTAGTGCCAGTGTCTTTCGGCCCTGGCATGTTCAACGGGCAAGATCCGTCACTGTTTGTATGTACATTATAGCATCACCTTTGTTGTATTTACACATGTGTAAAAAAATTTAAGAGTGATTTTGAAAGTAGAGATGGATTATCTACACCCCGAAATATCAGAGCTGGCGTGACTGGACTGGTATCTTCATTGCACAGCGGAAGTGTTTGAGCTAAGACTTCTAGAAATTGAACGCCTGCTAAGTACTCGAATTCCCATGGGTTCTCCTATTCCAACCGTTCCATAGTTTTGAAAATGTAACCTGAGAAAGAAACATGCGAAAATGTAACACCAGTTCTTATAAATTAAGGTTTAACGTATCATTTACGAAAAACAATCATGTAATTAAGATTACATATGCATTGGAAATTACGGGTTTATCAAAACTTTTTACAATTTAAAAGTATACAACATATCATGTGTACGTCCGTCGTTTAACATAATAACGATACATGGTGCGGAAGCTTATTTCGTGATCGTGTTCGGTTCTTGCTCGTCGCTTGATCTTCATCCGTGCACTCTTGGCATTCACCTATGATCAAAACCAACTTAAAAGTTAGTTTTGATAGTCAAATATTAAGTTCAAACAAGTACAGGGGTTAAAATGACAAAATTTAAAAAAATTTCGGAGTTAGGGGGCTTCGCGTGACGCCAAGGGCCTAGGCGTCACGCCTAGCCCTGTTTATCACAGCCTGTTGCCTTCAGCTAATGCTGTACATACCCAGCACGACCTGATTTCACGGAAACGACCATAACTTCTTCGTTATTGATCCGTTTTACCCGATTATTTTTCCTACGCGTCCGTAATTTAATCCTCCATCTTATGGAGTTAAAATCCTACATCCAACATAAGAAATTTTGAGACTTCTAAGCCTTTGACTCGTTACCTTTTTACCGAATTTTAACCCATTTATGTATTTTATCAAACAAACGTATTTATTTGATTCCTATATCTCATACACTTCTTCAAATTAATGTTACCTACTATATTAGGTTCTAATCATAGGTTTATTACACAATTTAAACCCGTTTTCGCTCGTATACTTATTTTGACCCGTTAAGGGTATTTTAAGCACTTTAAAGCTTAAAATCGCTTTCATTCCCTTCTAGCATTGTAGTTCTACATTTCTTATCTAGTAACCTCCCACTACAGCTATATGTGTATTGGGTTTAATGTGGATATCTATATGTTCCGAGTTTTACCCCTCGGATTACCATTTTACGGCAAAGACTCATATAAAGCCCTTCGACCCAAGAATTTACGTTTTTCACTATCTAACTTATCCTAAGCATTTATATAATCATAAAACTCATTTCCGAATCACCTTTAAGGGTCGTTCGTCCGAATTAACTTACAAGGGCAATTTGGTCAATTTTCATCCTTCTTTAACTACAAGGGTCCTTTAAATACTTGATTGACCCAAAATCCGACTCTTTTAACTATAATCTTATTTATAAACCCATGTGCTTCTAAAACACCATGAACATAATTCAATTTATTCAGTTTACCTTAAAGATAACCGAATATCTACACTTTAACATTGTCTAACTCTTATAGAACTCCAAATTCTACATGATGAGTTGTGTTATTATACATACCTGGCTCGGATCAATATATTGACCCGTTTCAATACCTTGCCTTAATAGCCGCTAAGCAATAGCGATGTACTTATCCTTTTGCTATTTATTCCTATAACATGTAACTAGACAAACCATTATACAATATTGTCAAAGGGTGATAATTTCACCTTTTGACCCGTTTATTTACCTAGTGATCTTCATCACTTCAAGTAAATGCCAATTTCATGTATTATGCTAATTTAAAGTCTACTAGCTAGAATATGGAATCAAGCATAACGTAACAGAATCGTAGTTACTTACCTTTAAAGCACACCTTTCAAGCGTGTATCACCTCCGGTTTGTCCGCTTGACGTTCCTGATTCCTTGCCTAAAGAGTTCAATTCACAATAAGTTTAGAACTCTTTCACAAGCTTTAACGCATAATTTGCTACTATAACCAAATCTGCGTTTTTACCCAACTTTAACATTTTAACCCCCACTTAGGCGTTCCATCAAACACCTAGCGGGTCAGATTTTTATATAAACAAAACCAAGTTCATGACTTGTAATTATCATCTAAACTAACTTTACTTAGTCAATCCTACATATATCTTAACATCAATATTTCTGAAATTTATTCTAAATTTCAGATTTGTGTTAGAACAAGATCACAATTCTAAGGCTTATCAAGTTTTCTTCAAGTTTATTAATCACCTACAATGGTGGTTATAAACTCTATAATTATCATGAAATCTTTTAACAAGATTTCACCTAGGGTTCATCCCTAGACACCATATCTCTTCTAATTACATTCATGCATGACAAAATCAAGCTAAATTTCGATCTTTCATAATTAACCTAGAACTTGAGATGAATCAAAGCTTCAAGATTTTACATACCTTATGATCCCTTCAACTAGGTGATCATTAATTTATGCTTGAAAATCGATTTGGACATGATTTAAGCCTTCAATTTGTGGCTTTTGTGAATGTTAGGGTTTTGGAGGATGGGGGTCGCCCTTCCCTGCTTCTGATCGAACCAGACACCAAATGGTGTGTTTTGTTTTTGTTTTAATTAATTCTAATAATAATAGTTTCAAGTTTAACAACATTGGTCCCTCCCCTTTTGTTTAACATTTAATTTTGGTTATTCTAACCTTATTTCAAGTTATTTCTAGACTTGTAGTTAACTAGGTTATATTTTTTCCTAGTTAATTAGTTCTAGTTCAAAAACCCGTTTTATTTTAAGTCCCGTTAAATCTCGGGCCTTTTTATATACTTTGCTTTCTCAAAGTATTTCCCCTCTTTTTAATAAATATTAGATTTATTTATTTAAATCCTAATATTCACCGGGTTAATTTTACCACTAACGGTATTTTACCCGTTTTTACTATTAACGAGGTTTGATTACCAAACCCGTTTTCGGGGTGTTACAAGTCTACCCCCCTTACAGAGGTTTCGTCCTCGAAACCTTTTCTTTCATAATTTATAGAGTTTAACTCCATGCATATGCTGTCAATAATCAATTGAGCATTGCTCATATTTTAATCGATTGTTAGTATTACCAGAAAAATTATGGTAATACCTTTTTGGTTACAAAACATCTACGTGCCTCTATCGACATAATGCAACTTGAAATAACATAATTTCGTTATTTCTACTAGTTTAGTTAACTTAGCGATATCCATATTATCGAACCCTTTGTGAATCCGTTACCTTGACCCGTTTAAAGGTCTTTAGTAATATCTTTCACTTTTAACTACAATTTCTTCTGTTTTCAAGTTCATTTATTCGGTTCAGTTATACCGAATCCTCCGCTTATAAGCAACCAAATTTATTTAAATGACCTTAACCGGTCCCACTAACTAGACTTATTAGTCCAGTTACTCTTTACCGCTCACTTGGTTATATTGTGATTCCACTTCACATTGTATTTCTTGACCGTGATCGTGTCACGTCATGTTTAATTTATATCAACGTTTCTTTATCATACTTCTTCTTTTCGAATGTATTGTCTCGCACCTATCGATGTTAAGACCCATACTCTTTGATATTAACCATTTTCTAATCTCTCTCGTAATATCCATATTTGTTAAAACATTGTTTCTTACTAAAACTAAATTTTAGTTTAACGTTCCCTTTTTCTTCTGATCTTACATCTTTTACTCATTTCCAGGACTTTTACGTCTGAAAATTTATTCCTTTCCGTTGCCTTTTCGGTAATATTTTTGTCCTTTTTGTGAATTATCAGAATTTAAATAATTGTGAATCCTTTTTGTTATTTCTGCCCGTTTAGATGTTTTAGTGAAATCCCTCACTTTTGTCAACCAGGCCTTTCACGATCTCTTCGCTTTTAACTCACTCAGTTAAGTTAGCGAAACCCCTCGCTTTTATACTACCTTTACCTTCCGTTATTATTTTACGCGGGGAGTTTAACCATTTTCCTCGCTTCATGTTATTGACCCGTAGGTTCTTTCACTTAGCCTCGTAGGCTTATTTCTTTAGATTTTCGCCTTTTTAAGGCAAGGCCTTTATGATCCCTTTGCTTCAATTCATGTCCCGTGGGTCATTTTGGCCCCGTAGACCTTTACACTAATTAATATCCCGTAGGTTATGATGATCCCGTATATCATCTTTTATTCTAGTCTTTATTCAAATGTGTATACGTTTATATACGCATATGGCGTTAAGGCACCCCTTTTTATGTTTATAATTATTCACCTTTACTTTTTGGATTTCATTTGACCTTGACCGTAGTCTAAGGCTACATTGTTTTCTTTCGAATCATCTTTCCGACTTCTCGACTTCTAACGTCAATTTACACGTCGGTTTTCCATACACGTACCGTTACCCGGTTCATACCTGTACTTCTTTACGTCCCATTACCCGAGTTCTTTTATTTCAATGTTTTTAACGCCTATAACTCCTTTACATAGGTTTATTAATATTTCGCACTTTTATTTATCCGATTCGCACTTACTTACTTTAGCAAGTGTCATCCTTTATTAAATTTGTTTGACTTGTTCGTGTGAACATTCATCACTTATGAACGCCAAACTTCAGTCTTTGTTTGACCCGTTCAGCTTTGAAATAGCCGAACATAGTTTATTCAAAATTTCTATTTACATTATTTTGTCGTCTTTTAGTTATGACTCAAAACCCGAGTCTTTTAACTTTTCATCCGAGTTCCCATTTCTCGGTTCACGCATGCGTTTAAATCCTTACCCACCAACCGGGTGTTTTACCGAAGTCGTTATTATTGCAACCCTTACGGTATGCATTAAGACTTCATTTCGATTTACTTGGTCATCTTAACAAAATCCGTCGCTTTTATTCGACCATGTCTTTTATTCTTTACGTGACCACCATTGGCGGCCTCATTAATTATGAGTGACGATTATCATCATTATCCTTGCTTTACTACGACTAAAGTTAACAACCTTGATTATCTTTTTCGTGTGGGCAACACCTTTGTTTTGATGACCCAGCGGATCATCTATACTTTGGTTTTACTTGCCCATTTTGTTCACCATGGCCCTTTCGTCCAAGATCACTTATTTTCGTGAATTTTCTTTTGATCATTCATTTTTATATCATCATTTACATTAATCCTTGTCCCTTCTCTCGGGCTCATTATCCTAATGTAATACGCTTCCGTCACTCAGTTGTGCGTTTACATTATTATCAACTATTTTGTTCATTTGTTTCATTTGGGTACTTTTTTAGTTAGTCCCATTCACCCCGCCCTTACTACATCGGATGTAAATGTGTCCGCTATAAGAAGTTCATGGTATCATATGCCACTACTTACTTGGCCAGAGTAAGCGATTAACACATGACACGCATGACCTTTTTATAGTTTTCACATCACGCCCTAAGTAAGTAATGCCTCTATTTGTTTCTCTTGGAAACAATATCCCGAATACATTTTCTATTCGGGTTTTTCCAAGTTTTTAATCTACATATGCAACTTTCAATTTCTACATATTTGTTGGATATTACTATTTGTGCAATTATATTTAAAATGTGCACCTGGTAATGCTTGCCTTAACGGGCTTTCTTGCCATTACTTATTTGCAATCGTTACGTGATTTAGGTCCTTGATGATTATGCTCTCCTTGCCATATCTCGGACCGTTCCATCATCATATCCACAATTCGTTTGACTCTCGTCGTCTTCAAACGCGAGTGTCCTTCAATTAAAACATTCACAAAAGTTAGTAACATCAACTTCAATAATCGCCCGTATTATAATACAAGGCATTTTCTACTATACGCGTCAACGCGCGTATTTTCATCAACTATATCAATCATTTTAATTGGGGTAACGTGTATCACACGATAGCCCTATGTGTGGTTTACAACACTTTAGCATGCTAAACTATTAACATACATGTACTTACCGGATTTGCGATCAAGCCTCGAACCGAACACCAATCTTTATCAAGAGCGTAAGGTTTAAGTCCAAGCATAGCTTTCCCGCCATACTTGAATCTCTTAAACCAAGGCTCTGATACCAACTTGTAACACCCGTTCTTATAAATTAAGGTTTAACGTATCATTTACGAAAAACAATCATGTAATTAAGATTACATGTGCATTGGAAATTACGGGTTTATTAAAACTTTTTACAATTTAAAAGTATACAACATATCATGTGTACGTTCGTCGTTTAACATAATAACGATACATAGTGCGGAATCTTATTTCGTGATCGTGTTCGGTTCTTGCTCGTCGCTTGATCTTCTTCCATGCACTCTTGGCATTCACCTATGATCAAAACCAACTTAAAAGTTAGTTTTGATAGTCAAATATTAAGTTCAAACAAGTACAGGGGTAAAAATGACAAAATTTAAAAAAATTTTGGAGTTAGGGGGCTTCGCGTGACGCCAAGGGCCTAGGTGTCACGCCTAGCCCTGTTTTTCACAACCTGTTGCCTTCAGCTGATGCTGTACATACCCAGCACGACCTGATTTCACGGAAACGGCCATAACCTCTTCGTTATTGATCCGTTTTACCCGATTATTTTTCCTACGCGTCCGTAATTTAATCCTCCATCTTATGGAGTTAAAATGCTACATCCAACATAAGAAATTTTGAGACTTCTAAGCCTTTGACTCGTTACCTTTTTACCGAATTTTAACCCGTTTATGTATTTTATCAAACAAACGTATTTATTTGATTCCTATATCTCATACACTTCTTCAAATTAATGTTACCTACTATATTAGGTTCTAATCATAGGTTTATTACACAATTTAAACCCGTTTTCGCTCGTATACTTATTTTGACCCGTTAAGGGTATTTTAAGCACTTTAAAGCTTAAAATCGCTTTCATTCCCTTCTAGCATTGTAGTTCTACATTTCTTATCTAGTAACCTCCCACTACAACTATATGTGTATTGGGTTTAATGTGGATATCTATATGTTCCGAGTGTTACCCCTCGGATTACCATTTTACGGCAAAGACTCATATAAAGCCCTTCGACCCAAGAATTTACGTTTTTCACTATCTAACTTATCCTAAGCATTTATATAATCATAAAACTCATTTCCGAACCACCTTTAAGGGTCGTTCGTCCGAATTAACTTACAAGGGCAATTTGGTCAATTTTCATCCTTCTTTAACTACAAGGGTCCTTTAAATACTTGATTGACCCAAAATCCGACTCTTTTAACTATAATCTTATTTATAAACCCACGTGCTTCTAAAACACCATGAACATAATTCAATTTATTCGGTTTACCTTAAAGATAACCGAATATCTACACTTTAACATTGTCTAACTCTTATAGAACTCCAAATTCTACATGATGAGTTGTGTTATTATACATACCTGGCTCGGATCAATATATTGACCCGTTTCAATACCTTGCCTTAATAGCCGCTAAGCAATAGCGATGTACTTATCCTTTTGCTATTTATTCCTATAACATGTAACTAGACAAACCATTAGACAATATTGTCAAAGGGTGATAATTTCACCTTTTGACCCGTTTATTTACCTAGTGATCTTCATCACTTCAAGTAAATGCCAATTTCATGTATTATGCTAATTTAAAGTCTACTAGCTAGAATACGGAATCAAGCATAACGTAACGGAATCGTAGTTACTTACCTTTAAAGCACACCTTTCAAGCGTGTATCACCTCCGGCTTGTCCGCTTGACGTTCCGGATTCCTTGCCTAAAGAGTTCAATTCACAATAAGTTTAGAACTCTTTCACAAGCTTTAACGCATAATTTGCTACTATAACCAAATCTGCGTTTTTACCCAACTTTTAACATTTTAACCCTCACTTAGGCGTTCCATCAAACACCTAGCGGGTCAGATTTTTATATAAACAAAACCAAGTTCATGACTTGTAATATCATCTAAACTAACTTTACTTAGTCAATCCTACATATATCTTAACATCAATATTTCTGAACTTTATTCTAAATTTCAGATTTGTGTTAGAACAAGATCACAATTCTAAGGCTTATCAAGTTTTCTTCAAGTTTATTAATCACCTACAATGGTGGTTATAAACTCTATAATTATCATGAAATCTTTTAACAAGATTTCACCTAGGGTTCATCCCTAGACACCATATCTCTTCTAATTACATTCATGCATGACATAATCAAGCTAAATTTCGATCTTTCATAATTAACCTAGAACTTGAGATGAATCAAAGCTTCAAGATTTTACATACCTTATGATCCCTTCAACTAGGTGATCATTAATTTATGCTTGAAAATCGATTTGGACATGATTTAAGCCTTCAATTTGTGGCTTTTGTGAATGTTAGGGTTTTGGAGGATGGGGGTCGCCCTTCCCTGCTTCTGATCGAACCAGACACCAAATGGTGTGTTTGGTTTTTGTTTTAATTAATTCTAATAATAATAGTTTCAAGTTTAACAACATTGGTCCCTCCCATTTTGTTTAACATTTAATTTTGGTTATTCTAACCTTATTTCAAGTTATTTCTAGATTTGTAGTTAACTAGGTTATAATTTTTCCTAGTTAATTAGTTCTAGTTCAAAAACCCGTTTTATTTTAAGTCCCGTTAAATCTCGCGCCTTTTTATATACTTTGCTTTCTCAAAGTATTTCCCCTCTTTTTAATAAATATTAGATTTATTTATTTAAATCCTAATATTCACCGGGTTAATTTTACCACTAACGGTATTTTACCCGTTTTTACTATTAACGAGGTTTGATTACCAAACCCGTTTTCGGGGTGTTACAGAAAAATCAACATAAAGTTGAGCGAGTTCATAGTTTGTTTGTTTTGTATCAGATGCGTTTTAAAACACTTGAAATCTTGCATTTGAAAAACCGGTTTGCGAGATCTTAATGTCTCAAAGCATTTGAAATGTCGTCCTTGTATATCAGTAACGAAATGTTTTCTGTTATGTTTATAAACCGATATATGTAACTGTTGAGTTTGTAAACCAGTTATGAAATGTTTTCTGTCGTATCTGTAAACTGGTATTGAAATAATTTCTGTTATCTTTGTAAACCGATATTGAAATGTTCTCTGTTATCTTTGTAAACCGGTAATGAAATCATAGTATGTAGGATACCTATGGAATCTAAGGATCAATCAGTGTGTAGCTAATACACTGACCTATGCCATAAGTAAGTAACCAATCCGAGACAACTTTGTTATCATTTGGGATCACAAAAGCACTCATAAAGGGTTAACAAACCCGGAGTGGAGCGCGCCTCAAACTCGATAGATCTATACCTTTTGCACCTTGGTCACTAAGTGATTAATGGTTACTAATGTCATCATCCTACTTACGCGCAGTGATCTGTTATCATCTAATTCCATAGCTACATACCTAGTATATGACAAAAAAGACAATAGAAAGGTGCACTATTCCTATCGGCCTTGTGTTTTACTATAAACTAGTGTTATGCCCCGTCCGCGTTGCGGGGCGCAAAACCGAATATTTCTTAGTTTCATAACATGTACGCATGTATTTTGGTTACTTGTACATACTACTTATAACACGATCTTAATAAAATTACATTGAGTCAACTAATTAAACTAAAACACTACCATAGTTTTGGTAAAAAAAATTTAAAACAATGGTAAGCATGTAATTTTGAGTTGGGGGCAAAATAGTAATTTGTCAGGACCAATGAACGAGTAATAGACAACTGCTTGACACATAAAGTTATATTGAGTCAACCAAGTAAAATAAAACACTATTATAGTTTTGAAAAAAAAAAAAAACCGACGACACGACTACAATTTTTAATGAGGGCCATAATTTTTTAAATGGAGGCAAGATCATAATTTTAAATTGATTGCAAATTCATAATTTTAAGCTAGGGGCAAAACTATAATTTTATTTTAAACTGGGGGCAAAATCAAAATTTTTAAAAAGATGGCAAAATCGTAATTTTGAGCTAGTACAAAACATAATTTTATTTTGAACTAGGGGTAAAACGTAATTCTGAACTCAAGGCGAAATCGTAATTTTGAGCTTGAGGCAAAAGCAAAATTTAATTTTTAAGTGGGGGCAAAAAACGTAATTTTGAACAGATAGCGAAGCCGTAATTTTAAATCGGGGTAAAATCGTAATATACCTGGACCAATAGGGGAGTGCCAAGCAGCTTGACACTATTCCCCCATCTTCTTTTTGTATACATATAAAATATAAGGGAAATTGGTCTGTAATAATCCCACTTAAACTTTATTGGCCATTAATAATCTCATCTCAGAATATTCCTCCCACCGGTCCCACTTTTTACCTATTTTTCCTACAATGGTCCCCCGTTAAAAAAACTTAACGGAGTTAAGCTTTTTTCCAAATTACAAACAGATTTTTTAGGGTTTTTGATCAGAACGACGATAAGAGTCAATTGATGTAAAACTTACTTCGAAATGGTGCTCCAAATGACTTGAATTTTTGT
This sequence comes from Helianthus tuberosus, assembly GCA_030545235.1. Lineage (NCBI taxonomy): Eukaryota > Viridiplantae > Streptophyta > Magnoliopsida > Asterales > Asteraceae > Helianthus > Helianthus tuberosus. Next base: position 48,846,483 of record CM060387.1, on the reverse strand, counting down.
TAATTGGAAATTTAAACACCCGAATTGAAGCGTCGTTTTCATCGTTTGGAGCACCGTTTCGAGACAAGTTTTACATCAATGGACTCGTATCGTCGTTCTAATCAAAAGCCTTAAAAATCTGTTTGTAATTTGGAAAAAAGCTTAACTCCGTTAAGTTTTTTTAACGGGGGACCATTGTAGGAAAAATATGTGAAAGGTGAGATTGGTGGGTGAAAATTCTGAGGTGAGATTATTAGTGGCCAATAAGGTCTAGGTGAGATTATTACAGGCCAATTTCCCTAAATATAACTAGTAAATTTCTTCGTGCGTTGTGGCAGGTTCAAAATGTAAAGTAACTCGAATTTGTACCGTCTATTGACAACGTAATTTATTTCACCCAACTTGTTTTTGAACAAAAGTTACGTCAACACGTAGACTAACTAAATACGTACATAAAAATAAGCACGAAAACGTATTAAATTTGCTCTGACTTATTTGCGAAAGAAATTTATGTTGAAACGTTAACAAATTTTAACTTATACTGACACGCACGTAAAAATAAGTACATAAGAAAATTAAGTTTTATTTATGTTAAAGAATGGTACGCCGCGTTGTGGCATTATCGAAATGTAAAGTAACTCAAATTTTTACCATCTAATGAAAACATATTATAATTGACCCGACTTGTTTCAAATCAAAATTTATGTCATAATGTAAACCAACTAAAAAGGTACATGAAAAGCACAAAAACGTATTATATTTGAGTCTATCCATTTAAAAAAATTACATCGAAACGTAAATCAGCCTGAATTTATACCGATAGATAGATAAAAACAAGCATGTAAAAATTAATTACAAAGTCTTTAGAAAATTGAGGGATTGTGTTTTTATTTATTTATTTTTTTGAACGGCCAACAAATCAATCCCGAGTACTCTCGAGGCACCCACTGGACAAACGGAGTACTCCGAGAGTAACTCGAGTCGTCCACCAACACTTCCAGGGAAAACCCGGTAACCCACCCGCCCGTAGGAACGACGGAGAAATTATCGGTAAAACCCATTTGGCTCAAGGATCAAACTCAGGTTTTCCTGAATCTCTTATCATTGCTCACCAATCTCTCACTCCTTTTTAGCACCAAATAAAAATCGAACTTGAGGCTTCATAGAAGAACTCAAGTCCTAGTAGAGTAAACGTTAAGGTCCTTGGCATACTAAACGTTAAGGTGTTAGAGTAAAAAAAAATGCCAAAAAGACACTAAAAGACAAAAAAAAAAAAAAAAAAAAAAGATGGTTGCTATTGTAGACGCAGCTTTCCATTGTAGCTATACATAATTATTTAGTCTACGTTAAGAAAAAGTCTATGATTTTTTTTTATTTTATTAGCTTTTTTTTAAACTAGCAGATGCTTGCGTGATTTGACGGGAGTAACACGTTGCATTGCGATACTTGTTTTTTGTTGTTTTCTTATTCATATAATATTTATTGTAGCATAATTGTAATAGATATACATCAAAACCGAATTAATCGGGTAATCCATTTTATTGTGTTGTGCAAGGTTCGATCGGTTTGGTTATTATCCTCAACCAAAGTCATCGGCTAGTCTATTTTATCAACCAATGGTTTTCGGTTAATCAATTCGGTTTATTCGGTTAGATTGACGGTTTTTTGTTCGATTCATTTAATTTCAGTTAATAGCAAAAACCAAACTTTGGCTAAAACTTCTGCTTACAAATATATGAAATTGAGGTATAAATACATCAAATGAAAGTATCAATATATAAAATGGAGATATAAAATATGAAAGGAAAAATTACATGTTTTGTCCTTTATCTAATACCATTTTTCAGAGGGTGTCTTTTTCAACGAATTTTGACAGGTTTTACCCTTTATAGGAAAAATCCTTGCACGTATTGTCCTTTACACCTAACCCCGTTTAAAAAGTCTGTTAAAAATGGTCACTTGAAATGCACACGAGGGTAAACATGTCTTTTCCCTCTCCCTTTCATTTCCCCCATTTATAACCCCACTACAACCACCATCCACCACCGCCTCCCAACTGCAACCACCATATACCACCGTCTCCCGACTGCAACCACCCCTTCTTCATCTACAACTAGCCCTTTCTCTCTCTAAAAACCCACAGCCACAACCCATCCGCCACCGCCTCCCAACTGCAACCACCATCCGCCACTGCCTCCCAACTGCAACCACCCCTTCTTCATCTACAACCAGCGTCACCCATCCACCACCACCATTACCACCGTATAAACCCTAACCGTTATCCAAACACACACAAATCTGCCATGAAAGCTTCAATGAAGATCATAGATGAACAAAAACCTCAATTCATTGCAAAAATACATCTCAAATATGGCGGCTAGGGTTTCATTCGATGGTGGGACGCCGGATCTGTGGGGTTGGGGTTTCTGTGGTGGGGTTGGTGGTGGTTAGATGAGGGTGGTGCGATGGGGTTGGTGGTTGTCGGCCGGTGGTGGTTGTGGTGGTCGGCAGGTTGGGGTTGTTATTGAAAGAGGAAAGGGCTGTAGAGGTGGTCCGATGGGGTTGGTTGTGGCGGGTTGTAGAGTTGGTGGTGGTCGTTGCGACTTGTTAAATTGGTTTACGCCACTTTAACGGGTTGTATGCGTAACTATAGGTCCGGATGCTCGAATGAGTCCTATGACGAGTCCGATATGTCAAAACATTTTTAATAATGTTGTATAATCAGTTTAGATGTCAAAAATATTGCTCATATAGGTTTAAAGTTATTTTACACAAAAAAGATATTTTTTGACCTTTTAAAAGTATTTAAAGTTGACTCGCCATTTGACTAACCAAACGACGTGCCTGTTGATACACTCTATGTGGACGCGACTCGGTTCGGTTCGACTCGGTTCGGCACAGTTAGGTTCGGCTCAAGCCCGACGTCACGACATTCCTTCGTCGTGCGTCCCAGAGTTCGACACGCGAAGCACGCAGAGCAGCGAACTGTTTCCCGCCGACACATCACCATGACATCACCATGATGATGTCATGTAGAAGAAAATGCATCCAACTATTGAAATTATCCTGTGCATTCGGTTGATTTAATTGTTATTGGGCCAATCAACTTCTTTGGGCTTGCAATGGGCTGACTAAGTGGAAGAATTATACAAGTGACGAAACTCTAGAGTTTCGTCACCTTTGAAGTTTCGTCGATGCCCTCTCCAAGTTTCGTCGCTGTTGTGTTCAGCTGCCTATATAAACACCCCATATTTTCTGTGTGAAATGATGAGAGCATACCCACTGTGAGAGTTTTACTTCAAACATTGTGTGTATTTGTTTGATACTTGTTCTCATCCATGTTAATCAATTGATTGTGTTTCATTGGTTATACCGTGTTGTTATTATCCGTGTTTGGTTTGGCATCGTTACGGGGATTTCGCACCCGTGACCGTGTTTGTTATAAACAAGGATTCGGTTTCGTATTCGATCCTCAGATTCGGGACCTACAAGTGGTATCAGAGCTTTGGCTCTTATCCTTGTTTAAAACCAAACATAGTTGGGTTTTTACAAAGTGTTTAAACTGTTATTTGTGTTTTTCTGAAAACTTTAGTTCTTGAAACTCACATATTTCTGAAAAGGCTTATGAAAATCACTTAGATCTTGTTATTTGCCAAAGTTTTGTTAAAAACCTTTGTTACATTACTTGTTCACAAGATATAGACCGGGTTTTTAGTGAAAGTTTGTGCAAATTCGTGCTTCGGAAAAGTTTTTCAGTGGCCGGAATATTCAAATCTTCATAGATTTCATGTGTGTTCTTCAAACGTTCCACTTTTTGATCTATTGTAAATTGACTGTTAAGTTGTTGGTGAATTAAACACAAAAAAAAGATATTGATTAAAAAAGGAAGTCGACGAAACATCAAAGGTTTCGTCAACATCAAAGTTTCGTTGCTGTCATTTATGATAAAGGTTTCGTCACTTATATCTATGTTTCGTCGCCAAGATCACATTTCGAGTTTCGCTAGGCTCACTAAGGTTTCGTCGTTCGTTAATTAAATCAAGTTTCGCCAATCAAAGGTCTCACAACAGGTTTCGTCATCAACATAATTCAGGAGGCTTCGTCGTTATCATTTATCACTAGGGTTTCGTCAATAACCAGGTTTCGTCGCCATCAAGTTACGTCAAAGGTTATCTCAGCAAGTTTCGTCGTTCAACTTAATTAAGCAAGTTACGTCGAATTGATATCTAGGTTTCGTCAAAGGAGATACAAAACAAGTTTCATCACAACTGAGATCATTTCAAGTTTCGTCAACATCACATCACTGAGTTTCATCGAAGCTTTATTCAGCAGGTTTCGTCGACATTATAATCATAGATCAGTGTTTCGTCGAACTTCAAATATAATTCAGAAGTTCATGCAAGTTTCGTCGAAAATCAAATATAATTCAGAAGTTATTGTATCAGAAGTTTCGTCGAACAACCAGAAGTTTCGTTAAAGCATAGGTTTCGTCGAAACATAAGAGGTTTCATCAATTAAAGGTTTCGTCGTTCACAGAAGTTTAACAAGAGGATTCATCCCGCACAAGTTTCATCATTAGAAGATTCGTCGAATAGAGTTTCGCCGTTTTCAAGTTTCGTCAAACAGTGATTCTTTATCTTTGTTTCGTCGAAGTTGTTTCGTTAACCATGTTTCGTCGATGATCAAGGTTTCGTCATTAATCAAAGATTCGTCGTTAATCAAGGTTTTGCCGATATCATTGCTTCATCAAGTGTGTTTCGTCAAGCAGTGAGAGTTTCGCCAAAATTTGGGTTTCGTCGAAACTTGTCATAATTTTTTAACAGAACCTTTGCAAAGCTATCATAACAGTTTGTTTTAAAGTGTTTGACCAGGTTTTCAATTTCATACATCAATCATGAGTTGTACGAGTCCTTGGAATTGGAGTACGGAACCAAGACCAGGTGAAGATCAGACATGCGCAGCCGTTTGGCTAAGGAATGTCATGCCTCAACAATCGATTAGTGCGAATCAATGGGCATTGGTGACGAATAAAAATCAAAGTATTCAAAATCTTTTGATAAGTGAGAGCGAAACGGGAAGCAACAATCGCCCACCAAAATTGAATCACGTGAACGAATATCCGACATGGAAAGGTCGTTTTCACACGTACGTTCTAGGGCAAAACACCGAATTATGGACGTGTTTCATTTCGCCGTATAATCAAGCTCTTGAAGAAGCAGGATCAAATGCCACGACATTTATTAATATGCAAGAAGCCGACAAGAAGGCATATGATCTTGAGAAGAAGGCGTTTTCAATTCTCACACAAGCACTTCACAAAGACATCTATCATCAATTCGGCTATTGTACAAGCACGAAAGCTTTATGGGATGCCTTGGTAGCGAGAGGTGAAGGGAATGCAGCTACAAGAAAGACACGTCATGATCTGTTGAAGAAGGAATTTGAATCATTTCATTTCTTGGACAACGAAACGCTAAATGATATGACAACTTGTTTTTATCATTTGATTAGTGAAATGTATTCTTATGGTGTTCTTGCAACTCAACAGGAAATGGTTGCAAGGTTTGCTGATGCTCTACCCCCGAAATGGAGTCCTTCATTGAATTGCTAAAGCATACGGGTAGTCTAGATACTGTCAGTATCTATGAATTCATTCAGAAGCTGGAATACAAGAATGATGAGGAAATCCGGAAAGCTAAACGACTTCCTGTTCCTCAAAATACTGAAATGTATCTTCCAGGTTTTAGCTCTTTAGCTAGTTCCAGTTCCAGTCCAGCTCAGCAACCAAAACTACAAACGACGTTTATGTCCAATACAAGTTCATTTCCCTTTCCCCAATCAGCTCCTCCACCGGTTTTCGATCCAAATCCATATCTTCCACCAGCGCATGTTGTTGCTCAAGCTCACGCTTTTTCAAAACCTCAATATAATCCAAATCCCTATATTCCAACCGAACCGCAAGCCCAACCACAACCTCAACAAGCAAATTACAGTAACACCTTTCATTCCCAAACCCCCAACACCGTCAGAGTTGATACTTCCAATCTTTCAAAAGTCAGTGTAGAAGTTGCAAAGGAATATTTAGAACTTCTCAACACAATGTTCAGTTCCTACTGTGGATTGGTTGCAGGTCAAATTGGAAACATCAATTTGACAAATGAAGATTATCAACAGATAGACCATGATGAAATGGAGTTAATGGATATTAAATGGGCATTTGCGAGTGCTGTTCGAAGGGCCAAGGATTTATGAAACGTACTGGAAGAACTACCTTGGAAAGCAAAAAGGATACGAAGTACGGTTTCGATAAGGATGCGGTTACTTGTTTCAACTGCGGCGAAAAAGGGCACTTCAAACGTGAGTGCACCCGACCAAGCAGACAGGGAAATCAAAATCCCTTCCGAAGTCAGACAAGTACTTCCAACACAAATCAAGGTAACCGTGAAAGAGGCATAGTAGCTGTGAATAACACCACCAACCGAGACCAGTCTGGACCATCAAACACCAATCGAGCATTGACCGTCCAAGCTGATGAAGGATGTAATTGGTCTGTACAATTCGGAGATGGTGATCAAGGAGGTGGAACCGCATGCTATGCAAAAATAATCAATCACATCAAGCATGTTCACAAAGAAGAGTTTTCTGAAAGCAATGATAGCTCGGGTTATAGCGGGAGTTCAGATGAAGAAAGATCGAATGCAGGAGATTGTAATTCTGAAGACGGATCTTTTTCTTATCAGACTGCCTTTATGGCAAATGTCTCAGCCTCGACGAGTCAGGTAAATTCCGACACTCCTGCTCCTAGTGTTTGTAATGTGTGTGCAGATTTGAAACTGGAATCCGAACAGGTTCATAGCCACAATCAAAGTTTAGTTATTGAGATGTCTAAGTGCAAAGAGGCAAACATGGCTCTAATTCGAAATGAAAAGGATTTTAAAGAAGTAATTGAAACTTTAAAGAAAAGTGTTTCCGAACTGACAAAAACTGTTTTTAACAAACAAATTGGTATTAAAAATTACATTAATATCATTGAGGAAACCAAGAAAGAGTTAGCCGTGGCCAAATGCGAAGATGATGCAATCAAGCTCAAATTGGAGAGTTATTCTAACTCCCGATATGTGCTTGATCACATCATAGAAGCTCAACAACTAAAAGGGAACAAGAAAGGCGTTGGGTATAAGGCGTGTCCACCCCCTTTGAGACACAACTATACCAAAATGCCCGATGAAGAGGATATGCCTCGTTTTGAACCTAGTGTGCCTCTTGATTATGAGGAAGTTACTACAGGATTAGGGTTCAAACCAGACAGTTCCTTAAGTGACTCATCTGTGGAAACAGGAAATTCAACAACAGTGAATCAAAGTCCTCCAACTGTTGAGGATTATAATTCATCTGATGATGAATCAGATGTGAGTAATGAGGATACATCACTTGATGAGATGAAAGGAGTAGAAATTCCAATTGAGAATCATATTCTTTGTGATCCTCCTACTCCTGCAGTAAAACCTGTTGCCAAGCAAGTGATAGATCCTGTCAAGGATGTCAAGGATGACAAGGAATGTGTGTCTGCTGTTAAAAGCAATAACTTGTTGTATACTTTGGTCGGTGATACTACAATTTATTCAGACAAAGATTTTCCAATTAAAAATGTCAATCCATCTTTGATTGATAAAGTTTTTGAAGATAATACATGCAAATTTTTGGGAAAGACAATCCCTGGAAAACAGAAATCACCGACAAAGCAACAACCTGTTGCTTCTAAGGGTAAATAACAGCAACAACGAGCTCCAAAGCCCAAGGCTAAGGTTAAATCAAAAGGAGCTCGTTACAAGAAGAAAGCAAAAGACGTTAAGTTTGTGGCCTCCAAAGGTACTGATAAAGTGGAGACTTTTGAAAATAAGTCAAATACCGATTTTGTTCAAAAAGTCAACATTTTGAAATGTAATAGTGATAACAATTGCACCCAACACACAAATGGGTGTGAAGCTAGTACCTATGGGTCCACAACTTCTACGTTAGGCAATCGATCCGATTCTCCTAAGTTTGTTGAAAGGAGAACTTGTTTCAAATGTGGGGAGTTTGGACACATTATCAAAAACTGCACAAACTCTCCAAAAGCAAATTTTGTTGAAAGACCCCCTTCTGAAAAAGGTCACCAACAACGTCGTCCTGTTTCACCCAAAAATGATAAACGTACTATTAAAGAACAAGAAACAAAACAACGACGTAAAAATGTGAAGGTGATCGAAAAAGCTGTAAAATTTGAAGTAAAATCTGTTAAAAGGAAACCTAGTTTGTCACAACCATTAAAACCAGAAATTGTACATAATACACTATCTGGTAAACGGAAACAAGCTTGGAAACCTAAAACGGATAAAGTTTCAGGGAGAGCATCATCAGTTCTAGATTATTGAGAAGTTGAGATAACTTTCGTCGATGAACAAGGGCGACCTAAGTCAATGAAGGCTTGGGTCCCCCTCTCCAACTAATCTCTGAGTGAGTGTGCAGGATGTTCCAGGAGGAACTATCGATAGTCATAGGATTTTTGATAGTGGAATGTCAATGCACAAGATAGGCGACTCAAAGCTCCAAGATATTGTTATTTCTAGGAGTGGTTGCCTTAGATGGAGAGAAGAAAATGAAAATCATTCCAAAAGTGTGTCTGTTAAAAGAAATTGACAACTTTGACAAAATGAAAATCATTCCAAAAATGTGATTGTTCAAGGTTTTGATCGGGTTCCCAGGGGTAGATTCAAATCAAAATGTATGTCCCCGCAGCACGTCTGAAGTTCAAAATCAACAAGATAAACATGCAGTGTACATTCCTTTCGCGGTGTGATTGGAGAAAATGTGTTCGTTAAACAAACCAACCGGGTATGCAGATGCCTTGGCGTGGATTAAACAACCGCACACTACTTCTCAAAGAGAAATTCAAAGACCTTCGCTGGTGCAATGTGGAAGACCAGCCGGACCCAAAGGTTTTTGATCTTGTTGTTGTGAAGAGATTTCTCGGTTAATTGAAGTAGCTGCAAAATCGACCTTGAAATCCACACCGGGTGGATATCCAGTTTGGGAGAATGCTCAGATTCCTGCCAATGCACGAAGAAGTTGCAGGATTACGGTTTTGAACTTCTAATCTCTCATATCTTTGTCGATATTTAAGCTGCTTTGTGAATTATTATCTCGTATAACACTCTTTGACCTGACACGTTGATCTCAAATATCACCTCACACGTCATTGTTTCAATATGAAACTCGTCAATGTTGTCATGGTCCGCACCGATTACCGACGTGCCAACTGATTTTTCCAAAATTCGATAAATTAATTCTGATTAAAATTAATTTTGATAAATGGCATCGAGGTAAAACATGAGTTAACCAACATCAGAAAATCATTTTTGTAAATACCTTTGTTTTTTTAAAATTTATCGTAGTTTGTTGATTTTAGGGGGAGTAAATCTAAATCCAATTTTTAAAAATCCAAAAACATCGAAAAATTTCAAAAACTCAAAAGCAATAGAAAATCAAAAATGAGTTTCCTGGCAAGAAAACGAGAATATGATAGTACATCAGTGGTCTGTTGAAATCTCTTTTAAACCTTAAATGAAAAACGATAAGCAGCTCTATATAAGATGTATCGGTAGGCTCACAATCAGACTAAAATGTGCAGGATGACACAAACCCTAATAAAGCAATAGAAAATCAAAAATGAGTTTCCTGGCAAGAAAACGAGAATATGATAGTACATCAGTGGTCTGTTGAAATCTCTTTTAAACCTTAAATGAAAAACGATAAGCAGCTCTATATAAGATGTATCGGTAGGCTCACAATCAGACTAAAATGTGCAGGATGACACAAACCCTAACAGACTTCAAGTCAGGTGGGAACCATTTGTTGGCATATGGTCTTAGTACCGAAATTTCGTTTGAGAGATTGCCGAGGTTCTGAGATATTCGGTCTTTATGCTGATTTGTCATCTGGGTATCATGGTTGTATCTTTTACCGAAAAAAAACGGGGACGCAAGTCTAGATCTTCCATGATAATATACTGTAACACCCCAAAAACGGGTTTGGTAATCAAACCACGTTAATATTAATGACTTGGTAAAATACCGTTAGTGGTGAAAATTTACCCGGTAAATATAGGGTTTAAATAAATAAATCTAATATTTAATAAAAGGAGGATAAATACTTTGAGAAAGCAAAGTAGATAGAAGACCCGAGTTAACGGGACTTAAAAAAATTAAAATAAACTGAGTCATAAATTCCCCGAACCCACTAAGTTAACTAGGAATGTTTAACCTAGTTAATAAGTGAGAATATTGTTATTAGAAATAAGTAGGCTGTGACCTACTTAATAACGAACCAAACACGAGGGGTTAAAGCGGGATAACTAGAAAAATTATTTAATTAAATCAAACACAAACACACACACAGTGTGTGTTCTGGATCGAGCTCAGGGGGCTCCCATGGAGCCAAAAACCCTAATCCACATATAATCATCAAATTGAAGGATCAAATGAAGCCCAAATTCACAACCGAACGTGAATTAATGATCACCCGAACAAGAGGATCATAAGGTATGTAAAATCTTGATGTTTGGTGAAGTTGTAAGAATTTGATAATCATCCTAATCGCGAATTAGGCATGGATTAGAGAAGCTATGGCTAGATTAGTGATGTATCTTGCTTAGGAACGAAACCCTAAGTGAAAATCATACATAACATGCTATGGATTGATGGATTTGGTGAATTAACACACTTAGATAAGTGGGTTTTGAAGTTATGATGAAATAGATGATATAGATATGCTTAGAATCATCATGCATGTTAAGTAATCAGGAAATACTTAAACAATTTGCAAGTTTGAGTATTTGATCATAAGTGATAGTGGTGAATTTTGATGTTAATCTTGGTAAAAATAACTAATTATGAACTAGTTGTAAATGTGTAAAAATGTATGCACATTAGGTGTTTGTTAAAATGCCTAAATGAAAACTAAAGTGTTGAAATTAGAGTGAAAATGTGTATTTGAATAATATGGCAAGTTATATGAAATATGAAACAAGAAGAGTTCTAATCATCATGTTGATTTGAACTAATGTTATAAATCATGTGATCGAAAGTAGTTAACTTTAATAAGCTAAGTTAACTAATCATGAAGTCGAATAGTAGTTTCGACTTATGAAATAAGTGAGATGGAATAGTCATGAATAATTATGACTAATCTAACCATCGTACAATTTACAATGATAGTTTGACGATTAACAAGCTAGGTGAAAGCTTGGGAACGAAGCGGGTCAAACGAAGCAAGAATGACGGAAAAGCATAATTTGGAAGTAAGGTAAGTATGGCTTACACTAGTCTTATATTTTAGAATATTCTCTTATCGTATTAGTTATGAATAAGATAAATACATAGTTGAGGTATGATGTTTCGGCGTGTAGACGTACGGAACAAGATAGTCGAGCATGACAAGAAACCATGTTGATGGTTTAAAAGGAGTTAAATCGGTAATTCGATCATTTTATGACAAATGGAAAATGAACTTTTAAATGGTTACCTTATAGGGTAAACCAAAACAAACAATAAGGGTAAAACGGTAAATTGGTCATGCGTCGACCATAACTATTGGTTTTAAATGACACTTATGAAGTAAGCCTTAATAGACCGAAAAGTGTTAAGAAATGAATTATAAGTAAAACGAGCGCACGATGTAAATCGGAGCGAGTCATATAGTCGAGATGAAAATACATGTCAACTCGCTAATATAGTCGGTCATCTAGACCAAACGGGTCAAAGGGTGAAGATACCACCTTTTGATAATAGCAACTAATGATTCTTGTCGAGTTATATGATTTCAGGAATAAATGTAGAAATGATATTTGCATCGCTATTATTTAGCGAATATTATAGCAAGGCATTAAAACAGGTCAATACATTGACCCGAGCCAGGTATGTGTAATAGAGTAATTATTCATTTAGAACGTAAGGTTCAAGGAGCATTAAATGAAGTCTTAGATAGACAATGGGTTACTTAAATGGGTAAACCGAATGTTTTAAAAGAGGGTCGTGGCGTTTCGAAAAGCATAATGACTTTTTGAACAAGATCATAACTCAAAAGAAGAATTACGGGTCAAACATGCTCTCGAAAGACCTTGTCGTAATTGAAAGACTAAAAAGGACCAAAACGCCCTTGTTAGCTAATTCGAACAAACAACCTTTAAAGGTTGTTTGGAAACGAGTTTTATGATTAGGTAAATACTTAGAATAAGTATAGAAGCTGAAAGAGATATTATATTAGTCAAATGGCACTAATTGAGTTTTTGCCGTAAAATAATGATTCGAGAGGTAAAATTTGGTTTATATAGATCACCACATTAAACCCACCATAAATACAGTTGTGGTGGGAGATTATAGGATAAGAAATGTGGTGATGGAATGCTAGAAGCAATCGAAAGCGATTTTAGGCTCGAAAGTGCTTAAATACCCTTAACGGGTCAAAATAAGCATACGAGCGAAAATGGGTTTAAATTGTGTAATAAACCGGTGATTAGAACCTAAAATGGTAGATAACAGTAATTTGAAGAAGTGTATGTGATATAGGAATCAAACAAATATGTTGGTTTGATAAAATGCATAAACGGGTAAAATTCGATAAAAAGGTAACGAGTCGAAGGCTTAGAAGTCTCAAATTTTTTTTTATGTTGGATGTTGGATTTTAACTCCATATGATGGAGAATTAAATTATGGACGCGTAGGAAAAAGAATCGGGTAAAACGGATTAAAATCGAGAGAGTTATGCTCGTTTCCGTGAAATCGGGTCATGCTGGGAATTTGCAGCAACATAATATGAACATTCTGCCAAAAAGGGGGCTAGGTGGGGCGTCTAGCCCCTAGGCGTGACGCCTAGCCCCCCCTGAACCTGAAAAATGTTTAATTTTGTTTGTTTGACCCATATAACTTGTTTAAACTTGTTATTTAACTATCAAAACTAACTTTTAAGTTGGTTTTGATCATAGGTGATTGCCAAGAGTGCCCGGATGAAGATCAAGATCGAAGAAGAACCGAACACGATAAAGTTAAAAGCTTCCGCGCGACGTTTCGTCGTATCTTTTAAACGACGAGTTCAATTACATTAAGTTGTTCATTAACTTTTAAATTGTAAAATTTTTAGTAAACTCGTATTGTTATACTACGTGTAATCGTATAAACATGTATTTTTACGAAATTTATATAAAATATTGTATTAATCTAGCAAGGGTGTTACATATACATACGTGTACATACTGCATACGACCTCAATAAGTGATCAACGATCACATGTCCAAACAAATAAGTGATAAAATATCACATTTTTCAGGGAGTCAAGTTCGTCTCTTTGCTGTACGATGTACTGACCTGTTCACGGACTTGCTCCTGTGCCCTCATGCATATGAAAATCAAGTTCCTCATCAATAAGTGATTCTATCACATAGGGCTTGTTTTCAATAAAAAATAAGTGAGTTTCTCACATCATATACGGTTAAACAGATGATATGCGGTATACTCACCGGTAAGATGAACTCTCGTGCATACCTTGATACGGGAATGTGTCGTGAGTGGATGAACACCGACTTGTAAGTATAATCCTTACCGTAAATCGTATCTCCTAATTATAATTACATCTGATAAGTTGAGCTTATGTGGACAACAATACCGATAATCATTATAGGATGCTTATCTAATTGTTAACTAATTGAACAACAAGAGCGTTTTGGCGTGACCGTACACTGATATGATTCTCTTACCCTCGAAACTCGCAAAAAGAATGTCTGTATATATTTATTTACTGCTTTCCGTCTTTACATTTGAAATATTCAAAATACCAAAAAGATTTTAGGTGTGTTTTAATATAAACTTTATAAAAGCCAAAAAGATTTTATTTCTATCTTATTTTCGATCGTACGATGTTGGAACTCGAGTCTATCCTACCCAAAATCCTGATCGTAAGCCCGGAAAACAATTACACCTTCATAAATGGTCGAAGTTAACAAGTTTTGAAAGTTAAAAAGGTCTAAAATTGAATAATTTGTTAAACTTTCAAACTGTTGTCGGTCGGTAGTTGATTGTAAAATGGTCACGTGTGTCTCGTTTGTTTATGTTTACTATATTCCAAGCGATTGTTCTCATTACGCGTTTAGCTTTCTTGCATGTGCAGATGTTACATTCAATCCAGCTAAAGGCGAAGAGAACCTGTTAGAAAACGAGCTTTGGAATGAAGACACGACGTGGAGGCACTCAAAGAATAAAGATGATCGAGTTGCCGCTGACCCTTCATCAACACCACAAGGATCTGAAGAATTGACAATCAAAAGATTCACGAGCATGACTCAATGGAGAGTTCATTCTAAGGGGGCGTTTATTAACGCACTTCCTAAATAAAATGGGGAGTTTGTTGATACACTTTCTACTTACGACGCGTGAAAACCTTGAAGATCCTCCGACATGAAAGACATAGAAGACGAACCATCACGAGTAGCGTCCAAGGGGGAGTTTGTTGATATACTTTATGTGGACGCGACTCGGTTCGGTTCGACTCGGTTCGACACAGTTAGGTTCGGCTCAAGCCCGACGTCACGACATTCCTCCGTCGTGCGTCCCAGAGTTCGACACGCGAAGCACGGAGAGCAGCGAACTATTTCCCGCCGACACATCACCATGACATCACCATGATGATTCCATGATGATGTCATGTAGAAGAAAATGCATCCAACTATTGAAATTATCCTGTGCATTCGGTTGATTTAATTGTTATTGGGCGAATCAACTTCTTTGGGCTTGCAATGGGCTGACTAAGTGGAAGAATTATACAAGTGATGAAACTCTAGAGTTTCCTCACCTTTGAAGTTTCGTTGATGCCCTATCCAAGTTTCGTCGCTATTGTGTTCAGCTGCCTATATAAACACCCCATATTTTCTGTGTGAAATGATGAGAGCATACCCACTGTGAGAGTTTTACTTCAAACATTGTGTGTATTTGTTTGATACTTGTTCTCATCCACGTTAATCAATTGATTGTGTTTCATTGGTTATACCATGTTGTTATTATCCGTGTTTAGTTTGGCATCGTTATGGGGATTCCGCACCCGTGACCGTGTTTGTTATAAACAAGGATTCGGTTTCGTATTCGATCCTCAGATTCGGGACCCACAGTGACCATAAGGTATAACCTCAGTGGGTTATTCCCTACATTACTATAGTCATATAAATGGGATTGGTCGGATCCTATGGTTGACCAAACGGGTCGGAATCAAAAGTCAAAGCAAAAGTTAAACTGCTTGATTTTCGATATATAACTGAGGTCTAAACTCAGTATGATCATAGGGGAATCATGAGGATGAAGGGTGGCAATTTCAGAGCTAGGTGGCAGGAAATGGAGATAGGTGGCAGAATAGTGGCACCTATGGTGTCATAAGGAGGATGAAGGGTGGCAATTTCAGAGCTTGGTGGCAGGAAATGGAAATAGGTGGTAGAACTTGGAGAACAAGCAATTTTTTTGCTTCTGGGCACTTCATACGGACCGTATGGACTTAGGTCTTACTGTCACACCCCCAAAATACCACATGCGGAAACACCGCGGGACGTGTGACGTACCAGGATGTAGCCACTAATCACATTGAACTCATAACAAGATTTCAAATAAAAGCTTTCATTCATTAAGATAAAGTGTTGCGAAACATTATTCACAATCCATTGTGTTTAGCGGAAGCATAATACAAAGTTTAACCAAAGCCCAAGTGTATGAAATCAACTAGTCTTATTTCAAGTTTCCATGTATCTCGACCCATGACCACTCTAGCATCCCAAACAGCAAGTTCCACATCCACACATATCAATAACCTGCGAGCATGCACACAAGTGTATCAGACAACGCTGGTGAGTTCATAGTTTTATGAAAACGTTTGTTACCAAGTGTTTAGTTCAGTACATTAATTACAATGTTGATAATAACTCGAATACAAGACGGCTCCAGATTTATTTTGCCCTTCCCCAATGCTCCTATCAAAGCATTGGGCATGACTGGGTCATTAGTTCACACCCGTCCTCTCAGGTACGGGGTGAGGGTGCCAAACCTAAATAGCGCTATCAACTAATATCCCGTTACCTCTCAGGTAACAAACAAGATGGGACTTAATGGTTATAGGATGAGTGTATTATCCAACATTCCAGATATTACCCACAAGACGTATTCCTCTCAGGAATACCCATTTGATTTACCCAAAAACCTATCCCTCTCAGGGATACCCAATGATTGTCCCACCCACCGGGACGCATGCTCAAGAGGAATGAGCTCACCTTTGATTTGCTCGGTATGTTAAATTACCCGTCCAAGTTGGTCAACCCAAACCCTACCGTGGTTACCAAACAATATCAGTTTCCAGATTTATCAATTAAGTCACGTATTTCAAAGACTGCATTTATCACAAGTATTTCCATACATCATATAGCATATACGCAGTTCATTCGCATGTCCACATCCAATGTATAACACACCATTACTCCTAACAGTTAAGTGGGCTTCTCACCCAAGCCCAAGCCCGTTTCCCCCTTCGACGAAGAGTCCTAAGGTTCGTGAAAGTAAGATGATGAAGGTTCTCATTGTTCGTCAAACCTACGTCGACGAAGGTCCAGTCTTCGCCGTTGGTGAGCACGACGAAGAATCGGAGAAGTTTGTCATGGTTCAGTCGACGAAGGATCAGTCTTCGTCGACTCTCCATTAATCAGTTACGATTCCTTTGATTGATTCAGCAACAACAGTTATCAAGCTATTACAGTTTTACATATCAATTTCAATTAACCCACTTGATCATGTTTATCACCCTAATATGAACAATCATCATGTATTCGGATTCATTCTAAATGTAACAGTTTCGTCAAACACCATTCATCATTGAAACAGTAGCAGCCCAAACATCAATATTATACAACCCTAGTTATCGGCTAGCAACAATTAACACCATAATATCACCATCAAATAAATGCCCTAAATCATAAAATAACCATACGCGATCAGGATTACTAACGTATATACCCAATACTCAGATCAGATCAACAAAAGGTATGTGGTTTTATTGCTAATTCTTATTAACATACAACCCTAATTCATCCGTTCATCAGACTAGCACAAAATCAACGGCATGCTTCCTTGACTCAAACAATATAAACCCTAGATAACATCAACAGTAACCGTTAATCGAATTGGTGAATATCATATTGCGCATGTCATTAAATTGTATCATATTCATGAACCCTAAATCATCAACATCATTCAATAACACTAATCATCAACATCATACCAACTGGTTAATCGGTTTCATATCAAACACACACATATACTCATGGTCGATAACAACAAAGGACACAAATCAAAATAAAACCAACTATACTAACCAGATTACGGGGCGAAGAGTAGCGTGTTAGAACCAAGGAGAAAGCTTTGATCTTGAGAGATGGATGCCGTCGAAGACTAGAGAGAGTCTAGGGTTTGATGTTCGGTCAGTTACATGTTATAGTAGAACCCTTCTACGTAAATATACTCGAGTAAGTGTGCTGGGCCCTTCCTGGGCTTCGAGGAAAACTGGGCCGACGAAGAATTCGTTTGACGAAGGACCTAAACTTCGTCGGACAATAAGGTGGCGAATAATCCAAACTTCGTCAAACATCTAGATGACGAAGGACCTAAGCTTCGTCGGGTTGGGTGGTGACGAAGAACTATCTTCGTCAAAGTGGGTTTGTGAAGAGGGATGTGTTAAGTCTATAACCTTAGTTCATAAGTTTTCATTAACTAACCAAACCTAATAATTCATTAATCATTTACCAATTATGCACAAGTTACAAACACAAGGCAACGTATGAAAACAGAATTGTAAACAAGTAACGCGTAAAGGAAGACCTTGAAATCTCGGGTTGTCACATCATCCCCAACTTGAAAGAAATTTCGTCCCGAAATTTGATAAGTAACCCAAAAACAGTAAGGTATTAAATCAGGATGACTGTGGATTTTCCTCGGGTGCCACATCATCCCCAACTTGAAAGGGAATTTCGTCCGGAAATTCGCCAATGACATCAGAAGTTGATTCAACCGTTTGAACAATCGAGAATAATAAAGCTTCATCTGATCTTTGCGTTCTCACGTGAACTCCGGTCCACGTCTTGAGTTCCAACGAACTCTCACGATTGGAATTCGACTAGGTTAACGAACCCTAACTTCCTGGTCCATGATTTCAATAGGTTCCTCGACAACTGCAACTTGTCGTTAACCTTAGGCGCTAATAAGGGTATCACAAGTGTTTCATTGGATAAACGCTCCTTTAAATTCGAGACATAAATGACATCGTGTACGTTACCCAATTCATCAGGTAACTCGAGTTTGTAGGTCACGTTACCGATTCTTCCCAGAATGTTGAATGGCCCAACGCGACGTAAGTTAAGCTCGCCACGCTTCCCAATCGTACCACACCCTCTCAGGGTGAGACTTTCAACATGATACGATCGCCTACAACGATCTTCCAGCGGTTCCTAAGCTTATCATCTTTCCTGACGGTCACGCGTTGCCACCAAACGACTCCCGATCCAAACAATCTTCCCAAGAGTTTCGAGTACAAGTCCTGGACTCGTAATTAAGTTGTCAACCATCTTAGTCCAACAAGAAGGTTGGCATTATCGCCCATACAATGCCTCAACAGAGCTGTCTGGATACTAGAACGGTAACTGCTGAGGTAGAACTCAACCATAGGTAAGAGTCCTTCAAATTTTCACTAAAGCCAATCACACACATGCTCGCAGCATGTCTTCGAGTGCCAGGAGGGTTCGTTTACTCTGACCATTTGTCCAACGGTGATATGCAATACTCTGGTCCAGACGTGAGCCAAGGGTGTTGTGTATTGCCTGACATAAATCATGTATAGATCAAAATTAGAGGTAACAGGAGTTGGCACCCCGTGCCTAGAAACCGCCCTTCATAGGTAATTACTCACAGAATACGAAGACTTGTCAATTTTCCCTGATTGCAAGAGAGTGTATTGATTATATGAGACATTCAACGATCACCCATGTGATATTGCTTCCGTTCTGAGTTTTAGGTAGACCAGTGACAAAATCCGTGGCAGTCTGTTCTCATTACCAAATGGGTGTTCTTGGTTGCTGACACAACCCAGAGGGTTTCTAATATTCCACCTTGACTTTCGCATAAGTCACTTCGTTCACGTACATTGCTATGTGGGCCTTCATGCCCGGTTTCCAGTACTGGATTTATAGATCCCAATATTCCCTATCAGAATCCAGACGACTAGAATAACGAGGCCGGTGTGCTTTACTCAAAACAAGTTCTCTGTGGTTGCCGTATAGTAGGATCCATATTCGTTTCGTGAAGTAGAGAATATCGTCCGGCTTGCCAAAAGTTGTTCCTCCATGCCCTGCTTGGTCCCAACTTGCAAATTCTCTTCCTGTAGTGCTTCAGTTTAAACAATCTTCCCAGGAGTTTGGCCCCTGGACTTGTATTTTCACTTGTTTATCATTTTTCTAACTTGTAATTTAAGCTACATGAATGGTATATAGGCATATGTAACTTGGATTTTGTTCCGAAAATGTCGTGAATATCGTTTCGCTCGATCATAAGATTACGTATTTCGTAAATAAAATATAAAATTTTATTAAATATGAAAGCGATCGAAAGTGTACAACGGTTGAAATTGTGCAAATGTTACAACGGTACTTTTAGATTTTTCTTAAAACATTATAGTTTATAAGATATGACAAGAATACGTAAAAGAATTATAAGTTTGTTGTGAATGGGGGAAAGTGTAACTAATTACTCATAATTTTGTTAAAACTCATGGATTTAAGTGTAATAAGATGGGGGACTAAAATATAATTATTGTTTAAAAGAGCAGTTTACCCTCATTTTAGGGGTGTATTTATAATTATTTTTTGGTATTTTAAAATGAGCCTTCCTCATGCATTATAATATAGTATAGATTTAAATTAGTGAAAAAATCATCATATTCTATAGTAATACATAGAAAATTTAAATCAGTGAAGAAATGATCATTATGTATGACTTAACGATGAAACTTATATTAAAATAACGGTCTAGTAATAAATCAGACTGAACGAGTCACAATTATAATCTGATTCAAGAAAACGACCCTTAAACGGATTCGCAATTACAAATTCTAATGACAATATTTTTCTTCTGTTATTGTAAAGGCATTATTGCCTAATAGAGATGGATACAATCGGGTGGTTCCATTAGTGACATGATGATGCTCCAGTGGTTCGTCAGTGATCCAAATTTGCCGTTAAAAAAAGATATGTTTAGAGCGTTCCAAAACAAGTAATTTGCTATAAACATAACCGAGTATACCAGTTTTGCCACGGTTTATCAGTTTTGTGATTCCCTGCAGGGTTTTACTCACTTGCAATCATTATATCAGTAAGAATATGAGAAACATATGTAATTTCTTTTATTGCATGCTAGAACTCCACATTTACATAGATCAAAGCTTCAACACCAAAAAAAAAAGAGAAAAAAAAGAGGTAACAATGCGATAAAGATAACTAAACGCTATTCTACTTAACGCTATTTCATCGCAATCGCATCGCAACTCGAATCGCAGTTATTAGTATTGTTTTATGTGTGTGTGCTATTATGTGTTACTTGTGTGTGCTTATTTATTATGTTTGGTTCTAATTACCAATATGTTAATAACAATCATGGTAAAAAAATTTGCTCTCGACTCGACCTGACCCGAATTGAACTGAAAAAAAGTTATTAATATATAGCAATAGACAAATGACAAAAAAAAAGAAGGAAATTTCGTCCCCATAAAAAAATTCCTAGGTCCGCCACTATTCAATACGAATATAAAAGTCCATTATATAATGTGATTAATTGCAATTGGTCTTGTCGTCCAATGGCACAAGGATGATGGTAAGAGCTTGAGATCTTTAAGATTATAAGTTCAAACCTAACTCAAGAGAGGTTTTCATATAAGAGCATTCATAATCTGTTCCCTAAATTATGTGAGAGAGCTTTTTAAATTATGAAAAGTGATTGTAGGTGGTGGTTGGAAGTGGTTGTAAGTAGAGGAGAAATAAAATGTTACTGTTCATCTGTAAATTTGAGGGGACACTGTTCACCCTTTATAATTTTTTAATATATTTTGAAAGTGATCGTGAGTGGAGGAGAGAGAAAAAGTAATAATAAAAATATAAAAAATATATTATTTAATTGAAAAGAAAGAGAAAATATATTTGTTTTTAATGAAATTACAGGGTAAAAAATGTTGGAAATATTAAAGGATAACATACAAGTTGGTATGTTTCCTCCATCCCACATTGGTGAGGGAAGTGAAATTTGAGTGGTTTATAAGGGATTGCTCCTTATGGGCCACCAAAGTGTTAAATGGGTTGAGAAGTGGATAAAGCCCACACGCGCGCCGAGCCGAGCCGAGTCGCGAGCTCGCGAATGGGCGCGTTTGAGGCGCACTTCGCGCGAGAAGCTGAGTAGCTTTTATTTTTAGTTAGGGTCCGGTTCAGGTGCATCAGATGTGTGGATCGAATGAGATAAGATTGAGATAGAGGTGAATTCGAAACAGTTGGGGTTATCTCATTATCTCTAGTAATTCGAATTCGTGTGGGATATCTCCAGCAACCGAATTTGGTTCTAGATGGTTATCCCACTCCCCGTTTTTCTCATTCTATGGTATGATCACAGGCTATAAATAAAAGCCTCCTGCTACCCATTCAAGATACATAATTTCGCAGCCCCCTCCCACCTTTCTGTGCTCCAGTTTTCTACTCCAGCTTCTGCGTTTTCTGGTTTCCATTGCTGTTGGAATACCGGACCAGTTCTGCATTAAATCCTGGGAGTTTACGCTGCAGCTCACAGCAATACAAGCGCGTAAAATCCTTTAAGGACAGGAATCATCCGTGCAGTTCGAAGATCGTTTTTCCTAATCGCCAGGTTGGTTTTAATTTTGTGTGTTCTTTAAATTCGTCCGATAACGGGACAGTCTTCTTCTACCTTTCTTTAATCAATTTGCTCAAGTTGGAACAAACTGGTTTGGCCAATAACTCGGTAATTAATAAAGTTTATATTAATTTACTGTTTTATTGAAATATTTTCAACAATCTTAAAGGATTTTATTTGTGTTTAATCAACAGAACTAATGGACTCTGAACTACCAACAACTAATCTGAGATTCATGAATCAAGAGTTTGTCAAGTTGGACAGATTCGATGGTCAGAACTATACCCATTGGGCGGACAAGGTTAAGTTTATGCTAGTTGTGTTGAAACTCTACTATATCCTTGATCCAGACTTGCCTGAAATCCCTGAAGACCCTCCTCTTGAGGCTGGAGAAGTCCCGAATCAAGATTTGGCAAAGCAAAGACTTGTCCGTAAGGAAGCTGAAGATCTTTGCCTTGGCCACATCAAAAATTCTCTTACGGATCATCTCTATGACTTGTACGCGCCGGTAAAAAGTGCTAGAGAATTGTGGAAAGCTTTGGAAGATAAGTACAAGGCTCATGAAGAAGGTGCTAACAAATACCTTATTTCCAAGTACTTAGATTTTCAAATGGTTGATGACAAGTCAATCCTAGAGCAAGTGCATAAACTACAAGTTCTTGTTAACAAATTGACCGTGCTTTCTGAACTCCAAGTGCCAAAAATATTTCAAGTAGGGGTCATTATTGCAAAACTGCCTCCTAATTGGAAAGATTTCTCAAAGAGAATGATGCACAAGTCTGAGGACTACTCTTTGGACGAACTGTTGAAGCACCTCCGAATTGAGGAGGAAACGCACAACAGGGACAAAAGAAGTAAAGTCGGATCGAGTGTGAATCATGTTGCTGGAGGATCTTGTCAAAAGGGAAAGGGGGCATCAAAGAATAAGAAGTTTATAGCACCAAAGAAAAAGGAATTCAAGAAGTCACAACAAACTAACAACCATCAACCAAAGAGCTCTGGTAAATGTCATGTTTGTGGAGAAACTGGGCATTATGCACGAGAGTTCTCTCAAAGGAAATTGGATCTACGGTTGGTTCTACAAGTGCTGTTGATGTTGAGAAAGTCACCAATCTAGTGGCCAATCTGGGTCTTGGAGAAGTTAACATGCTTTCTCAATATACACGCATTGTGGCATGTAGAGGATGGTTTTTAGATTCTGGAGCCACTGTTCATGTTTGTGGGAATCGTGGCTCGTTTCTTACTTATGGTCATGTTCCTCAAGGAACAGTGGTGGTATGTGCTGATGGACATTGTGTAGAAGTTCGTGGTAAAGGCACAGTGCGACTAAACTTTAAAGATGGTCAAGTGGTTACCCTTCAGGATGTGTTGCATGTTCCTGGTATCACCAAGGGTCTTGTTTCTGCTGATAAGTTTGATCGAAATGGTTACAAGCTAGTTCTTAAGAATCTCCGTGTGAAGTTTTCTCTAAATGACATCTATGTGGGTCAAGCAAAGAACACGGGTGGAATGTATCGCCTTGACCTAGCTGAAGATGGGATTGAAGAAGATGAAGACTCGAATGAAGGGGGTGTTTCTATGATTGATGGTTTTGGGAATGAAAGTGATAGTGATAGTGGTTGTGATAGTACTAGTTTTGGTCACTGTAATGCAATTGGTTTTGAATTGAATGAAATTATGTCTTCTGATTATATCGCGCGTTCAATTTCTTTATGGCATAAACGTTTAGCTCATACAAATATTAAAAACATTGAAAAAATGCAAACTAAAGGTTTATTAAAATTAAAAGATAAAGACTTTGAAAAATGCGAAACTTGTGTGAAATCAAAATTCACTAAGAAACCTTTTCCAAGTGTCCATAAACATAATACATCACTACTAGAACTAATTCATTCGGATATTTGTGAACTGAATGGAGTTCTTACTTGTGGGGGTAAGAGATACTTTATCACTTTCTGCGATCACTCTAGCCGATACTTATATGTTTATTTATTGCATTCAAAAGACGAAGCTTTTGAGGCATTTAAAGTATATAAGGCTAAGGTTGAAAAACAACAAGAGAAACGCATTAAAATTCTTCGCTCCGAAAGAGGCGGAGAATACTTTAACCGAAAGTTTGATACATTTTGCGAAGAGGAAGGCATCAGACATGAGAGAACTGCACCGTATACTCCCCAACAAAATGGTCTGGCTGAGAGAAAGAACCGAACCTTGGTAGAGATGGTTAACTGTATGTTAAATCAATCGGGTCTACCTCGTAATATGTGGGTGGAAGCTGTGTTAACCGCATGTTATGTTCACAATAGGATCACTAGTCGTGTGATACCTACGAGCCCATATGAATTGTGGAAAGGAAGAAAACCAAACCTAGAGCATTTGAGGGTTTGGGGGTGTCTTGCCTATTATCGCGTACCTGATCCAAAGACACTCAAACTGGGAGAACGAGCTTTCAAGAGTGTATTCATTGGTGTCACACCCCGATATTTCCACGTATTACTGGTGGGCCCAGCGGGGAGTATCGTGACGTAGTTGATATCGTCATAGTCAAATGTATACAGTTTAATGCACAGCGGAAGTCTTGAATGAAAATAATATTACAAACCAAAATTCAAAGTATAAATAAATATTATACAAACGGTTGTAAGTGGATCCACATGCGGATCTTAAAACAGAAATATAAATATTGTTCAACAGACTTTAGACGTTCAGAACTTGCAAGATTCTTTATTAACGCCCCGAGCTCCCAGCCAATTACGTACAGTACATGTCACTTAGTCTTTTTGGAAAAATACGTCAGTTTACACTGGTAAATACAATTAACCGACTCGTTTGAAAACATTTATAAAAATTGGTTTAAATGCACAAGGCACAAACCTTTTATATCTTGGGACAATTATATTAATAACAATCTTGTATCGGATTCACATGTTTGTCCAACATTTAAGGCCGGTATAAAAGCTGAACAAGATTAATCGACACACCACAAATATAAACTCACAAGAAGTTTCCTCATGAGTGAGTATATATATTACATACGCAACAGACAGGTGTATGCCTACACCCCGTGCTTAAGTCGTGGCCATTCACGCTTTTTGAATGAGCCAAGGATATCCAGGACATGGTCGTTAACCCCCAATGTTATTTGTTATCAAGCAACACTGATTAAAACGGGATTATACAATTTAACCATATTTGATTAAAAGGTTTATACACCCGACCAAGCGGTAATAATTTACCGTATCCCAAGCCCGTATAAGGGAAAATAAGTTAAAAGTATTTACCTGAGCTAACTGTAATTTCTACTCAGTCGTATATTCTAATCAGCAAGTGCAAGTACTTCTACCCGGGGCTCTCAATCTGGAACGAAGGTTTTATTAACCTATTAGATTCCTAACGGGTCTTCTTTAAGTTGTAACTTATACCGATCAGTTTTAAAGAAAGGTTTTCGGTACGAAACGCTAGATTAAGCGGTGACCGGATTGGAATGTGATTTAGACCCGATAAGTATGAAGACTTGTATACAATGGGTAAACTATATACATTCTGGATTTTGAAATAAAAAGATAAGGTTTGACCCGTTTAGGTTAATTTATGCAAACTAGTTACATAAACCGTACCGAACGCGTATATGCATAACGGGTAACCGAATGAGTCATGTACAAGTCCCATAAGTTATTATGCTTCGAATATGTTGTGATAACAGTAGGATATCTTCCATTATGCCCAAACCGAATTTAAAACCAATTTAAGCCCCAAAAGGGTAATTTGGTCAATTTAAAGTTTATAAAAGGGGTTTAATAGCAAACTGAGTTTCTGGTCTAAGATATTCATGTTGGGATTGAACCCTGCCAGAGGAACAGATAATGAAAGCCAAAACCGGATCATGACAGTGGATTCACAATAAGCAGCAGTTTACACTGAGTCTTCTCCCTTGAAAGTGATTATAACATCTGATGGTCTTACATCCACTGCCCGGATACAACTGCTGCTGTTCTTCTAACTACTGATAAAGCCAGAAAACTGCTGAGAAGAAAACACTGCTGGTATAATCTACTGATGACAAAGCACAGCCCAATCAAGGACTGATCAACCTTGAGGAAAGCACTGACATAAAGAGAGAGCAGTAGTTTAGTATATCATATGTTTCATGTATAGTCAGTAGTTAAGGTTTAGCAGTGTTTGTATAAGAACAGTAGATACAGGTTGTTAAGTTGTTAGACGTCGCTTTCATGGTGACGTCAGCTGAGATGCCTCAGCGGTTTGGATTGTCTATAAATGGAACAGTACTCTGTACTGTTACATTTGATCGTTTTGAGTGAGTTCTTCTCCTCAATTCAATCCTTTCATCTTGTGCAACCAACCACTGTAGTATCAGACTGAGGGGGAGCTTAGTTTGTAAGCTTGCAATGTAATCTTTTGCTTTGAATTGTAATCTTTCAACTCTATGAAAAGCAAATATTTATCAAACTATTTTCTCCGTTGATTGTGTTTACAAAGTTTATTATTCATTTCCGCTGCACTCTACATTGTTTCATATTCTTTCATTGTTCAAATTATACAAACAAACACAATCATTAGAGCCTCCGATCCTAACAATTGGTATCAGAGCCTGGACAATCAAATTTGATCTAACAATCAATTTGACATAACAGTTCGGCTCATAATTCATTGATACTAAGGTTGGGTGCCTTTAGTTGAAAAACAGAGGGCCGAGAAAACCATGCTCAAAGTAGTTATTCAAAAACTCTGTAAATCAACCAAGATGTCATATGACACATAAATCTCACACAACAAGTGATTTCATGCACAAGACACTCATGGTTTTTAGATCTGGAAACATATCTGTTAAACTATGGGATTATTTCTTATTTTCAAAATTGATTTCAACTGTTGGTATGAAATTTGTGATGTTTTCATTATGATTAGATACTAAAGTATGAACCTCGGATTAACAAAACTTATGTTCATAAAAACATTAGTGTTTTGCTAACGTATAAAGAGGGAAATTAAAACTTCAGTCATTAGATCTTATGTGTTGAAAACAGGTTGAGATTCTTATAAGGAACAAATCAACTCTGTTGAAATACATTAAGAAAACAGGGGTCAAGATAGTCCGTATCATGTGTAATGTGAGATTAGTCAAAAATGTGTACAAATATGGCTAAACCTCTTAAAGCATTACTGCAAAATGATTATGGATTAAGTATTCCTTCAATAAAGACCTCCCAATAAGTATTTCATTACTTATAAATGGGAAGGGTAAAAAGGGAAGAAGATAATCATAAAAGCTCAGAAGTGTGTTTATCTCAAAACTTTTGAAGTCAAAAGAAAAGAGTATAAACATAAAACACTTACGAGTCAAAGGTTGGGGTAATAATGGTCATTAGGCAACCTTGTGCAACCATTGGTTCAGGGAAAGGTTCAAGTAACAATAGTATTCGCAGGAGAATAAACTTTCAACAGGACTAGACAAATGTCCTCATTTCTGTTGTCAATCAATCAACAAGAGAATGGTACCAAACACTGGTCAAAATGCATTTAATATTTCATACCACTGTTGTCAAACCACTGACCATTTTCATAAGCTTGGGGTTGATATGATTAGGAGTTTCAGTGGAAAATTATGCCAGATTCTTTTGGTGCTGTTTTCAGAAAATCCTTTAACTATTTTTCCTGAAAAAGGATTTTTTTCAAATAAAGCAGGATATATTATTCTTTATTTTTTTTGGAATGATATATTTTGAACCTTTTACTGGTTTTTGATAGTAAAAGTTTCAATCTCCTGTGACGATATATGACCATATTTTTATTGGTGATATTATCCTCAAAATAGATCAAAAGGAAATGGTATATTTGTCAAGGTCATGTCAAACTCAAGTTTGTTCTTACACTATGCAAAAGAATTGTTTGTCAACAGATCTTAAAATACTTGGGTACTCATGTTTTAATTTAAATATTATAACAAGAATAAGTTGCCTTGGTAAAAAGTTTACATCATCTGGGGTACTAAACCACTGTCAGAAATTTGTATAAGCTTCAAAATGTGTAATTGACATGTGGTAAAACCTTGAATGGAAAATTCTCAAAATGGTTGTTGATATATCCATCTTTCAAGTCTTTACCATTTACCCTAATCACTGTTTTGTTCAAACATCTGCCGTCTAATTATGGTCCACTGCTAAAAGTCAGCCACTGATCCTTCATTTTGCTTGGCAAGCACTGATGCTCAAAATCAGTGTCTTATCCACTGATATGCTATCCACTGATAGTAAAAATCATCCACTGTTATCACAGTATTACCGTTGTAACCACTAATTCTTGTTTCATCAGTGGCTCTTAAAACAACTGTCCTCCATTCTTCATCCATGCCATCAGGGGTTGACACGTGGTCAGTTTTTAGCCATCAGATCTTAATAACCGCTGCCACATCAGCGATCATTTTTTTAATAAAACTCTGATCAAAACCCCCAAACAGGGTTTTACACTGTCGAATTGAATTCTAAAATTCTCTTCTCAAAGCAGTTTCTAACCCTTCATCCCAAATCATTCTCTATTCTTCCGCATCAAAATGACGAAATCAAAAGCAAAATCAAAATCAAAATCACCATCATCTTCCAAAGAGGTCGCTCAAACGGCCGCTGAATCCGTTGAAATACCATACAAATCTCCTCATAACTATGTGCGTTTACTCACAGAACCCACAAACAACCACACTTTCGATTCCATCATTGACACCTTATCTGAATCAAAGTACAAAACTTTGATAACAGCAGACGCTCCCATTTACCTGAAAACCCAGAGAGAGTTCTGGAAAAATGCTACGCTTGAGAAACAAGACGATAAAGTAGTAGCCATCAACTCCTCGATACAGGGTAAAGCGATCCAAATCACTCCACAAACAATCTCAGAAGTCTTTAAACTTAATGATCAGAAAGGTAAAACTTCTTTTGATAAAGCCGAGTTGAAAACTGATTTTCTGAAAAGAGGGTATGCAGAACAATCAAAGGTAGATACCTTACAAAAAGGTTACTTCCCTTCTGCACCTAGGTTTTTATTTCACACACTTTTGATGTGTGTTTCAAATTAAACAACAACGTTTAACGAAATACCATTAAAGATTCAATGCCTGGGCTATGCTATTTTAAATAATAAAGATTACAACTACTCCCAGGAGATCTTTAATGACTTGGTAAAAAATGTTGATAGCAAAGCATTTTTACTCTTTCCAAGGTTTCTAAGCTACTATTTTAAACAAAAATTTGAAAAAGAAAATGAAAATTTGCTAAAACAAGGTGTCTATTTTCAAATAAAAAGCTTAACACCTGAAACATTCACTAGAATGTTGGCACCAATAAAAACAAAAGCAGAGGTGTCTGAGCAGAATTTAGCAGTTACCACTGCTCCTCAGACATCTGCTGCTGAGCCCACTGCTCCAGATGATCATAGCAGCACTACCACTGCTTTGAAACCCACACCTGCCACTACCAAAAAGACCAAAAAGAAAACATCCAGAAAACCCACCAAACCCAAAACAAAGGCAACTCTGGAAGATGAGATCCCATAGCAACTGCCAGTGACAAAACAAATGTCACCACAAACCACTGCTGCTACTTCCTCACAGCAGTTAGTAGAAATATCTCCACCATTGCCTCAAACTCCTCCTGTATCCTCACAAAAGGATCAGGTTATAAGCACAGGGACCCCACAATATGAAGCTCTGGACCCAATCGGATCCATCTTCCTCAGTCCTGATCCTAAGGACATGTCTCTTTCAACTCCCATACCCTCACCAATCATACTACCACAATCCATGCTACCTTTGTTGCATGCAGTTGATATAGCTCAGATACAAACCAGTTCCTCTCAATCACTCATCAAAGAGAGTACACTCCAACAAGTGACTGGGTCTGATGCCTATACCTCTGCTATCCCAGCAACAACTGAGGAGGTTACACTGCAGGAGTTACAAGTAACGCCTGTCAGTAGTTCAAGTGGAGCAGCAACTACAAATGTTGGATCAACAGATCTACATATGGACAGTTGTTTCATTAATAAGTCTCCCTTGAAGGCAATTTCTTCTATAGCACCTTTGATAACCACCAGTGAGTTTGTTTTAACCACTGGTACCATCAAAGGATTATCAAGTGCTGAAGAAAGAAGTCCCCAGTACCAAGAACAAGGGGCATCAATGGGTGATTTTTGGGACTCAGTTCCTAAGTCTCACATTGGTACAACCACTGCTGGTGGGGATTCAGATGATCCCATTAAAGTGGGTGATGATTCAAAGTATCAGGAATTGACGGGCAGAGTTGAAAAACTTGAAACATCAGTTGCTGAGATAAAGGATATGGTGCAGCAGCTGCTAAAAGCTCAAAAAGCACAATCCACTGCTGCTCCAGCTCAAGCATCTGCACAACCTGCACCTGCTGCAAATGAGCTGTGGAATATTTTCCAGCCCATACTTGAAAAACAAAAACAGATGGCTGATCAGCAGCATGAAATACATGTGAAAATGCTGACAAACATGGTGGAGTCGAGATTTAAAGATACTCAAGCAGACATCAAAGCTATCAAGGCTCATCTCCAAAGCACATCTGGAAAAGTTCCCTCTACCATCCTGTTCATGGATAACCCCCTTGCCGATAATGCCAAAAAGGGGGAGAATATCAAGCAGTTGAAGAAAAAGGGAATTGAAGATGGTCTGTATGTTGAACAAGAAAAAGAAAAACAGACATCTAAATCCTCAAAAGGTTCAAAATCTCAAACTTCCATCCAAACAGCTGATACAACAGTAGTTACAAAAACTGCTGTCAGTAGCCAAACAGCTGTCATCTCATCAACACACACAACTCCATCACACACCACCAAAACCACTGCCCTACCACCATCATCATCATTACCTCCTGCCATAAAGCAGAAGACAGCAGAGGTTACAACATCTGCTGTAATAACAACAGTGGTTGAAGCACCAGTTGTTTCAACAGCTGTTAGTTAATCACAAACCACTGCCATTCAATCTCAAACCACTGAGCCACCCAAGACATCATCAGCCTTTCCTACAATAAAAAGGAGAAGGATTTTCATACCTGATGATTCACCACCACCATCACCACCACCATCAAAAACTACCTCACCACCTTCAACCCCTGCTCAAAAGCAGAAGACATCTACTGACACATCAGTAGTTGTAATGACAACAGAGGTTGAAACACCAGTTGTTTCAACAGCTGTTTGTCAACCATCTACCACTGCTCTCATCATCCCCATATCACAACCAAAA
This sequence comes from Helianthus tuberosus, assembly GCA_030545235.1. Lineage (NCBI taxonomy): Eukaryota > Viridiplantae > Streptophyta > Magnoliopsida > Asterales > Asteraceae > Helianthus > Helianthus tuberosus. The sequence goes on along the minus strand of CM060387.1, from coordinate 48,815,211 downwards.
TCCTCTTTATCAGTAAAGCTTCACAAAAGAAAAAGACAAACAACTCAGCCTACTGATGAAAAGTATGATCCTGTTGCTGCTAAATATCCTCTGGAACTAGAAGCTGTGAAAAATGAGATGAAACAATTTTACACTGAGGATGATCCTTCAAAAAGAAGATTTCCTTCTCTCATAGGCTTCGTAATTCCAGATGACATGGATGAATATCTTGAGATGAAAGCAAGGCAAGCAAAGATTAGAGCTAAGCTTGAATGCAAAGATGAAGGTGATGAAGCCATTGCAGAAAGAATGGTACTCTTGCTCACAAAATTCAAGCTGATGGAAGACTATGCACAAGATCTGATCAAAGAAAAGACAGATCAACGAAAAGCAATGAGAAAAGAGTATCTTGCATATATAATGAAAGAAAAATTCTATCAAGCTGAAGAAAACCAATTTGAAGAGTGGCCACTGGTTTCCTTGAAGCATGAAGCAAACAGGATTGAAAGGGTTAAAAATGATCCAAGTAAGAAGAAGACAGCTCCAAATTGGAATAAGTACAAAAAGCTAATTGCTGATCTTACTTCTGAATACAAAAAGAAAAAGCAGGAACAAATAGATGCTAAGGTGGATACTGCTGAAGCCATAGCAAAATGGACAAAGCAGTATACCGATGAGGCTTATGAACGGCTGAAGAAAAGAAACATAACAGTCTCAGGCACTTCTAAAAGGCTAGACTACAACAAGATAGAACAACAGCTGGATGCTCTCAAAACACTGATCACATCAAAAGTTAACCCAAGCCTTGTGATAAACCAAGAAAAAGGGAAACTGTTGACCAGTGAAGAAGAAAAAGAAAAGGAGGCTGAGTACTTCACAGATGTCATCAAGAAAATGGATCTAAAAGAAGATAACTCAGTGAAACTTCAAAACCTTTTTAAAAGGGTACTAACCAAACCTGCATCACCAAACACTTCAACAGAATTGACAGACATTGAAAGGCAAGAGCTGATCGAAAGAGAAACTGCAGAAGATATAGCTGCAGCAAATGATGTCATCGATATGGCCTTCAAAAGTATGTCTGAAAGTTTACAAATTTTCACAAGGCCAACATCTCCAAGCTCATCTGAAAATAATTCTCTCCCAAGAAACCCATTGGGTTCAAAAATACTAAAGTGGCTCTCTGATCAAAAGACCCATGTATTGACTCTGGTCAGATCCAATGGCGAAGTGAAGTACATATCAAGGAAAGAAGCACTAGGCCTTGGTGTTGAAGATTTGCAGGATCTCCTTGAACTTTCACTGTGCAGGGATGAGGATGACTCAAGTTCCAAAGACTTTGAAGCAGAATTTAAAAGACAAGCTAAGGAACTTCTGATGAGGAATAAAGATCCAGAATAATGAAGGGTTTTGGCATTATCTGTTCCAGGGGGAGATTGTTGGGATTGAACCCCGCCAGAGGAACATATATTGAAAGCCAAAACCGGATCATGACAGTGGATTCACAATAAGCAGCAGTTTACACTGAGTCTTATCCCTTGAAAGTGATTATAACATCTGATGGTCTTACATCCACTGCCCGGATACAACTGCTGCTGTTCTTCTAACTACTGATAAAGCCAGAAAACTGCTGAGAAGAAAATACTGCTGGTACAATCTACTAATGACAAAGCACTGCCCAATCAAGGACTGATCAACCTTGAGGAAAGCACTGACATAAAAAAGAGCAGTAGTTTAGTATATCATATGTTTCATGTATAGTCAGTAGTTAAGGTTTAGCAGTGTTTGTATAAGAACAGTAGATACAGGTTGTTAAGTTGTTAGATGTCGCTTTCATGGTGACGTCAGCTGAGATGCCTCAGCGGTTTGGATTGTCTATAAATGGAACAGTACTCTGTACTGTTACATTTGATCGTTTTGAGTGAGTTCTTCTCCTCAATTCAATCCTTTCATCTTGTGCAACCAACCACTGTAGTATCAGGCTGTGGGGGAGCTTAGTTTGTAAGCTTGCAATGTAATCTTTTGCTTGGAATTGTAATCTTTCGACTCTATGAAAAGCAAATGTTTATCAAACTATTTTCTCCGTTGATTGTGTTTACAAAGTTTGTTATTCATTTCCGCTGCACTCCACATTGTTTCATATTCATTCATTGTTCAAATTATACAAACAAACACAATCATTAGAGCCTCCGATCCTAACAATTCAGTAAAAATATTTATTTTATCAAGTTACATCAGTAAGATATCATACATATGTGAGGTTTATTATTTATGGCCAAACTATGCACCGTAGGGGCATTTTGGTCATTTCACATATGCTTTTAAGGTTAATTTTGGAAATCTGAGTTCAAGACATATACTTACTGTTAAAGTATAAAAAAATATTTTTAAAATCAGTAGGTAACAAGTCTTAGGCGTTAAATATGGTTTTAAACCATACTATGCGCCTAATTAGCGTAAAAGTCGGTAATTGACGGTATTCAAGATGTTTTTAAAATTCTGAAGTTTTGATCAGTTTCTAATGCTTAAAATATTTATTTAACCTATGATATCAGTAGGAAAAGGTTTGGTATGCAAATCATATGTTAAACTCATTTTATTAACAAAAGAGCATTACCGTCATTTACCGAATTTATGCTAGAACTTTATGTTATGGTTAGTATAAAATTTGACAAAAATTTCCAAAAATCCCTAAATATTATATCATAACAGTGGGTAGTAAGTTTGGTGCCAAAAATTGGGTTTAAATATGATTTATGCTAAAAATGCAATTTAATTAACAAAAAGCTTTTGTTTTATGATATCTTGCATATTGCATAACTTTTATTTTAGACCAGAAACTGATGTCAAATTTTTAGGACATACTTATATATCAGTAATAGTCGTAGATATGTATCTATTTGTATAGGCTGTTTGTGTTGTTATATTTGTCTTGTTTACCATGCACTCTTTTACCACTCATGTTATGTTGGTAACTCCATACACACACACACACACATACACCTCATGTTCTATATTTTTTCTCTTTCTTGCCTGGGTGTTTTGGAGCCGAGGGTCTCACTGGAAGCAGCCTCTCTATCCCTAGGGATAGGGGTAAGGTATGCCTACATCCCACCCTCCCCAGACCCTACCAATAGCTCTGCTATTTGTGGGATTTTACTAGGTATGATTGATTGATTATATATCAGTAATAAAGCTTTTTGTCCTCTCACATTTTCAAAAATCTCGTTTTTATAACATAAGGGCAAAATGGCCAACTTTTAAGCATTTAACGGAAACATGTAAATGATTCAGATTTCTAAGGGACCATGTAGTATGACCTTAGAGGGTTATACTAACATATCATATGGTCACAAAGGAACCCTAAGGCATGACTAAACTAATCTAATTCGGGTCAGAACTGAAAGTCAAAGCAAAAGTCTACTTTTGCGACTTTCGGTTGCGAACCGAGCCTAATATTCAGAATTGTCGGGTTGAACATGCCTAAACATGTTCTTATATTATTTACCAAATCATTTAAGTGATAAAACGTATTTTATAGCTTCTACATTATCAGTTATGAATTATTTTATAAAAACTGACTCGTTTGACTTTTCCGTTAAGTACTTTGACCCGACAATTGACTGAGACAACGTGATAATTAGAAGGTGCCCTTTTAAGGGTTTAACACCTACATAATTACCAACACATAGCCATTTTTAAATTGAATAATGGCTAGACCGTTAGTGATTAATCACAAAGTCAAAGTATCATTACGATATCTTTGACTTTCGGTCATTAAGCTAATAAAACCGTAACTATAGAAGCTAAGAACGCTTACAAGAGCCCTTAGCACGAAAATTAGACTTGAGAAAGCTTCCTAGATAACCAGGATGCTCCATAGAAGTTTTTGAGAGCTTGAGCAATTGGGAGTTTGTGAATTTTTGAAGTGCAAGGAATGAGACTGCCCCAATGCCTCTATTTATACTACTTCAAGGCTTCCTCTGATCAATCCAGGTGTTATAGGTTGTTCCCAGATGTTAACATGTGTCCCAAGTGGCTTTGAATACCAGCAAATAGTCCCTAGTTTCGAAATATTGCATGCAATGGTGAAGAAAACGCAGAACCTGCACCTGTGCATGGTTTTCTGCCAGTTTTAGGCCGTCACGTCACGCGGCGGCAGAAGAGTGGAGGTGTGGCGTGACGCCACCCCTAGGGTGACCAGCACAAAAGTTTCAAACATGGCAGTTTCAACCCCTGGACCTTTTAAAACGTAATAACTTTCATTTCAAGCACTTTTAACCCATAAAGTTTATATTTGGATAATCTTTAGGATAAAACCAAACATCGTTAGGTTCGGTTTCGTTAAACGATAACCGAAAACACTAGTTTTGCCTCGTTGACGCTTTTAACCCTTTATTTACGAAAGTTAACGTATTTATATCAAACGATATCGAAACCTCGTGAAATTTTTGTCACTTATTCTTAGGAGTAAAATTAATCGTTACAAAGCTCCGGGTTCATTAAAAGGTCACTCAGAGGTAGTAAATTAACATGTTGACACTTTTAATCCTCGCGTCTTGTAAACTTTCACTTTCTTTCACAAATGGTTTCATACGTAACACAATTTATTCGTTTAAGAGTATATACGTCGTGTAGGGTTGTTGAGAGGCATAATTTTCATATGTTGACACTTTGGATCCTTCTACACACATACTTTCTTTGTTCGTCAACTTTAGTCCTTCGAAATCAATTCATTACACGTTTACAGTTCATGACACGTGTCTTTATTATATTGTACATGATTTTGCGAGGTGTTACAATTGGATATGCTTCGCATAGTAAGTCTTACCGATTGTTGGATGACGAATCAGGTATAGTTGTAGAATCCAGAGATGTAGAATTCTTTGAGAACAAGTTTTCTGGAGATGATGAAAATTCAAATTACACCACAACTTCTAGTACTTCTGGAAAAAGAGTCCAACCTTCACCAATAGTTGAAGAACCAAGGAAAAGTACTAGAGTTAGAAAAGAGAAAAGTTATGGAGATGATTTCTTTTCTTACCTAGTTGAGGGAACTCAAAAGAAAGTGACGAGAGAGGTCATTTTCGCTGTAAAATTGGATGATGATCCTAAAACTTTCAGCAAAGCAATGTCATCAAGAGATGCTCCTTTATGGAAGGAGGCAGTCAATGATGAAATGGATTCCATTATGGGAAATGGAACTTGGGAGTTAGCTGATCTACCCAAGGGAAAGAAACCTATTGGATCCAAATGGATTTTCAAAAAAAAAAGTATCATCCAGATGGATCCATATCTGCCTATAAAGCGAGATTAGTTGCTAAAGGGTATAGGCAGAGAGAAGGGATCGACTATTTTGATACATATGCACCTGTGGCTGGAATTAGTTCTATTAGAACTCTAATAGTGGTGTCTGCTTTGAAAGGTCTATACATCCATCAAATGGATGTAAAGACTGCATTTCTAAATGGGTATCTAAATGAGGAGATTTATTTGGAGCAACCAGAAGGATTTGTGATGCCCGGACAAGAGACCAAAGTGTGTAGACTTATTAAATCTCTGTATAGTAATAAACAAGCTCCTAAACAGTGGCATGAGAGATTTGATACCACTGTGACTGCTTTCGGTTTTCTACACAATAGTGCTGACAGATGTATTTATACTAAGTGCAAACCCGGTTATACAGTCGTGATTTGTCTCTATGTTGATGATATGTTGATCATTGGCACTCACCTTGAAGGTATTTCTGAAACTAAGAAATATTTGTCCTCGAACTTTAAGATGAAAGATCTAGGAGAAGTTGATACCATTCTTGGGATCAAGGTGAAAAGAACTGGAAGTCAGATTTCTCTAAGTCAATCTCATTACATAGAGAAAATTCTGACTAAGTTTCAACACTTAAATATTAAAGAGTTTAATACCCCGATTGATCCAAATGTGAAACTTAAAGTGAACTCTGGAAGAGCAGTGGCTCAACTGGAGTATGCGAGTGCTATTGGAAGTATGATGTATGCAACGCATTGCACTCATCCTGACATTGCTTTTGCTGTAAGCAAACTGAGTCAGTATACTGTCAATCCAGGGATAGAACACTAGAAGGCAGTGGGTAGAGTACTTGGATACCTGAAAAGGACCAGTAACTTAGAACTGACATACACGTCTTCTTCCAGAATACTCGAAGGTTATTCTGATGCAAGCTGGATTGATCACACCAGTGATTCAAAATCTACAAGTGGGTGGATTTACACTCTGGCAGGAGGAGCAATTTCTTGGGCGAGCAAGAAACAGACGTGTATTGCCCACTCAACTATGGAAGCTGAGTTCATAGCACTAGCTGCGACTGGTAAGGAAGCAGAGTGGATTAGAGATCTACTTACTGACATCCGTCTGTGGGATGTTCCAATGGCGTCCATTCCCATGTATTGTGATAGTGATGCCACACTATCTAAAGTATACAACGCAGTGTATAATGGGAGGTCAAGACACATAGGTCTTCGGCACAATTATGTGAGACAACTGCTTGAAAGTGGTACCGTCAAGGTTGTCTATGTCAAGACGAGTAGGAACTTGGCATATCCGTTTACTAAACCTCAGTGGAGAGAGTTGGTTGTGAATACCGCGAGAGACATGGGTCTAAAACCACAATAGAATCGTTAGTGATGGAAACCCAACTTGAACTTAGTACTCCTATTTCTCAAGTTTAATGGGTAAAAACGAAGTCACGTAACGATAGAAGGTACTATCAAATTTTGATAGATCCATGTGAGGTATGATAGTACGTCGTTGCCGAGAACAAGGGTGAGCTAATGCTCTTAACAAAGTTTTGGAGGCATCCAAGCAACGTGGATGATGTAAAACTTCGCCTATATGATCTAGGGGTGGTGCCGCCTCAGGTGAAGATTAGTGGTTTATCTTCTAAAGGGTCATGAAAAGGATTTATAGCGCACGACCATATTCGTGCTCAGTGAGAACGCAAAGTCAGCTGGTGATGTCTGGGGGTAAACCGAAGGGGGCTATCAGGTTAATGGTTTAATTCCATAGGATACCATCAAATCTGTCTCTTCTTGTTTATCAACATAAACTGGTTTATTCTTCGTGACACCTAGTGACATCATCAGTCTAAGTGAAAGGAAATATTCCAACTTGGTGGGGGATTGTTGGAAATATTAAAGGATAACATACAAGTTGGTATGTTTCCTCCATCCCACATTGGTGAGGGAAGTGAAATTTGAGTGCTTTATAAGGGATTACTCCTTATGGGCCACCAAAGTGTTAAATGGGTTGAGAAGTGGATAAAGCCCACACGCGCGCCGAGCCGAGCCGAGCCGCGAGCTCGCGAATGGGCGCACTTTGCACTTCGCACGTACGCATCGTCGCGAGGAGCTGAGGAGTTTTTATTTTTAGTTAGGGTCCAGTTCAGGTGCATCAGATGTGTGGATCGAATGAGATAAGATTGAGATAGAGGTGAATTCGAAATAGTGGGGGTTATCTTATTATCTCTAGTAATTCGAATTCGTGTGGGATATCTCCAGCAACCGAATTTGGTTCTGGATGGTTATCCCACTCCCCGTTTTTCTCATTCTATGGTATGATCACAGGCTATAAATAAAAGCCTCCTGCTACCCATTCAAGATACATAATTTCACAGCCTCCTCCCACCTTTCTGTGCTCCAGATTTTTTCTCCAGCTTCTGCGTTTTCTGGTTTCCATTGCTGTTGGAATACCGGATCAGTTCTGCATTAAATCCTGGGAGTTTACGCTGCAGCTCACAGCAATACGAGCGCGTAAAATCCTTTAAGGACAAGAATCATCCGTGCAGTTCGAAGATCGTTTTTCCTAATCGCCAGGTTGGTTTTAATTTTGTGTGTTCTTTAAATTCGTCCGATAACGCAACAGTCTTCTTCTACATTTCTTTAATCAGTTTGCTCAAGTTGGAACAAACTGGTTTGGCCAATAACTCGGTAATTAATAAAGTTTATATTAATTTACTGTTTGAATGAAATATTTAAAAAAAAAAAGGAAAGGGATGTGAATGCTCTAATGGTGGGTTTCCTCCATAATAATATTCTTAAATAAGTCAGGCCTGATCCCGTCTAAAAAAACTCACGTATTGGAGGTAAGAAATCCATGTGATCATTTAAACATCCTTCAAGAATAAAATAAGATAATAATAATAGGATGAACTTAATATTCATATAAGATGGTGATCCTTTGAATTAAGATGACCGTTGTGTCGTGTTGACCAAATTATGGTGGCAGAGGTAACGGTCATCTTAATTAAGCAACGGTCATCTTAATTCAAAGGATCGCCAACTTTAGGAATAGGTCTCCACCTTTCCTCCTAGGTACGCTGCCCCCGGACCCCGCCATGGGGGCGTTGCTCCCTTGGAATCCCCGTAGATTACGGGCTCCGCCCGTACACTTCGAATTATAATAACTCAAACAAACATGCACTTCCGCATCTCCTAACTTGTTTGATGTGTATTATTATTCACTTTTATCACCAAGTCAGTCCCGATTACACTAAAATATCTAACAATTTTTAGTTTTTATAAGGGAATATATGATATTTTTTTGTTTTTTTAAGTATATATGAAATTTATATGGGTATATATGAAATTAATTCTTAAAAAAAACCTTTGTTTTAAGAATATTTAGCATGTGGAAAAAGTGATCATGATGCTGTTTCACATCACCCTAAAAAACTACCGAAAAAAAATAATAATAAGACCATGCGTAGTGATAAGAGTGAATAATGCTCCCACCTTTGGACGTTTTCCGCCATGTGGCAGTACAGTCAGCAAGGGCATTATTGGGCGTTTTTTTTTTTTTTTTCTAAAATGGGTGTAGTGGGGATGTGGACATTATGTTAAAGGGTGTAAAAAATTAAATAAAAATAAAAAAAAACCAATAAAAAAAGCTATTGGACTAAAAAAAGGAAGATTAAATGCTATTGGCAAAGTTTTCTTCTTCAAAGCGTGATTCAAAACACGCCAAGGAGGTTTTTTCGAAAAAAATGCTAGATCACGCCCAAGGGGTGGGGGTTTGGCGTTTTCGAGCGTGATTGATGGGAAAAACGCCGGGATCATGCCCACTTCGCTTGGCTAATAAAAATAATCAATTAAATCTCTTTAATTATATCGATACTTGATAACCTGGTAATATTCGTTCTCAATTTTGATGGCAGCAAACTGAGTTCGTCATTCTCCGTATCCATTGCAGGGGACACTCCATATTCATCGTTGGTTACTCGTTTTTTTCTCTCCATTAAATGTTTGTTCCCAATCCGATCTACAGCTTCTGTTCAAGGCTTTTTTTTTTTGTAAAAAATGGTACCATATGTGCGAGTACAACCTTGAACCTGTTCGATGAAATGCCCCAATGAACATGTTCGATGAAATGCCCCCAACGAATATGCCCAATGAACATGTGTTGAAATGCCTCTACACATCATGAAAACATACAAGTACATTGTTGCTTTATTAGAAAACACAGATTTACAACATGCTTGACACTATTTTACAGTAGCTTTTATAAAGATGTACCTCTAATAAATCAAAAGGATCTAGACATTCAATGTATCATAGCTAAAGGATGAAAGATGGACAGGCTAGGTAAATAGCCAAATTCGGGTTCAAGTCGAAACATGTCATTTTCTTTAGTAACGGTTGATACGACCAGCGAGGTTGTTTTATCCATTATTTAAAATTTTAATGTCTAAATCATGAATTTAAAAACAATTTAATTACGAAGATATTGACTGGTTGGGTTGAAAAATAACCGCGGTTTTATGGGTCTGCAGGCAAGTGTGCTTCATTGGCTAATTGGGCTGAAAAGAAACGGCCTTTTTTTGGTGGTTATACTGACTTTGCTACCCTTACAAATCCACAGTGGACGAATCGGTTGACCTTGACAATTTCCTCAAGAGAACCATGCAGAACAACTCTTCACTCGCTAACTCGGTCCAACCAAATTGCTTGAACCTATTATCTGGATCTGTTTCGCAAAACTATGGATCTGCACAGTTTTAGCCCCAGTTTTATCCTCAAAGTTTATCTTGTGTAGTTCACTTAGATGACCCGTTTCATTTTTATTCGCTATATTTTATCCGTTTCATTTTTATTCACTATATTTTGACCTGTTTCAAATCTATTCGCTATATTTACCTGTTTGACCCATTTCATTTTTAAATCTCTTTATACACATCATTTTCCACGAGCATATTACTGATGAAGCAGTGCAACGGTAGCATATTAAGATTTATCAAAATCTCCTACTCGTAGGTAACTCATCTTTGACTTTAGAACATAACTGATAACACCAACATTCTATAGGATATAATTAACCTGGAATTGTTCAAAAGGCAGCAACAAGCTTCAGTTTCATTAAATGCATCTAAACCATTGTTAACATGTACAGATTCAAAAAGCTAAATAAGAAAAGCTCTACTATTTGAATACATTGGAGAAAATCCACAATCTCATTATCAACTAACCTCTAACTAAGAGCTAGAGTACTCAAACAAGTGAAATCATAACAACTCTACAAAATTGCCAATTCTTCAAGTCGATTCACATGTCATCCTTCTCTTTCTTTTTCTTTTAATGCCTCGTATGCCTGAAAACCAAGTATTAGTAGGATATTGACAATTTCCGGCCATTAAAAAAGAATTATATTTACACCCATTAATTATTAATAAAGATAAATCTTACCTTCTTTTTCTGACATCCGCTGATATAATGACCCACTCCATGGCAATAAGAACTTCTGTTTTTTGGCGCTTCTAAGGAAGACTTGATTTTAGTTGCACTTTTAGGACGACCTTTAGTATTCGTATAAACTACTGGATCCCGAATAGAAATCTGAGGCATCATGTTAACTTGCGAACTTCCCACATTAGAATTTTGTGAATTAGTCTCAAATCGTTTCGGCTTTGTTCGAATACTTTGCTCTTCTAAAAACTTTAACAAGATGGAATTTAGTTTCTTTATCTCAGATGGAGAGTTTCTTGCTTGTTCAACTACTTTTCTAAAATTTAATTGAACACACCATAATGCTAACGCACTGACTTCGTTTCCACTATTTATGTCTTCGAGCCCAATAGTGCAGTTATCCGACTTAAACCTAGCATCTAGTGTCCACCTAGGTAAAATATAATGATCAGGAAGGGTTTCAACATGCTTTTTCTTCAAGACATATAAGATATGTTTGCATAATATCTCCCATAGGTTTCAAACTTTGCACATGAACATGTGACATCTATCTTATTTGAGATACGAAAGTTAACATTTCTCTAATATATTTTATCAATATCCAATTGCCCAACCATATATTTGATTTCTTCAAAATTCCTACTTATTGTCTCATGAGTTAGATTCATAGTAGCTTCGGTCCATTCTTTTTTTAATACATCAAAAAGCTTTCTAGTGTAGCGTGAACTTGCTTTTGCCTTTATCAAATTAACAGAAGAAAGAATTGGCTTGGAGTTCATGGTCTCTAAGTCTTCATCTTCTTCGGCAGCCCTTCGAGAATCAACAACATTATCATACTGGCTTACGAACTCATTTACCATGGTCTTTGAGTTCACATATCCATCAAAAAAGGAATGAATACTCTCGCTTCTTCCGCTTGATGTCATGCCAGCAAAAAAACAATCTTTCAAGAAGGCCTTAGCCTAGTATTTATGTTGGTTATACATCTCCGTTATCCAACTGCCACTTTCAAAATTATATTTTGCACATAATAACTCCCATCGAGTTTCAAATTCTTCAATTGTATTACTCTTTACCCACTCTATGTGTGATTCTTGAAAGTCACTATAGCGAGCTATAAGAGGTCGAAGATGTTCAATCTCATGTTTCTTAATATGCCATGAACAATATCGATGTCGAGTTTTTGGAAAAAAAACTCTTCTAATTGCATTGCCAATAGCTCTGTCTTGATCGGTAATTATTGCTGACGGTACTTGTCAAACATGCATTTTAAGAAATTTTGAAATAACCATTCAAAAGTATCTTGTTTCTCATTTTCTAAAAGTGCATCACCAAAAAGTATGGACTGGCCATGATGATTTACCCCAACAAATGGAGCAAACAACATCGTAAATTTGTTGGTCATATATGTGACATCAAAAACAACGTCTCCAAATTTTATATACGAGTCTCTTGATCTCCCGTCAGCCTAGAAAATATTTCTTGTAGACCCATCATCGAACAAAACCACAACAAAATATGACTAGGGTCTCCTATTAGTTTGTCTTAGAAATGTTTAATAAGCCCATAAAATTCCTTACCTTTATATTGTTTTCACTGATCTGCTAATATATCTGCACATTGCTTTGATGAAACGTCATTTTCATTTGAATTTTTCATCGTATTTATGACCTTCTTGATTTGACAAGGTTTCAACCCGGATTGGCCAAGTTCCGACACTAGAGCCTTGCATGCCATTGAATGGTGCAACTTCCCATGAGACCGGTGTTTCATTACTTTGGTAGGGGTGACAGTTAGCTCATGATTATGTGAATCGTTAAATCTATCCACGAACCATTTCCCATCTTTACTTCTTGAAATCCGAATAAATGCTTCGCACCCGGTCCTTAAATCTCTACGTCGTTTGTTAACATCATAACTATTACACTTCATGTCTTTAAAACCTTCTTTGCCACATACATATTTCCTTCGATATAGCTCATTTGTCACCTTATTTTTGTAAAGCCGAAGAAATACATATTGCAAATCCATGTAAAAACGCATAGCGATTGTAGAACTCATATGCATCATCAGGAGAATCGAAAACCATTCCCATTACGTCATTAGCTTCTTCTTTCTCAAACCCTGAATCTATGTTTACATCATTTATTTTCTTTGTTTCATCATCAGGACCGTTATTGATGACTAAATACCCTTCTGCATCAACTTCTTCAATTAGATGTGATTCGAAATTCATTGTTTTATATGTCTCCTGTATGAACAAAAGTTAAAACTACATATATCAAATTAATCAAGTGAAATTGTTGGAAAGTATTTGTATGTATGAATTTTGAATAACAATAATCAGTTTACACATCAGTTTACCTCCATGATCGACATACTAGAAATCAAATTAATGGGTACGAAATAAGGTACAGAACAGTGATCTTGATGAACAAATGTCACACCCCGATATTTCCACATATTACCGGTGGGCCCGGTGGGGGAGTATTGTGACGTAGTTGATATCATCATAGTCAATATACACAATATAATAGCACATCGGAAGGCTTTGGTAGATAATTACTATTACAAACCATAGTGACCGAATGTTCAATTAAAAGAATATACAGACTGGTTGTAATAGAGATCCACAGGCGGATCATAAACAAAATACAAGAAACTGAAATAACAGACTTCAGGCATCTAAGGATTCGCATGATCCTCTTATATGACACCAAGTAGCTCCAGCCTAGTTTCGTGAGGTACCTGTCACTTAGTCTTTGGAAAATACGTCAGTTTTCACTGGTAAATACAATTAACCGACTCATTTGAAAAGAGTTTATGAAAATTAATTTAAGTGCACAAGGCACAAACCATTTATAACTTGGGACAATTATTTAAGATAATCTTGTATACAGTTTTACATGTTTGTCATACATATGGGTCCGGTTTGGAAGCCGATCATGATTAACCGACTCAACACTTAAAAACCCACGGAGGAGTTATCCCCAACATGTGGGTTATTTAGCGTTTGCATCTGTCAGGTGTATGCCTACACCTCGTGCATAGGCCGTGGCCATTTTCAAATGAAATGAGCGGAGGATATCCAGGACATGGTCGTATTAACCCCCAATGCTTATGTTATCAAACAAAACAGATTAAAACGGGTTATGCAATTTATTAATCACAAGCCGATTAAATGATTTCATACCCGACCAAGCGGTATTATTATAATACCACTTCCCAAGCCCGTATAAGGGAAAATAAGTTAAAAGTATTTACCTGAGCTAGATGTGTTAAGATGTAACTCAGCCGTATGTTTCCTAAAGATTTATGTAAATACCTTCTACTGAGGCCTACTGAATCTGTATGGAAGGTTTATTAACCTATTAGGATACTAATGGATCTTTATTTAAGTCCAAGACTTAGACCGGTTAGTTTGAACGATACTTAACGGTTCTATACGCTAGATTAAGCGAAGACCGGAATAGAACGTGATTTAGACCCGACAAGTTTGGATACTTGTACAATATGGGTAAACTAATCACATTCTGGATTTTGAAGTGAAAATGATAAGGTTAAACCCATTTCGGCTATTTTATGTAAACTAGTCACATAAGCCGAATCGAACGCATAACTGCATAACGGGTAACCAATTAAACCATATACAAGTCCCACAAGTTATTATGCTTAGAATATGTTAACACATCAGTAGGATGTTAACATTTATGCCCAAAAAGTATTTAAAACCAATTTAAGTCCCGTAGGGGCATTTTGGTCATTTTAACATTTATAAAAGAGGTTTTATAGTAAACTGATATTCTGGTCTTAAGTAATCAGTAAAAATATTTATTTTATGTTGTTATATCAGTAAGATATCATACATATGTGTGATTTACCATTTATGGCCAAACTATGTCCCGAAAGGGTATTTTGGTCATTTCACATATGCGTTTAAGGACATTTTTGAAAGTCTGAGTTCATGACTTATACCTAATGTAATAATATTAGAATTTATTTATAAATTCAGTAGGTAACAAGTCTTAGGTGTTAATTAGGGGTTTAAACCATACTATACACCTAATTAGTGTAAAAATCGCTAATTGACGATAATTAAGATGTTTATGGAAATCTGAGATTTTGATCAATCTCAAGTGTTCAAAATATTTTATTTAATATATAATATCAGTAGGAAAAGGTTTGGCATTCAAATCACATGTTAATCTCACCTTATGCATAAAAGGGTATTATCGTCATTTACCGAATTATACAAGAACTCAATGATATGATCAGTTTATAATCTGACCAAAAATCCTAAAAATTCCTAAAACCAATATCTTAATAATAGGTAATGATTTTTGTTTCAAAATCCATGTTTATAAATGCTTTATGCAAGATAGCGTAATTTAATTAATAAAAAGTTTCAATTTACGATACCTTGCATAACTTTAGTTTGAGACCAGAAATGGAAGTCAAGATTCTTGGACATACTTATATATCAGTAATAAAGGTTTTTGTCCTCTCACATTTTCAAAAATCTCGTTTATATGTCAAAAGGGCAAAATGGGCATTTATAAGCATAATAGCGAAACTTAGCATATAATTCAGAATACAAATGACCAGGTAATATAACTCCAGATGGTTATACTACAATATAATGTGGTCCTAATGTAAGCTTAAAACATAGAAGAATTAAGCTTAATCGGGTCAGAACTGAAAGTCAAAGCAAAAGTCAAGCTTTTGCGACCTTCGGTTGTGAACCGGTCCTAAACTCAGAATTGTCGGGTTGAACCTGTTTGAACATGTTCTAATAATAATTACTAAGTTATTAGAGTGTTAAAATATAATTTATAACCTCTGTATTATTATTTTTAATTATTATTCATAATTCTGTCCAGTTTGACTTTTTAACTAATTAGTTTGACCCGACAATTAACTAAGCAAACAAAATAATTAGGAGGTGCCCTTTTAAGGGTTAATCACCTACCTAGTTATGGTCACATAACCATACTCAATTCGAATAATGGATGGACCATTTGTGTTTAAAATGAAGGTCAAAGTTAGTTTACGATAACTTTGACTTTTCGGTTTAAAAATTAAAAAATGAACTAAAGAAGGAGGCTAAGACACTTACAAAGGGTCCTAGCTATCGTTTCCACAAAAACAAGCTTCCTTTTGGGTCAGGAACCACCAGATGAGAGAGTAGAGAAGATTTGAGTGTGATGAGCAAATGAAATGTTCAACACAAGACCCCTTTTATAGGTAAATGCCATGGAATAAGATCATCACATCTGTTATGGGGGTGTTTAGGATCACCCCAGGTGTCCTAGTGGTATTATAAAACCGTCAACAAGCTCCTAGAATCATTTTGGAAGTGTTTAAGGCGGTGGAACAGGCTGCAACCAGCAGCTGTCAACATTTTGCAGAACTGGGCGTTTCTCGCGGGCCGCGTAGGACTCAAGGGGAGTCTTCGCGGGCCGCGACAACCTTGATTCCAGGTAAAAATTGTTTCAGCTTTGGTAGTTTCAGTCTCTGGTCCTTTGTAACTTTATTTAACTTTATTTTAGACACAAAAGGCCCTTTATAGTTAGTTTGTGGAGGATCATGAGAGTATAACCAAACTCCGTGGATGATCATGAGAGTATAACCAAACTTCGTTTAGCCCAAAATTTTGAAAACTTGCGTAACGATCTCGAAACCAAGTGAAACTGATATTACTTATTCTTGAGAGTATACTTGAACTGATATTACTTATTCTTGAGAGTATATTTGAACATTACGAAGCCTCGGGTTCGTTAAAAGATCACTCAGAGGTAAGAATTAACATGTTGACACGTTTAACCCCTGTAGTTTATAATCTTTCGATTATTTTCACAAACGGCTTCTTATATTCAAATAATTACTTGTTTGAGAATATATTCTTCGTGTATGGTTATTCAGAGGCACAAGTTTGGCATGTTGACACTTTTAGTCCCTTCGGGCACATATTTTCGTCGTTTGTCAACTTTAGTCCTTTAAACTCAAACTTTCGTATATTTAGAGTTTAGGACACGTGTCTTTACATAATTGGACACGTTTTTATGTGGTGTTACAACAAAAGTTAAAACTACATCTATCAAATTAATCAACTGAAATTGCTGGAAATTATTTGTGAAGAAACACCAAACTAATCTGGTAATTAGTTTGTGGTATGTGTCTCGACAAATAAACGTTAATCTTCTTTGCCTCGTCTAAGTTGCTGTAATGATGATCCTGCAAAATAGTAACACACCATAAGCTCGTTACAAGGAGGAGAATAAGGGGTTCTCCTTGTAACCAACCTCTGGCATGAGAATAAGTATCTGTTTTGAAGATAATAGTGTGTGTATAAAGTGAGAGATTAAGAGAGCGATCCTTAAACCTGGAGGTGAAGTTCACTATTTATAGCCTAGGTGGTTTGTGAAGGAGATGGGCTGATGGGCCTTGGGCCTATAGTCGTGTTAGTGCAGTATGTCTATCGCCTCCGTCATCTCAAATCGTAGCTGAAACAGTTTAATTTTAGACTTTATAGTGTTATGTTTAGTAAAAGGGAATAGAAGTAATAATCGTGGTGGTAATGGAAATCGCCCACAAGTAAACAATGGAGGAAACGAGAATTGAGGCAACAATGTGAATCAGGCTGGTAATGCGAACCAAAACAACAACCAATCTGGAAATGGAGGTGGAAACGGGCAAAGACTTGGATGCTTTAACTGCGGTGATATTGGGCATTTTAAGAGGAATTGCCCAGAGTTGAACCAAGCCCGTGGAAGAGTATTCCACATTGAAGCAAGGGAAGCGCGCCAGGATCCCAATGTTGTCACTGGTACGTTCCCTGTAAACCAACGCTATGCATCCGTTTTATTTGATACTGGCGCCGATTATAGCTTCGTGTCGTTAGAATTTAAGAATATGCTTGGTTTAGCCGCTAATAAGTTAGATATTCCGTACTCAATCGAATTGGCCAATGGGAAGTTAGTAGAGGCCAATGAAGTTATCAGAGGCTGTGTGATCGAATTGGGAGAACGTGAGTTTGCATTGGATCTACTACCAGTCCAGTTGGGAAGCTTCGACGTGGTGGTAGGAATGGATTGGTTATCAGGCAACAAGGCGGAGATAGTTTGTCATGAAAAGGTCGTTCGTATCCCAACCGAAGATGGCGAAACAATTGTGGTTCACGGGGAGAAGCGTGATAAGCCGTTAAGAATTATCAGCTGCCTGAAAGCACGAAAGTGTTTGCAAAAGGGATGTGTTGCCTTCCTGGCACACATTGTGGATAAGAAGGCTGCTGAGCCCAGAATAGAAGACATCCCTGTCGTGAGGGAGTATCCGGAAGTCTTCCCAGAGGACTTACCTGGACTGCCACCTCAGAGACAAGTAGAGTTCCGCATTGACTTAGTTCCAGGCGCCGCACCTGTGGCTAAGGCACCTTACAGACTTGCTACGTCTGAGATGCAGGAACTGTCGACACAACTTCAAGAGTTGTTAGACAAGGGATTTATCCGACCAAGCTTCTCGCCTTGGGGAGCTCCGGTCCTGTTTGTCAAGAAGAAGGACGGTAGTTTTCGTATGTGCATCGACTACCGGGAGCTGAACAAGCTGACGATCAAGAATAGATATCCTCTGCCAAGAATTGATGATCTGTTTGACCAACTGCAAGGTTCAAGATTTTATTCAAAGATCGATCTTCGATCTGGATACCATCAGTTAAGAATACAAGAGGAGAGTATCCCGAAGACAGCCTTCAGAACTCGTTATGGACACTACGAGTTCCTTGTTATGCCGTTTGGTTTGACAAACGCACCTGCAGTCTTTATGGATTTGATGAATAGAGTTTGCAAGCCGTACTTAGATAAGTTCGTGATAGTGTTCATCGATGATATCTTGATTTATTCAAGAACAAAGGCCGAACACGAACAACATTTAAGAGCTATTTTGGAGCTGCTGAAGAAAGAACAGCTGTATGCCAAATTCTCCAAGTGCGAATTTTGGCTACGTGAAGTCCAATTTCTTGGACACGTGGTGAACGGAGATGGAATCCATGTGGATCCAACCAAGATTGAAGCGATCAAGAATTGGGAAACGCCAAAGACGCCAACTGAGATTCGACAATTCTTGGGTTTGGCTGGCTACTATCGAAGGTTCATTGAGGATTTTTTGAAGATCGCTCAACCATTGACGCTCCTCACGCAGAAAGATAAGAAGTTTGATTGGGGAATCAAACAGGAAGAAGCGTTCTAGATACTGAAGGATAAGCTCTGCAATGCGCCAATCTTAGCACTACCGGAAGGTACGGATGATTTTGTGGTATACTGTGACGCCTCACGTCAAGGATTGGGTTGCGTGTTGATGCAACGCCAAAAGGTTATTGCTTACGCATCGCGTCAATTGAAAGTGCACGAAAAGAACTATACCACACATGATTTGGAGCTAGGCGCAGTGGTATTTGCATTAAAGATCTGGAGACACTACCTTTATGGTACGAAATGCACAATCTTTACAGATCACAAGAGCCTACAACACATATTCAACCAGAAGGAGCTGAATATCAGGCAAAGACGATGGGTTGAGTTGCTGAACGATTACGACTGCGAGATAAAGTATCATCCAGGGAAGGCGAATGTAGTCGCCGATGACCTAAGTCGAAAGGAGAGGATCAAGCCCATAAGGGTTAGGGCTTTAGAAATGATTATCCGAACCGATCTTTCCTTGCGCATTCGTGCCGCGCAGAAAGAAGCCCTTAAGGAAGGAAACCTTGAAGAAGAATGTCTCCGTGGGATGGAGAAGCTACTGGTACCAAACGAGGAAGGAACGTTATGTTTTGAGAAAAGGATTTGGGTTCCTTTGTTTGGAGGTTTAAGGAAGGTTATTTTCGATGAAGCTCACAAGTCGCGGTACTCTATCCACCCTGGAGCGGATAAGATGTACCAGGATCTCAAGGATTATTATTGGTGGCCTAGGTTGAAAGGCGATGTTGCTGTTTATGTGAGCAAATGTTTAACATGCGCTAAGGTTAAAGCGGAATACCAGAAGCCTTCAGGACTTCTGCAACAACCTGAGATTCCCAAGTGGAAATGGGAACAAATCTCAATGGATTTTGTTACAAAGTTGCCAAGGACGCCAAGAGGTCATGACACTATTTGGGTAATAGTGGATCGATTAACGAAGTCAGCACACTTCTTACCTATCAGAGAGAAGGATAATACGAGCAAGTTGGCCGAAATATACATGAGAGAGATCGTCGCACGTCATGGAGTGCCTCTCTCGATCATCTCTGATAGAGACGGAAGGTTTGTGTCAAGGATATGGCAATCCTTCCAAGAAGCTTTTGGCTCACAATTAAATCTGAGCACTGCGTTTCACCCGCAAACTGACGGTCAAAGCGAGCGAACGATACAGACTTTGGAAGACATGCTGAGAGCGTGTGTTATGGATTTGGGCGGTAGCTGGGATAAGCATTTACCTTTGGTCGAATTTTCATACAACAACAGCTACCACACCAGTATTGGTGTCGCGCCATTTGAAGTCCTTTACGGACGCAAGTGCCGATCACCCCTATGCTGGGCTGACGCAGGTGATAGGCAGCTTGCTGGTCCCGAAATCGTCCAAGAGACGACAGACAAGATTGCGCAGATTCTAAAACGCATCGAAGCAGCACGCCACAGACAGAAAGCCTATGCAGATCCAAACCGGAAACACTTGGAATTCCAAGTTGGAGAAATGGTTTTATTAAAAGTTTCACCCTGGAAGGGTGTGGCATGCTTCGGAAAGCGTGGGAAGTTAAATCCGCGCTACATTGGTCCTTTCAGAATTTTGGAAAGAATAGGGCTAGTAGCATACAAGCTGGACTTACCTGCTGAACTCCATTCAGTTCACGATACATTTCATGTATCCAACCTGAAGAAAAGTCCAACTCAAGATACCATTGCCATTCCCATCGACGAGATCCATGTTGACGACACACTCCATTTCATTGAAGAACCGGTTGAGGTTACGGATTGGAAAGTAAACAAGACCCGCCGGAGCAGTGTCAAGCTCGTCAAAGTTCGTTGGAATGCCAGACATGGTCCTGAATACACCTGGGAGCGTGAGGACCGGATGAAAGAGAAATACCCCCACCTATTTCCTAAGAACCCTGCATCTACAAGCAGAACTTAAAATTTCGGGACGAAATTTTTCTAACGGGGGGAGAATGTGACAACCCTCGCTAAACCAGGTATCCGTATGACTTAATTAATAATTAATTACTGCTTAATTATTGTGCTTGCTTGAACTTGTGAATAAACTGCTACTTGAATACTGATACATGTACTTACTTGCATCATACTTTACTTACCGTCACTACATTATTTACATGCTGAACCTTAGTGACAAACATGATGCACAAAAGCACAGTAGCACAATAAACGGATAACCTATTTGACATGTTGATAAAGCTAGCATCAGGCAGACACTGCCTCTAAGGCCTGTATGAGCCAGAAATATTTTACTACACTAGTGGTGAGTGTAGGGATACAAGGGTTGTAGAACTGCGTCTCTAGGAATAAGTTACAATGACGGGATGTGCCTAAAATGTGCTCTAAGCACAAAATTCAGCACTTTACTTAATAATTCAGCTTTTAGCTAACTAATAAAGTGCCAAAACATGAGAAAAGTATTACTAGACACTTTCCAAAGTGTCAGAAATAAGTTGTGTCACTAAAAAGGGTATTAACGACACTTTAAAGCTTGTTTAAGCACATTAACGGATTACTATCCAACCGAACAACCGGACTTTACCCGGAACATGAAAATATTGTTATTTTCATTATTTATCTTTTTCTGAGCCAGTTAGGGTCCCTGAATACCCTAACACCCTTTGTAACGCATGACACACCACTAACCGGGTTAATCACTTAACTTAACTAGATTAACCTAACTATATACTTAACTAATTGTTGGAAATGAACTAGTACCCCCCCCCCCCCCTTAACCAAGCGTCCCCATGAGGGGGGACATACCTTGTCCTTGTGATGATTATTTTAATCTTGGTGCTTAGTATCTAGATAGCACATAATCCTATGGTTAATAACCTTGAGTTTGGTCTATAAGTATAAGCTTAAACCCACATGATCTTCACAACACTTAACAAAAACCAACAACTCTCTCTCCCTCTCCTAGAGCTCTCGGCCGAACACACCCCACCCCCATCCATCATTTTCGAATTTGTTTCAAGCCATTCCAAGCATCTACAAGTGATAAGGATCGCGTATAAGGAACTTTGGTGCAATCGGAAGGCAAAGGACCTCATTCTCTTGCTTTTATCCACCCTATTTACGCTTAGATTCTTCCCTAGCCTCGAGCTAGTGGTATGTTACTTAAATCACCTACTCGAACTATTTTTAAGTGGTTAATATGATTTGTAACGGTTAAAAGTTATGAACATACAAGTTAAAGCTTAAAAGTCTACTAAAAACACTAAAAGTGTTGGTTAAAAACTCATAAGTTGTGTAAAACTTGTAGTAATTGTTTTGTGTGAATATTTGGACCCGATCTATGTTGTGGTAGCTCGGATCGTCGTTTAACCCGGATTGGTCATGATCTTGGATCATGACATAAGGTTGTTTTGGAAGTAACAAGGGTTAAAGGATGAAACTCTACCACACACGAATCATGAACTTGTGTAAAAGCGATTTTACTTGTGAAATAGTGTTTAAAACTAGTAGATCTACGAATCTACAAGCGGTATTTTCAAAGGACCACGTGTCAAGAGAAAACATACTTTTAAAGACGGATCTTTCATAAACAAGAATGATTTTAGTAAACACACAAGTGTGTAAACACTTGTGTAACACAAAGTTTTGACGAAATAACTAACTTGGTAAAAATTAATGAGAAGTTGTAAAGATGGAAGTTCTTTGAAACGGGATTATTACGAAACCGGATTGATTTATACAAAAGATCCACTAAAAATAATGGAAAGATACTACATATTTTGGAAAAACCACAAGTTCATGTATTTTTGCGATTTACATCTATTTTGACTAGTTTGATGGTTTGAATAATGCTTATTGTTGATTGAGAAAATTGTTGATTTGGTTTATAAAAGAAAATGATACGCTTGAAAGCGTGGCCACCTCCAGTTACAGAGGAAACTTTGGCGAAATTTTTCCAAAAGCCTAACACTTAGAAATATTTTCACTATAAGTGTTAGAGATACATTTTGACTTGTTTTCAAAATATAAGTTTCGCCACGACTATATTTACGAAACATCGGAGGTGGGATTTTCACAAAATAAAACGTGATACATGTATATATTTAGTATGTATTTTTCACAACATCACTTGTATAAGTGTTTATGATAATTTTGTGAACTACGTAAATATTATTTTTAGGGTAAAAATAATATTACTAAATATTATTTTGGGAAAATCACATGTATTAAAGTATAATATTTTTGAGAAGAATATTTATATTTTGGAGTTAGGGATAAAATATATTAAGTGAGACTTAATAGAGTAATCCGAATTATACGAATACACATGTATTAAATCCCCCATCCTTGGGAAGGAAAATGACTACCAAGTATATACAGAATGTAAACACGAAATAGTTGCCTAACTATTTCCCAAAAACTTAAACCAAAAAGCTAAGGCACGGCCGTCCGTCTAATAGAATTAGTACGTGTAGGTCGTCACACAGCTGTTTGATTTGGAGGCATACTTGGTAGAGACGCACCACGGTGAGTTCATGTCCCCCTTTTCTCTAACTGTTTTCAGTTTTCTTAACTGCGGGGGTGAAATACATGTTACTTTGATTACAAGTACATTATACATGGTATGGTTAGCGTAAGGAGGTTTACTACTTAGATCATGTGAGTGGGTAGGAGCAATATGAGGCCATTAGTCCTCATGGCAGGACCGAGGGACAGGAGCGGTAGATCTATCTGGGTGTAGCGAGCCCAGCCCCAGGCCAAACTAGAAACGGACCTCGGGGTGACTTTGTCCACATACTAATGCCGTGGCGAAATCTGCTAGGTTTGAGTCTCCCTATTTGCACTTCACATATATCAGTGGCCTTGCAAACCATTGGTGATCTCAATTCCCTTATTTTCTACATACCAAGACTATTATTATACTCATAAAGGTTTACTTACTCACTTACACATGAACTCGCTCAACATTATTGTTGATTTTTCAACTTACATGTATTTCAGGAAACTAAAGGATCTGGCGCGGTATGACACGTTTTCCCGCTGCACTAGTTACGAGGTCATCCGGGTTTAGGGAGTGTGACTCTTTCCTGGACAAGTCACAGTCCTTAAACTAAGCTTATGTTATGTTATGTTATGTTTGTTGAACAATGTTTATATCGTTAGAATGTGTTTCCGTTAAGACAATGTTATTGTATTTGGTTTTTAAAACTTAATCGAATGGATGATCTTGCATGGTTTTATTTCATATAGCTTTGTTATGGTTAAGCTATGGTATTAAGAAGTCACACCAAATTAACCACGCTTCCGCAAAGCCAGGGTGTGACAGTTACAGTACAAATTGACATACTTTCGTAGTTTGTCAAATTTAGTCCCTGTAGGCGAATAAACTTGATTTCGGCATACCAAACCTTCCAAAACTTATTTTTAAGTTATGTAAAGGTTATTTAAGGTATGTTAAGCCTATGTCACTATTCCAGAGTGTTTGTTGCATTAAACTGGTTATATTTACGCATTAGTGCGCGTATAACCTCCCAGAAAGCGATTTAGAGCCCGAAATCGAACAAGAGTTGATATGTGCAAATGATACACATATTTATACAAATCCCAAGTATGAAATATAGTATTTCATTGGTTTGGTATTTGTTTGAAGATTGAAGTGACACAGGTGTCACAGTCTCCCCTACTTCAGGAAATTTCATCCCGAAATTTATTTAGAGGAAACTTGTGAGAGTTTGAAACATGAAGTTGAAAAGATCAAACAACACTGGTTAGAGTCCTGAACTTCTAGTAACTTTAAATAACATCATGCTTACAATGTAGGAGGGACACTTATATATAAGTCTATTAAGCGTTATTGGTGCGTCCACCGTACCTCCATTACATCGTTCACATTTTGTTATTGTTGTCACTATCGGTTCTTACACATAATAAATCTTACTGGGTTTCTTTGCACTGAATTTCATAATTATGTACGCATCCATAATTACACAATTCCTTGCATAGTTCACACATTATATTTTATAATGTGTAGGGGAAAAACCAAATGAACAAACTTGTGATGAGTGTGAGTAGACCACCATAGAGTCCTTTTAATTAAATCAATAAATGATCTAAATAGACTACCAAGGAGTCTGTTCAACCATATCACCACATGTCATTCTTTAACCAGATTCTGAATCAATCTTTTTGACTAGACCACTCAAAGGGTCTCTTATGAAAGATGGAATTGTACTATATAATCCAAGGGTTTTAACTATCATGTAGAAGCCCAATAAGGATTTTAAGGTAGTTCCTTTTTGAATATCCTACTACAAATCCCTCATATGAAGATATGAAAGATTCTACGAGGATTTGGATAACGAATATCCAGAGTATACAAAAACACAAAAATGCATAGAAGAAAACACAAAATGCATAAACACATAATCACATAATTGTTTAACTTGATTTTAAATTTGTTATCATTTTGTTAATTTGTTCTGTTAATTGCGCACATGCATTTAAAGCACACTAGGAATCCATTCCGTGGATTTCTGTTGGTCCCGTAGATACAGGATCTGATCGTAGGAACAAGATGAATCGATTTCGTCTTAGTGTGCGGAATCCACTAAGTCGAATCACAGATTTGTACAACAGAGAATTCAACTTTTAACTGCTTGTCTTTGCTCGTTCTATTAATCGTTCTGAAAGTCACAAAGTTCCGTTGAACATACAAGCTATCCGTGCGTCTGAAAAGTTCTCTCTAAATAAAAGCACCGGACCTTCTATTTATAGACAGACTCAGAAAGCTAATAAGTGTTGTACGCGCGGGTGGGCAACCCGTGCGTATGGGCTACCCGTACGTATGAGCTACCCGTGCGTATGGTCATCCGCGCGTATGACTTATCCGTGAGGATAAGTCATCCGTGCGTATTGCCATACGTGCGTATTGCCATCCGCACGAGTTGATCTTGTTCCCAAACAACACTTTTACATACAAAACCTATTTCTGAGTTGTCCTGCTAACTACAAACATACATACAGACAATATACATAAACATAGAATACAAAATATGACTACATGCTGACGGAAGCTACAGACGTAATGTACTAACAGACTCCCCCTCGGATGTAGCTGCAGTTCCTTCCAGCATAGTCTTTTAATTCCTTCTGTTGCATCTTCGCTCACGCGCTTTTTCTCTTCTCTTCTGTGCTTTTTCTTCCAACATCCTTTTTCTCTTTTGTCTTCCCTCAGTCAACCACCAATGTCTGTAGACAGGATCTCCATCACGCTTCCGATCCCACCTTGGAATTTTGTTTTCTTCAGATTCTATTGGTGTCTGATCTGTTGGAGGAACAATTCCCAAATTACGTCTTCCCCGTACAGCAGCTCTTTCAGCAATCTTCTTTGAATGTTGTTCACGCTTGTATACTTTCAAGAACTCATCAATCTCTAGATCTCTCCATTTAGTCTTCCAGTATCTACCAGAGTTGATGTCTTTTGCGTAACAAACATCCACAACTTTTTGATATTGCAAAGCTTGCTCTCTATCAGGTCTTTCGTAAACTATCTTGTTGTAGAACAAACAATCAATATCCTTCTTTGAGCAGTTAACAAGCCACATAGGATCTAGCACACAGATCCTTCTAGCTTCTCCTGTGGACTTGTTATTTAAAGAAATTATTGCTTCTGCTGTAGATTGATTATACAACCAACTTTCAAACTCATCATGGAAATCTTGCTCCATTGCCCTTAAAGGCATATTCTTCAAACAACTTGGAGGCTTGATATCCAGTGTAATATCCTTTTCACCACTTTCTAAAATTCTTTCAATTCGACGTGGAAAGTGTGGTTGCCAATCAGGATATCTTTTCTCAGCTTGCAGCTTCACATAATTCCATAACTTCTGATCATGTTGTTTAACATCCAACCCATGGTAGAATTCTTTGATATTCTTTGTTTTTACCAACTCGTCTATATCCCACCACGGCAAAGTTTTTATATCAGACAAGAACTCAAAGTACTGTACTCCCTGTTCTCTTCTGATTGCATAAACTTTCAAATCTTCCAAATATCCCCATGATAGAATATCACCCCAAGAGAGTTCTTTGTCGTGTGTAAAGAATTGTAGGGCTCGAAGTTTCTTTCTCTCTTTTGGCATGACTTTGTACCATTTCTTTCTTTCTTCTGCCAAATTTTCTCTTGGAATAGTGTTTGGAATTCCTTCTGCAGACACCTTCTCCACTATCTTCCTTCTAATTTCATCTTCATTTCGATCTTTAAACATTTCCGATAATGAAGGAAATGTTGCATCAATCCCAGAATAGTGAAAACGAACTTCATCATCAGATGAATCTGAAGCATCTTCAACGATTACATCATTGTAATTATCAGCTTCAAAGGCATATCTTGACTCCAGTACATCTTCAGAAGTTTCAGGTATCTCATCTTCAATATCGAATTTAAATTTACCCTCTTGTAAACCCAATTCCTCTAACATTTATGCCCTTGTTCTACTAACCTCAATCACCTCTTGACTTTTATCTTGTAAGAAAATGACAGTGGGATTTATGAGAAATACCTGTTCCATGTGTTGCTTTCCAGAAGTAGAAGTTTCTTGATGATCATCATCTTCTATTTCGTTGATCTGATCATTCAGAAACTCCTCTATCCTTTGTTCATCAATAGGATTCTTCACAATTAATCCTGACGATCCTTGATCATCGTCATCATTCTTCTTATCATCATCTTTCTTATTCTCATCGTCTTTCTCATCATCATCAACTTTTTCTTCATCTTCATCTGCATCATCATCTACAAGAAGTTCTTCATCAGAATCACTAACTTCTTCTCCCCGAGCTCTCTTTGCATCTTTTCTTCTTTCATAACTTTCATTCTGTAAAGACCATCTTTTACGTTGAGTGGCACAATATAAGCATTACCAATAAGAACAAACTGATTTGTCTTCCATTCAAGTAGCATCACTTCTTTGGACTTTTTCTTCTTTTGTTCAGCCGCAACTCTACGAATGATCTCTTCAGGATCAATGACTTGAGAAGGTTCTCCAACCAACATAAAATCTTGATCATGTAAAACTTGTTCATGTTGTTCTTGAGCAACTTGTTCTTGAGCATGTTGATCTTGAGCATGTACAACATCAACCATTTCAGCATCACATTGAAGAGAAGAACCACCAGCTTCTTGAACATCTTCAATTACACTTTTGTTCTTTTGGATAGCATCCTCAGCCAGTCTTCGTTCTCTTTCAAGTCTTCTCTCTTCAACTTTCTTTACTTCAATTTCATTGTAAGCAGCATGAACATCCTTCTTTAAAAGATTTTCAACAACAGAATATAACATCTTCAGTTGTTCATCTTTCATCACTTTGTCAGCTTTCATGGCTTCCATCTCCAACTTCATTATTTTCATTTCATTTGAAGTGGATTCACTTATATCACTGACCACCTGATTGAGTGTTTTATTAACATCTTCGAGATTCTTGTTTAGTGAAGAAATTTCTGCCAGAAGAGCTTCAATCACTTTAGTGTTACTTTCACCATCTTCCTTTATCTTCTTCATATCGCGTTCATCCTGAATTATCACTGTTCTGATTTGATCATGAGCTTTCATTATCTTTTTCACTTGCTCTTTTAGCAGATCACGTTCTTTTTCAGCTTTTTCTTTTTCTTTCTCAAGATCTTTGACCTTCTTTGCAAGAATTCTTACAGCGTCATTGTTGAATAAGTCATCGTCAAAATTCAGATCTTCTAAAGGATCACCTGAAGCAGGTGGCATGTTGCTAAAGAAATCTTCTGAATTTCTTGGACGTGAGGATGATTCTGGAATCTCTATGTTTTCTGGTACATTTGGGAACTGTGAGTAAAAGACTCCAGCATCAGTAACTTCAATGTAGTCATCGTGACTAGTCAGCTTTTCTGCTTCTGTTTCTTCTGGTTGTGGAGAATCAACATGTTGAGCATCTTTGCCATCATGTTCCTTTTGAACTTGACTTACTTCTTTTCTTGCTCGAACACTTCTTGGAATGAGACCTGCTACAACAGCTTTTCTTTTCTTGATCTGTTTCTTTGGATTTTCAGGATCATAAGTTGAGTCTTCTTCGTCTGATCCTTTCTTTTTCTTTGGAGATCTTTTCTTCAACTGGACCTTTCCTTTGCCAATAGTAAGTGGATCAAGTTCAGATTCTGATATTGTGGTTTCAGAATCATCATCACTTGAAAGATCTTGAACGACTCCTTCTTGATCTTTAACACCTTCTTGTTCTTTAACTCCTTGAGCAGCATCCTCATTCTTCTTCAAGAAACTTTGAAGAGATTGTGATAACAAATTAGCACCTTCTTGAATAACTATTGATGGTTCCAAAACTGGTTCATCTGTCAACTTGTGCTTCTGTTTTCCAGAAGACCCTGCAAAACAGATGTTTTGACAAATTTATTAGAAATTTTCATAATATAAAATTCTAAATTCCTTATGACTCCCCCTTTCACAATACCCTTTTTCACATTCTTTGGAATAGAAACTGCAGGGGACGACTTTGGAGTTCTCTTCCTCTTTCCATCTTTGATACACCACCATCTTGTATCTTTCTTGTAGAACAAACTCATTTGGTCATCTTCATTATCAGAATTGCTGTCTTCATGTCTCCACGCATCATTCTCTGGAGCTACATAGCTTGGATTTGAAATTTTACAGATCATTCTCTTTGCTCCAGGATTTGGACCTTTGATCAACCTGCTGATTGTGTCAGGTGTCATGTGCCTTAGGCCCAAAATGTCACTACTTCTCTTTTCTAAACCTTGAAACTGATCATCTATCAACATCTGGACAAACCCAGGATACATAAGAAACCTCTTGCTTCCATCCTTTACATTCTCAGACATATGATCAAAGATTACTTGAGAAATATTGTAAGGTCTATTCAGTATGAGACAAGCAATGATATTCATAATGTAGTCTTGAGTTTCATCATATCCACCTTTTCTGTGTGACAAAGCATGAAGCACACAGTGAGCCAAGAATTTGTAAGCATGGCTAAAACTTGTCTTCTGCATTCTTCCATTCACACTACCAGCAAAACCCATCCTACACCACAATCCTTTTACTAAACGTTCAGAAACTATGGTTGGGTCACTATCATTGTCTCCTAAATTCAACACTCTTCTAATAACACCAACTGTCACTTTCATCTCCAAATCTACATCTTTTCCATTCTCATCTTTCTTAGATACAGCAGAATAAATGGTCTTATCACTTTCTTCGTATCTTGCAGCATTCCAAAATTGTTTTACATGCGATACATAAGCTACTGTCTTATCAGTTAAGGCCTTAGAAATTCTACTTTCCCTCAAAAATTTTGCAACATCTTGAACTACTGTGTTTTCAGTATACATTTCATCCAATAAACAATATACATTATGAGCTTTATCCCAATCCTGCAGAAATTTTATTCATTTTAAAACTTTGGGATCTCAAAATATTCTGTCAAGATCAGAACTTGATGCATGATATGACACTTGAAAAGTTATCCGTACGCATGACTTGACCGTGCGGATAAGTTGTCCGTGCGGACAACTTGTCTACACCGCGTATAGCCACCCGTGCGTACAACAAATCATATCTCCGGTATGTCATCCGTGCGTACAACATGTCATTGCCACGGATTGTCATGCGTGCGTACAGCCTGTCCTTGCCACGGATTGCCATACGTGCGTACAGCCTGTCCTTGCCACGGATTGCTGTGCGTGCGTACAACATGACATAGCTACGGACTACCATACGTGCGTACAACATTACTTCCCACGGATTGCTGTGCGCACGTACAAGTCACAGGAACAGCTTATGATTACAAAAAATTTAATGGCAAAAACTAAAATTGAACATAGATCCATACAGAGAATGTTAAGACGATCAAAACCCTATGTTCAACAATGTCTAAAACATCCTAATCACAGGTCAATTTAACAAAATCCTAGCCGAAACTATGTACCGTTCAAACATCAGATCTAACAGATTTTAACATGTTATAACACAAATTAATCCGGTAAATCTTTAGATCTAAGCATTCCGATCAAAACCTAATCATTTATTCATGACAAATCGAACTAACACAGGCTAAATCTAAGATATATAGCTCCGAAAGAACAGATATGTGATGAACAGTCATTGAACAATGAATTTTTGCAGATTTGAATCAGAAAAACATACCTTTGCCATTGTTTAAGTTGTGCAAACCAACGAGAACAAGAATCCGTGCAAAGAATTTCGAAGTCAGAAAGTCAAAGTGTGAGAGAGAAAGAGTATCGTACGTGCGTATAGCTTTGACTGACTCTTTGACCCTCTATTTATACTATCATCAGATGCGTATGGTCATCCGGGCGCATTGCCATCCGTGCGTATGGCTACCCATCCGGATGAACATCCGAATGAGGCTCACTTTAACTTTTTCAATGAAAACTTTGATTTTTCTCATCATTTGCCAGTTTTTAGAAATCCACTTAAGTTACTTAGTTCAAACTAATGACCCAAGTTACTTAATTTGTCGACCAAGTCCAACTCAATGACCTTGGTTGATCTGAGACAAAACATACTGACTTTTGAAAAATTCTGTTTAAACAACTTTTCAGAAAATTTACAAGTATCAACTTAATGAACTTGTGTTTGTCATTCCAATTACAAATTAGTTGTGATTAGCTCCAAACTCATCTTCCATCCCAGAAAACTTCCTGCATCTTCTATCACTTTCGAATCTGAAGATCAACTTTCCACTTTGGTATGTCGGAAAATAAAGCAGAAAATAAAATCTTTTTGGAATTATCAATGAAGCAAGAAGACTAGAAAATAAAAGATAGAAAAATAAAAGCAGTAACTGTAAACTATTTACAAACATATTTTTGGTGAGCGTGTTAGGGAATCATATCAGCTTCCGACAAGTTACAAGTACCATTAAGCTTGATTTCATGCCAAACATTAAACAATTCACCTCGATTGTTGATATACTGATCCATCTTAAATTCTTACACACATTTCAATCTGTTCAGGATACGAATTAAGTGTTTTAAAGACTTAAACTTATACGTGTGTCCCACCTCTTGAATATACTCCCGTATCCAGAATCTCAATAATCAGTCTTACAGGTGAGTATTACTACAATGATATCTGTACATAAATTAGGTATGCGAGGGCCGAGGGATTTCAGGTCGATACTTCTGTATACGCAGAGAGATGTCGGCTTCGACTTTAAGGTGTGTCCCCTTTAGAGGATCTTTTTGCTTACAACAGCAGCGTTTATCAATTTTATTGTTTCAGCATGCTGAGGGTTTAATGCTATGTTTCAAGCATTGCAGAAAGTATTATCCAGGGACTAGGTCAGAACTACCGTTCAGCAGAAGTCCCGGAATAATACCCCAGACATCATTGAGAATAAAGACCTAGTATATCAGATTAAGAGACCTTTCAAACGAGATTTCAGGGGTTACCTATATATCCAAGTAGTGTTCCCCACGAAATAAGCAAGTAAGATTTTATGTTTATATCCCGAACAAATCTACTAAATGTGTAAAAACCTATCAACACATCATTAGTGAGACTGTTTAATGCATTTTAAACTTTCCATTTCTTTAGCGTACTGAAACTGTCTAGCTGATGTACTATCATTTTCCCTTTTTACACAAACTCTTTGAAATTTTATCATGTTTTTGGGTTTTTGCAATTTTCTAATGTTTTTTTCCTTTTCGAATTTTTTATTGTTTTTGTATTTTCTGAAAATAAAACTACTATCTCCCCCTAAAAACCAAAACAAGTAAAAATTCGACAAACCATTGCAGATTGTTTCTCAACATCATCTACAGTGGCACCTTCATCCACGCCAACAATTTCCTCCGCATCCGATAGCAACTTCATACCATTAAGTTTCAAAAGATATTTTAAGCGAGTTTTATCAAATGCTTTGGTATGTAAGTCAGCTTTTTGTTCATCGGTGTGGATTTTTTCTATTCGTATCAACTTCTTCTCGAAACAGTCTCGGATGAAGTGATGACGAATTTCAATGTGTTTCGTTTTAGCGTGATGAACAGGATTTTTTGTTATGTTTATTGCTGCCTCATTATCAACAAAGATAGGGGAGTTAAGAAATTGCAAACCGTAGTCTCGCATCTGTTGCTGGATCCACAAGATCTGAGAACAGCAGCTGCTAGCAGATACATATTCAGCTTCACAAGTGGATAAAGCGACAGAGGTCTGCTTCTTGCATTGCCAGGTGACCAATCGTGGTCCGAAAAACTGGCACCCCGCTGTTGTTGATTTAGCATTCACTTTGCAGCATCCGAAATCAGAATCAGAATATCCTTCGAGCATGAAGTCGCCAACTTTTGGATACCACAACCCCAGAGATGGAGTTCCGTTAAGGTAGCGTAGAATCCTTTTCACAATTACCATATGCGAAGCTCTAGGATTTGACTGAAATCGAGCTGCGAGGCAGGTTGGGTACATAATATCCGGTCTTGATGCCGTCAAGTACATTAACGAGCCGATCATGGAACGATACAGTGTTTCGTCTACCTTCTCTCCGGTGAGATCAGGGTGTATCCCATGATTTGTCGCTAATGGGGTGGACATTGGTGACATTCCTGACATCCCGAATTTCTCCAGAACATCATGAACGTATTTTGTTTGATGTATGAAAGTTCCCTCGGGAAGTTGATCAACTTGAAGTCCCAAGAAGAACTTCATCACACCCATTGAAGACATTTCAAACTTCTGCTTCATAACTTGTTCAAAATCTTTGCAGAGTTGTTCATTTGTAGACCCGAAAATTATGTCGTCCACGTAAATTTGGACAATTAGAAGATGTCCGTCGACTTCTTTTGTGAAAAGAGTGGCCTCTATCTTTCCTCGAGTGAAGTGGTTGGCTAACAGATGTTGAGACAAGGTCTCATACCAGGCTCTCGGGGCCTGATGTAAGCCGTACAACGCTTTGTCAAGGAGTTAAACTTTATCTTTATGAATTGGGTCGGTGAAGCCCGGTGGCTGTCCGACATAAACCTCCTCTTTCACCTTGCCATAGAGAAATGCCGACTTCACATCTAACTGAAAAACTTTAAATCCTTTCCATGATGCAAATGCAAGGAAGATTCTGATAGCTTCAAGTCTTGCGACGGGAGCATATACTTCGGTGAAATCTATCCCCTCCTGCTGACTGAATCCTTGAACAACGAGTCGAGCTTTGTTTCGAATGATAACTCCTCGATCATCTCTCTTGCACTTAAACACCCATTTGGTATTAATCTTCCGGTGACCATCGGGCAAATCTACTAACTTCCATACGCCAAGCTTTTCAAATTGGCATAACTCCTCCTGCATTGCATTTACCCATGAATCTTCAGTAAGCGCCTCTCTGTACGTCCTTGGTTCTATCTGCGAGATAAAACAACTTAATGAGAATTCAGTTTGTAAAGGAGCAACTGTTGTGTAAAAACATGTAAGCCCTTGATCAAGCTGTCTTCGAGTGCGGATGCCTGATTGCAGTTCTCCGATTATCAGTTCCTCAGGATGATAAGAAAGCGTTCTTGGCATCATCTCGCCTGAAACATCTACTTCACTCTCCAAATTTGTGACGTTTTGATCAGCAACTTGTTCACTAACTGGAATAGTTTGATTTGAAAACTGGATTATCTCCCCCTCAGAGTCTGAATCATCATGATCGAAGATTGGTCTGTTTTCAGATTCTTGATTATCATTCTCTACAGTCTGATTTTCTTGAGCAACATCATTTTCAACATCGTCATGTTCTCCAGCATTGCTAGGACCTGCCTCGTCATCATTTGAGGCTTGTTGTTTTCGATAAGAGTTAGCTGGAAACCTTTCATCTTCATATTCTCTTAGAATATCCAACTCATCAAAGAACTCTGGTTCTTCCTCCATGTTGAAGCACTCCCACAAAACATCATAATTGAACCGCCATGAGTCGCCAGGATTTTGTGGAGGCATTGTGTGACCTTGGCATTCAACATTTTGAGCTTCAATAATCCGTTTTAGACTTGGAACGAAGACTCGTCGTAAAGGACTGGCATAGCCTACAAATATTCCTTCAATACTCTTCTCTCCAAACTTTCCAAAAGGTTCAAGAACAGTACAAGGTGACCCGAACGGTTCAAGATACTTCAGATTTGGTTTTCGGTTATTGATCAACTCAAAGCATGTTTTGTTGAATTTTTTGACAGTGAGAACTCTGTTGAGCGTGTAGCATGCGGCGGAAACGACTTCTGCCCAGAAATTTATCGGTAACTTTGAATCAGCAAGCATCGTTCTGGCTGTTTCAATCAGTGTCCTGTTTTTACGTTCTGCAACTCCATTCTGTTGCGGAGTGTACGGAGCACTGAACTCATGCAGGATACCTTTTTCTTCACAATATTCTTCCATATTGTTGTTCTTGAACTCAGTACCATTATCACTTCTGATTCTTCTAATACGTCTTTGGTACAAATTTTCAATCTTTCTGAACAACCCCCTCAATCTGTCAAACGTTTCTTCTTTTGACTTTAAGAATAACACCCATGAAAATCTGGAATAATCATCAGTAACCGCAAGACAATAAAGTTCTCCGGTGATACTTTTGAAATTCACAGGACCAAATAAATCCATATGAAGTCTTTCCAAAGGTCTTGAGACTGAATTGAATTGCTTTGCTTTGTGGGGTGTGACTTTTTCTTTTGCTTGCCTTTCATGCAACTAATGCACTCCCCTTCCAGATGAAAACCTTTGATATTAACTCCAAGAACTAGATCATTGTGCACCAAATGATTCATTTTTCTAAGATGAATGTGCCCCATCTTACGATGCCACAACTTTGATTCTTTCTCCGTTGCTCTCGAAACAAAACAGTGTGCTTGACCTGTTGTTGTAGTTGCTACAGACATATCCAACACATATAAGTCATTTTCTCTTGGTGCTCGCATTATAATCCATTCTTCAGGGATAACAAATCCAGGCTTCAAAATCAAACATTCTTTGTCTGTGAAGTGAGTAGTATACTTATTGTCACAAATCTGCGAGATACTTAGCAGATTGTTCTCCAACTCAGTAATGTAGTTAACTCTTTCAAACGTAACGATCCCGTTGGATAACGTTCCTTCACCAATAATTCTACCACCTTCATGACCAGCAAATCCCACATAACCACCATTGATATTTCTGACATCATACAGCAGTGCTGTCTTTCCTGTCATGTGCCGAGAAGCTCCACTATCCATAATCCAACGTGAAATGGATCTTGGAAGCTCCTGCACATATCAAAAACATTTTAATGAGATTTTGATGCTACCCAAGCCTCTTTTGACTCAGGTAGCTTGAAATTAAGGTGAGTTGTTTTGGTGTAAAGTGGTGGAAAGTTTTTATCATTCATTTTAAGGCTTTCAGCAGTTTCAACTTCAACTTCTTTGAATAATAAAAATTCGTCCTTTTGAGGTTGAGCGGTTGGTTGATTTTTCTTTACCACATACTTCTTTTCAGAAGTTGATTTTTGTTTCTCATAAAACTTCAAGGGTACATACTTCTTCTTGTTAGAAGATAATGTTTTTTCATTTTCAGACACCTTTGGTAAATCAACTTTCTTTTCAACAACTTTTGGCTTCCATGTTTGTTGAGGTGATGCAACCCGTTGGTAAAATTTATCATTTTTAGATACCAAATTCTTAACAGGTTCAGTTTTGATCTTGGTTTTCTCATTTTTCAAAACATTTTTCTCAACAATCATTGGAGCCTTTCCTTTCACAACATCTCTCTTGATAGAATTCTTCACAGTTTCAGTCTTAGGCTTCAAGTTGGTACACTTTCGTGTAATATGTCCAACCTGATTACATTTGAAGCATGTTCGGGTGTCAACTACCCATCTTGAGCCTTCAGACTGAGGCTGTGATGCCTTCTTTTCAAAGAACTCTTTGTTTGATTTTAAAAAGATTTCAGATTCCTCTTCAGAAAGTGAATTTGAACTGTTCACAAACACCTTTTTCACAGCAAACTTGTTGTTCTGAACATTCCTTTTCTGATAATTCTTACCACCCTGATATCCTCCCGACCATTTATTTTGATATTTGTTAGAAAAACGTGGTGGAGTAACAGGTTTCTTATAGTAAGATTTATCTTTCTCAAAATTCATCTGTCTTTTTGTCTGTTTCAAACCGTCCACTTCAGACAAATCAATTTCAACCAATTTGAAAACATTTTTCAATTTGTTCACATTAACATTCTCCAGAGGAAATTCAAAGTCTGAATACAACTTATCAGATCCAGACATCTTGTACATCACAAGACCCGGTTCTTCATTTAAGTTGTCTTTAGGTTTTGGTTTCGGAATGTAATTGTTCAGAAAGCATTCTTCATCTTCATTCGAATCACTATCCAAGACACTTTCAGCCATGCCTTTAATGATTTCAGTTTGAACACTGTCATCGGATGATGATGAAGAAAATGTCACATCAATCGTTTCTGGCAGGTTTATCTCATTTGATTCAACATCATCATTAACCAACCCTGACTGCTTTTTTGAAAAATTGTTTAGAACCGGTGGAGGGACTTGATGAAACCCCACCCCAGTTCCATCACAGTATACATCTTCGCCAGCTTTGGTTTTTCCAATGGGTTTTGGAACAATGTGTTGCAAAACAAAGCTTGCAGAGTTGTAACTGCTTAGTTTTAGATTAATACGTTCATTCTCAATTTTAGCTTCTTCAAACTGAAGCTTCAATTTTGCAATTTCATCAAGTTGTTTATTGATTAACTCTTCTTTTACCCTTAGAACCCCTGATAATTGAAGGTTTTCCTTCGTTGTTTTACCATTTCTTTCATCAGAATCTTTAACCGTTCGCTTTAGCTTCTCATAATTTTCAGAAATTTTACGACTTTCAAGAATCAACTTTTCATTTTCTTTTCTTATTCTTTCAATGTCATTTTTATCATTTTCAATTTTATCAGCTAATTCTTTTGATCTATCATTCGAAGCTTTCAGCATTTTGTCACGGTCTAAGATTTGATTTTCAACACTTTTGACTTTACTAGTCAACTCTTCAATCTTCTTACCACTGAGGTAAGTGATTGTACTACAAACTTTGCACTCTTTCATGCAATTTTTGCAGTCATTTTCAGATTTATCTTTCTTACCTGATTCAACTTTATCATTTGAACTGACCTTGTTTGTTGACTCAGTTCCAGAACTAGACACTACCTCAAGTTCTTTTGCTGCAAGAACTTTTTCAGCCATCTTCCTCAAGTTCCCAGCTGTTAGCTCTTGTGATGTGTCGATGATCCCATCATCAGCATTCTTTGACTTTGGTTTCTGTTCTGGATCTTTGACTTTTTCATCTTTCTCTACTTGTTTCTCTTCACCACCTCCCCACCATTCTCTTTGTCTAGCTTCTTCTTCCTCGGTAACTTGTTGTGTAAGAACATCAATACTGATGGAATTTGGGTCAACTGCAATGTTTCCTTCAGGATCAAGGTAACATTCTCTGTCGGCGTCCCACCTTTTTGCTATTTTAGCTTCTTTGTAAGTGTTATAAATTCTGTTCAATCTAGTTTGGGCTTTCATTCTTCGGTTGACGAGTTTTTCTTTATCAGTTCTAATGTATTTGAAAGGAATAATTTTCGTCACGAATGCATAACCCACTGCATCTTCCTCAGGCAATATTTCGCTCCAATCATACCCTTCGTCATCATGGATCACGGCAAGAGCTCTAGACTTCTCTTTGTTATCTTCAACTTGCTTCAATCTAGGTGGCTCAGATTTATTCTGGTGATAGATTGCTCTCTTGTAATAATCATCTCTGAAAGGGTTTTCTGACTCATCAGCATATGCATTTCTGCATTCTCGTTTGAAGTGACCTTTCTGCTTGCATTTGAAACACGTCACCTTCGATTTATCAAACCCCAGCTTAGTAGAAGCACCACCGATTGTCTTTCTGCCGGTAATTTCCATGAAGCGTTGTGCTCTACGAACAGCACTGGCCATTGCCCAACGGATATCGATCAGCTCCATTTCCTCGGGATCAATCTGGTCATAATCTTCTTTCGTCAGATTGGTATTTCCTATCTTCCCTGCTACTAACCCTTCGTATGACTCCAACACAGATGCTAGAAAGATCATCTGCTGTTTTGCCGACTCCTCATCAAAATTCTGAGCATTCTTCAAATCTACCGCAATGTTGCATGAAAATACATTCTTTGGAACAGATTGTTGTTGACTTGAAGAATTTGAAGAAGATCCTTGACTTTGAGTGTTTGATGAAAAACCTCCATGAAAACCACTGTTTGAACTTGAACTTTCTTTACTTGAGGTATTTGTGTTTTCAGCTGAGAAAGCAGTTCTTGGAGAAACATTCTTGGGAATCATACTCTTCGGATAGTACAACTCCATGTTTTGTTGGTAAGATGAATGATTTACTTTGTGAGTTTTCTTTATCTCCAATTCATGACTTTCTAGTCTTTCAATCAGCAAGTCGACAGTTAGTTTTTCAGCTGTGATTGTATTTTTTAACATCAGTGCATAGTATTGCCAATCCATCTCGTCTGGTAGTGAATCGAACAGTTTGTCAACTAGCTCTTCTGGAGGATATTGAATTCCATGCCTTGCCAATTCCAACTTTAAGTGTCCAAATCTTTCAATCATTTTACAAACAGATTCACCTTTTAAGCATCCGAACAAATCAAACTCCTTTCTCAGCAATTTCTTTTTGTTTTTGATTATTTCTTCACTTCCTACACATTTTTTATTTAACTTTTCCCATAGATCGTTTGCGTTTTTGTATTCAATGAGTGAAATAATGTCGTCTCTTACGGACTGGTGAATCAAAGCAATGCATTTTTGTTCAGCTATAAAGTTTTCTATTTCGTCACCCGCTGATAAATTCTCAGGATCTAGTCTTTCTGAAGCATAACCGTTCTTTAAGTTCTTCCAGCTTGGATATGCGAAAGCTTTCAGCCATTCTTCGAATCTTTTTGCCCACCGATTATAATCTTCGATTGCCATTAACTTTGGTGGTTTGTTGTAGGTACCATATGCACTTTCAACACTTAGGGCGTCGGATAAAGTTTTCTTCGGGGTTGGATTATCATTTGAACGATTTGAAGTGTCAGCTTCAGAATTTCCCGCGAAGGCATACATCTCACTGAAAGGATTCATGAATTCTTCCATTTTTAAGTTCCTGAAACAATTATCAAACACTTAGACAATTCTTACAAATTTTAAAATTTCAAACAGTTGAACCGGATTGTTATCCGTTCGAACAGGAATACGAATGATAACACAGTCTATCCGTACGGACGGTGATCCGCTCGGATGGTTGTGCGTACGGGTAGCTTTTTCCTTTTGACTTTTCTGGTTATCCGCACGGGTAGTAATCCGTGCGTGTAACAATGATGATGTCAGCAAACAATTTTGCAGTAACTAACTAAGCCAAACCGTTCAGACAGCTGTCCGCACGGGTGAGTGACGTCATCAAATACGAACAGCTAAACATGATTTTTGATGAATTTGATCTGGTTTTAGGTTGAATCTGATTATGAAACTAAGTAGAATTATACTTTGAATGATTGCGAGTTGATTGATATCGATTTTAACAAATTTTAACCGTAAATTCTTGCTCAATTTTAAGTTTTTCTGATTTTATGGTGACAAATGAAGAACAAATGTAAAATCTGAGTAGATGTATATGAAATCTGTCAAATTTCCGGTGAAATTTGAATCAAATCGGCAACAGAAGTCAAATTTCCGGTGAAATTCGACTTTGATCGGCGAATAGAACTTGAATTCCGGTGAATTCAGTGTCGTTGATCTCGATTCAGCTCCCTGGATGCTCTGATACCACTTGTTGGTCCCGTAGATACAGGATCTGATCGTAGGAACAAGATGAATCGATTTCGTCTTAGTGTGCGGAATCCACTAAGTCGAATCACAGATTTGTACAACAGAGAATTCAACTTTTAACTGCTTGTCTTTGCTCGTTCTATTAATCGTTCTGAAAGTCACAAAGTTCCGTTGAACATACAAGCTATCCGTGCGTCTGAAAAGTTCTCTCTAAATAAAAGCACCGGACCTTCTATTTGTAGACAGACTCAGAAAGCTAATAAGTGTTGTACGCGCGGGTGGGCAACCCGTGCGTATGGGCTACCCGTACGTATGAGCTACCCGTGCGTATGGTCATCCGCGCATATGACTTATCCGTGAGGATAAGTCATCCGTGCGTATTGCCATACGTGCGTATTGCCATCCGCACGAGTTGATCTTGTTCCCAAACAACACTTTTACATACAAAACCTATTTCTGAGTTGTCCTGCTAACTACAAACATACATACAGACAATATACATAAACATAGAATACAAAATATGACTACATGCTGACGGAAGCTACAGACGTAATGTACTAACAATTTCATTTGGTACTTTAAACATTATTAAGAATCTAACTATGAAGATATAAAGATCTTAAAGAGAAGATTCGATTTCGATTATAAGGAACCGACATGTTCGAATTAAGGCACACAAGGAATCCAATTAAGGACTCTGATTTGAATGATAATTATCCACAAGGATCTAATTGTAGAGATAAAAAGATCCATATGGATTTTAGAAGTTGAAGATGTTTTGAAACCTTGCACTGGATGTGCTTAAGTCAAAACATGAAGTAAAAATGCTTATGAAGTTGAGATGCTAGATATGTCAAGGCGACATATGAAACAGAATTTTAAAGTTAAGTCAATGTATGAGAAAAATGTTTTTGAAAACTATATATGGGGTTTCTTTTAAAAATGTGTTTAATGTTTTTGAAATCTTACATAATACTTTTGAAATCATAAAGTAGGTGTATTAGATAAAAATGTTTTAAAATCATGCAAGATGAAATTTTTGAAATTATGTATAAGGTTTTTGGAAAATGTGAATAATGCTTTTTGAAATCATGCACTTGATAAGAAAATATACTGTGTTTATATTGTTTTCAGACTATATGAAACATTTTGAAATCATGAAGGTTATTTTTTTGGAAAACATAGACAATGTTTTTGAAATCATGGAGGTTGTTTTTGAAAACACAGACAATGTTTTTGAAATCATGGAGGTTGTTTTTGAAAACATAGACAATGCATTTGAAAAATTGTTTTCAAACTATATGAAATGTTTTGAAATCATGAAGGTTGTTTTTGAAATACTTATGCTATGTATATTGTTACGAAACCAGAATGAAATGATATGGGTACGAGATTGAATATACCCTCAGTTATCTTAACCAAGGATTCAAAGGCACAGATGTGCAAAAAGCACGATTACTCATAATTTCGCTTTATTTCTTGTACTTCGTCTCCTAGAATGAAATGAGTACTTAAAATTTTCGAGGAAATCATGAGTGATCACTTGAAAGGGAGAATCACAAGAGTAGTTTGTAAAGAACATAGTTCCTTGATGTAGGTATCATAGGGAAATGTCATACACACCTGTAACTACACTTGTATATCAGAATTGTGAACAACAATTTATTCATAAACTGAACACATTGTTTATGAGTTCAACAAAAGAAACAAAAGCAACAGATACAAATTATTTGAAGCAGCAGCTTCTTCTAATCAGCCAAATTGTAACAACTCTTATCAAAAGTCCTAATTATTATTTTAATTTGACCAATAGGAAACCCTAATTGAGAAACCCAAGTAATTTCGCATAATCCCTAAAATTTTCAGAATATTTAGAATCAGGATTAGGGCCCCTAAAACTCAGAGGGGGTAAACCCTAATTGATAATTATCTTCGAAAATGTGCTGTCAATAACGAGAATTAACGAACTGTCGATTCATCAAGCCTATACTAGTGACAAGGCTACTCTAGGCTAGGTCGACACCCCAGGCGAGTCTCGACAGGGGTCACGACATCTCCCGCGACACGCGGGGGAACAACTTTTCACGTATAAATACACAGCCTTGGAACTTGAAATCTGTCTTTGGAACGACGTAAATTCGAGTTACGTAGACTGAGTTATCACAAAAATAGTCCATTAAACACACACAACCACTAATTGCTGCCACAATCAGGGTAATAACTCGATTGCTATTACGATTCAAAGTCCGATCGATTATAACTATCCAACGATTGTTTAAGTGCCGCTCAAATTGAGTTATACTTTGTTATTCATCGTGATTTCGACTTGAATGTTTGAGTGCTGTTCGAAATCGGACTATACTCTGTCATTCGTTGTGAATCCGCTGAATTGATAAGTATTGCACTTGTGAATCGTTGTGAGGGTTTAATCTCGTGAATTGTCGTAAATGCTGTATTAGTTACTAACCGATTTGTGTGTGCATTGTTAATTAAATTAGGTTAATCAAGGCTAATCAGTAGGCTTATATTCTGCTCGTTAAATCTACAATGTGAGTCATTCTCTTTTTATCAAATTACTTTCAAAATCATGTTTATTTTCAACAGTTATAATTACAGTGATTAAGTTTATGTAATCACCAAGTTACAGCCGGTATGTGGGGTATTGTGCACATTACTACAGTTGTTATCACTTTAGGTGGGCGAACCTAAAATTAGTGATATTCGTCATTCATTGGGGCAGCCAATGGTGATATGACCACAGTCACCGTAAAGAGTCGAGTGACAAATACTGTGGGTAGTTGGTTTGATATCAGAAACATTGTAATTTCTTAATACTGTGAATTATAACAAATGTGTCGTTTTAGTAAAACTGAATGATTCACTCAGTATTTCCCTGCTGACAAAACCTTTTTAAACATGTTTCAGGTGATCTGTTGTGAGCAAAGGAAAAGTGCCGTGGAGCACTACAAGCTTAGAAAGTGGCTCAATGTAAATAAATAACGAAACATGTTTTAAGAAATAATGATTTCCCATCGAAATCACTTTATTGTAAATTATGGGATTTATCCCTATATTATATATATAAACGAGCAGTTTTAATATTAATAGATCCTGTTTAAAAAGACTTCCGCTGTCACTTAAATAAATACCATCGGATTTCCTGCCTCGCGGCTCTGGACCGGGTCAAACCGGGGCCAAGGGCCG
Source organism: Helianthus tuberosus (assembly GCA_030545235.1). Classification (NCBI taxonomy): domain Eukaryota; kingdom Viridiplantae; phylum Streptophyta; class Magnoliopsida; order Asterales; family Asteraceae; genus Helianthus; species Helianthus tuberosus. Next base: position 48,771,270 of record CM060387.1, on the reverse strand, counting down.
TGACATGAAAAGGTGGTATCAGAGCCACTGATTTAAGCTTACTATTGATTTTAGCCTATTAAATTATTGAGAAATACTTAGGAAATTTAATTGCTATTCTGTGGAAAATATGTTTTATTAACTGATTAATTGTTGAGTTACAGTATGGGTAAACACAAGATTTCTGCTATCTACCACAAATTAGATACTGCACCCACAGAAAAAAGGAACCTCTTCCTCCAAACACCCAGCAGATCTGGAAGAAGGGATTTTTGTCCGTAAAGCAAATTATGAAAATCCTCTTACCCAAGATAAAAGAAATTCGATTCTTAGAAAGGGACAGGAGAAAATAAAGAAACCCCAAGTCAAGAAAGTGAGGTTTAATCCAGAAATCCAGGAATTAGGCAATAGGTCACCTTGGGAAGACACATTAGATGAAAAATGGGCAAACCTTTATATGCTAGCTACAGTAGCAGAGAATGCAAACCTTTAAACTATCAATAAGCTTGTTTTAGTAAGAAACTAATACCCAGTAAATAAATAAAGTATAGTGTGTTCACTTTCCTGTAGTCTTTTGTACAAATCCGTATGCAATAAAACTTTAATGTTTATTTGTAAAACTTTGTTCCAAAGTTTTAACTTAACATTTTTGTGCATTTTGCATATATGCTATCCAGCATGAGTGAGATATCGGAAGCATTTCAGAATCTCAACCTCTACCCAGTACCAATTGAAGTCTCCCACGACTTTACTGGTTATATTGCTGACATAGAGGAACCTCTGGAATTCCAAGCTCCACCGCTAGAAAAAGCAAAACCTAAAAAGAAGAGAAGATATGTAGGATGGAGGAAAGTGCGCAGGAGAAAGCCAGCTACTAGGAACTCCCTAAAATAGAAAACCCTATAGACAAAGGAAAAGGAATCGAAATCGGAGAAAGTTCTAAGCCAGCAGAGATAGAAATCAGGAAAGATTATAAACAAAAAGGAATAGAAATTGGAGATAGTTCTAGACAATCCGAAGAAATCACATTTCAAGATGAAATAGATAGTCTACTGGCAAATTGTGATGTCATTAGCCCTATCCATAATAATCTATATCCTTACTTCGCTGAAACCCAACTTCCTGTAAATCTGGAACCAGCTATTCCAGACCCACTAATCCACACTCGACCTTTAGGTCAAATGGAAGAATGGTGGACAAATGGGCAATTCGAAAATATCATCAACAGTCCTTATTCTTTCCTTCCACAGTTTGATCCAGAACCTATCCCCAATCCTCCAATGAGTAACGAAAACTTAGCCGAACTCCGTCAGTTCGGTGAAGAGCTGATAAGTACAGGGAATAGAATCCGGGAAATGGGGGAACAAATTTCCTGGAAGTACGACGAAAGGGAGCGTCGCTACTAATCTGCCAGTTGACCAAAGAATAGTGGGGTTGGGAAGAATGTCTGTATAATAATAATAATAGTTAAATATTACTCTGTAAAATGGGAAATAAAACATTGTAAGATAAACAGTGTGTATGGATGCCTATAAATATATAAAGCAAAATAGAAGTCGAAATATCGACGATTTTGGATATATATGTCTGTGTTGTAAGATTTTATGTGATTCTGTGTAATTGTTTTATTTACAAATTATTTGATACTAATAGTTATATTTATAATAATTATCAGATGGAAAACGCTAGTAATGAACCAGTTAATGAAGGGAATCAATCTGAACAAAATCAGGAAAACCAGTATATGACTAGACAAGATATTGAAAACATTATCACTCAAGGGATAGCTAATGCTATTCCAGCAATTATGGCTGCTGCTAAGAAACCTGTTGAACCACAACAAATCATTCCTAGTAAACGTACTCAGGAAGATAATTTTAGCCATAGTGTAAATGGAGGCGGCAATCACGACGATAATAATCTACGACAGGCTCCACCTCCTAAGAAAATGAAAGCCGCAACACCTGGTTGCACTTTCAAAGAATTTCTTGCTTGCAAACCTGCTGAATTTGCAGGTAACGAAGGAGCAACTGCAGTACTGCGTTGGTTAGAGAAAACCAAAGCGGTAATTGCAATAAGTAAGTGTTCCGAAGAAGATCAAGTTATGTATGCTTCAAACTTGTTCAAAGAAGGGGCGCTAGAATGGTGGAACACGGTGCTACAAGCTAAAGGAATAACTAGGGCTTATGCCATGAACTGGGAAGAATTTAAAATTCTTGTAGAAAGAAAATAATGTCCTGAATATGAAAAGGAACAAATGACAAATAAGTTCCTAAATCATCGTATGGTAGGCGTAGAGTGTCGCGATTATACTTCGACATTCTTTGAATATGCTAGAGTGGTACCAACACTGGCTTCGCCAGAACCGGTACTCATTTCTCGCTACATTTGGGGATTGATTAGTGAAATCCGCAATATCGTTAAAGCTGCGAGACCTCGCACTATTGACGATGCTGTGGAATTAGCTAATACCCTAACTGATGAACTAGTACGCACAAGAGAAGAAGATCGAAAGAAGGAATTGGCTCAAAAGATTACCCAAGGATTTCGTGTGGGTAATGATAATAATAGGTTCAAGAAAAGAGGAAGAAGACAATCTGCACAACCGCCTTTATGTAAAAATTGCAAAAAAAGAATCATTTTGGAAAATGCAATTTAATTTGCAACTTTTGCAAAATGACAGGACATCGTGAAGAAAATTGCAAAAAGAAAACCATAGTCTGCTATAACTGTGGAGAAACAGGACATTACAAAACAGAATGTCCTAAATTGACTAAAATCGCAGACAATAAAGGCAAACCAGCTGATGGAACAACAAAGAAGACTGCCCGAGCATTCCAGCTAACCACTCAGGAAGCCGAACTCATTCCCGACGTCATAGTCGGTACGTTCTTGGTCCACGATGTTTATGCAAAAGTATTATTTGACTCTGGTGCAAACCAAAGTTTTATCAATACTTCAATTTGCCAAGCTCTTAATTTACCCTTAACCACCCTTAGGCAAATTTTTACAGTCGAAACGGCAGACGGGAATTCTGTTAACATAAATAAGGTTTTGAAAGAAGGAAAGATAGAACTGTTAGGCCATAAGTTTTCTGCAAACTTGTTACCTATGAAGTTAGCCGGATTCGATGTAGTGTTAGGAATGGATTGGTTGATAGCCAACTGTTATGGGTGAAATTCTTAGCCCATATCCTGACAATATATCTTGATTTAATGTTAGCTGTTTATGATCAGGATACCGGACCAGGATATTGGTAACATCCTGAGGCAGTATCGATCAGGATATCAGACCAGGATATTGGTAACATCCTGACGCAGTATCCTGGCAGTTACTAATGATTTTCTTTTGTAGCAAGGTACCAACATTAAAGGACTTGATCTACCTAAAGATTCGCTCAAGGTGGTTGAAAAATGGACGTTGATGGTGGAAGAATGGGTCTTGTAACGGTCAGAATAGAAGAAAGGCATATTCCGCGAGAATATCGGATGATGGTCAATGCTATTGAGGTTGTAACGGTCATATGAGCTGAAGACCCGGTTTTATAGTTAATAAGCACGTGGAAAACAAGTTAAAAGAGTCCCCCAACGTTCAGAATAGAATATTCCCAGCATCCCAGAATAATAGGAGAGTTAGTTTGTTACTTGTAACTATAAATAGGAGGCCAGATCAATAGGAACACACACTTGACTCTCCACTCTCGAACTCACACTTCTTTTTTCTTTCTATCACGCACAAACACTCAACACTTGTAATCGTTGTACCACTTAGCATTGATCTGCGCCATATCCTGCACTGTATCCTGACGTTTGAAGTAATAAGAAGAACAAGGCAGCTGCGATTGTCAGCTCCCGAGGTTTTATGCCGGTGATCTAGATTGATCAAGGGCTTTCCTCGTACATCACGTGTCAACCTTTACATTTTTGCTCATTGTTTGATCATAGATACAGCTCTATATCCTGAGCCGTATCCTGAAACTGTTTTTACAATTAACTTGATTAACATATTTTCGACACTCATTTCTAGCACACTACCTCACTTAACTAATTTGATCACTTAATTACTTCGGTAATTTTTGACCAAAACAATTTGGCGCCCACCGTGGGGCAAGTGGTGCTCTCTTTACTAAAAAATTTTGTGAAATCGCTAATAGGCTTTCTATTTTCAAAACTTTTTGCCACATTGTCCATAATGGCCTCAAGATCAAACATGAGTTCCTCTACTGTGTCTGCTATGACTTCTGCTACTACTGGTTCGGTGCTTCCACCACCTCCTCCAAGGATGCCAGCCTCTTCACGACCTCAGGATATTATCCCTACTCGCAGTGTTCAGGAATCTGCTCCCGTTCTAGCTTCTAATGATGAAATTCTTACTTTATTTGGAAGTGTGCAGGAACAAATGAGGCAGCAACAGGAAACAAACCAAATGCTTTTGAGGGAAATACAACTCCTGAAGTCTGGCTCGAGCAGATCTGCTGAGGACAATGTCACTCCATTACACCCCAGAACGTTGAACTTTAGTTCAGCTGTGTATACCGAGGATAACAGGGGGAATATAGTGCCCAGTCTTCCTCAGAATCATACTCCTGAAATACCCTCCTCGGTCAGGATGTCAACCATGAGGAGCTCAGGATATGCTTCAGGATATGGGCAAAATCCTCCAATGGGTAACGTGTCGAATAACAATAATACTCATGCTACTAACAGTGGTGGATCTTTGCAGGATGCAGGTGTAACAACAGCACTTACCAGGGAACTTCAGAAGTTGAAGGACATGATATCTTGTGTACCTGGGGTGGTCCAGCCGATCCCGGAAGTGTCTCAAGACAGCCACAAGATATCTCGTTTTGCATATCCTATCTGTGATGCTGAGATCCCAAAGAGATTCCAAACTCCCAACATGAAGCTTTATGATGGGAGTACGGATCCTGAGGAGCATATTGCTCAGTATAGGGAAAGAATGGAGATTAACCCTATCCCTCCGGAGCTCAAGGAAGCGTGCTTGTGCAAGGGATTTGGTTCTACTCTAACAGGATCGGCCTTAAAATGGCTATTAAATGTTCCTCCTCACTCAATTACTTCGTTTGCTCATTTGGTTAATTTATTTAACAGTCAATTTTCTTGTAGTCGGAGTTTTGAGAAACTAACCAGTGATCTTTACAGGATAACTCAAGGGCCTCAGGAATCCTTGAGGGATTATGTGAATAAATTCAGTCGAGAATCCTTGGATATCCCACATCTTGATGTTGCAACAGCTGTGCAAGCTTTCAAGATGGGATTACAAAAGGATTCTCAGTTTTATCAGGATCTTGTAATGAATCCCTGCAGGAATCTCGACGAAGCTCGTAACAGGGCTTTGAGATATATCCGTCTGGAAGATGACAGGAAGATGCAAGAAAGGATGAACTCATCCAACACTTATGAGTCAACTAATAGGAAGTCAGAATCCTCGTTCAAGTCATATCGGCCTAAGCCGTATAGTAGAAATGAAAACAAAACAGTGAACGCTGTCGAAGATGAGGATCCTGAAGAGTATCCTGAGTTGTCCGAATATTGCTTTTCTGTTAATATTCCTGAATTGATGTATGCTATGCAGGGTCTAGGAGACAAGGCTAGGTGGCCTCGAAAGAATCAACAAAAGGCTAACTGGAAAGATAAGTCAAAATGGTGTGCTTTCCACGAAGATTTCGGACATGTGACTGAGGATTGCATTGCTCTAAGGAAAGAAATAAGCTATCTTCTAAGCAAGGGATATCTGAAAGATCTCTTAGGAAGAAAGAAGAATAAGGGTCAGGATACTGAGAAGGATCCTGAACGAGCAGCATCACCTCCCGCGGATGCCAAGATAATCAACTTCATTTCGGGAGGATCCGACATTTGTGGAACTTCGTATTCGGCAGCAAAGAGACATGCAAAGGAAGCCAAGGCCGAAAGGGGAGACAAACCTGTCAGGATGACTACCCTCACAACTGACAAAATGATCACTTTTGATGCTGATGACAGGGATACTGTCCAAGATCCTCACCATGATGCTCTGGTAATAACGTTATATGTGGCTAACCATTTTGTACGCAGGATACTGGTTGATAATGGCAGCTCCGTCAACATAATCCAACTAGAAACTCTGAAGAGAATGAATGTATCTCCAATGGATATCACTTCAAAGTCTACCGTGTTTGTTGGGTTCAGTGGAGAGGCTAGAAACACAGTGGGAGAGATAAAGTTGCCAGTATACGTTGAAGGAGTCAACTCGATACAGCGTTTCTGTGTGATGGATTCTCTATCCTGCTATAACATCATACTGGAAAGACCGTGGATTCACGATATGAAGGCCGTGCCATCAACATATCACCAATGCATCAAGATACCTACCCCTTGGGGAGTGGTCAAAGTTGATAGTGATCAGCAGGAGGCGAAAGAATGCTACTCATCCTCGATGAAATCCTCAACCAAACCTAGTGCAGCATAGCAATTAAAGACACGGGCCCAGGATATCGTGGAGGATCCGGAGCAGGATGTGAAGAAAATTATCCTGGACCAGGATAATCCCGATATTTCGGTGCTCGTAGGGACCAATATCCCTCAGGATATTGAAGAACAATTAATTAACTTTTTGAAATGCAGGATGTCTATGTTTGCATGGAAGCATGAGGATATGACAGGCATATCCAAAGATATTATCACTCACAAGCTTGGAATTGATAAATCATTCAAGCCTATGCAGCAAAAAAGAAGGAAATTTGCTCCTGAGCGGAACACAATTATCCAGGAGGAAGTTGAGAGATTATTAAAATCCAGAATGATCAGGGAGGTTAAGTTCCCAAGGTGGCTAGCAAACGTGGTTGTAGTACAGAAGAAAAATGGGAAATGGAGAGTTTGTGTGGACTACACAGACTTGAACAAAGCTTGTCCTAAAGACCCATTTCCTCTTCCCCACATTGATGCAATGGTAGACGCCACTGCCGGGCATGAAATGCTGACCTTCATGGACGCATCTTCAGGATTTCAACAGATCCAAATGGAACCTTCTGACCAGGAGGATACTGCCTTCATGACACCAACAGGTATTTATTGTTATACAGCTATGCCTTTTGGTCTGAAAAATGCAGGTGCAACATACCAAAGATTGGTAAACATGATGTTCAAAGACAAACTGGGGGACACCATGGAGGTATATATCGATGATATGGTGGTAAAATCTAAAAAGGCTGAGGATCACCTCCAGGATATCAAGGGAGCATTTGATATCCTGGATCAATACAACATGAAGCTGAATCCTGCTAAATGCCATTTCGGAGTGGGGGCAGGAAAGTTTCTTGGATATATGGTGACAAAAAGGGGGATAGAAGCAAGCCCAGAGCAGATCAAAGCTATCCTGGATATAAAATCACCCTCAAACATGAAGGACGTACAAAGATTAACAGGCCGAGTAGCAGCTTTAAACAGGTTTATCTCGAGATCCTCAGAGAAATGCAAAGATTTTTATGATATCCTGAAGAAGAACAAAAAATTCGAATGGGGCGAGAAGCATGAAGCGGCCCTACAGGATTTGAAGCGATATCTCTCAACCGCACCTCTATTAATGAAGCCTGAAAATGGTGAACCACTATCCCTGTAACTTGCTGTATCAGGGAATGCTGTAAGTGCCGTTCTTATAAAAGACCATGAAGGTCAACAATATCCTGTTTATTATGTCAGTAAAAGTTTGCTAGATGCTGAAACTAGGTATTCTCATTTAGAAAAATTAATATTAGCTCTAGTCATGGCATCGACAAAGCTTAGACATTATTTCGAGACACATAGGATACATGTTAAAACAAATTATCCTATCAAAAATGTGCTTAGGAAACCAGAGATGTCAGGCAGGATGGCCAAGTGGTCAATAAAGTTGAGTGCTTATGATTTAGTATATGAACCTAGGAATGCCATAAAGTCTCAGGCTTTAGCTGACTTTGTGGCTGATTTTAGTAGTGACATTCAGGACGAGGTAGACCTAGAAGTTCAACAGCTAGGAGAATCCTCAGGATCCTGGACATTATATACTGATGGTGCATCTAATGTAAGAGGAGTAGGATTAGGAATACTACTAAAATCGCCACAGGGGGACATATTACCCCAGGCTATTAGGTGTGAATTTCCTGCTACTAATAATGAAGCAGAGTATGAGGCTTTAATCGCAGGATTAGAGTTGGCTAAGAGCATGAATATCAAAAATTTTCAAGTATATGTTGACTCTTTGTTAATTACTAACCATTTTAATGGATCCTATGCAGTTAAGGGTGAGAAATTAATCGAATATCTCGATATTCTCAAAAAATTAGCAGGATATTTCGATGTTTTTATACTTGAACAGGTACCAAGGGAGGATAATGCTGAAGCGGATGCCTTAGCAAATTTGGGATCATCGATCAAGATACCTGAAGGGACGCAAATACCAATATTACATGTCCTATATCCTGCAACGAATCCTCAGGATAAAGAAGTAGCTGGTATTTAGGATCCTGGAGTAGAACATCCTGAAGAGGATCCTAAATCCTGGACGGCTCCAATCATGAAATATCTCAAAGAAGGACACATCCCTGGAAATGAAAATCCTAAGGCATTTAGGATGAAGGTATCACGATTCACTATTATAGATAATATTTTATACAAGAAATCTCTTGCAGGACCGTATTTGAGGTGCTTGGAGGATCCTGAAGCCAAGGAAGTACTTCAGGATATACATGAAGGGGATTGTGGTAACCATGCTGGGGGCAGGTCGTTATTCTCAAAAGTATTAAGGATAGGATATTATTGGCCAACAATGAGAAAAGATGCCGCAGAATATGCTCGAAGATGTGACGCATGTCAAAGACATAGTAACATACTGCATCAACCTGCTGAACCATTGTATCCTATTGTTTCCCCTTGGCCATTTATGAAGTGGGGTATGGATATAGTGGGAAAGCTACCAAAAGCTCCGGGAGGAAAAGTCTTTATGCTAGCAATGACGGATTATTTCTCTAAGTGGGTTGAAGCTGAAGCATTTGTTCAAGTTAGAGACCAAGAAGTAGTATCCTTCATAAAGAGGAATATCCTGACCAGATTCGGAGTACCAGCTGAGATAATCTGTGACAATGGTTCTCAGTTCATAAGCAAGAGGACTACGGACTTTTGCAAGAGTTGGGGAATCAAAATGATCACATCTACTCCGGTACATCCTCAAGCCAATGGACAAGCAGAATCCTCAAACAAGATAATTGTCAATAACTTAAAGAAAAGGCTTGGAGCCAAAAAAGGAAGATGGGCAGAAGAATTACCCTTTGTTTTATGGGCTGATAGGAGAACGGTAAAGAATGCAACAGGCCAAACCCCATTTTCCTTGGTGTTTGGAGCAGAAGCAATGATTCCAACGGAAATGACAATACCTACTGCAAGATCTGTCTTAAGTGATCCTGAGCAGAATCCTGAAGCCTTGAGTCAGGATTTAGACACTATAGATGAAAAGAGAGATGCGGCAAGGCTAAGGATGGCAGCATATCAACAGAGAATATCCAGGGCATATAACAAGAATATTAGAACCAGAAGATTTAAGGTTGGAGATTGGGTGTTAAGAAAGGCTTTTCAAAATACTACTAATCCTGCCGATGGCAAGTTAGATCCAAAATGGGAAGGACCATATGAAGTTGAATCAGAAGCAGGGAAATGAGCATACAGACTCAAGAATATGGAAGGGGATATGCTACCGAGATCTTGGAATGCTATACACCTTAAGCTTTATTTCAAGTGAGTTTAGAATTTAATTTCTAACTCAGGATGGTATGAATTCTATTTTTTTTAAATATGTTTGGTTTAATTTATTCTTTGAAACCCAATACTAACTTAAGCATCGGAGGGGTGTTAGCCAAGCTAACACCCACCTTAGTGTAAGGATGTTTTGCAGTATATGCTCCAGGATATAGCTCCAGGATGCTCACTCAAGATACTTCGGAAGATTAGAGGATTGGCCCCCTCTCTCACGTACAAGGGATCCTGATCCCTTCACAGGTTTAAAGGTATTCACCTTTCTCACGAATTGGGTTTAAACACCCCGCCTGGAGCGCAAGTTATCCAGGGATAGTTCAAGGTGGCGGGACCAGTTCATGTAAAAGTGGCTGACAATTTCGTTACTGTTGGCTATACCCTGGATCCTTAAGGTATATGAGGATTGATCACCCTCTCTGACGAAAGGGTATTTTCATACTCTCTAAGGTTTAAAGGTTATCACCTTTCTAAGTCTTGGAGTTTATACACTCCCGCCTGTAGCGCATGAAAATTTGGGATTTTCCCCAGGTTTAAAGGTTTTCACCTTTCTAAGTTTTGGGGTTTCCACACCCTCGCCTGTAGCGCACGAAACGTGGGTAAAATCCCCAGCAAAACTCAAAGACTTAAAGGTTTTCACCTTTTCAAGTCTTGAGGTTCTTATACTCCGGCTTGAATGCCTGGAAAATGGGTTTAGTCCCAATAAAATACAAAGTTTTTGGATAATCCCAAAGTATATTTTCAAAAAACATAATCATTTACAAGTCTACATAAATTTTTGAAAAAAGATTGCTAAGTTTAAACAACTGGTTGAAGAATTGCTAAAGGATCATATCCTGGTACAACATACTGGTCCTGCACAGACAGGGGACATCCGTAATAGAACATGACGTATGCTGATACTATATCCTACTGGGGACATTTATGCTGGAGCAAGAAGGAAACCTATGCCAACACTATATCCCACTAAGGCATTGTGAGGAACTCAAAGGATCAAGTTTGGGCAGAATTCGCCAAGTATCCTGGACTAGGGACACCTTCGGTGGAATGGTTGCGAAAGGACTGGAATGAAAGGATTGAGATGTCTTCTGTTTCGGTATGATCTTTCCTATTTTTGTTCTTTAAAAAACCTTATCTAGATTGTCTAAATTTCTGAAACTATAACACTTATAAGTATCCTGGTCGGGACATGTTCTCAGGATATATTCTCAAGATGTATTCTCAGGATATACTTCAGGATACTTGGATTGAAAATTGAAACTATATTCAAGTCAAACTACTGTTATCAAAACAAGCTTTGCAAAATAAAAATGAACCATCCTTTTTCTTTGAAAACTTTATCGAAATTGTTTGAGTTGTAAGAACCCTATTTGACGGAAGTCTTAATAGGATATTTGCGAGTATACTGATCAAGATATTTTCATAAAAAGTAATAATTGCACTAAGTTTGGAACATTGGAATTCAGACTAAGCAATGCATAACAAATAACAACGTGTAAGGTTAAAAGGTTAGTTTATTATTAATTGTATTCTTGGTTTCATCTCAAAAAGAGACCCATCCACCAAGAACACAATTAAGTTTTTAAAGTATATTTACATAAACAGTTGAAGGCTTCATCCTGAAAACACGAGAACCCATTTACCTTCAACTGTTATATCGTTCAAAATAAACCATACTGATTGATGACCAAAGGCTTCATTCTGAAACTCAGGACCCATCCACCTTTGGCCATCGTATTGTCTTAAGTGCAGGAAATATAAATTGTTCTAAGTACAGGACGACCAGATGATTCAAACCCTACAAAGCAAAATACAGGTATCATTAAAGACAAACTAACCAGGATACAGATTCAGTATATGTGTACGGGATATAGGATTTGGATATTTACCTTATTAAGGAAGGAGTTCGTGGGCTCGATGGATTCCATGAAGCCAAGGTCATCATGAGAGAAACCTTCGGCAGCAACAGTGGAGGGCTTAGAGCAGGTGGCAACATATGATTCTTTTTTTTTACCAGGACAGGCTTGGAGTAACTGTCAAGCTCCTCAAGATTGAAGACAACAGGGACCTTAGCGAAGTCTACAGAAAAGGGAGTAGTTTCAATCTTATCATATTATGTGCTGATTAACCAAACATATGTAGGAATGTTCAAAACAGATATCCTTACCGGACGTATTGGAATGACTGAAAAATATATCTGTTGGAATTAGGATATCTAACAGTTATATTTTTGGGGACAATTGTTATGGGTGAAATTCTGAGCCCATATCCTGACAATATATCTTGATTTAATGTTAGCTGTTTATGATCAGGATACCGGACCAGGATATTGGTAACATCCTGAGGCAGTATCGATCAGGATATCAGACCAGGATATTGGTAACATCCTGACGCAGTATCCTGGCAGTTACTAATGATTTTCTTTTGTAGCAAGGTACCAACATTAAAGGACTTGATCTACCTAAAGATTCGCTCAAGGTGGTTGAAAAATGGACGTTGATGGTGGAAGAATGGGTCTTGTAACGGTCAGAATAGAAGAAGGGCATATTCCGCGAGAATATCGGATGATGGTCAATGCTATTGAGGTTGTAACGGTCATATGAGCTGAAGACCCGGTTTTATAGTTAATAAGCACGTGGAAAACAAGTTAAAAGAGTCCCCCAACGTTCAGAATGGAATATTCCCAGCATCCCAGAATAATAGGAGAGTTAGTTTGTTACTTGTAACTATAAATAGGAGGCCAGATCAATAGGAACACACACTTGACTCTCCACTCTCGAACTCACACTTCTTTTTTCTTTCTATCACGCACAAACACTCAACACTTGTAATCGTTGTACCACTTAGCATTGATCTGCGCCATATCCTGCACTGTATCCTGACGTTTGAAGTAATAAGAAGAACAAGGCAGCTGCGATTGTCAGCTCCCGAGGTTTTATGCCGGCGATCTAGATTGATCAAGGGCTTTCCTCGTACATCACGTGTCAACCTTTACATTTTTGCTCATTGTTTGATCATAGATACAGCTCTATATCCTGAGCCGTATCCTGAAACTGTTTTTACAGTTAACTTGATTAACATATTTTCGACACTCATTTCTAGCACACTACCTCACTTAACTAATTTGATCACTTAATTACTTCGGTAATTTTTGACCAAAACACCAACCATGCTCGAATCCTTTGTGATAAGAATTCCGTAGAAATCCGTACTTCCACAGGAGAGGTAATTTTAATTACAGGAGATAAACCACGAAGGCCACTGAAATTCATTTCAGTAATAAAGTTGGCCAGTTATTCAAGAAAACAAGAAATGGTGTATATGATTTCGGTAATCATTAACACTAAAAATAAGGAACTTTCAGACATTCCTATAGTTTCAGAATACCCAGACATCTTTCCAGAAGAATTACCTGGATTACCACCTGAAAGAGAAGTAGAGTTTAGAATTCATCTAATTCCGGGTACTACACCAATAGCTAAGGCACCTTATCGATTAGCACCCACCGAAATGCTAGAATTGAAAAAGCAGTTAGATGAATTATTAAGCAAAGGATTTATACAACCTAGTTCATCCCCTTGGGGAGCACCAGTGTTGTTTGTGAAAAAGAAAGATGGATCGATGAGAATGTGTATCGATTATAGAGAACTAAATAAAGTTACAATTAAGAATCGATATCCATTACCTAGGATTGATGATCTTTTTGATCAACTTCAAGGTGCTAGGTATTTTTCTAAGATAGACTTAAGATCTGGATATCACCAGTTAAAAGTACAAGAAGAAGACATACCTAAAACTGCTTTCAGAACTAGATATAGTCATTATGAGTTTACAGTTATGCCCTTTGGACTAACAAATGCCCCAGCAGCATTTATGGACATGATGAACCGGATCTGTAAACCATACTTGGATAAATTTGTAATCGTATTCATCGACGATATACTTATTTATTCCAAAAGTCAGGAAGAACATTGCAAACACTTGCATGCACTCTTAACTGTGTTAAGAAAAGAAAAACTCTATGCAAAATTCTCAAAGTGTGAATTTTGGTTAAAGGAAGTGCAATTTCTAGGACATATGGTGAATCACGAAGGTATCCACGTAGATCCTGCTAAAATAGAAGCAATTACTAAATGGAAGGTCCCACAAACAGCTATGGAAATTAGAAGTTTTCTAGGCTTAGCTGGATACTACAGCCGATTTATTAAGGATTTCTCTAAGATAGCTGTACCTTTGACTAAGTTAACCTGTAAAGCCGCTAAGTTTGAATGGGGACATAGACAAGAAGAAGCTTTTAAGATTTTAAAGCACCAATTGACAAATGCTCCAATTTTAGCATTACCCGAAGGAACAGAAGATTTTGAAGTATATTGTGATGCTTCAAAATTAGGATTCGGATGTGTGTTGATGCAACGCAAGAAGGTAATTGCGTATGCCTCCCAGCAGTTGAAAAAAACACGAAGAAAATTATACGACTCATGACTTAGAATTAGGATCCATAATTTTTGCCATGAAAATTTGGAGACATTATCTGTACGGAAGTAAGTTTACTATCTATACAGATCATAAAAGTTTATGATATATATTTGGGCAGAAAGAGTTAAATATGAGGCAAAGAAGATGGATGGAAGTTTTAAGTGACTACGACTGTGATATTCAATATCACGAAGGAAAGGCAAATGTAGTTGCAGATGCCTTAAGTCGTAAGTATCAGGAAAAACAAAAGCGAGTTCGTGCTCTTAGATTAAATCTACAAGTAGATTTAATGGATCAAATAAAGAAAGTTCAGGAAACAGCAATCAAGGACGATGCTGAAGGAATGAAAGGTTATATAAAGGAACTAGAGCAAGGAAATGATGGAATTTGGAAATTCCACAAGAAACGAATTTGGGTACCTAAACAAGGAGAATTAAGAAATAAGATTTTAGAAGAAGCCCATAAATCTAGGTATACTATGCACCCTGGAAACAATAAGATGTACCAAGATTTAAGAAAGAACTTTTGGTGGATAGGAATGAAGAAAGATATAGCAAGATATGTTTCTAAGTGTCTTACTTGTTCACAAGTTAAGGCAGAACATCAGAAACCTTCAGGATTACTACAACTGGAAATGCCTGTATGGAAATGGGAACTTATAACAATGGATTTTGTTACTAAGTTGCCTAAAACAAGAAAAGGTAATGATGCGATTTGGGTAATTGTGGATCGATTAACCAAATCAGCTCATTTTCTACCAATGATGGAAACCTTTAGCATGGAAAGGTTAGCCAAGTTGTACGTAGATGAAGTGGTATCTTTACATGGAGTCCCACTCTCCATTGTATCAGATAGAGATAGTCGTTTCACTTCCCATTTTTGGAAAAGTTTCCAGCAAGCTATGGGAACTCGACTAAATCTAAGTACGGCATATCATCCACAAACAGATGGACAAAGTGAAAGAACGATCCAAACTCTAGAAGACATGCTTAGGGCATGTGTAATAGATTTTGGTGGAAATTGGGACGATCACTTACCATTAATTGAATTCTCCTATAATAATAGTTATCATTCAAGTATTGAAACTGCTCCATTCAAGGCACTATATGGAAGAAAATGCAGAACTCCAGTCTGTTGGGCAGAAATAGGAGAAAGTCAATTATCAGGTCCAGAAATTGTGCAAGAAACTACTGACAAAATAACTCAGATCAAGGAAAGACTGAAAATAGCTCGAGATCGTCATAAGAGTTATGCAGATAATCGCCGCAAGCCGATAGAATTTCAGGTTGGAGATAAAGTACTCTTGAAAGTTTCTCCTTGGAAAGGAGTTGTTCGATTCGGTAAGAAAGGAAAGTTAAGTCCCAGGTACGTAGGACCATTTTCTGTGATCCAACGTATAGGACCAGTTGCTTATCGTTTACAACTACCAGAAGAATTAGCTGGAGTACATGATGTATTTCATGTATCCAATCTCAAGAAATGTTTATCAGATGAATCACTGGTAGTACCTCTTCAAGATATAGAGGTAAACGAAAAGCTGAAATTTGTTGAGAAACCTCTTCAAATTGAGGATCGAAAGATCAAGTTTCTCAAACATAAACGACTAGTTTTAGTCAAAGTCAGATGGGATTCAAAGAGAGGTGCTGAGTACACTTGGGAGCTGGAATCAGAAATAAAGAGAAAGTATCCTCATTTATTCCAGTAAATCTCGAGGACGAGATTTTTATTAAGGTGAGGAGAATGTAACAACTCTTATCAAAAGTCCTAATTATTATTTTAATTTGACCAATAGGAAACCCTAATTGAGAAACCCAAGTAATTTCGCATAATCCCTAAAATTTTCAGAATATTTAGAATCAGGATTAGGGCCCCTAAAACTCAGAGGGGGTAAACCCTAATTGATAATTATCTTCGAAAATGTGCTGTCAATAACGAGAATTAACGAACTGTCGATTCATCAAGCCTATACTAGTGACAAGGCTACTCTAGGCTAGGTCGACAACCCAGGCGAGTCGCGACAGGGGTCACGACATCTCCCGCGACACGCGGGGGAACAACTTTTCACTTATAAATACAGGGCCTTGGAACTTGAAATCTGTCTTTGGAACGACGTAAATTCGAGTTACGTAGACTGAGTTATCATAGAAAGAGTCCATTAAACACACACAACCACTAATTGCTGCCACAATCAGGGTAATAACTCGATCGCTATTACGATTCAAAGTCCGATCGATTATAACTATCCAACGATTGTTTAAGTGCCGCTCAAATTGAGTTATACTTTGTTATTCATCGTGATTTCGACTTGAATGTTTGAGTGCTGTTCGAAATCGGACTATACTCTGTCATTCGTTGTGAATCCGCTGAATTGATAAGTATTGCACTTGTGAATCGTTGTGAGGGTTTAATCTCGTGAATTGTCGTAAATGTTGTATTAGTTACTAACCGATTTGTGTGTGCATTGTTAATTAAATTAGGTTAATCAAGGCTAATCAGTAGGCTTATATTCTGCTCGTTAAATCTACAATGTGAGTCATTCTCTTTTTATCAAATTACTTTCAAAATCATGTTTATTTTCAACAGTTATAATTACAGTGATTAAGTTTATGTAATCACCAAGTTACAGCCGGTATGTAGGGTATTGTGCACATTACTACAGTTGTTATCACTTTAGGTGGGCGAACCTAAAATTAGTGATATTCGTCATTCATTGGGGCAGCCAATGGTGATATGACCACAGTCACCGTAAAGAGTCGAGTGACAAATACTGTGGGTAGTTGGTTTGATATCAGAAACATTGTAATTTCTTAATACTGTGAATTATAACAAATGTGTCGTTTTAGTAAAACTGAATGATTCACTCAGTATTTCCCAGCTGACAAAACCTTTTTCAAACATGTTTCAGGTGATCTGTTGTGAGCAAAGGAAAAGTGCCGTGGAGCACTACAAGCTTAGAAAGTGGCTCAATGTAAATAAATAACGAAACATGTTTTAAGAAATAATGATTTCCCATCGAAATCACTTTATTGTAAATTATGGGATTTATCCCTATATTATATATATAAACGAGCAGTTTTAATATTAATAGATCCTGTTTAAAAAGACTTCCGCTGTCACTTAAATAAATACCATCGGATTTCCTGCCTCGCGGCTCTGGACCGGGTCAAACCGGGGCCAAGGGCCGTGACACAAATGCTCATCCAAGGGTTGGATTTGCATTGACAATCTTTGGGCATTTGTTCCTGAAATGGCTCGTCTCGCCACAGTTTTAGCAAGTACCAGACGGAAAACGAGCTTGAGTAGGGTTGACTTGGAGTTGGGTAGCAGCAAGGTTTATAGCAGCTTTGTTTTGGATAGCAAAGTGGCATATGTTAACCGGATGTCCCCATCGTCCACAGTAGGTACATTTAAAGCAGGGTAAGAGGTTTGAATGATGACGGTTGCATCGTTTGCACCATGGGGCAGTTCCTAAGTACGGCTTCCTAGCCGGTGGGGACGCTACCTGGCTAGGTCCCGCTTGATTAGGTGTTCCCGCTGCGGGTTTCCTTGAAGCCTTACGCTTCCTTGATTTAGGTGCAGGCTTGACTTCTGCTTCCTTCAGTGACTCTTGAGTAGCTTCATTATTGAGACAAGACATGGCGATACCTAAATCCACAGACTTCAGGATTACTTCGCCAACTCGCTGGGCAAATTTGGCAGTCTGCTCGGATATCTGGGCGTCATTGCGATGAAGAGACATTCTAGAAGAAATGAAAGGCATAGGAAGAAACAAGTGAAATATTATCGGATAAACAAAACAGAACGGCAATGCATAAGAATTGCGATCATTTGTTTGTTACCTAAGGCAAACAAATGAGATGGTGACAAATCAAAGCAAGCGGGTCATAATAATGTATCGCTGAAGACATGCTTGCCTATAAGTGAACACTCACCCCAAGAGTTCCCAGGTAAGAGTGACTGGTCCGATACTGCGGATTTGTACGAACACTCTAGCCTTAGACAGAAAACTCAGAGTACAGGCATTCACCCTTCCAGTTTGCACGTGTTCACATCAAAAGACCCAAACTTTAACGAGATTTTGAAAACTTAGAGGGTTCAAAACCTAGAAATCAATCATCCTACAACAGATGATTGGTTTTCAAGGCGGTTTTGAAATTTGTGTTCTTGTTATGGTTGTCGCCTAAGGATAGGTGACGGTATTGTTTTATGACTAAACGCAAGTAAACTCGCGTTAGGGTCCTAGGAAGGTTATAGACTAGGTCAAACCATTACTAATAACCTAATTCCCTATAACCATGAGCTCTGATACCAACTTTTTTGTTACACCCCGACCACGTAAAACAACAAAACATGGCGGAATCGTCGGGGAGTGTTGTAACAGAATCATTGTTTCATAACAAATGGAAAATTAAAATTTTGTTTTGTTGATTAAATGAGTTACAATGTCTTAACAAACAAAGAAGTATAACATAATTAACTAGTTGTCACGACCCCCGACCCACCCTGGACGGAATCGGGAGTCGCGAACAGCCCAGTGGTACCGGTGATTATTTTGAAAAATATTGCAGCGGAAATTTCATCAGGACCGTGAGTTAGGAAAAATATCAGAGTTTAGAAAACACCGGATTTTATTTATTAAATAGATGGGATAAACCCATGTTTTACAATGGTAGCTTTAATAAAACAATGTTTCTTAATTTGATTTAGTTAAGAAAATAAGCCACTTCTTGAAGTCTTTCAGTGCATTATCCATCTCTACTGTAATTACCTGAAACATGTTTGAAAAAGGTTTTGTCAGCGGGAAATACTGAGTGAATCATTCATTTTACTAAAACGACTCGTTTGTTATAATTTACAGTATTAAGAGATATTACAATGTTTCTAAGATCAAACTAACTACCCACAGTATTTGTCACTCGACTCTTTTCGGTGACTGTGGTCATATCACCATTGGCTGCCCCAATGAATGACGAATATCACTAATTAGGTTCGCCCACCTAAAGCGATAACAATAACAACAGTAGTAATGTGCACAATACCCCACATACCGGCTGTAAGTTGGTGATTACATAAACTTAATCACTGTAATTATAACTTTGAAAATAAATATGATTTTGTAAACAAATTTGATAAAAAAGAGAATGACTCACTTTATAAGCATGCAGGATTGAGTTAACAAGCTTCTTGATTCTACTTCTTCCGATAATTAAGCATGCACTTTATTATTCTGGATCTTCTGATGATTTAATAGTTTGTTTGATTGTAAGTGTGTAGTTGGGAGTATTCTTGGTAGTTAAACACATAGTTTAACAGAATGGAATACGTATTTGTGTAAAACCCAAATCAAACCTTAACGGTAGTCACGAGATTCGAACCTTAACGAATTTCACAAAGTATAGTCTTATTCAGACAGTACTTTGGTATCCATTTAATGAACTCACAAAGTATAGTACTTTGGATTCCGTTTAACGAAATTCACAAAGCACAACACTTCGACATTCGTTAGATGGTTCCTGAATCGATCGGACAGGACATCGCTTTGGTGATTATTGGTTAGAACACCAACGTATGGAGAGAAGAATAGAATAAATGAACAAAGGAAAATGAATCCTAAGCTTCCTATTTATAGGTAGATTTATTCCTTAGCTAGGAAGTTTCCTTAACCATTAAGTTTCCTTAACTATTAAGTTTCCTTAACTATTAAGTTTCCTTAAGTATTAAATTTCCTTAACTATTAAGTTTCCTTAACTATTAAGTTTCCTTAACTATTTAACTAAATAACTTACTTAGCTTAATTAATCTTGCTTACCTTAATTAATCTTAATTAATCTTAATTAACTTAATTAATCCTGATTAATTACTTATACTTAACTTAATTAATCATGCTTAATTGATTAATTAATCTTACTTAACTTGATTAAGTTTAACTTATTTATTAAGGTTTCTTAATTGCTAAGTTATCTTAATAACTAAGTGTGTTTAATAAATTTATTTAACTACAATTTACTTAGCTATTAAATATTCTAGCTCCCTGATTACGAGTTCTAATTTCTAGACACAATGGAACTCGTATTAGTGTATTAACTCAATTCAACTTTAACGACAACTCACGAGACCAAAACCTTCACAACGAATGACAAAGTGCAATCACTTAAACATCCATCGGATTCACAACGAATGACAGAGTATTCCCCGAGTTCGGGTGATACTCAAACATACTGTCGGAATCACGACTAATGACAAAGGATAGCGCTTAAACATCCGGTCGGATAGTTTCAATTGATCGGACATTGAATCGTAGCAGCGATTAGAGTTATTACCCTAATAACGGGCAGAGTTTCGGGATTTAGAAGGCATGATCCCGAGCTACTAATTAATATAATAAAAGCTGAAGGAAAGGAAATAATTGTAGCAATGATCGAGTTAATACCCTGTATTGTAGCAGCGTATCTCTACGTGAAAGTGTGATTTGAACGAATTGGAGTATAACTCAGTGTAGGAAACGAATTTGAATGTCGAACTAACGCCAGAAATCAAGTGCCACACCCCTCTATTTATACTGAAATTTGGTTTCTCCCGCGTGTCGCGGAAGATGTATTTGTTTCTCCCGCGTATCGCCTGGGAAGTCAAAGTAGGATAGGCCTGCTTCGTCACCTGGGTAGCCCTGATGAGTCGACGGTTCGAGAAAATTCAATTCTAACAGCAAACTGTGATGATAATCGTAAATGGGAAATGCCCCCCCTGAGTTTTAGGGGCCCTGATCCTGATTCTGATTATTCTGAAAATTTTAGGGTTTGTGCAGGATTACTTGGGTGTCTCAATTAGGGTTTCCTCTTGGGTAAATTAAAATAAGAAATTGTATTTTTTTTAATGAGAGTTGTTATATCAGGGGTCCGGATTTATACTTACGGAACGTTTTTAGGACATTTTTGTGTGAGTCGTTACATTCTCCCCACCTTGTTTTAAATCTCGTCCTCGAGATTTAGGCTACGATATCTCTTTTAGAATTATGTCACGTTTTAGTTAGTAAGAACAGTTTTGAGGAAGATGGTACAAAAATATCAGATTTTGTGAATATGAGTTTTACAATAAATTGGACTCAATAACTCAACTAAATCAATTCAAGAGATCAATGTCAAATGAATGAGATGAAATGATAAAATTTTCAAGATGACTAGATTTAAATCAAAAGAGATATATGATCAATGGATGTGAATATTTACAAGTTGTAAATGACTTTAGAAACAATATAAGTCATTGTCAATGGAAACTTACTTTGATTGTCAACTGAAGACGACTTAGAATCCACAAGCTCAAATGAAAATAGAAACACGAAAATAATTTGTTAACTATAGAATTATGATATGAGAAAAATCAATGTGTTGATATTTATTGAATTGCAAGGATACACCGAAATACAATAGAGTTTAGTGTATCATTGTCTTTAATACATAATTGCATTAAGACTATTTTTAAATGATGAATTAAAGGAAAGACATACGTGGTTTTGAATAATTCGTATGATTATGATTAGCGCAAGCTACAAGTTTATGCCGATAACGCAAGGTGTCGTAACGATTGAAATAGTTCAATAATTACGGTGACCGAACAAATTCACCGTTACTGAAGAAAATTTCAAATTATAGGTTTTTCAATTGATGATGAATAGATCAAATGAAAATTATAGAATTTTAAATGAAAGAATCTTTAGAGGTACACAGGAATATAATATGAATTTGTGTACTCTTATCTTAACACATAATTGTATTAAGAATGTTTAAGATAATGAACCAACAGGAATAAGTAAATAAATCCGTACATCAGGTGTGAAAATGAAATTAGCTCAAGCTACAAGTTTATTGTGACGACACAAGGTGTCGTAGTAATCGAAATAATAGTAGCGGTGAATGAAATAAGTTTCACCATGTTTTAAATTAAATGAAGTAAGTCCAAATGTTTGTTTCAAATAATCTAGTAGGATTTGAAAATGAAATAATTGAATAATGTTTTTCGATCAAAGATGATAAAGCAATAAAGATTGCGAAACGCTCGATGGATAATATAAGAATCATTAAGAGATACACTGAAATATGAAATGAATTTGTGTATCATTATCTTAGCACACAATTGTGTTAAGATTGATTTTATATGATAAACCAACAAAGCGGATTCAAAATAAATAAATTAAATCCATATATGATGAGTGCAAACGAGATTAGCGCAAGCTTCAATTTGATGAAAATGTCACCACAAGGTGATCAAAGAAACGATTCAATGAAGTCGAAGACCAAGCAAAACAAATGAAGTGCTTGTTGGGATTATTTCGAATATGATAGCTGTAATCCATCATATGGAATCTTAAAGTGAATACGTAATGCGAGCAAGTTCAAACAATTAAACTTGGTTCAAATAAAACAAGTTCATGTATCAAATAAGAAAGTTCGGACATGGTCACAACAAAAACCCATGTATGCCAAAGGAAATTGAGATTTTCAAGAAGTTCATTGACTTGATATCAAAGAGTCATCGTTTTGCAATAATGTGGTTTACAATGCAAAGATCAAGTATAGCGAAATGATATTTGAGTTTGAATAAAACAACAATTTGGAATGAAGCCCTCCAGTGGTCTTCATAAATTAAACGAACCACATGCGCAACAAACAGTGCATGTGTGTGAATTTACCAAGAAATGAAACAGATCAATATTTACTACTATGAAAGAAATCCTCATGGTATGATGACCATTAAGGGAAGTAACAATGCAAAAGTCTATTCACAGAGGTCAGAATTTCAACAAAAGAAATTTAAGAATTTTATTTGGACTTTTGGATGATAACCGTTGTTAAGTGACATTACCCAGGAATGTCAAATAAAATGAAATAGGGGATTTTGCAAAGATATATGACTCCTTTTGCAGCGCCAGTAATTTATGAGTCTGATTAGACTATGCACAGATTGTTGTGAAATCTTGTTCTATCGTTCCTTAGCAAGATTCATGTCGTTTGTAGGATCATGTGGCAAAGTGCCGCTTTTTGATCAGTAGTTCTCCCACTGCTGGGATGAGCATTGTTGTTGTCGTGCCCAATCATATTTTCCAAAGGTCTTGCCTCGAAAGTCGTGTGTGAAATATTTTGACGTCTGTGGACGTATAATTTAAGTTTCATGTGTGTTCTTGTGCACTAGCACAACTTTACATGCTTCTTACTTGCGTTAATAGTTTATAATAATGCATTGGAAATTTTACTTTTTGATGGTGTCCCAACTTAAAGGGTTCCCGTCGTTTATTTTGTCGCATGAGTTACGAGACAGATGATCAAACGAAATAATGTTTGATAACAGAATTATAGATATATGCAAGAGATTCCTGATAAAGAAATCTAGATTTATTATTGACACATATGCTTGTGCTTTATTCTTAATTGACATTTTGGAATTTCTTATAGATATACATATCTATATAATCATATATTTCACATGCTGTAATATACATACCCTTCATAAGGTCAATGTATTTAACAGATTTTTATTTTCAAAATCCAATCAAATATCTGGTCATGATACTATTTAGGGAAATCTTGTCACTTATTTGACATATTATCTATCCCGTCTTATCCGATTCGCGCCGGAGCGGTAACCTCAATATATCTGGACAAACTGGAGAGTCTACTACACCATACCCAGTCTTGCCAGAGAAAATTTTCTATTTCCCATAAATAGTATTTTTTTTCAAAAGTGCTTCTTTCATTAGGGCTTTTATCCAGAATTAAGAAATTTGTATTCCCGTAACATATATTATTCTAGACCAAGTAATATCAATAAGCAATAATTATTATTAATTCTTGCTTATTTATCATATCTTGCAATATTCTAATTACCATTCTTATGGTATATCAAAACCCATCATAATTTATTCACATAAGTACTTAGCTTATCTTGAAGCTGATACTAAGGCATCTTTTCTTAAGTTCAAGTCTAAATGTTATCATGTGTGCTACCAATTAACAGCAATCTCCTAACTCTTTTATATAAACTTAGGTTTTATTATTATAACACTTATTGGCTTAAAGTAGTGGCTCTGATACCACCTTCTGTCACGACCCCCGACCCACCCTGGATGGAATCGGGAGTCGCGAACAGCCCAGTGGTACCGGTGATTATTTTGAAAAATATTGCAGCGGAAATTTCATCAGGACCGTGAGTTAGGAAAAATATCAGAGTTTAGAAAACACCGGATTTTATTTATTAAATAGATGGGATAAACCCATGTTTTACAATGGTAGCTTTAATAAAACAATATTTCTTAATTTGATTTAGTTAAGAAAATAAGCCACTTCTTGAAGTCTTTCAGTGCATTATCCATCTCTACTGTAATTACCTGAAACATGTTTGAAAAAGGTTTTGTCAGCGGGAAATACTGAGTGAATCATTCATTTTACTAAAACGACTCGTTTGTTATAATTTACAGTATTAAGAGATATTACAATGTTTCTAAGATCAAACTAACTACCCACAGTATTTGTCACTCGACTCTTTTCGGTGACTGTGGTCATATCACCATTGGCTGCCCCAATGAATGACGAATATCACTAATTAGGTTCGCCCACCTAAAGCGATAACAATAACAACAGTAGTAATGTGCACAATACCCCACATACCGGCTGTAAGTTGGTGATTACATAAACTTAATCACTGTAATTATAACTTTGAAAATAAATATGATTTTGTAAACAAATTTGATAAAAAAGAGAATGACTCACTTTATAAGCATGCAGGATTGAGTTAACAAGCTTCTTGATTCTACTTCTTCCGATAATTAAGCATGCACTTTATTATTCTGGATCTTCTGATGATTTAATAGTTTGTTTGATTGTAAGTGTGTAGTTGGGAGTATTCTTGGTAGTTAAACACATAGTTTAACAGAATGGAATACGTATTTGTGTAAAACCCAAATCAAACCTTAACGGTAGTCACGAGATTCGAACCTTAACGAATTTCACAAAGTATAGTCTTATTCAGACAGTACTTTGGTATCCATTTAATGAACTCACAAAGTATAGTACTTTGGATTCCGTTTAACGAAATTCACAAAGCACAACACTTCGACATTCGTTAGATGGTTCCTGAATCGATCGGACAGGACATCGCTTTGGTGATTATTGGTTAGAACACCAACGTATGGAGAGAAGAATAGAATAAATGAACAAAGGAAAATGAATCCTAAGCTTCCTATTTATAGGTAGATTTATTCCTTAGCTAGGAAGTTTCCTTAACCATTAAGTTTCCTTAACTATTAAGTTTCCTTAACTATTAAGTTTCCTTAAGTATTAAATTTCCTTAACTATTAAGTTTCCTTAACTATTAAGTTTCCTTAACTATTAAGTTTCCTTAACTATTTAACTAAATAACTTACTTAGCTTAATTAATCTTGCTTAGCTTAATTAATCTTAATTAACTTAATTAATCCTGATTAATTACTTATACTTAACTTAATTAATCATGCTTAATTGATTAATTAATCTTACTTAACTTGATTAAGTTTAACTTATTTATTAAGGTTTCTTAATTGCTAAGTTATCTTAATAACTAAGTGTGTTTAATAAATTTATTTAACTACAATTTACTTAGCTATTAAATATTCTAGCTCCCTGATTACGAGTTCTAATTTCTAGACACAATGGAACTCGTATTAGTGTATTAACTCAATTCAACTTTAACGACAACTCACGAGACCAAAACCTTCACAACGAATGACAAAGTGCAATCACTTAAACATCCATCGGATTCACAACGAATGACAGAGTATTCCCCGAGTTCGGGTGATACTCAAACATACTGTCGGAATCACGACTAATGACAAAGGATAGCGCTTAAACATCCGGTCGGATAGTTTCAATTGATCGGACATTGAATCGTAGCAGCGATTAGAGTTATTACCCTAATAACGGGCAGAGTTTCGGGATTTAGAAGGCATGATCCCGAGCTACTAATTAATATAATAAAAGCTGAAGGAAAGGAAAGAATTGTAGCAATGATCGAGTTAATACCCTGTATTGTAGCAGCGTATCTCTACGTGAAAGTGTGATTTGAACGAATTGGAGTATAACTCAGTGTAGGAAACGAATTTGAATGTCGAACTAACGCCAGAAATCAAGTGCCACACCCCTCTATTTATACTGAAATTTGGTTTCTCCCGCGTGTCGCGGAAGATGTATTTGTTTCTCCCGCGTATCGCCTGGGAAGTCAAAGTAGGATAGGCCTGCTTCGTCACCTGGGTAGCCCTGATGAGTCGACGGTTCGAGAAAATTCAATTCTAACAGCAAACTGTGATGATAATCGTAAATGGGAAATGCCCCCCTGAGTTTTAGGGGCCCTGATCCTGATTCTGATTATTCTGAAAATTTTAGGGTTTGTGCAGGATTACTTGGGTGTCTCAATTAGGGTTTCCTCTTGGGTAAATTAAAATAAGAAATTGTATTTTTTTTAATGAGAGTTGTTATATCAGGGGTCCGGATTTATACTTACGGAACGTTTTTAGGACATTTTTGTATGAGTCGTTACACTAGTCTTGCATCTTTTAATGTCGCTAAGGCCCAAGTCCTCCTAAGTGTATCCAGATCAATCATATGCATCATTTCCTGAAACACATGTGAAAATAGGTACGTCAGCATAAAAATGCCTGTGAGATACATAGGTTTTAATGATTTTGGATTCATGACTTATAAGTTTAGAAAAAGGTTGTTTAACAAAAGTCAGTCATGATCCTGGTAAAATGTTTTGTGTTATAAATCATTTGAAAAACGATGATAAAGTAGATGGTATGTAAAAGAGTAATGTAAGGTTAAATGAATAACTAAGTAAAATGAGTTTGTATAAAATAAGTTGTTTTGTAAAACAATTGTTTAGTGAAAAATATGTCATTTGTGTAAAATGTATTATGTCAAATATTGAAATGGTTTAAATAACGCTACGATATGTAATACTATAAAAGCACTTATATATAGGAAGTACCAGCGGCGTATCCACCATGCTTTTATCTTATTACACACGCCTCGTTATTTAAATCACTTAAACAAAACCAACCACCAATGTAAAAATGTTTATGTAGAGTCAAATGTCATATGTTTGTGTGAAAACCATCAAATGTAAATCATGTAATGTGTAAACAAAAGTTATGTATGGTAAGTAAAATGAGACTACTTAAACCACAAGTAAAAATGTACAAAACAAAGTATTTGAATAAATCAAAAGTTATGCTTTGTAGAATAATGCATGCTTTACTGATACAACATTTATGCGGTAATGTTAAACGCCTACATTCAAGCCTTGAGACAGACGGATAACCCTAAGTAAAGGTTATCAAAAGAAATGTTTTCGGATTCGGTCATTCCATCCATCCAAACAAACCTAGGATTTTAGGAATGGGATTTGTCAAGTCCTATGGTACCACTACCTACTACCGAGCGGCATGATCGGTGTTAATGAATGTAATTTAGTCCCGTTAAACAAACCAAATGATATACTAAATGTAAGCATATTTTATGAAAATAATGTACCTAGTATGCTAAGTGAACATACAAGGTAGAGATATAAAATAATGTGTCCATATGTTACGAGAACATATGCAACAGAGATGCAAATGTAAAACAATGTACTAAGTATGCTAAGTTAACATACAAAGCAGAAAAGTCATGTAAAACAATGTACTAGCATGTTAAGTAAACATACATAGCAAAAGAATGAATGTAAAACAATGTGCTAGCATGTTAAGTAAACATACATAGCAAAACATAATGAAATCATGTACTAATAGTGTACTAATGAACATAGCAAGTATATGATATAAAAATATGGAAAGCATGAAAATAACAAGTTGGCACATGTGTTTCACCCAAAACGTTTGGAAAACAGTAAAAGAGGGGTCTATGTACTCACTTGAGGGTGCTTGGAAGTCTTGAACAACAACCAAGCAAAGCTAGAGGGATCACGGAAATCAACGGCACCCTATATAGATAACTACATAAATAACCGGACCTAAATCAGGAGATTGGATAGTATGAGGTTTCGTAAACCAAATGAGTATTGGAACTCATATGATATGGTTTAACAAAGCCTACATACTAAAATGAAACCTAACCTAAGTGCTTACGACCCATTACGACCCGTTTAGGTAGCTTATGCTACTTTAACGCGTCGTTCACGTAAAACGCGTTCGGACTGCTTAACTAGTCCTATGACAAGTAAAATATGCCTTAACATGTCTAATATAGTTACCTAATCAGTTTAGATGTCGAAATTTTGGTTACATATGCTTAGAATGAATTTATGCGTAAAAAGGGTATTTTGGTAATTTACCTAAGGCATATAAACTACCTATCATACAGCCACTTAAACGACGTGACCATAAGGTATAACCTCGGAAGGTTATTCCCTATACAACTATGGTCACCTAATGTGTTTGGTCGGATCCTAATGATCGACCAAATGGGCCGGGTTCGAAAGTATAAGCGATTGATTAGATCGCTTACCTTTACGACCCTAGACAAGCACAAATCTAAAAGTAACGAGCTAAACATGTCAAAACATGTTTAACGAGGTTTAAGAACAGGTTTGGTATCAAAACAAACGGTTTTGATACCTAAAAGTAGTTTGGTTACAAAATACGCAAGAATACGCATTTTGGCCGAAACTACAACTCGTCACTGAGCCTAGATAACGTGGTAATCACTAGATATAGTCACTAGGGACTATGACCATCGTGATTACGCTCACGTTATGAAGTTCAAACGAACTTCGCATTGACCATAAACTGGTCAATGCAGAGAGTCAAACAAAGTTTGACTTTAACGCTAAAACGAATGAAAAGAACGAAAGAATACTTACAGAAGATCCCCGCAAGATTGATTTTCCAAGTATTTCTCAGGTATGAAGTGTTTTACACTTTAACTTAGAGAAAATCTCAGAAATTAAGTGGGTTTTGAGCAAGACATGGGGGGGGGGGGGGGTATTTATAGATGTAGTAGAACCGTTAAGATCGTTCCTCGTTATCCGAGATTCAATCACAGCCCTACACCTCGAGCCCATAGTTTTATAAAACCATTGGAGCCCCTAGATTGAGCCCCTTGTTTGCTAGAAACCATTTGCAAGTGGGTTAAAAGGGTATAACAGCTATAATCAGCTGTTTTCAACAATTCTGCACATCTGGGCAGGTTACACGGCCCGCGTAAGGGGACAGGTAAGGCTTACGCGCCCCGCCTGGGGGTCTCAGACCAGCAACAAGTTTGCAGAATGTCAGTTTCAGTCCCTGTTGTGTTTTAAAGCTCATTTCGATAAGTTTAAGGCCCGTCAAGCCATCTTTAAGGCCCTAAAATGATGCCTAAACATTGTGGAAATGAAACATGCTTTAAAATATGCCGGATGTCGGTTCGTTTGGTCGTACGATCACGATGTTTGCTTAATTACGACGAAATGCGCATAAGCGCGAAAAACGATCCAAATTGCGCGATGAATGGATTTTTCTTATGCCAAACACTAAAATAAAATATTTTAATGCTTACATAAATTTTTGGATGTCCGGATGTATTCAGAACGTAAGTTATGCGCGAAAATGCAAACTTATGCACTTTTTGACGCTTTTAGTCCCTGAATGAGCATAAAGTTTATTTTAGCACACCGAACCCCTCAAAGCCTATTTCTAAGCTATGTAAAGGATATTTAGGGTGTGTTTAACTTATTATCAAGTTTCAGAATGTCCGTTACAGTACAAATTGACATACTTTCGCAGTTTGTCGAATTTAGTCCCTGTAGGCGAATAAACTTGATTTCGGCATACCAAACCTTCCAAAACTTATTTTTAAGTTATGTAAAGGTTATTTAAGGTATGTTAAGCCTATGTAACTATTCCGGAGTGTTTGTTTCATTAAACTGGTTATATTTACGCATCAGTGCGCGTATAACCTTCCAGAAAGCGATTTAGAGCCCGAAATCGAACAAGAGTTGATATGTGCAAATGATACACATATTTATACAAATCCCAAGTATGAAATACAGTATTTCATTGGTTTGGTATTTGTTTGAAGATTGAAGTGACACAGGTGTCACTTGGTCCTCCACTGTCTTGGGTTCGGTTTGCCTCGTACTGGGCGATAGCTGCGGAGATCTTTTCCTACAGTAGAGCGTTCAGCTCTTCAGCAGTCTTTGGAAGTAGGGGAGGAGGAGGTTGATCCGAATCTCGATTGTTCACAATTCTCCTAGGTGCCATGTTCTGAAAGAACACCACACAATAGGTTTAGGCATTTGTTTGATATCGTCATACTAGACAGTAGTAGTATATATATATACACAGGCATATACCACATAAGTGAAATCAAACAATTATTACTCTAGCAGAGTATTTAATAGGCTGGTGTTCACATTTGACCCTTTTTCTTGAGGGGATCTATACGTGACAAGACTTGCTGTGGTTCCGGTGCACTGAATCCCATAATTATGTATGCATCCATAATTATGTAACTCCTTGCACAGTCCGCACAGTTCATTTCATCCTCGTATCTCTTCCTTCAGATAGGCCCTTGTTTTTAGGTAAAGTCACGTATACCTGTGACATTCTACTTCTAGTATATGTATATGTCAATTATCACACATAATTGCAAGTAATTCTTAATCACAGACAAGTGCTACTCTGGTGCACCCTAAGTCTCGTAGTGTCTTTTCTTGACTCTTGTAAACAGTTTCAGGTAGTGGATGTCGCGGAAAGTTTTATGCAATGAAAACTTTTTGAAAAATTGTTTTCGTGAAAGGATCCTAGAGATTGTAGTCTAGACTCGAGAAGGAATCCTGGTTCACTACAATCGCAGCTCTGATACCAATCTGTCACACCCCTTCTAAGGCGGAAGCACGAGGTGTGATCATGAAAGGTTTTTATTGCATACGATTGGTAAACATACTACATGCTCGTAAAAATAACTTCAAATGCCAAACATTACATTACTAAAAATGTAGATTAGGTGTTTACATCACGAGACTGCAAATTGTCTGAAAGTTTACAACTTTATTTAAGGATAAACATAAACGACATCCAGGAGCATGAGTAAGACCGCGCGCACATCCACTTTTAATTACCTGAAATACATGTGAGTTTTGGAAAAACGTCAACATAATGTTGGTGTGAATTCATGCAATTTTTGTATTTCACGCTAGTATACTTTGTATGAAAACGTGATATATGTCTTGTAAAAATAAAGTATTCTTGTGTAAATAAAGTATTCTTGTGGTATGAACCAAATAAAGTATTATTGTGTGCGAACCTCGTACAAATAAAGTATTCTTGTGGTATGAACCAAATAAAGTATTCTTGTGTACGAACCTCATACAAATAAAGTATTCTTGTGTAATTAAAGTATTCTTGTAATAATAAAGTATTCTTGTGGTACGAACCTCGTACAAATAAAGTATTCTTGTGGTATGAACCATAAAGTATTCTTGTATGTATCAGGGTTGTTAATGGGTTGCAAGGCCATTAACATGTGACACGACATAGGAAGTCACCAAACCATAGGCATTTTTCTAGTTGTCGATTCACGACGGAGACACAAAAGCACTACTCGGTACTAATTTTCACCAAGAGTGTGGCTGCCCGGTCACCCGTTAGATCTAACCTTTTGTTATGCGGTCTAAGTATGTACACGATTAATGGTGCTTATGGTACCCTATTCGTGACACGATTTCTCGTATCATTCCTCAAAACGCATCATACTTGGTACTAGTTATCACCAAGAGTGCTTCTTGTTTTTGTATCCATCATACCATTTGTAAACATTGTAATATTTATAACATGTATTTCACCCCCGAAGTTATAAAACTGAAAACAGTTAAAAGAAAAGGGGGAGCATGAACTCACAGGTTTGCGTTCCTGCGTCGTAAACTTCACCGGTTTTTGCTTATCTAGCGTCGTGACCTAAACGTGTTTTTATTAACGTTAGTCACTAGACTTGTATCGCACAAGTACAAGTCACTATCTTTTGTATATGTGTCCTTGTGTTAAAAATAATTTATATTTTTAACTATGTGCCTTACTTATATTATTTTCTCAAAAATAAATATAAGTATCTTGTATTTGTCTAGGTATGTTGTATGTGTATTTTTGTATCTTCACTCCTTAGGAGTATTTAGTGTATTTTCAAGTCCTAATACACTGTCAAGTATAATACATACTACATACACTTAGCACAAAATTTGGTGATCAATAAATATATATATTTTCTCAAAAATATACATACTTAATATCCATTTTTATCTTGAAGAAATCATTATTTCTTATCTTGAGGCTTTCATAAAAAAAAAAAAATTAGGAAACCTTGGTAGGTATTCTTAGGTACATTTTTAGGGAATAAGTTTCACAAAACTTATATTTTTCTAAGTGTCAAAATTTATAGAAATTTTGACATGGTTTCTCCTAAAAATGAAGGTTTCCCATGTTTTGAAAACATGTGTTTATTTTCTTTTAAAGCATCATCAACAATCAATAACTCATTCCTCATCCATCAAGTGTTAAAATCAAGTAAGTTACATGACAACATGAACTTGTTCTTTCTCAAAACTCGTAGTAACTTGGCAATGTCTCTAGTAGACTTAGTTACTCTTTAAAGTGTGTTTATTTCATCAAAAATCCCTTTCTTGAAAGATTTGAGTGTTTACAACTTGTAAACATATTTTACAAAAATGTTTCTTTATTAAATCTTCTTGTTCTCTAGTGTCTTTACACTTATTTTACCACAAAAAATAGTGTAAGTTTGAGTAAAAATCATGATTTTCTAAAAATCATATTTTAAACTTGGCTTTCTTGGAAAATCATTCATAACTCTTGAATCTATAAGTTTACTAGTTCACTTGTTTATTACTTTTCAAGAAATCATTTTTACTCATCAAGTTCATGTTCTTACAAGAAGATGATTATTTCATGTTGTTACATAATCATCTCCTAACTTGCTAAATCATGTGTTTAATCACAATCTAGCAAGCTCCATGTAATTATCATCATCAATATCTCAAATAAACAACAAACAATCACCACATATCTACTAAACAATATCATTGCATCAAGATATCATCATCTTTCATCTTATGTTTCAAGATTCAAGTGTGTGTCTTTTAGTGTTCTTATGTTAATCATTAAGCATCAACTTTTAACCACTCAAAATATGAAGTAAACAAGATCAAGAGAGCCTTACCACTAGCTTCAAGGTAGGGAAGAATACTAGAACTTGAAGATGACAAAATGGTTGGATAAAAGCAAACGAAGAAGGTCCTTGAAGATCCGAGACCACCAAGCTTCACTATAGACCTTCTTACACCTTGTGTACACTTAGTATTGTATGAAAAGGAGATGATGATGGTGGTGAAGGGGGTGATGGGGGTGGTGGCTCACGGCCGAAATGTGGAAGGAAGGGAGGAGTGTTGTGGTGTTGATATGAAGATGGTGATGGTTATGTTTACTTATAATCCAATCTCTATTGTCCAAAGGTTTTAGTGTTCTTAAAAGTACACACATAATCTTTCCAAAATCCTAAGAAAATCACATAATATCTTTCAAGATCTAGTGGGATTTAGCAAGATTCAAGAAGGATATTAGTGGGGTCACTCCCTTGACCGTCCACTTTAAGAGGGGGGGGGGGGGGGGCAAAATGTAATTGTAACACCTCGAAAATTCACGTCCTATAATGTGTAGACACGTGTCAAATGTTTAAACTTGTGAAAGAAATATTATAGAAGGACTAAAGTTGACAAACATGGAAAGTATGTGAATATACATATTCTAAGTGTCAACTGTGAATAAATATAATGTAAATTAACCCTACATGGTGCTCATACCTTCAAACGAATAAATCATGGATCATACGAAGCTAAAAGTGAGAGATTTCAAACTACAGGGGCTAAATGTGTCAACATGTTTAAATTATACCTCTGAGTGACCTTTTGACAAACCCAAAGCTTTGTAACGGTAAATTATGCTCACTAGAATGCACGATTAAAATTTCATAAAGTTTCGTTATCGTATGAGAAAGTTATGATCAAATTCATGTGCGAAGGGTTAAAGCGTAAACGTTGGATGTTAGGACTTTTCGGGTGACAACGAAGTTAATCGGGGACCTAACAAAGTGGGTATATGTTTTAAAGCCCTTATAGATCAACATTGAGGGTTTAAAATGCAAGAAAACAAGTGCCTAATCAAGTTTTGAAGAGCCAAGGATCAAATTGCAAAAATCACAAAATTCTGATTTTGTCAGATTAGGCCTAGCGCGACGCTAGGGGGGGTGGCGTCACGCTAGGGGTCCCCAGATCAGTCTCCTTTGGGTTTTTGCCTGCTGAGTGCAATCTGATCGATTCTAACTCTATTCTCCACATCCCTTGACCCCTAAAACACCCCCTAAACACTAGAAACAGGTGTTGATCAGTTGTGGGATGTGCTAGACCTTGTTGTCAATCAATTGTGGTGCTTAAATCCACTATATAAGGCCATGAACTTGCAACATTTTCTTCACACCTTCATCTGCATTTGAGGACCACTTCTGGAGCTCAACTTCCTCTCAAGTGTTCTCTAATCAAGCTTAGGACCTTTGTAAGTTGCCTAACCTTCTCTAATTACTTTTAGCTTGGTTAATTAGCTAAAAGTCAAACCGTCGTAATTACGGTTTGACTTCGAGATTAGTCAACGATGGCTCAGTCATATCTCGAATTAAAAATAGTTATAAGTTGGTATTTATGTGGGTAATAAAACCTCAAAAGGGTTTCCCCTGATTACCACTCTAACCAGGTCAAAAGTCGGGTCAAACGTGTACTTAAAAAGTCAACAGAAAGTTTAAAATGAGATTTATGCATAATTAGCAATGTAGACCATATACAACCTGTTTGATCATTGTTATAACTTGGTAATAAGTGTAAGAACATGTCTAAACATGTTCAACCCGACAATTTCCTGTTTAGACCCGGTTCGGAACCGAAAGTCACATAGTTTGACTTTCACTTTGACTTTCAGTTCTGACCCGTTTAAGCATGTTTTAGAAATGCCTTAGAGCCTTATTTGGACCAGGTAACATGCTAGTATAACCCTCTGTGATTATACACCATGGTTCACTAGTTAACCAATTATTATGCATGATTCCGTTAATTGCTCAAATGTTGACCATTATGCCCTTATTACCTTAAAACGTGATTTTTGGAAAAGTAAAAGAGTAGAAACTTTAATTACTAATATATAAACTTGTATGCAAATTTTGACATCAATTTGAAGTGTAGATTGAGAGTTATGCTCATTATCGCAAATTTAAAACTTTATGTTAATAAAATGGCGTAATTAGCGTATAGCTTAGTTAAGCCTACTTTTTTATATCAAAATCTTTACCCACTGATGTAATATATTATTTTGGGAATTTTAAAGATTTTTAATTAATTTTAGGCTGAGCATAACTCATAGTCGTAGGCTTAATTCGGTAAATGTCGGTTTTGCCCTTACGGGCCATAAAATGAGTTTTACATATCTAAACGACTCCAAACCTTTTGCTACTGATTATTTATGATAAATAAATTATTTTAGACCTTCTAGAATAATAAAAATATCAGCTTTAGGTATTGAGCCCGTAAACGGCTCCTAATCGCCTTATTTAGCGTTTTTAGCGCATAGTATGTACTAAGACTATTTTTAAACATACAAGGGTGATACCTACTGATGTTTTAGTTAAATTATAAAATTTTAACGGTAAGCAAAAGTTGGTTATCTCAGACTTCAGTTTTGAGCTTTTCGGCTTATGTGAAATTACCAAAATACCCCTACGGGGCATAGTTTGGTTATAATTGATAAATTTCACATATCTAAAATACCTTACTGTTATAAATCAGTAAACTAAGTATTTTTGCTGATTATATCAGACCTGTAAATCAGTTAAACATTTAAACTCTTTTACAACCTTTTAAATGACCAAACTACCCCTACGGGGCCTAGTTTGTGTTTAAGTACGTTTCGGGCATAATGAAAGAAATCCTACTGATGTCACAACATATTTGAGACATAATTAACTTAGGAAACCTGGTTAGGACTCTTATAATTACCCGTTACGCCTCTTATGCGTACGGTTCGGCCTATGTAACTAGTTTACATAAATTAGCCGAAACGAGTCAAACCTTATCGGTTTTATCTCGAAATCCAGAATGTATTTGAGTTACCCATATTAAACAAGCATACAAGCTTGTTGGGTCAAAGCCACATTCTAAACCGGTCTTCGCTTAATCATGCGTACGAACCGTATCTTCCTGTAAGACTAACCGGTCTAAGCTTAGGCTTAATTAAAGACCCGTTAGCATTCTAATAAGTTATTTATACAATCATTCCAGACTAGAGCCTTCCGGTAAATGGTACCTACGCTTACTTAAGTGAATACGGCTGAGTTATTAAATTCTTACTATTTAAGACAGGAGCTAGCTCAGGTAAATACTCTTAACTTATTTTCCCTATACGGGCTTGGGATACGGCACTATAAAAGTACCGCTTGGTCGGGTGTGTAGTTATTTAAATCGTATTGTGATTGATGTACTTACAACCCGTTTAATATGTATTATTTGGTGTATGGCCTTTGGGGGTTAATGACCATGTCCCGGATATCCTTGGCATCATTTTACGAAATGGCCACGACCTAAGCACGGGGTGTAGGCATACACCTGACAGCTGCATTATGTAAAAACTGGTAATCCACTCCGAGGTATCATCCTTGTGGGCATTATACCGGAACTGGTAATCCACTTAGAGGATGATAGCCTGTGGGCATTATACCTGTGGCGTGTCAGTTAATCTAGTCCGGCCCTACAAACCGGCCCTAACGGACGACAAATAAGTAAAACTGTATACAAGATTATATACAAATAATTTTCCCAAGTTAAAAAGGTTAATTTTGCCTCTGTGCATTTTAATCAAATTATAAAAGATATTTTGTGCCACGTGCATTCAAACCAATTTTCTTAAACTCTTTTCAAATGAGTCGGTTGAGTGTATTTACCAGTGAAAACTGACGTATTTTCCAAAAAGGTTAAGTGACAGGTACTGAACGAAATTGGCTGGAAGCTCAGGGCGCTAATAAGGAATCTTGCAAGTTCTAGGCGTCTAAAGTCTGTTGAACAAATGATATGTTTTAAGATCCGCCTGTGGATCCTTTACTTTCTGTTGTAATACTGGATATTACTTTATATTCGGAATGTAATAATAATTATCGTTTGCTTCCGCTGTGCATTTATATAATTGTGTTGTTTGACTATTATGTTGCCAACCACGTCACGATACTCCCCACCGGGCCCACCGGTGACACGTGGAAAGTCGGGGTGTGACAGGTTGGTATCAGAGCCAACAGTGAGTGAATTAAACGCTAGCCTTTTTCGTTTAATCTCAGTTACACAATTGCACATTCTTGAGTCTAGACAAGAACATAAGACAAATCCAAATTCGTTTCATTGTCTTTTAATTACTTCCTTGTTATTTTTCTGATTAGCCTTTGCATGGGCAAGTCATATTATCAGAAGTCCCGTTTAGGGCAACCATATACTTGTTTAAATTTTAAAGGAACGATTATGTTTAAAAATATCATTCCTATATTATAAGATCTACCATTATAATAAAATGGAAAAATCTAAAAAAGGACGAGACCTAGCCATACGTCACATTAAGACAGGGCCATGATGGTAGTTCCACAATTAGATTCAGATCCTTGTTAACAGTTCAATTTAGAAATTTTTCTGCGTTAATTATTAAAAAGAATCTAAAGGGTAAAACCTAGCTTAAGTGTCATTGCAGACAAGGCCAAGATGGTAGAACCTATTCAAGAGATTCAAATCCTTATTAAACATTTGAAAGCATATTAACATGCTTGACAAAGTGTGATGCGATAAAATCACATAAGTCATTTTTTTGGGTTATTCTAAAATCCCTTATTTATATAATCATCTCTTATGGATGAAGTGCCCACGGGCTATAATTAACGTCCTCTGGGACTAAAGACAGTGGTAGCCTACAACTCCCTGTCAAGGAAAGGTAATGAACGTTGGTTCAAACCTCAAATGCTTCGATTCTCTGAAATCCTAGCATATAATTTATAATTGTCCATATGACTAGGCCTTTGGTGCCACGAATAAGACTGTTACTGTTTTATAATTAGGATAAATTATTATAGAAATCCTAAATAAATTTGATTAATAAATTAACCAAATATGGTCTCTGTTTACCATGGTTAATGAATTACCCTAAGGGGCAATTCCATAATAAACTCCCAAATAAACTATTGTCCCTGTTTTCTGCAACAGTTCAATTGTAATGGCTAACTCAGACGAGGGTAATAGTCATCCAGCGGAGGTTAATAATGACGCCCGAATTAATCTAACTGGTGCGGAATTAAAAGCGATCATAGACGGCGCAGTTACACAGGCTTTGGAAAGGCAGTATGATGAGTATAATGGGACTCGTAGTAGGACCCTATCTACACAGCCTTCAAAGCCACCGTCCAATAACGACGACCCGAAGAAAAATGATGACCGACACTCCTCAAACCACAGTGCTCCATCTCAGCAGGTCATACTGAATGAAGGACTCCTTGCTAAGGGTTGCTCCTATAAATATTCCGTTTCTTGCAAACCCCGGGATTTCACTGGGGAGAAAGGAGCCATCGATTGTATGATATGGCTGGATGAGATGGATACGGTTGTTGATATCAGCGGATGCGCTGAGCGAGACGTGGTCAAGTTTGTGTCGCAGTCTTTCAAGGGTGAAGCTTTAGCATGGTGGAGATCTCTGATTCAAGCCACCGGGAAAATCCCACTGTACAATATGTCGTGGGATCAATTTGTTGCCCTTATCAGGGAAAATTTCTGCCCTCAGCATGAGGTGGAGAAGATAGAGTCCGATTTTCTATCCTTGGTGATGACAAACCTCGACTGTCAAGCTTACCTAACGAGCTTCAACACTATGTCTCGGTTGGTTCCATACCTGGTAACCCCGGAACCAAAACGGATAGCTCGTTTTATCGGTGGTTTAGCCCCCGAGATCAAGGCAAGCGTAAAAGCTTCTCGGCCAGCGACTTTTAGATAAGTAGCTGACATTTCCTTATCCCTTACTTTAGATGCGGTCAGATTGAGATCGCTAAAGAAATCTGAAGAAAGTAAGAGGAATCGTGAGGATGATAACTCACGAGGGTCAGAGAAGAAGCACAAGGGAAACACTGATTCTAAGAAGTCTGGGTTTGGAAGGAACAGTCAGCGAACAGAGGAGAAGCCAAAGTGCACGACTTGTCAAAGACGCCACTTTGGAAAGTGCAGATCTGAATCCAATTCTATGTTCGAATCACCTGCATGTGGGTTATGCAAGTCTAAGGAGCACAAGACTGTTGAATGCAGGAAGATTAAAGATGCCACCTGCTACAATTGCAATGAGAAGGGGCACATAAAGACCAACTGCCCTAAGTACGCAAAGAAGACTGAAGAGGCCACGAAAGCAAATGCATGAGTCTTCCATACGAACGCCAAGGAGATGATGCAGAATGATAACTATATAGCAGATACCTTTTCATAACAAACAGTTTATGCATGAATTTT
The DNA here is from genome assembly GCA_030545235.1 of Helianthus tuberosus. Lineage (NCBI taxonomy): Eukaryota > Viridiplantae > Streptophyta > Magnoliopsida > Asterales > Asteraceae > Helianthus > Helianthus tuberosus. Next base: position 48,731,416 of record CM060387.1, on the reverse strand, counting down.
ATTTGATACTGTCACATATGACTCTATAATGAATGATAAATGTTGAGAACTATTGTCTCCGCCTGATTAAGACTCCGGTCACTTAATGCGAGGTAGAAATTGACCGATGATACTTTAGAAAATGCTCCAACAAATCCTATATTGATATTTAATATCTATTAGAAATCACTCTTTTCTGATACCCTTATGGCAAACTTTCAAACTATCCAAATTCATCGGTATATTAAAGACTGATGTGACATTTTGATCCCCTGTCAAAGAGGTGATGGACTAGGTCCAACCCTTAAATGCCATTGATGGTCTTTTGTGACCTAGGCTAAGTGATATTGATATATTTTTAAAATAACATTCATTAAGAATGATAATGCCTTATTGGCCAGTATAGTTTGATGAAACCATGGTTAGTATATGTTAAGGCCATCAGGGTAATGAATAGCAGATGTTGGATTACAACTAAGTAAAGGATTCACTTGGTAATAGGAACAAAATCTCGAGTATGATAAACTCGGATAAGACAACCGTCAATCGCGCCATTGATAATGCGACGAATGTTAATAAAAACTACAAACATAAACCTCAATACTAATGGAGTTAATCTCCAGGCTGTGGTTGACGCAGCAGTTGGAGGGATCATGGGAAAAGGTCATGAGACAATCCAAAGAGCCGAATGCTTCTCGCTCTAAATCTCATTCAAAAACCATGTTTAATTGCTCATGAGGAGAGCTATATTCACACTTCAAATATGAAGGATGAACCAAAGAAGGAGGATAACTCCCAGAAATCTGGGAAAGAGGGCAAGTACAGGCCTAATAAAAAGCAACGTAAGTTCAGTAAGAAGCCTGTATACCTCAGAGACTGCTTCAGCATTATTATATCCATTAGGAATCAGTTTTTCGATGTCCTAGTTCCGTTAAACATAAGGACTCAATATAGTGATAAAATTCGATTGGTTACCTTAAAAATCAAGCCCATAATGTGGGTGATAAGAAGCGATTAATTATCAAGACTCCTTATGAGACAACCCTCATAATTACATGTATCCATACGATTAATTAATAATAAACATAAAAAATGGTGGAATTGGTCGTCCCCGGAATCGAACCTGGGTCTAGGCCGCACCCTTTCGCGCGCCTAGCCAACCGAGCTAGGTGCCTAGTTTGTGAAAATTTCCATTCTGATTAAATATAAGCACATATAGTTGATATCCCTTTAATCTCTATCGATTTCGAATACCAAATGATACGACAAAAGCGCTATATGAGGATTGGTGTATCTTAATAAGTTCCATAGATTGCTTCCATGCCTGATCAGTATGGAGGTTTAATGCATGGAACCACAAAGATATCCCAATGATCATATGGTACTAAAGTCAACTAATGGTATTCAAAGAAGATATCCAGAATAGGATTGTCCAAATAAATATTCCCTGATAACGGAATATGTGGACTCATAACATGAATGTGTCACTTATTAGACACAAGCGTTGATGAGTGAACTGGAGCCTGAGATATGGAAATTTCAGTAATATCCTTGTATCTTGATTATCTTCTCCTAACACTGCCCTGTTTACCTCCCGAGAGGCAGTAGCGTTAAGATTTATATCCCAGTTAGGGCTGCATTATTATGAAATCTCCAAGATAACTAGTACCATTATTGGCAGAATCGAAAACCCTGGTTAAGTAAGTTTTAAGACATAGATTCATAAAGCCAAACTCAATATTATGAGAGTTCGGTATAGTAAACTGTGAAAGACGGTTCATTATGCTAAGGCATTGTTTACCGCAACCTTAATTAGGCGACGATTAAGAATCGCCATCAGCTGCCCAGGATCGTCGATTTGCTCGACTAACTGTAAGGATTTGCTATTTCTTAAGATTAATTTTGAACAATGGTTGGAATAACCATCTCATCTTAAGATAAGTTTTTCTATAATAACTGTTATATAAGTATCAAGGCTACCCCTTTGGAGACCTTGTATAAATGGCATGTTGAACGTTTATTGTTAGAACAGTAGATTGGTAAGTTCAATTATCAGGATCTGAAAGTTGCAGTGGAAACAACAAATCAGATCACACAAATCCCTAATTATCTGTAAGATGCCAATATTTGGCAGAAAAATCAAGGATTAATGAAAATAGCAAACCTCCTAAATTCTTGTTAAGAAATATGGTTCAACAATAGATATCGCCCTGGAAGGGAGTGATGCGGTTTGGTAAGAGAGGCAAGCTAAGCCTGAGATACATAGGACCTTTCGAGGTTATCGAACGTGTCGGGTCAGTTGCCCATAAGTTAAACTACCAGAAGAGCTCAGTGGAATTCACAATGTGTTCCACATCTGCAATCTGAAGAAGTGCTTCGCTGATGAATCACTGGTTATACCACATACAGATGTGCATATAGATGAGAGCTTGAAGTTTGTGGAAAAACCTTTATCGATTGAAGATCGACAGGAAAAGAAGCTTCGAAGGAAGCACGTACCTACTGTAAAGGTCAAATGGGATGCCCGTAGAGGTCCCGAATACACGTGGGAGGTTGAATCCACGATGAAAGAAAAGTACCCTTACTTATTTCAGTAAATCTCGGGCCGAGATTTATTTTAAGGGGGTGAGGATGTAACACCTCGAAAATTCACGTCCTATAATGTGTAGACACGTGTCAAATGTTTAAACGTGTGAAAGAAATATTATAGAAGGACTAAAGTTGACAAACATGGAAAGTATGTGAATATACGTATTCTAAGTGTCAACTGTGAATAAATATAATGTACATTAACCCTACATGGTGCTCATACCTTCAAACGAATAAATCATGGATCATACGAAGCTAAAAGTGAGAGATTTCAAACTACAGGGGCTAAATGTGTCAACATGTTTAAATTATACCTCTGAGTGACCTTTTGACAAACCCGAAGCTTTGTAACGGTAAATTATGCTCACTAGAATGCACGATTAAAATTTCATAAAGTTTCGTTATCGTATGAGAAAGTTATGATCAAATTCGTGTGCGAAGGGTTAAAGCGTAAACGTTGGATGTTAGGACTTTTCGGGTGACAACGAAGTTAACCGGGGACCTAACAAAGTGGGTATATGTTTTAAAGCCCTTATAGATCAACATTGAGGGTTTAAAATGCAAGAAAACAAGTGCCTAATCAAGTTTTGAAGAGCCAAGGATCAAATTGCAAAAATCACAAAATTCTGATTTTGTCAGATTAGGCCTAGCGCGACGCTAGGGGGGTGGCGTCACGCTAGGGGTCCCCAGATCAGACTCCTTTGGGTTTTTGCCTGCTGAGTGCAATCTGATCGATTCTAACTTGATTCTCCACATCCCTTGACCCCTAAAACACCCCCTAAACACTAGAAACAAGTGTTGATCAGTTGTGGGATGTGCTAGACCTTGTTGTCAATCAATTGTGGTGCTTAAATCCACTATATAAGGCCATGAACTTGCAACATTTTCTTCACACCTTCATCTGCATTTGAGGACCACTTCTGGAGCTCAACTTCCTCTCAAGTGTTCTCTAATCAAGCTTAGGACCTTTGTAAGTTGCCTAACCTTCTCTAATTACTTTTAGCTTGGTTAATTAGCTAAAAGTCAAACCGTCGTAATTACGGTTTGACTTCGAGATTAGTCAACGATGGCTCAGTCATATCTCGAATTAAAAATAGTTATAAGTTGGTATTTATGTGGGTAATAAAACCTCAAAAGGGTTTCCCCTGATTACCACTCTAACCAGGTCAAAAGTCGGGTCAAACGTGTACTTAAAAAGTCAACAGAAAGTTTAAAATGCGATTTATGCATAATTAGCAATGTAGACCATATACAACCTGTTTGATCATTGTTATAACTTGGTAATAAGTGTAAGAACATGTCTAAACATGTTCAACCCTACAATTTCCTGTTTAGACCCGGTTCGGAACCGAAAGTCACATAGTTTGACTTTCACTTTAACTTTCAGTTCTGACCCGTTTAAGCATGTTTTAGAAATGCCTTAGAGCCTTATTTGGACCAGGTAACATGCTAGTATAACCCTCTGTGATTATACACCATGGTTCACTAGTTAACCAATTATTATGCATGATTCCGTTAATTGCTCATATGTTGACCATTATGCCCTTATTACCTTAAAACGTGATTTTTGGAAAAGTAAAAGAGTAGAAAATTTAATTACTGATATATAAACTTGTATGCAAATTTTGACATCAATTTGAAGTGTAGATTGAGAGTTATGCTCATTATCGCAAATTTAAAACTTTATGTTAATAAAATGGCGTAATTAGCGTATAACTTAGTTAAGCCTACTTTTTGATATCAAAATCTTTACCCAATGATGTAATATATTATTTTGGGAATTTTAAAGATTTTTAATTAATTTTAGGCTGAGCATAACTCATAGTCGTAGGCTTAATTCGGTAAATGTCGGTTTTGCCCTTAGGGGCCATAAAATGAGTTTTACATATCTAAACGACTCCAAACCTTTTGTTACTGATTAGTTATGATAAATAAATTATTTTATACCTTCTGGAATAATAAAAATATCAGCTTTAGGTATTGAACCCGTAAACGGCTCCTAATAGCCTTATTTAGCGTTTTTAGCGCATAGTATGTACTAAGACTATTTTTAAACATACAAGGGTGATACCTACTGATGTTTTAGTTAAATTATAACATTTTAACAGTAAGAAAAAGTTGGTTATCTCAGACTTCAGTTTTGAGCTTTTCGGGTTATGTGAAATTACCAAAATACCCCTACGGGGCATAGTTTGGTTATAATTGATAAATTTCACATATCTAAAATACCTTACTGTTATAAATCAGTAAACTAAGTATTTTTGCTGATTATATCAGACCTGTAAATCAGTTAAACATTTAAACTCTTTTACAACCTTTTAAATGACCAAACTACCCCTACAGGGCCTAGTTTTTGTTTAAATACGTTTCGGGCATAATGAAAGACATCCTACTGATGTCACAACATATTTGAGACATAATTAACTTAGGAAACCTGGTTAGGACTCTTATAATTACCCGTTACGCCTCTTACGCGTACGGTTCGGCCTATGTAACTAGTTTACATAAATTAGCCGAAACGAGTCAAACCTTATCGGTTTTATCTCGAAATCCAGAATGTATTTGAGTTACCCATATTAAACAAGCATACAAGCTTGTTGGGTCAAAGCCACATTCTAAACCGGTCTTCGCTTAATCATGCGTACGAACCGTATCTTCCTGTAAGACTAACCGGTCTAAGCTTAGGCTTAATTAAAGACCCGTTAGCATTCTAATAAGTTATTTATACAATCATTCCAGACTAGAGCCTTCCGGTAAATGGTACCTACGCTTACTTAAGTGAATACGGCTGAGTTATTAAATTCTTACTATTTAAGACAGGAGCTAGCTCAGGTAAATACTCTTAACTTATTTTCCCTATACGGGCTTGGGATACGGCACTATAAAAGTACCGCTTGGTCGGGTGTGTAGTTATTTAAATCGTATTGTGATTGATGTACTTACAACCCGTTTAATATGTATTATTTGGTGTATGGCCTTTGGGGGTTAATGACCATGTCCCGGATATCCTTGGCATCATTTTACGAAATGGCCACGACCTAAGCACGGGGTGTAGGCATACACCTGACAGCTGCATTATGTAAAAACTGGTAATCCACTCCGAGGTATCATCCTTGTGGGCATTATACCGGAACTGGTAATCCACTAAGAGGATGATAGCCTGTGGGCATTATACCTGTGGCGTGTCAGTTAATCTAGTCCGGCCCTACAAACCGGCCCTAACGGACGACAAATAAGTAAAACTGTATACAAGATTATATACAAATAATTTTCCCAAGTTAAAAAGGTTAATTTTGCCTCTGTGCATTTTAATCAAATTATAAAAGATATTTTGTGCCACGTGCATTCAAACCAATTTTCTTAAACTCTTTTCAAATGAGTCGGTTGAGTGTATTTACCAGTGAAAACTGACGTATTTTCCAAAAAGGTTAAGTGACAGGTACTGAACGAAATTGGCTGGAAGCTCAGGGCACTAATAAGGAATCTTGCAAGTTCTAGGCGTCTAAAGTCTGTTGAACAAATGATATGTTTTAAGATCCGCCTGTGAATCCTTTACTTTCTGTTGTAATACTGGATATTACTTTATATTCGGAATGTAATAATAATTATCGTTTGCTTCCGCTGTGCATTTATATAATTGTGTTGTTTGACTATTATGTTGCCAACCACGTCACGATACTCCCCACCGGGCCCACCGGTGACACGTGGAAAGTCGGGGTGTGACAGGTTGGTATCAGAGCCAACAGTGAGTGAATTAAACGCTAGCCTTTTTCGTTTAATCTCAGTTACACAATTGCACATTCTTGAGTCTAGACAAGAACATAAGACAAATCCAAATTCGTTTCATTGTCTTTTAATTACTTCCTTGTTATTTTTTTTATTAGCCTTTGCATGGGCAAGTCATATTATCAGAAGTCCCGTTTAGGGCAACCATATACTTGTTTAAATTTTAAAGGAACGATTATGTTTAAAAATATCATTCCTATATTATAAGATCTACCATTATAATAAAATGGCAAAATCTAAAAAAGGACGAGACCTAGCCATACGTCACATTAAGACAGGGCCATGATGGTAGTTCCACAATTAGATTCAGATCCTTGTTAACAGTTCAATTTAGAAATTTTTCTGCGTTAATTATTAAAAAGAATCTAAAGGGTAAAACCTAGCTTAAGTGTCATTGCAGACAAGGCCAAGATGGTAGAACCTATTCAAGAGATTCAAATCCTTATTAAACATGTGAAGGTTGTGTTGAAAAAGATTATTAGTTTCAAGATTTTCAAAAAGAGTATGATAATTTGAAATGGTCAAGTCAGAGGGTACAAGAAGCTTATGATACTTTGAAGAAACAAGTCAAATGTTTTGATGAAAGATTGTCTGAAACTTTAACAACAAAGGAACTTTATGAGAAAAAAGTTTAAAGAAAAGCAACTTGAATTAAACAAGTGTGTTGATGAAGTTGCTAATCTCAAACTAGTTCTGGTTGAAAAATAAAAGATTGTTACAAAACATCAAAGTTATCATAGTTCTTCGTACATTCTCGAACGCATTTTCAACATCACACCAGATGACAAAGATTCTAACAAGAATAAAAAGGGTATTGGTTCAGAATATCATCAGGTACCACCACCGTTGAGAGATAATTATACTTTTTATGATGAGGAAAAGGTGGCTAAAGGTCTGAATATAGTTGACCAATTACCTGAAAGTATTGATGTGACTTACGCCAAATCTGATGAAGCTGATGATTCAGAGGTGGTAAGTAAGGTTGTTGAAAGCGTTTTGAAAGATGAGTCTACCAAAGGCAAGTCTGAATCACAGGATGAAAATGAGGGAAATTTTCATGTTGGTTATATCAAACATTCAAAATCTGAGAAAGTTGTGAATGATGATCCAAAAGGATTGGCTTATACCATGATTGGATTGGACAAATTATTCTCAGATAATGAGTTCCCGATTCAAAATGTGATTGCGGATAAAATTCACAAAGTGTTTAAACTGGTAGAGATCGAAAAATCAGAAATTTCAAAATTTGCTGGAAAGAGCAAGAAAACTTTTTATAACAAACCTGATTACAAAAAGAAGAATATGAAGGCAGGGTTGGGTTATAAAAAGAAACAAAATCAAGATAAAAGGTTTGAAAAGCAAAATTGTCAAAAGAAAATGAATTTCGTTCACGGGAAAAGTTCGGAAGAAGAGAAAGAACTCCAATTTAGACGACAGTCTAATGAAGAGTTCTATGCTCAGAAAAAGCAACAACAACAGGCTAAAGATGTTTCGAGGAAAACTTGTTTTAAATGTGATCAAACTAGACATCTTGGACGCATGTGTCAAAACCCAAAGCTTGTTGATGTTGAGAAACAAAAATCTGAGAATGTGAAACAAAGGTCTACCAGATTTGATTCAAAACAAACTTGGAGGTTCAACACAAACAAGTTTGCTTCGAATCAAACTTGGAAATCAAACCACACTAGGTTTGATTCAAGACAAACCTGGAATTCTCACACACCTAGATTCAGAACAACACAAAGTTGGAAAACAACTGTCGATGCAACTAAACCAAACCAGTTTTGAAAACCAAAAGTTGTTGTTCAAAATCAAAATGATAAAAAAGAGTCACGATTTTACAAAAGAAGTGCTTCAAAAGGACAAAATTGGGTGACTAAGAAACAAATGACTTCTGTGAATGACGAAAAAGTCGAAGTCAAAGATGAAAAAGTTTTTGTACAAAATGACAAAGATTTTCCATCATTGAATGAATTTTGTGTGGGAATGCCTAAGGTCCAACAGACCTGGGCTAAATTGTTCAAATAATTGAATAAGTTGAATGTGCAGGTGCTCAAGAAAACAGATAATTATCAAGTTGGAAATGAGAGCAGCCTGGCACAAGAGGAGAAGACTGCAAGTCCCTGCGTCTGAGATCAGGGAGTTTGTTTGTTTTGTACATAAATAAGCAATATTTCAAAAAAAAAAACCTAAAAATTGAAAAATCAAAAATATGTTTGTTTTTATTTTGTCAAAAATCAAAATTTTCAAAATTTATTGAGTGAATACGCCGAAACCCTCACGGCTGAACAAACATGATTTCTTTTACAAGATTGAAAAACGGTTTTCAAACTGTCGAAAATCAATGGGTTGTAAATCATGGGGGTAATTACGTTATTTTTTTTTCTGCAAAACAGTACATGAAAAGCAGAAAATGGATGGCGACACGAAGCTATCTACATCGGTTTGTCAAATTTTCTTTTAATGGTTTTGAATTTTAGGGGGAGTAAGAATCATTGTCAGAAAATCCAAAAACATTAGAAAATTTGAAAAAGCCAAAAACATGATAAAATTCAAAAAGAGTTTTGGTGTAAAAAGGGGAAATGATAGTAGATCAGTAGACAATCACAGTACGCTAAAAAATTGGAAAGTCAAATGTGATAAACGGTCTCACTGATGATATGCCAGTAGGTTTTTACATGCTTAGTAGATTGTTTTCGAGATATAAACCTAAATATCAAATACTTACTTATCTCGTGGGGAACATCTCTCGGATATATGGGTAACCCCCGAAATCTTGTTTGAAAGATTGCCCGTTTCTGACATACTAGGTCTTTTGCTTAGTGATATCTGGGGTATTATACTAGGACTTCTGATTTTGCGGGAGCAATAGCCTAGTCCTCGTATAATACTTTACGCTTGCTAGAAATAAAAGCACCCCCTCAGCATAAAAATTGATAAAATATCGAAAGATAAAAGATCGAGTGCTGTTGTAAAGAAGATCCCCAAGGGGGACACACCTAAAGTCGAGCCTTCATCTCTAACAAAAATATGAGCTCTCAAGGTTGAAGGATCGAGAATCGATCTAAACGAGTCTATCAGAAGAGTTCTAATCCATATCAAAGGCGGAATTCAATGATATGGACGTAAATGCAGCTTGATTCACACAGATATTCACTTTAACTATCTTGTATATTGATATAACACTGTTACAGATCGAAAGACACGTCGGCAGCACCTCGGCACCGGAATCAGGAATGTTACAAATGACTTGGCACATCAGGTATTTATAGATGAAGGTATTTCATACGAAATGACCAAAGTTCATTTCGTGCAAAATGGACTCAGTTCATTTCATGCGAAATGACTCTAATCATTTCATGCGAAATGACCTTTCCTACACATTTCTCGTTTTTCGTGCCATGTTGAATCTAATCTATTACAAGACTCGATACAAGACGAAGTCGACAGACATATGCACTAACAGACTCCCCCTTGGATGTTGACGAGTCTTCAGTACTTATCTTCAGAATGTCGAGTCTTCTGTCTCTATCAGTCTTCTAGCTCTTACCAACGTATCTGACAGTGTAAGCTCCCATCAATCTTTTCTCTTCTTCCCTCTCTCTCTCTCTTTTCCATAATCTCAAACTGGCTCTCAATCATTCAAACTCCCCCTTGAATGTGGATCTAATATTCAATCTCCTCTCTCTCTGATCATCAGGATTCGATTCTGGCTCTTACATCTACAGACTCCGCTTTGCTAGCAGACTCCCCCTTAACTTGTTCCGGGATCGCAATCTGACTTAGCTATTGTTCCAAGATCGTGACCTGGCTCTCATCTAGCTCAGGTTTAAACATGGGAACATGCAAAAATCTCTACCTAACAATAAATTTCACAAATTTAAAATTTAAAATTCAACAAATTTAGAAACCATCACTTGGTAGATTTCACATCAAAAAAATGATTTTACAACTTTAGACATTGATGATCACATGTGAGAATATCATTTAAAATTTGCATTCACTTGAAACCAAATTTTTAATCATTTTAAAACAAATCTTATTTCATACACACTCTCCCAACCCGTTGTTCATCATGTTTAGCACTTGGAATTTTGAAAATTAGCTCTCCAACATCAGTTGTCAAAAATCTTTTTGTATTTTCAAAATATTATGCTAAAACCACTTGTAAGAAAAGTATTGAAATGCAGTAAAGAAGTATTTACAGACAATATTTTTTGTGAGTTTGTGTAAGAGGATCATATCAGTTTTTGACAAGTCACAAGTACCATTGAGCTTAGTTACACATTAAGAATTAAACAATTCACTTAGATTGTCGATATACTGATCCACTTAAATTCTCACACAAATTTCAACTGATTCAGGATACGAATTAGGTGTATTAAGAACTTAAACTCATTCATGTGTCCCACCTCTTGAATATACTCCCGTATCCAGATCCCAATATTCAGTCTTACAGGTGAGTATACCACAGATGATATCTGTAAGGGGTTAAATGTGAAACCTTGAGAGCTTATATTTTTTGCTGAGTTGAAGGCTCGACTTTTGGTGTGTCCCCTTTAGAGGATCTTTTTTTTACAACAACACATGATTTGCATTTTTTCAACGATTCATCATTTTTTTATGCTGAGGGGGGGGGGGGACTTTTATTTCAAGCAACAGTCTAGTATTATACGGGGACTAGGCCATTGCTTCCGCATTATCAGAAGTCCTGGGATAATACCCCATATATCATTGAGTATAAAGACCTAGTATTTCAGAAAGAGGGGTCCTTCAAACAAGATTTCAGGGGTTACCTATATATCCAAGTAGTGTTCCCTACGAAACAAGCAAGTTTGAATTTAAGTTTATATCTCGAAAAAGTTTACTAAATGTGTAAAAACCTATCGGCATATCATCAGTGAGACCGTTTAATGCTATTTAGTCATTACATTTCTTTAGCGTACCGTGACAATCCACTGATGTACTATCATTTCCTCTTTTTCACAACAATACTCATTTTTTATTTTTTAATGTTTTGGCATTTTTCAAATTTTCAATTTTTTTTTAAAATTTTTACTCCCCCTAAAATCAAAATATGTTTCAATTTTGATTTTCTGAGAAAATTTGAAAACAAACTGTACAAACAAAGTGACAACTTGATGTGAATTGCTTCAGATCGTCATCCACTTGGCATAAACAATCAGAACTCCCCCTGACAACAAACTATTTTCCCATTTTGATTTCAAAACACTTAAGTTTATTTTAATTAAATGGTTTTTCCGGAAAATTAGTTTTTGTGTGTCATTTCACAAACTTGGGGTTTCATCACCTTGTTCTTTTAACCACTTTGAAAAATCTAACACTTGTAGGTTCTATCAATCAAACATTTTAAAGACAGTTAATTCAAGTACAACTTAATGTCCTTGATTAACTTCTTATAAGTCGAAATATCACCGAAGTGAATTTCTCAAGAAAGATGCCGATTTCTGCTCCACGATTACCAACTTGGGAGCTCCGGCAAGTCAGGGTTTTAAGTAAACGTTGTCACCCAAGCCTGACCAGCCTTGGGTGATTTTGAATCAACTCTATCCCACCATCTTTTTGATTTGTAAAATTCTTTAACTCTTTTAACCTTTCCATCAACCATCTTCCCAAAAATATGTTTTACTTTTCCATTAAAAGCTTTTTCAGCATCAAATTCTTCCTTACCAGAGAAAAATTGATCTGAAATTTCAATCTTACCAACTTTCAACTTCAAGTTTTCTTTTGACAATGGCGGAAAGTTTTCATCGTTCATTTCTGGAACAGGATTTTCCTTATTTTTCTCCACAGATGGCTCATCTGATTTTATGGAATCATATTCATCACCAGAACTTTCATCTGAACTTTTCACAACTCATTTTGTTTGTTTAAATCGACTTTTCATTTGTAAAATCGTTTTGAACATTCACCTTCTTCAAAAGTCGAATTTTCAAACTTTTAAACTTTTCTTTTGATTGTTCAGTTTTATCAACACATTTCTTTTTCATTTCAGAGTTCGAAGAAACTCCATGTTTTGTGTAATTGGACTTGGGGCAATTCCAAGCAATATGTCCAACTTTTTGACATTTGAAACAGGTTCTTCTGTCAACTCTTGGAATAAACTTCTTTTGCACAATCTTTTTCTTCTCAGCAAGAAACTCTTTGTTTGACTGTCTCCAGAATGGTTTCTTCTGCTCTTCCTCAGAACTTCCTCCTGAAACAAATTTAGTTTTTGGTTTATGAGTTTTCTCATTTTTATAGTTTTCTGGAGAAATGAAACCTAATCCCTACTTTTTGAAATTACTGTTATGGTTTGGTTTCTTTTGAAAACCAGAACCAGAACTGTAATTCATTTTCTTGTTCAATCTTTGTTGAACTCTTGAAGTGTATTTTATAGGTTTTTCAGAAAGATTTACATCTTTTATTTCAGAAATATTAATTTCTGTTAATTTGAAAACCTGTTTGATCATTTCAGTTTTGACACTTCTTATTGGAAATTTTTCATCAGAATCTTTCAAAGTATATGCTACTTTGAATGTTTCATCATTCAAATTATTTTTTGATAACAAAAATTCTTTGTTGTAAACCCGTTTGACTAGTGAACTCGGACTCTTGTCTGATGAACTCGAACTTTCAGATTTAGACTCCGACTTTGACTCTTCATCCATATCCAACACCTGATCAACCACTTTCTTTAATAACTCAGACTCATGATCAGTGTCAGACGTTGTGAATGTGATATCAATGTTGTCTGGTAACTCATCAATGGTTTCAGACTTTAATTTTATATTGACTGCCTTTTTCAATCGTTCCTCATTTGGTTTTCTGGGGGAATAACTCTCATAAATTGGAGGCGGACACTTGTTATACTTGACACTTTGTTTCTTACCAGTATCCGTTTCTTCCGTCTTAAGTTCTTGAAAAGCTTCAAGACCTGCAACAGTAGGATAAACTATGTCAATCAAATAATCACAAGTTGTATAACTCAACAGTAATCGTTTGATTCTTTCATTCTCAATCTTTTCAAGTTCCAGGTCTTGCTTCAGCTTTGCACAATCCTTTCTCTTCACAATGTTTGCAAGGTTCCAAGCATTTTAGAAAAGGTTTCGTGATTTCAACAATCTTCTCAACTTCAACAATTTTTTCAACTTCAACGATTTTCTCAACTTCGACGATCTTTTCAACTATTTTCTCAATTACCTTTTCTGTTTTCATTGGTTCTTCTTCGAATTCTATTTCTATTTCTTCTTCCCACCCTTCATCTTCGATCTTTTCCGTCAAGTTTTCTTCAACTTCTGCTTTTTCAGCTTCCATTTTTTCTTTTTCTTCAGCAATCTTTCTTGCTTCCAATTCTTCCAATTCTTTCTTCAGACGATCAGCCCTTTTTTCTTTCAACATCTCAATTTTATCTGCAAAAAACAAATTAAAACTGAATGAGTCTAAACTTTTTCTAGCATTATTAATGTATTCTTCCTCATCATCAGTATCTTCATCACTTTCTGATGATCTGAAAATATTCATCCTTTTTGGTTTAGATTTGACTTCTTGTTTTTCCAAGATTCGAGCAACAAGTCCTGAATTAGCTGGAATGTATTTGTCCCAGCTAAAATCCTCTGCTACTTTTTCATCATCTTGATTAACGAGATAAGCTTTCTTCTTTCCGTCTTCAATAGCATGGGATGATGAGGGTTGTTGAACAATCTAATGAAAAATTGATTTTTGATAATAATCATTCTTTCCAAACTGATCTTGTCTTCCGTTTGCTTCTTTATTTTTACATTCTCGTTTAAAATGTCCCTTTTCTCTGCAACGAAAGTAAGTAACCTTTGATTTGTCAAACCCTATCAAAGATGTAGCAATTTCATGAAAATCATCTCTTCCGGTGATTTGTTGAAATTTTTCTGCCCTTCTTACAGCACTGGCTAAACACCACTTGACGTCCATCAACTCAAGTTCTTCAGCATCTATTTGGTCATAATCCTCTTTGGTGAGCATCGGATTTCCAATTTTGCCAGCAACTAAACTTTCATACGACTCAAACATAGCAACAAGTGATGCCATGTGTTGCTTAGCTATTTCTGGAGAAAGATTTTGACCATTTTGAATGTTCAATGTGACGTTGCATTGCAAATTTGTTGAATTCTGTCGTTGAGGACTTGGTGTTGTGAAATTCGGATCAAAACTTGAATACGATGACGAATATATCCGCCACTCTGGGTTACTGTGCTACTATTTGATCCAGACGAACTATCAGCACTAAAAGCAGTTTTAATCTTCGGACTCAGAGTAGTCTCAAATTTGCTTCCTCTGTAGTATAGACTAACATCTTGTTGAGCATTTGGATTATTCATGATAGCAGTTTTCTGAATATCCAATTCATGTTCTTCAATCTTCTGAATAAACTTCGCCAAATTCATACTTTCAGATTTTATCATATGTTTTAAGATCAGCAAATATGTTCCCCATTTATTCTGTGGTAACGCATCGGCTAGCTTATCAACCCATTCATCGTCATCTTTCTTTATTTCCAATCTTCCCATTTCCAGAACAAGATGACAATATCTATCGATAGTCATTTTTGTTTTTTCACCTTCAAAAGCTACAAACATATCAAATGATTTCTTTAGTAAAGCTTGTTTGTTCTTTATCATATCAGCGCTTCCCTTAAACTTGTTAATCAATGCCAACCAAATTGATCTAGCAGTATTTTCATGTTGAAGCAAAACAAAGATATCTTTTTTTACAGCTTGTTGAAGAATACTAATCATCACTTTTTCACTGGTGTATTTCAACTTTTCACCCTCTGAGTAGCCACTAAAAGCTTTTTCAATCCCACGTTCATTTTTTGGTTTAACGTAATCTACATCTAACGAATACCATGCGTCAAACTTATAGGCTTGCACCCAGTTTTCAAAACGATTTTGCCATCCTTTAAAATCCTCAATGTACATAAGCTTTGGCGGTTTTTGATAAGTTCCCGTCTCATTCTCACTATAATCAGTTTCGGCAGCTGTAATTGGAGCAACTGGTGTAGCAAACGCATTGTAAAACTCTTCTTCCATGTTTCGGTAACCTGTTACACAAATTCACAAAGTTCAAGCAAAATGTAAGTTCACACGAAATGAGATTTCAAACGAAATGGACCCCTTTGGTACGAAATGGAACTTTGGTACGAAATAGCTTTTCAAACGAAATAACACTTTCACACGAAATGCAGGATTCAAGCGAAATGGTCCTCTGGTACAAAATGGAAGTCTATTTCGTACGAAATGAAATACTCAATGTCTATTTCGTGCGAAATAATGATCAAGATTTTGATTCCGTGCGAAATGAAGATGTTGATTTCGTGCGAAATGAGCTGACGTCACTTCAGTCGGCCATAATTTTGTCAAATTGATCCGTTTTTAGATAGATTTTAGGTCCAATTCTTTCAAGGCTTTGTTAAAATAGTGTTTCGCTTATAATGTGAGAAAATCAAGCCATTTTAACCGTAAAATCTTGTTCAATTTTGAAAAGAAGGTGTAGAAGTCAGAATTTGATGAAAATAAGCTGAATTCGGTAAGAACTCTTCCTCCTGAGCTCTGATACCACTTGAAGGATCGAGAATTGATCTAAACGAGTCTATCAGAAGATTTCTAATCCATATCAAAGGCAGAATTCAATGATACGGACGTAAATGCAGCTTGATTCACACAGATATTCACTTTAACTATCTTGTATATTGATATAACACTGTTACAGATCGAAAGACACGTCGGCAGCACCTCGGCACCGGAATCAGGAATGTTACAAATGACTTGGCACATCAGGTTTTTATAGATGAAGGTATTTCGTACGAAATGACCAAGGTTCATTTCATGCGAAATGGACTCAGTTCATTTCGTGCGAAATGACTCTAATCATTTCGTGCGAAATGACTTTAATCATTTCGTGCGAAATGACCTTTCCTACACATTTCTCGTTTTTCGTGCCTTGTTCAATCTAATCTATTACAAGACTCGATACAAGACGAAATCGACAGACATATGCACCAACAAAGGTTTCACATTTACCCCTTTACAGATATCATCTAGGTATATTCACCTGTAAGACTGAATATGGGGAATCTGGATTCGAGAGTATATTCTGAGGTGGGACACGCGAATAAGTTTAAGTCCTTAAAACACTAATCTCGTATCTCGAATCAATTGAACTTTGTGTGAAAATTTAAGTGGATCAGTATACTGACAATCTAAGTGAATCGTTTAAAACTTAAAGTGTTTAAAGCTCAACGGTACTAGTGATTTGTCATAAACTGATATGATCCTCTGATACGAACTCAAACAAAAATATTGTCTGTAAATATGTTTGTAAGTATTTTTTTACTGCTTTACATTTCAGAAAATCACAAAAAAATTTTGATTTCACTTTATTTTCGACAACCGATGTCTGAATACCGAGTTTCAAAATCTAAGTATGCTGATCATGTTTCTGAAAATAAACAAGTTCATTAATTTGAAACTTGAAGTTTTTATTCAAAAATCAAAACAGTTTGTGATATCTCCAAGGTCATTAATTTGGACTTGGATGATTAACTGTGAGGGAGTTGGATTCTTAAAATGTTAAAATCAGTTGAAAAGTGCTAAGTTTCGATGTTGGATACTTAATACTGCAAAATCTTTGAAGATTGATTGATAGGGGAGAGAGTCGAGTAATCCTGGGTATACTTATAGTCTTATACTTGTGATAAGAGCCAGGTTCTTGATTAAAAAGTGTTTAAGAGCCAGGTCACGATTCCTAGACAACCGAAAACATTTTTTCTGTCGAAATGATTTAGCATTAAGCTGATAGAGCCAGGGTTTTCAATCCTGGATGATTCAAAATGTTTTTACTTATAAATGGATGAGAATTGCAGATGTTGTTCCAGACTACGATCCCGATAGTCGAAACTAAGGGGGAGTCTGAAGATGAGCTCAACGCAAGGGGGAGCGTGCATTCAAGGAGCTAGGTAACTATCCTGGAGGAGCTTGTATCCGAAAAGCCAGGTGATGATCCCAAAAGCACGGAAGCTTAATGAAACGGGGAGCCTGAAGAAAGAGTCTACCGATAGGGGGAGCAACTGAAGTTGAAGAAAGATCCACGGGAATTCTGTTCAAGAAAGAGGGAGTCTGTGGTTGCTGATGATATCAAACATTCAAGAAGACTCAGAGAGAGAGAAAGAAAAGTCGCTACGAGTTTGACTAAATGGTCGAGATTTACTGCGACAATATCCAAGGGGGAGTCTGTTAGTGCAGTATGTCTATCGCCTCCGTCATCTCAAATCGTAGGTGAAATAGTTTAATTTTAGACTTTATAGTGTTATGTTTAGTAAAAGGCAAGGTGGCAATTATGTAAATAATGAGATCTCTCATTATATCCCTTGGCCTATAAATAGGAGTCTAAGTGTTAGATTTAGGACTTTTGCCATTTTGGAGCTTTGGAGATCTATATCTAGAGAGAGAAAGTCTAGAGAGAGAAAGGTGATTCACGGTGATTGTACTCTTCATATCTTTCAATAGAATCACTTTAAAGTCTAAAATTAAACTATTTCACCTACGATTAAACTATTTCACCTACGATTAAACTATGTTTAGTAAAAGGCAAGGTGGCCATTGGTCACGTTCGTGTACGGATTCCGCACGTCACACGTTCGGTTCGCAATCGTTTCGGAGTCGAAAACTGGTCCTAACAAGTCGACAACAAGGAATATCCATTTTGTCTCCTTTGCCACGACCGTTGGTTCTTCTAGGCGAGAGGGTAGCTGACGCACGCTGAATGGATCCACGTGTCCTGACAGTTATCCTTGTTGTTTGGTATGTCATCAGCAGCTAAGTGGAGATCGTGGAGCAGTGGTCGACGCACGCTGATTGGTGCCACGTGTCGCAACCCCCGACCCCTGCCCGGGAGCGGGTGTCGGGAGATCCAGATCAGTGGTATCGGTGTTTATTAATTTAGCACTGGAATACATCAAGACCGTAGTTAGGAAATATTTTTATCAGAGTTAAACACCAAACTTTTTATAACAAATCATTGGGATAAAATCCAAGTTCATTTGACAATACATTTGTAGGGATAAACCCTAATTATTGAAAACAAAAACTCCTTCCTATTTAGGTAAATTTTATAGCCACTTTTCCAAGCCTTCAGTGCTCTCCAGCTGGCTTCTATTGGCTTTCACGTTTTGTTACCTGAAACACGTTTTAAAAAGATTTTATCAGCAAGAAATACTGGCGAGTGCATCCCAGTTTAATCAAAACGGTTTTACAATTTCCCACTATTGAGAGCGATTATAATGTTTATATCTACACAATTACTCATTCAGTACTATCAACACCTGACTTGTAGGTCATATTACTCATTGGCTAACTCTTTGTCGAATGGTAACGTATTTCACATTTTGTATACAAAACCCCAACATACTGGCAGAAATTGTAGAATACATAGACCCAATCACTGTTAATTATAATCTTAAAACATTTGAAGTTTTATAAAAACAGTTTACAAAAAGGGGACAAAAAGTAAGATGTACTCACTTTGTTGACTTAGGTGATACTACTATAGCTTCCTGGTTATTATATATTAAAATTAAACAATGCACACGTATTAGTAAAATAACCCAAATCACATTAACCGTACAACTCGAGACAGAACTCCAATGACTGAGTCAGGCAGAGCCTTGACATGCATTACGGAGTCCTAAATCAATCGGGTGTAACACGAGACAGAACTCCAACGACTGAGTTAGGCAGAGCCTTAACATGCGTTACGGAGCCCTAAATCGATCGTGTAGGGTAACAGTAGGGTTATAATACTTACAACGAGGCAGAGCTTCGCTTTATAAGGGTATAATACCCGAGTATAATAATAACTATCATAATTTGAGAGAGAGAATTCGATTTTGAACGACTGAACAAATGAGCCATCGACCTCTATTTATAGGCCTGATCAAAGGCGGCTAGCGGCCCGCGAAGCCCTTTTCTCATACTTTCGCGGCCCGCGACTAGGTTAGACTAGGCTCTAGCCTTGTCGAATCAGGGGTGTAGGCTTGACACGCTTCGGGACACGTGGCGCAATGCCTTGTCCGACAAACAAAGTCACTCGCGGTCCGCGAGGACTTTAGCCAAGGGGGTCGCGCCCCGCGAGCGACTCCCAAATTTTGTTTTTCTTGATTTTTATAAATATAAGGGTATTCTGGGTCCGTTTCTCGCATACGGGGTATATTTTAGGACATTTAGGGTCACGTTAAGGGTTCTAGGAGGGTCGTTATATCTTCCCCACCTTGTTTTAGATCTCGTCCTCGAGGCCTACTGGAACAGGTGTGGGTATTTCTTTTTCATTTCTAACTCGAGTTCCCAAGTGTATTCTGGTCCTCTCTTGGAATCCCATTTCACTTTGACCAGAACTAGTCTTTTGTGTTTGAGATTCTTGATCTTTCTATCTTTAATCTGAACAGGTTTCTCGAAAAAACTTAAGTTTCTCATTTACCTCTATGTCCTTTAGAGGTATCACTAATGATTTGTCTGCTAAACACTTTTTGAGATTACATACATTAAACACATCATGTATTCCTTCCATTTCATCTGGCAGTTGTAGCTGATAGGCTACGGGTCCTATTCTTCTAATAATCTCAAAAGGTCCAACATACCTGTGGCTTAGCTTTCCTCTTTTAACGAATCTGACTATTCCTTTCCGTGGAGAAACTTTTAATAATACTTTATATCCTACTTGAAATTCTAAAGGTTTTCGTCTGTTATCTGCATAACTCTTTTGACGATCTCATGCTGCTTTTAGTCTTTCCTTGACTTGAATTATCTTATCTGTTGTTTCTTGCACTGTCTCTGGTCCAGATAATTGCTTTTCTCCAATTTCTGCCCAACAGACTGGAGTTCGGCACTTTCGTCCATAAAGTGCTTCAAATGGTGCATCATTAATGCTAGTATGATAGCGGTTAGTGTAGAAAAAATCTATTAATGGTAAATGGTCGTCCCAATTTCCTCCGAAATCAATTAAACAGGCTTAAAGCATATCTTCCATTATTTGTATTGTCCTTTCGCTTTGTCCGTCCGTTTGTAGATGATAAGCTGTGCTTAAATTTAACCTGGTTCCCATTGCTTTTTGAAAACTTGTCCAAAAATGAGAAGTAAAACGGCTATCTCAATCAGATACAATAGATAAAGGAATTCCATGTAATGAAACTATTTCATTTACATATGGCTTGGCTAACTGTTCCATACTGAAAGTTTCCTTTATTAGTAAGAAATGAGCAGATTTGGTTAATCTGTCAACAATCACCCATATTGTATCATTTCCTTTTCTTGTCTTGGGTAATTTGGTAACAAAGTCCATTGTTATCAATTCCCATTTCCATATTGGCATCTCTAACTGTTATCAATTCCCACGTATACTTAGACTTATGAGTGTTGGATCGTTGTTTGGCCCGTTTGAGTCGATCAGAAGAGTTTTAAGTCCAGTTCAAAGGCGGAATCAGAGAACTAGACACCGAAACAGCTTGATAATCTAATATATGTCTCTTATATTGCGTTTAACAACTATTACAACCTTGACAGAAATCCGGCAGCACTTCGTTACAGTTCTGAAGTCGCGTACCAAATGAATTAACATGTGCACCTTATATAGTAGAGGTGATTTCGCTTATGTGTACATGCCATAAAAGCGAAATCACTTGTTTCTGATTTCACTTATATGGACATGTCCATATGAGCGAAATCACTTGTATCGGATTTCACTTATATGGACATGTCCATATAAGCGAAATCACTCCCTTAACATCTAACAATCGTTTCTCGAACCTCGTGCACTGGATATCCTATCTAATCTTATCCTATTACATGATACAAGACGAAGTCAATAGACGTAATGCACTAACAATGAGCTTCTTCTAGAATTATGTGGCGTAGGTTTCCTTGTTTAGGTATCCACATCCTTTTCTTATTTAACTTCCAAATTCTATTTGTTCCTTGTTCTAATTCCTTAATCATTCCTTTTAAACCTTTAGCATCGTCCTTGAATGTTGTTCCTGTACCTCTCTAATTTGCTCATTTAAATCTACTTGTAGATTTAATCTGAGAGAACATACTCGTTTCGGCTTTTCATGATACTTTCGACTTAAAGCATCAGCTACTACATTAGTTTTTCCAGCATGATACTGGATATCACAATTATAATCACTAAGAACTTCCATCCAGCGTCTCTGTCTCATATTTAATTCTTTTTGCCCAAAAATGTATCTTAAACTCTTATGATCTGTGAAGACAACAAATTTATTTTCATATAAATAGTATCTCCAAATCTTAAGGGCAAAAACTATGGTTCCTAATTCTAGATTTATGGGTTGTATAATTCTCTTCATGTTTCTTAAATTGTCTAGAGACATAAGCTATAACCTTTTGACGTTGCATCAACACACATCCATATCCTAACTTAGACGTATCACAATAGACTATAAAGTCTTCAGTTCCTTCTGGTAATGCGACTATGGGTGCATTGGTTAATCTTTGCTTAAGAATCCTAAAAGCTTCTTCCTGTTTTGGTCCCCATTCAAACTTAACTGATTTGCAGGTCAGTTTGGTTAATGGAATGGCTATCCTAGAGAAATCTCGGATAAATCATCTATAATATCCTGCCAGTCCAAGAAAATTCCGTACTTCTGTTGGTGACTCAGGGACTTTCCACTTAGTAATCGCCTCGATCTTTGTGGGATCCACATGAATTCCTTCATGATTAACCAGATGTCCAAGGAATTGCACTTGTAACCAAAATTCACATTTTGAGAATTTAGCATAAAGCTTCTCTTTTCTCAAAAATGTTAGAATTGTATGCAGAAGCGCTGCATGTTCCTCTTTACTCTTAGAGTAAATTAGAATATCATCTATAAAAACAATTATGAATTTATCCAAGTATGGTTTACATGTCCTGTTCATTATGTCCATAAATGCAGCTCGGGCATTGGTTAAACCAAATGGCATGACAATAAATTCATAATGACCGTATCTTGTTCTGAAAGCAGTTTTAGGAATGTCATCTTCCTGTACTTTCAGTTGATGATATCCTGAACGTAAATCGATCTTAGAAAAGAATCGAGCTCCTTGAAGTTGATCGAACAGATCATCGATTCTCGGTAGTGGGTACCGATTCTTAATCGTAACCTTGTTCAATTCTCGGTAATCAATGCACATACGCATCGATCCGTCTTTCTTCTTAACAAACAACACCGGTGCTCCCCACAGTGATGAACTTGGTTGTATAAAACCTTTGTCAAGAAGTTCGTCCAATTGTTTCTTCAGTTCCTGCATCTCCGTTGGTGCTAATCGATATGGTGCTTTGGCAATCGGTGTGGTTCCTGGTATTAGGTGAATCCTAAATTCAACCTCTCTATCAGGCGGTAATCCTGGTAAACTCTTCTGGTAAGACGTCTAAAAATTTAGATATCACAGGGATATCTTTTAATTATTTTCCTTTAGTATTAATGATTACGGAAATCATATATACTACTCCTCCTTTCCTTTCATAACTTGCGGCTTTCATCACAGAGATGAACTTTTTCGATCTGGTTGGCTTATCTCCTTTAATCGTGATATTTTCACCTATTGGTGTACTTACTTGTACTGTCTTTTGATCACATAAAATACTGGCACGATTGGCTACCAACCAATCCATTCCTAATACAACATCGAATCCGGCAAGATTCATTGGGTAAAGGTTAACAAAGAAATGATGGTTCAGGATTTCTATTCTTGCTCCCTGCAAGATCTCATTTATCTTAATGGATTCTCCGTTTGCTGTCTCTACCAGACAATCTTGTTGAAGTTTGGCTAAGGGTTGGTCAAGAAGTTGGTAGAAAGAAGTATTGATAAAACTTTGGTTTGCACCAGAATCAAACAATACTTTGGCAAATATATTATTAACTAAGAACGTACCGGCAATCACATTCGGAATCATCATGGCTTCCTCAGCTGTTAGAACAAAGGCCCTGGCATTTTTCTTAGGAGTTTCAGTTGTTTTAGCTTTGTTAGTTGCTGCTA
This sequence comes from Helianthus tuberosus, assembly GCA_030545235.1. Lineage (NCBI taxonomy): Eukaryota > Viridiplantae > Streptophyta > Magnoliopsida > Asterales > Asteraceae > Helianthus > Helianthus tuberosus. The sequence goes on along the minus strand of CM060387.1, from coordinate 48,707,999 downwards.
GAGCTAGTTTCGGACAATTCGGTTTGATGTGCCTAGTTTCTCCACAATTGAAGCATATCTTGTTACTAGATTTCTTCCTACAGTCTTCTTCATTGTGTCCAGATATTTTGCAAAAGTTGCAGTATACGGAGCATCTTCTAGAATGCTTTCTTTTGCAATACTTACAGTAGGATGCAGAAGAACTTGTACCTTTCCTACGATTGGAATTACCGTAGCGAAATTCCTGGGTAAGCTTTTGAGCTAGGTTCTTTCTCTGGTTTTCTTTTTGTGTACGCACCAATGCATCACTCAGGGTATTGGCTAGTTCTACTGCTTCTTCTATGGTTTGCGGTCTAGCTGCCTTGACTACGTGTCTAATCTCACTAATTAATCCCCAAATATAACGGGAGATTAACACTGGTTCAGGTGAGGCTAAGGTTGGCACTATCATAGCATATTTGAAGAATATGGTAGTGTAGCCTTTGCAGTCTATTCCAGTCATTTTAAGATTTAGGAACTTATTGACGATTTGTTCCTTTTCATTAGGAGGACAAAATTTTCTTTCAACCATTTTCTTAAAGTTGATCCATTCTATATTATAAACTCTGTCACTTCCCCTAGACTGGAGAATAGTATTCCACCATTCTAAGGCTGTATTTTTTAAAAGATTAGAAGCAAACATAATCTTATCTTCATCTGCACATTTACTTATTTTTATGACTGCTTCTGTCTTTTCTATCCAACGTAAGGCTGCAATGGCTCCTTCATTGCCTGAGAATTCTATTGGTTTGCAGGCCAAGAATTCTTTATAAGAACAACCGTAAGAAGCGGTTCTTCTTCTTTTAGGAATTGGAGCTTGGAAAATAGGTCTGTTATTATCGTTCACACTGTGACTTGGTTCAGTGTGTTGGCGTTTACTTACATTTGCAGATTTATTATTTTCTGCTTCCTTAACAGTCTTGATGATATAGGGCATATCATCTATAATTCCTTGTGCTACTATATGTTGGATGGCACTGTTATCTAGTTGGTTTCCGTTATTCTCATTATTCTGGTTTTCCTGATTTACTTCGTTGTCCATCTGAATTGTGAATATTTTATCAAGTATTAATTATCACAGAATAAATTTAGTACAAATATTTATACACAATCACGCAAACAAATTGATCAAAAGCGTCGATCATTGCGACTTTTACTCTTTCTACATACATATATGCATCGGTTACATACTATAACAGGAAGGAAAATATACTAGTAGCTATGCATCCATGTCTATTTTAGTCTATCTATAGCTATTTTTTTTATCAAAATACAAAATTACACATATATCTAGGTATTGTCTAAGTATCATGTATCCAATCATGTATATCGCGCTCGACATGCTTCCATATAAGCTTCTCTCCTATTTGACGAATTCTATCTCCTTCCTCCACTAATTAGTCACCATATGAGCGAAGTTCCTCCAAATTTTCCTGGCTCATAGGTGGCATGGGTGCTGGTACTGGATCAGGGTGTCGAGGGATAGGTTTTCCATAAGGGTATGGATTGTGTATCACACTCTGCGTCCACCAGTCGCTGTTCCAAAAGGGATCTAAAGGGTTAAGGTCAGTATACTGAGCTATGGGTTTGGTGGGGGAATTCTGGGAATCTCATAGGGATCTACATTGGGAATTGGAAACTGGTCTTCCTAGTCGGGTTCTAGCATTTGTTGGTCTGGGAATAAGGGTAACAGTGGCGGTTCAGCTATTTGGTTTGGGTTAGCGTCTACTGCTGTAGTGGCTACCATATGGAAATCTGTCAACTGTCTATCTAGTTCCTCTTCCCATGGTGGCCTATTGACTGTTTCCTGAGTCTGTGCATTCGCTTCCCTATTAGATCTGACCATCGCTCTCTGTTGTTGTAACTTTTTCATTCTCTTTCTTCTCTCATGTGCTCCTCTATTAAACCAACCTCTCTTTTTAGTAGTGAAGGGTTCCTCAGACTGTGCCTTAAAAATAAATATCCCTTCCTCAGTATCGGCTGAGTATCCTGAGGGATTAAGTTGAGATGATGTTCCTTCATCTTTTGGTGAACTAGCTATATGATGATAAGCGTTCGATGTTCCTTGCTCACTCATACTATAAACTAACAAATAGTCAAATACCACAAAACATTATTTACACGTAATCACATAAGTTATTTCCTAACACAGAATTTAAGTGTCAGCAGAACACTTCTTTAGATTAAACCAATGGCTGTAGCTCTGATACCACTCTCTGTCGCAACCCCTGACCCCTGCCCCCTTCCCGGGAGCGGGTGCCGCGAGATCCAGATCAGTGGTATCGGTGTTTATTAATTTAGTAGCGGAATACATCACGACCGTAGTTAGGAAATATTTTTATCAGAGTTAAACACCAAATTTTTTATAACAAATCATTGGGATAAAACCCAAGTTCATTTGATAATACATTTGTAGGGATAAACCCTAATTATTGAAAACAAAAACTCCTTTTTATTTAGGTAACTTTTATAGCTACTTTTCCAAGCCTTCAGTGCTCTCCAGCTGGCTTCTATTGGCTTTCACATTTTGTTACCTGAAACGCGTTTTAAAAAGATTTTATCAGCAAGAAATACTGGCGAGTGCATCCCAGTTTAATCAAAATGGTTTTACAATTTCCCAGTATTGAGAGCGATTACAATGTTTATGTCTACACAATTACTCATTCAGTACTATCAAAACCTGACTTGTGGGTCATATTACTCATTGGCTAACTCTTTGTCCAATGGTAACGTCTTTCACATTTTGTATACAAAACCCCAACATAACGACAGTAATTGTAGAATACATAGACCCAATCACTGTTAATTATAATCTTAAAACATTTGAGGTTTTGTAAAAACAGTTTACAAAAAGGTGACAAAAAGTAAGATGTACTCACATTGTTGACTTAGGTGATACTACTATAGCTTCCTGGTTATTATCTATTTAAATTAAACAATGCACACGTGTTAGTAAAATAACCCAAATCACATTAACCGTACAACTCGAGACAGAACTCGAATGAATGAGTCAGGCAGAGCCTTGACATGCATTACGGAGTCCTAAATCAATCGGGTGTAACACGAGACAGAATTCCAACGACTGAGTTAGGCAGAGCCTTAACATGATTTACGGAGCCCTAAATCGATCGTGTAGGGTAACAGCAGGGTTATAATACTTACAACGAAGCAGAGCTTCACTTTATAGGGGTATAATACCCGAGTATAATAATAACTATCATAATTTGATAGAGAGAATTTGATTTTAAACGACTGAACAAATGAGCCGTCGACCTCTATTTCTAGGCCTGATCAAAGGCGGCTCGCGGCCCGCGAAGCCCTTCTCTCATTCTTTTGCGGCCCGCGACTAGGTTAGACTAGGCTCTAGCCTTGTCGAATCAGGGGTGTAGGCTTGACACGCTTCGGGACACGTGGCGCAATGCCTTGTCCGACAAAAAAAGTCACTCGCGGCCCACGAGGAATTTAGCCAATGGGGTCGCGCCCCGCGAGCGACTCCCAGATTTCGTTTTTCTTGATTTCTATAAATATAAGGGTATTCTGGGTCCGTTTCTCGCATACGGGGTATATTTTAGGACATTTAGGGTCACGTTAAGGGTTCTAGGAGGGTCGTTATACCACGTGTGCATCCTTGTGTACCTTTTTGTCTCCTATACGATTATCCATCGTGCAGCATGATCGGATACAGCCGATTGGATGCTCATTGGTCCACTACTCTGCCACTTGTACCTTTGTTACTTGTCCTAGGTTTACCTGTGCTTTCTACCTACGCGCGACCCTGGGGATATCCCGTGTAGCCGGCGCAAGGTCCATGAAGTCAAGGTTTTTATCCTAGGAGTTAAGTGTCAAATCTGATCCTGTGTTAACCCTGACCTCGCACGCGACCTACATTACACATGATTATCCGGCGCGAGGTCGGTAAAGCTACCAAATTGGTATGATATGAGTATGTGTAAGGACCTGCAAAAATGTCCATAAACGACCCGTAAGTAAAAACCCGGACCCCTGAAACCCTAATGTGCATGAAAAACCAAGAAAACAAGATTTCTGGGTTTCACGCGGGCCGCGTAAGAGTAAGCTTAGGCTTACGCGGGCCACGTCAATGTGGTGTTGACCAGATAAGCATCCCAGGCCACGTGACGCACACGTGGCAGACCTAGGTGTGACACGCTAGCCCTAGTCTACGACTAGGTGGCCCTCGCGGGCTGCATAAATGTTAGAGTGGGTTTACGCGGGCCGCGTAAAACCCATTTTTCAGCTATAAAAGGGTTGGACATGAGCAGTTCATCTGTACTCGAGAAATCAATCAAAAACGAAGTTCTACTGCTCGAAATCACACTTTTACGTAGAGAAACGCTGCTATGATACAGGGTATTAACTCGATCACTCCTACGATTCAATGTCCGATCGATTTAAACCAATCCGATGGATGTTTAAGTGCCGCTCAAACTTTGGCTATACTTTGTCATTCGTCGTGAATTCGATGGATGTTTAAGTATTGCACTTTGTCATTCGTCGTGAGGGTTTTAATCTCGTGAGTTATCGTAAATGTTGTATTAAGTTACTAACCTAGTTCGTATGCATTGCTGTTTAAATTAGGTTATCAGGCTAATCAGTAGGCTAAACTCTGCCCGTCTAAACTTGCAATGTGAGTCATTCTTCATTTTACCAAATTGTTTCCAAAACCCTATTTATTTTCAAAGTTATAATTACAGGGATTAAGTCTTTGTAATCTTCAATTACTGCCGGTATGTGGGGTTTTGTATACATTACTTGATACCCGTCACCATTGGACAACGGGTTAGCCAATGGGTGATCAGACCATAGTCACAGATACAGTCGAGTGACAAATACCGATTTGGGGTAATTGGTTGATAAAAACATTGTAATCACCCTTAATACTATAGATTATAACAATGTGTCGTTTTGTGCAACTTGAATGACTCGCCAGTATTTCCCCGCTGATAAAATATTTTTAAACATGTTTCAGGCGACCTACTGTGAATCAAGGAAAACGTGCTACAGAGCACTATCAAGCTTGAAGTGGTGGCTCAGTAAAATAAATAAACATGTTTTGTAAAACAGGGAATTTCCTCGTGAAATTCCTCTATTGTAAATTACGGGGTTTATCCCAAATTATGAAATAAAATAATTGGGCATTTTCAAGTCTTAAAAGATCCTGTTAAACTTCCGCTGTCAACTCAATTAATAAATACCACGGTTTCTGTCTCGCGGCTCCTGGTCCGGGTAACACCGGGACGGGGGCGTGACAGAAAAAGGTGGTATCAGAGCCACTGATTTAAGCCAATTAAGTATTTAGAAATACTTAATTTTTCTGATTGCCATTCTGTGATTATGTGAAAATTTAATTTACAAAATTTTTACTTAGAATTTTGTATGTTTCTTCATATATGCTAAATGCGTGAATGAGTTGTCTGAAGCTCTTCAGAATATCACTATCCATTCTGCTGACATGGAAATTTCCGAGGGCTTTTCCGGTTATTTGGCTAACATTGATGAACCTATGGAATTCCAAGCCCAACCCCAGGAGAAACTCAAACCGAAAAAGAAAAGAAGATTCGTGGGCTGGAGGCGTGTGCGTAGGAAGAAACCAGCAACACGGAAAGTTATAAAGAATGAGGATTCAAATGATAAAGGCAAAGGAAAAGAGATAGGGGAAAGTTCAGAGCAAGCCCAGGAAATGCCATCATGGGAGGAGTTGGATCATAAACTGGCACTTAGTGACCTTATCGGACCTGCCGATGAAAACCTTTTTAATTACCCAGCGGAAGCACAACTTCTAGTTAATCTGGAACCTGCTATCCCAGATCCTATTATCCACCCCCGACCTCTACCAGAAGAATTGGAAGAATGGTGGACCACTGACTGGCAATTTCAGAATCTTTTAAATAACCCTAATACCTTTTTCCCCCAATTTGATCCTGAGCCTCCACTACACCCCCCTATGAGCACAGAAAACTTGGCTGAACTCCGCCAATATGGCGAGGAGTTGGTGGACGTAGGAAATAGAATCCAGGAAGTGGGAGAGAAAATATAATAGAAATACGACGAGAGGGAACGTCGTTTCTGAAATACCAACAGAGGGGATCGTATGTGGTTGTGGGAATGTGTGTTTAATAATAATATAACAATAAAAAATACATAACTATGTAAAATAACTTAAAATAAAACTTTTGTAACATATCGGGTGTGTACGGATGCCTACTAAAATATATAAAATATGGAAATCGCAAAGTCGATAATTTTGGCTATACGTGTTAACATGATTATGTGCGATTGCTTTATTATGTTTGATTGATATTTGTTTATGCCAGTAACCTATATATATATATATATTTCATTATCAGATGGAACCCGTTGTTAATGAACCAGTTAACGAAGTTAACCAATCTGAGCAAAATAATGGAGACCAATTTCTTAATAGGCAAGATATAGAAAATATCGTTGCTCAAGGAATAGTCAATGCTATTCCAGCAATCCTTCCTGCTTCCCGAAATCCAGTTGAACCCCAACCAATTATTCCCAGCAAACGTACTCACGGCGACAATTTCAGTAATAGCGTAAATGGAGGCAGCAATATTAATAATAATGATGATGATGTGATTCAAGCCCCGATACCTAAGAAGATAAAAGCTGCAACGCCTGGTTGCACTTACAAGGAATTTCTTGCTTGTAAACCAATCGAATTTGCAGGCAATGAAGGGGCAACTGCAGCACTGCGTTGGTTAGAGAAAACCGAGGCAATAATTAAAATAAGTAAATGTGGCGAGGAAGCCAAAGTCATGTATGCGTCGCATCTTTTCAAGGAAGGGGCACTAGAATGGTGGAATACGGTACTAAAAGCCAAGGGAAGCGATGTGGTTTATGCCATGAATTGGGAAGAATTTAAAAGTTTGGTGGAAAGAAAATTCTGTCCCGAATATGAAAAGGAACAAATGGAAAATAAGTTCCTAAACCACCGGATGGTGGATGTTGATTCTAGAGGGTATACTTCGATCTTCTTCGAGTATGCCAGAATAGTACCAACTTTGGCCTCGCCAGAACCGGTACTTATTTCTCGCTACATCTGGGGTTTGATTAGCGAGATCCGTCATATTGTCAAAGCTGCGAGACCCCGCACGATCGATGATGCGGTGGAATTAGCCAACACCTTGACGGACGGACGGACAGACTGGTGCGTACGCGGGAAGAGAATAGGAAAAAGGAGTTAGCCCAAAAGATTACCCAAGGATTCTGTGTGGGTAATAGCAGTAATTTCAAGAAAAGAGGAACTGGTCAATCTTCCACCCCGCCGTTCTGCAGGAACTGTAAAAAGAAACATTTTGGAAAATGAAATGAAACCTGCAACTTCTACCAAGCTCTAGGACATCGTGAAGAAGAGTTCAGAAAGAAAACAAAAATCTGCTATAACTGCGGAGAAGCTGGGCATTTCAGACCAGAATGCCCTAAATTGGTCAAACCAGCAGATAACAAGGTCAAACCTGCTGAAGGAACTAATAAGAAGAACGCAAGGGCCTTCCAATTGACCACGCAGGAAGCCGAACTGATTCCTGATGTGATAGCTGGTACGTTCCTAGTTCACAACGTTTATGCAAAAGTATTATTTGACTCTGGTGCAAACCAAAGTTTTATAAATACTTCATTATGCCAAGCTCTTAAATTACCCTTAACCAACCTTAGACGAATTTTTACGGTAGAAACGGTAGATGGGAATTCTGTTAACATAGATAAGGTTTTGCAAGAAGAAAAGATAGAACTCTTAGGCCATAAATTTTCTGCAAACCTGTTACCTATGAATTTAGCCGGATTCGATGTTGTGTTAGGAATGGATTGGTTAGTAGCCAACCATGCTCGAATCCTCTGTGATAAGAACTCTATAGAAATTCATACACCCACAGGAGAAGTAGTGGTGATTACAGGAGATAAGCCACGTAACCCAATGAAGTTCATTTCAGGAATGAAGGTGGCCAGTTATTCAAGAAAACAAGGAATAGTTTCGGTAATCATTAACACTAAAGGTAAGGAACTTAAGGAAATTCCAGTAGTATCATAATACTTGGATGTATTCCCAGAAGAACTACATGGATTACCACCTGATAGGGAAGTAGAATTTAGAATTCATCTAATTCCTGGAACTACACCGATTGCTAAGGCACCTTATCGGTTAGCACCCACCGAAATGCTAGAATTGAAAAAGCAGTTAGATGAATTATTAAGCAAAGGATTCATACAACCTAGTTCATCCCCGTGGGGAGCACCTGTGTTGTTTGTGAAAAAGAAGGATGGTTCAATGCGAATGTGTATCGATTATAGGGAATTGAATAAGGTTACAATTAAATATCGATACCCACTACCTAGGATTGATGATCTTTTTAATCAACTTCAGGGAGCTAGATATTTTTCTAAGATAGATTTACGCTCCGGATATCATCAGTTGAAAGTACAAGAAGAAGACATACCTAAAACTGCCTTCAGAACTAGGTATGGTCATTACGAGTTTACAGTCATGCCCTTCGGACTAACAAATGCCCCTACAGCATTCATGGACATGATGAATAGGATATGTAAACCATATTTGGATAAATTTGTAATTGTCTTTATCGACGATATACTCATTTATTCCAAAAGTCAGGACGAGCATCGTGAGCACCTACGTGTACTCTTAACTTTGTTAAGAAAAGAGAAGCTTTACGCCAAATTCTCGAAGTGTGAATTCTGGCTACAGGAGGTACACTTTTTAGGACACATGGTAAATCACGAAGGTATTCACATAGATCCCTCCAAGATAGAAGCAATCACCAAATGGAAGATCCCGCAGTCAGCTATGGAAGTTAGAAGTTTTCTAGGGTTAGCCGGATACTATAGACGGTTTATTAAATATTTTTCCAAAATAGCTGTACCATTAACTAAGCTAACCTGTAAGGCAGTAAAGTTTGAATGGGGATCTTGTTAGGATCTGAGTTTGGTTTTGATTGTGTTTTATGTTTGAATTAAGATGAAGATGAATGAGTTGTGCAGCGGAATTAAGATGGAAGCAAACTTTTCACAATCAAACAGGAGAATTGCTTTTAACATACAAGTTTAACATTGAACCGAATGATTGAATTTAATTTCAACAACGATTACAATTTGCAAGTATGCAACAAACTCCCCCTCAGCCTGAGCTCACAGTATTTGTTCGTGCAGGAAGAAGATAGTAAAAGAGCTAAATAGAACAGTGCATGGTACTGTTCTATTTATAGGCACGAGCAAACCACTGAAGCATCTAAGCTGACGTCACCATGAAAGTGACATCTAACCTCCTAACAAACTCTAACCTCTGATCTATACAACCTCTGCTATGTTAACTACTGTTATTACATTTCATTACATAAAGACATCTAAACTACTGCTGCATCCTTCCACTGATGTGAACCCAGCAGTACTTGTCATGATCAGCAGAGCTTGACTCAAGGAAGTAGATTGAACAGCAGAGCTTTTAGTCTTCCATCAGTCTTTTACTTGATCAGCAGTTTGTAGGTCAGCAGTTTGTACAATCAGTAGATAGGAGGTCAGCAGATGTTGAAACCACTTTCAAGGGGAGAGACTTGTATACAAACATCTGCTTATTCTGGATCCACTGCTCTGATCCAGTTTTGGCTTTAATTATTTGTTCCTTTGGTAGGGTTCAATCCCAACAGATCTAAACAAGAAGAGGCTTTTAAGATTTTAAAGCAAAGGTTAACAAACGCCCTAATTCTTGCCTTACCCGAAGGAACAGAAGATTTTGAAGTTTATTGTGATGCTTCTAAGCTAGGATTAGGATGTGTGCTAATGCAACACAAGAAGGTAATTGTGTATGCTTCAAGATAATTGAAAAAGCACGAAGAGAATTATACGACGCACGACTTAGAATTAGGAGCCATAATTTTTGCCCTTCAGATTTGGAGACACTATCTGTATGGCAGTAAGTTTACAGTCTATACAGATCATAAGAGTTTAAGATATATATTTGGGCAAAAAGAATTAAATATGAGGCAAAGAAGATGGATGGAAATTCTAAGCGATTACGACTGTGATATTCAATATCACGAAGGAAAAGCAAACGTAGTTGCAGATGCTCTAAGTCGTAAGTATCATGAGAAACAATGACGAGTTCGTGCTCTTAGATTAAGTTTACAATTTGATCTAATGGAACAATTGAAAAACATTCAAGAAACAGCAATCCAGGATGATGCTGAAGGAATGAAGGGAAGAATAAAAGAATTAGAATAAGGAAATGATGGAATTTGGAGATTCCACAAGAAAAGAATTTGGGTACCTAAGCAGGGAGAGTTAAGAAATAAGATTTTAGAAGAGGCCCATAAATCTAGGTATACCATGCATCCTGGTAATAATAAGATGTACCAAGATTTAAGGAATAACTTCTGGTGGATAGGAATGAAGAAGGATATAGCCAGATATGTATCTAAGTGTCTAACTTGTTCACAAGTTAAGGTAGAACACCAGAAACCTTCAGGTTTACTCCAACAATTAGAAATGCCTGTTTGGAAGTGGGAACTCATAACAATGGATTTCGTTACTAACTTACCCAAAACCAGAAAAGGTAACGATGCGATTTGGGTAATTGTGGATCGATTAACCAAATCTGCTCATTTTCTACCCATGAAGGAAACCTTTAGTATGGAAAGATTAGCCAAGTTGTATGTAGACGAGGTAGTATCCCTACATGGAGTCCCACTCTCCATTGTAGCAGATAGGGATAGTCGTTTCACTTCACATTTCTAGACAAGTTTTCAAGAAGCAATGGGGACCCGACTAAATTTAAGTACAGCCTATCATCCCCAAACAGACGGACAAAGTGAAAGGACGATCCAAACCCTGGAAGATATGCTCAGGGCATGTGTAATAGATTTTGGAGGAAACTGGGACAATCATTTACCTTTAATTGAATTCTCCTATAACAATAGTTATCATTCAAGCATCGAAGCTGTCCCGTTCGAAGCACTGTATGGACGAAAGTGTAGAACTCCAGTTTGCTGGGAAAAAATAGGAGAAAGCAAATTATCAGGTCCTGAAATCGTACAAGAAGCTACCGACAAGATCACTCAAATCAAGGAAAGACTAAAGACGGCTTGAGATCGCCAGAAAAGTTATGCAGACAGTCGACGTAAGCCGTTAGAATTTCAAGTTGGAGATAAGGTACTCTTGAAAGTTTCTCCTTGGAAAGGAGTAGTTCGGTTCGGAAAGAAAGAAAGGAAAGCTATGTCCAAGGTACGTAGGACCATTCTCAGTAATCCAGAGAATAGGACCGATTGCCTATCGTTTACCGGGAGAGTTAGCAGGAGTACATGTTGTATTTCATGTATCTAACCTCAAGAAATGTCTATCGGATGAATCACTAGTAGTCCCTCTTCAAGACATACAAGTAAATGAAAAATTGAAGTTCGTGGAGAAACCGCTTCAAATAGAAGACAGAAAAGTCAAGTTTCTCAAGCACAAAAGATTGGTACTAGTCAAAGTCAAGTGGGAATCAAAAAGAGGACCCGAGTACACCTGGGAGCTGGAATCAGAAATGAAACGGAAATATCCTCACTTATTTCAATAAATCTCGAGGACGAGATTTTAAATAAGGTGGGGAGGATGTAAGGACCTGCAAAAATGTCCATAAACGACCCGTAAGTAAAAACCCGGACCCCTGAAACCCTAATGTGCATGAAAAACCAAGAAAACAAGATTTCTGGGTTTCACGCGGGCCGCGTAAGAGTAAGCTTAGGCTTACGCGGGCCACGTCAATGTGGTGTTGACCAGATAAGCATCCCAGGCCACGTGACGCACACGTGGCAGACCTAGGTGTGACACGCTAGCCCTAGTCTACGACTAGGTGGCCCTCGCGGGCTGCATAAATGTTAGAGTGGGTTTACGCGGGCCGCGTAAAACCCATTTTTCAGCTATAAAAGGGTTGGACATGAGCAGTTCATCTGTACTCGAGAAATCAATCAAAAACGAAGTTCTACTGCTCGAAATCACACTTTTACGTAGAGAAACGCTACTACGATACAGGGTATTAACTCGATCACTCCTACGATTCAATGTCCGATCGATTTAAACCAATCCGATGGATGTTTAAGTGCCGCTCAAACTTTGGCTATACTTTGTCATTCGTCGTGAATTCGATGGATGTTTAAGTATTGCACTTTGTCATTCGTCGTGAGGGTTTTAATCTCGTGAGTTATCGTAAATGTTGTATTAAGTTACTAACCTAGTTCGTATGCATTGCTGTTTAAATTAGGTTATCAGGCTAATCAGTAGGCTAAACTCTGCCCGTCTAAACTTGCAATGTGAGTCATTCTTCATTTTACCAAATTGTTTCCAAAACCCTATTTATTTTCAAAGTTATAATTACAGGGATTAAGTCTTTGTAATCTTCAATTACTGCCGGTATGTGGGGTTTTGTATACATTACTTGATACCCGTCACCATTGGACAACGGGTTAGCCAATGGGTGATCAGACCATAGTCACAGATACAGTCGAGTGACAAATACCGATTTGGGGTAATTGGTTGATAAAAACATTGTAATCACCCTTAATACTATAGATTATAACAATGTGTCGTTTTGTGCAACTTGAATGACTCGCCAGTATTTCCCCGCTGATAAAATATTTTTAAACATGTTTCAGGCGACCTACTGTGAATCAAGGAAAACGTGCTACAGAGCACTATCAAGCTTGAAGTGGTGGCTCAGTAAAATAAATAAACATGTTTTGTAAAACAGGGAATTTCCTCGTGAAATTCCTCTATTGTAAATTACGGGGTTTATCCCAAATTATGAAATAAAATAATTGGGAATTTTCAAGTCTTAAAAGATCCTGTTAAACTTCCGTTGTCAACTAAATTAATAAATACCACGGGTTTCTGTCCCGCAGCTCCTGGTCCGGGTAACACCGGGACGGGGGCCGTGACAGTATGGTCCTGTGCGCGACCTGAATAGTCAGCGCAGGATTTGGGACCATACCCCTTCAACTTGTATGTATGAATTTTAAATAACAATAATCAGTTTACACATCAGTTTACATCCATGATCGACAAACTGGAAATCAAATTAACGGGTACGAAATAAGGTACAGAAGATTGATCTTGGCTATTGGAACTCAAAATCAACTCTGAGTAGTTGAAGGTCTATGTTAATAGGATTGGAATTGATGAAGATGATGATTGCTGAACAATGACAAGTTTCTTAGATGGTGCCGAACAGAATTATACGTGTTTGCTGGGGACGATGATTGTTTTCCTAAGTAAAAAGATTTAGATAAATTTTAGTTAACTTAATTTAAGAATTAAAGTTTAATTGATTATTTAACAAAACTACCTAATTTTAAAAGTTTTACACCTTAGTTAGATGTGAAACAGTCACATATTCACTTTTCCCTTAACATATTTTCATCACAAAACAACAAAGAAGATCGGATGGCTTGTAATAAAAAAATGCCTTTATTTTAAACATTTTTACAATATTATCATTTCTTCAATTTCCATCATGAGGAAGATTTTTTTTTTTTTTTGGTTTTTATGTTATAGTATGTTTACATTTTCAATTCGTCAGCCTTGTATACTTTATTTTTCTACTTAATTAGAAAGTTTTATCTTTTTACTTTTGGGTCTTTAGGTTAACGTTTTCTCTATAAATTCGAGTTTATTTACATTTTATATTAGTTCACGGTATAAGTTTGCTAGGTTTTACGTCTTTTGCACCCGCAATGCGAGGGTTAAACACTAGTTCTCGTTTTACTATATATATACAGTGGCGGATCTAGAAGAAATATTAAGGGGTATCCTCAGTATTTTTTACCTAGGCCCGTCCTTGAGAATTAAATAGACTGGTGCGGTTGGTAAAACCTGGCCCTTAGTTTATTTTTAACCTAGAGCCGTCATTGAGAATTCGAGAGCCCTTAGAGGACCTGGCGACTAGTAAAAATGGGTCTTAATATATATACTTACTAGGTTGCAGACCCTTCTATTACACGGACTGAATAAAAAAAATTAATATTTAGTAAGATTTAGAAATTATAATATGATTATTTGAGATGATATATAATTGAAATTGCGTTTAAATTAGGTATAGATACGTGTGTAGTAAAACTATTTTTGAAAACAAAATTGTTAATCAACTCTTAATAAATTATACTCTATAATAGAGTGTCACACTTTAATAAAGTTACAGAACAACTATTTACTTAGAGGATCCAAATATAATTTTATTTTTATATTCTAAAGCATACGTTAATTATAATCTTTTTATTAATCTGTGTACCAAAGACACACGAAAAGGTTATCAAATTGTTTTTTTTTTTTTTTATAAAACTTTAAATGTAATTTAGAAGTTTTATAGATACTATTTAGTTTGTAATTAAAATATCTTCAACAACAAAAGAAACAAAAAATTATGAATAAAGTAAATCTAATCTATCTACTTATCTATAAGAGGAGAAGTAAGGATAATTTATATTTGGGTACTTGTCAATCATAGAGGCATGCCACATAAGATTTGATGATGTCATACATATATCTATATTATGATGTCATAAATATATTAATTAAAATGTTAAAGATTAATAGATATTGTATTTAGTTTGTAATTTTCGAAATTACTGGAGAAACATAATTTGGCTCCACTTTCAAAATTCAAATTCAAACCATTCTTTAAATCCCTCTCTCTCTCTTTAAATCAGTTCTCCACTTTCCAAATTCAATATCTCTCTCATCCAGATCTTTCACCGACTCTTCCAAAATTCACTTTCTCTCCCTCAAATCCAGGTGAATCGGAGAAATCGACTGCAGGTGAATCGGTTTTTAGGTTGAAAATGGAGGTTTGCTGACCTGCTCAGTAACATAAACACAACTTCTCCGCTGCACTTCTCCAGCCCTAAATCTCCTTCCTTAACACCTACCGGAATCTTATTATCAGATAAATCATGAGTTCCGGGGCCAACAGCAACAACTGCACAATTTGTGAAATGATATGTTTCATATCGAAATAGGTATGATTCATATCTTTGATATCGGATTCGGATTCGATTTGAAATGATATGTTTTACGATTCTAATTTAGAATTGCGAAATTGGAGTTCCAGAGCATCAAATTTATGATTCGATTACCAGCGTTTTTTTAGGAATGAGAAATATGATGAATAGTTTTTTTTTTCCAAATAGGGTTGCTATTGTGTTTAATTTACGTTATCATTATGAATTTTCAACATTTTCGTGTTTGATTTAATGATTTGTGTGATGGATCTGGGATTTTGTTGTTCTTAGGGCACTTTTAGGTAAAGGAAGTAGTTCTTACATGAAAACCAATTTATAACATAATGAAAATAATGTGGTATGCAATTCTTATGCTTTTGGTGGAACTTAGTCTTCGTGAAATCTTTAAAAATAGTAGATCTGGAACATAGTCTGGCTAATAGATGTTGAGATTATGCTCTTGCTTTATCCAGAAGTAGGTCTCTATCTATGAGATTTGTTCTTTTATAATTTAGTTGTTTATTAATGAAGCTAGGATCGTCTCAAGACATTATGGTGAGCTGGTGCGGATAAATCACTTTGGAGCTGGTGCAACCATTGAATAAGCAATATTTCTCCTAAAGGTGAATTGTGAAATCTTTTTTAGTTCCATAAGTCAACTCTATGTGTTTTCATTGATAACAATGGTGAACATTATTTATTGATTAGTTTTAGTATAAAGAAATTCATTTAATCAAATTGATTATTTGAAACTGGATATTATGGTCAATGGATGAAGATTGCAAGGAGTAAAATTAGGGATATTGGGTCTAAAACTCAAGAATGTTAACATTACAATATGATATGTCTCATATTCGTATGGTTTTTCAAAAAATGCTTATAGGTGTTACAAAAGTCAACTGCAGGTTTGGGAACGATGACACAACACATATAAGGGCTCAAGATCACACATGGGAAACGCAATGGTACTCGGCTCTTGAAGAAGCTTGCTGCAAACATCTAATTCTGTCACTTACAAACTGTCTAAAAATATAAACCTAACTACGTCAATTCATAAATACATAGAACACCATGAATCCACACCCCTTTTTCCTTTTATTTTACAGTGTTTTAAATGCATAATATCTTGTGACTTCTATTTGGTTATCATGCTTATTTTTTGTGCCAAATATCACAATGCAGAGTTATGTGGATGGTCGACATCGACACCGTGCCGAGGTTAGTTTTTTTAAAGGATTACGGAGTTGTATTGGTTGATTATTTTGTGGTCACATATTCTATTGAGTTTTTCATTGTCATGAAAGTGAATCATGATGTTGTTGGAGATATAGAAAAAAAAAGGTAAAAAATGGCTATATATATAAATTCAGCATGATATTAAAATTTCCGATATCCGATTTTTTACCGCATTACTGCTTAGCTTATTCATCATTCTTTTGCTTTTGGACTACTTTCTGTTGTTGTTTCAACCATTTACATATGAATGGGTCAATCCATTTCATAAGCTGCTCATTTTAGATTTCTATTTTAATTGCATCAGATCTTGAAGTTGGTTATCTTTTAACGTTCAGGTTACTTATGAATAAGTTACCCGCTGGTATATATAAGTTATCACGTGAAGCAGTACCTGCAGCTGAATTTTGGTGCGGTACTGTATATGGTTTGGTACGGTACCAGTGCAGAACCATATCGTGAATGCACTTCATTTGGGCATAAGAGAAAGAGCTTAACCGGAGTATATGGTAAATGGGTTTGGAAATCGGCTGATTTAATAGCTTAATTGAAGTGATAATTTAAATCATTGTTTGTGAATTCCTTCTTTTTTGGTAATTGCTAAATTGATTTGTTAATTTGAGTAGATTGACGATTTGGTACATTTTTTTCAAGAATCAAATTTTTGTTTTATAAATGGTTAAAGCTCAAGATTTAAGATCATACAAAGGTTTTGGTTCCTTCAAGCACTTTACAACCCGTTTAAAATTTAATTTTACAGTTTTTGGTTCCTTCAAGATTATGACAGCTGTTGCTATGGAGTTTAGCGAACCAAGCAAGCCCAGGGATCGGTACACAAGACCATAGAGCCAATCCCTGTCAATGAAGTGATCCTTCCATGGTACGTTTTTCATATTTGCTTTTATACCACTAACAAACCTTTTTTTCTTCTTTCTACCAAGTACTTATATATATATATTTTTTGTTGCAGATTAAAGGTTGCAGGAACGAATTTCATCTTCAATGCATTCTTGAATGGTAATCTAAAACTAATTCTACTTTACTTTTTTGATTAAGAAGGATTTAGCCGAATGCTATAAGTTCAAGTAAAACTTAAACTACTAGATTTATGTATCCTCATTTGTTACATAAAGACAATTGCTTAAGTTTCAAACAGTGTTTTAACCCAAAAGTGGTTTCAAAACAGTGGTTTCAAATCACTGTTTTAACCCAAAACAGTGGATTGATATAATTTTTCTTTTGTTTAATAGGGTAGCATCTCAAAGGAAACCACTGTTGGGTTAAAACAGTGGTTGAAACCACTGTTGGGTTAAAACACTGAGTTAAACCACTATTGGGTTAAAACATTGGTTTAAACCACTGTTGGGTTAAAACATTGGTTTAAACCACTGTTGGGTTAGTGGGTTAAACCACTGTTGGGTTAAAACAGTTGTTGAAACCACTGTTTTGGTTAAAACAGTGAGTTAAACAACTGTTGGGTTAAAACAGTGGTTGAAACCAGTGTTGGGTTAAAACAGTGAGTTAAACCACTGTTGGGTTAAAACAGTGGGTTAACCCACAGTTCTATGCATTTAGATGGATGACTCTTCTTTTAGTGTTTGGTTCTGCTTTTGTGATGGAACTGACTGGCTGAATCACCACATAATAGTGTTTGGTTCTGCTTTTGTGATGGCAGGTTAAACCACAGTTCTATGCATTTAGATGGATGACTCTTCTTTTGACCCAAGAATTCAATTTTGCTGATAGTCTTCGCATATGACTCTTCTTTTGACCCACGAATTCAGTTTTGCTGTTTGATAATCTATTATAGGTTATTGATATAGTACTCATAAAGGTTGTTAAAGATCATTCAGGACTGCTTATTTCTCATATTTGCGACTTGCTTGTAAGTTGTAACTGAGGTTGTATAACGTACTTGATGATAGAATATTTTTGTAAACATTATTTAATTCTTGAATTTTATTTTTGTTTTTCATTCTATTCCAGATTTTGAGTTGTCTGATGCACAACAAGAGCATGCTCTGGCTGTTGAAAGTTTGGTACCGAGATTGGCTGCTCTTAGGATCGAACTTTGTCCTGGTTATATGAGTGAAAGTTCCTTTTGGAAGATATATTTTGTGCTTTGGCATCCTAGACTTGAACCTCAGGCAGCTGAGCTTCTTTCAACACCCGAGGTAATTTCTACAGGAATTATTCATAGTTTGGCATATAACGCGTAACACCAATCTATGCACTTAATATCTATGATGTATCGGTCCCCTATTAAAATATCGGTGTCAAATATCGGTTAGAATACCGGTACCGATATTATCGGCGATATTGACCGATTATATATCACCGATATATCACTTAATTATTAGTGTTAAATTGCTATATATATAAATTATCCATTATATTAAAATTATCGATATCCCACGGATAGCTCACCGAGATAACCTATATCTCAAATATCGGTCCTTGGCCGATATCCGATATTTTACCGCATTAACTGTATAGACGCCCATTTGCCTATATGACAGATGTAAAGGTTAATATTGACATAAAAGTAGCAGTTTACTTCGAGATAAGCATATAATTACATATGCGTAGAGCAAACTTACAGAAACCTAATTACCATCATCTATTATTATGTAATGATCTACACATATAGTTACTCTCATGCAGATTGTTAAAGCCCGAGTATCATTAACACATGAGTTGAAGGCCCATTCCGACACACAGACACATGATAAGTATTCTTCTGTGCCATCTGTTACTCAATCAGAAGTTGTGCCTCTTGAAGTATTAACCGTCGAAGCAGAGAAGACTGAAAAACATCCTGTCCTAACTGAAGAACTTTAAACAAATCTGTCATCCAAGAGGAACCGAGAAATGAGACCAGACCCGAAAGTCAAACGAGTGTCTTGAAAATAACGGCGGTTGCTGGGTCGACTCTCAACATGGCATAAATGCTTGCAAGGTATACACTGCGGAAACACTCTGTTAATCTAAAGCCATTTCTTTCACATATTTCATAAGGGTTTTGTGGTTTTAGGACACTTTTAGGGGAAGAGTATGTGAATGCCCTTCAGTAAATGGTGTATAATATCAAGGAGATGGATACACATTTTGTAAAGGTATCCATATGAACCATTGTTGTCTACTTGCTGAAAATCTTCAAGTAACTGCAGTTAAACAACCCTCCGAATATCATAATTGCGGTACGTTTACTTTGTCATCCCTTTGTTCCCAACAATAAAGTAGTGCAGTTTGACTTTTGATTGGTCAAACTGTATAGGTTTGTTGCATATTTTCATATAGATATTTCTCATTAACCAATCATTTTTGTTGTGTGTATTATTTGCGTTTACCGTAAATTGCAAGTTTTTAACTCTCAAAAGGATTTAGGAAAATGTTGATAAGTTGGTAATTAGCTTTGTTTGACTTCCATAGAATAATATAGAAAGGATTGATTATTGCAGCTCATGTTAGTGTTAGGACCAAGAACACGATTCACACAAGCACAAGAACAATCTGCAACAAGCACACACACTCACACACTCTAAATCACAAGAACAAGAACACAAGATTTATAGTGGTTCGGTCTAATCTGACCTACATCCACTCTCCACAACTAGTTGTTTCTTTGTATTAGGTGCTCTCAAAGTTACAGACATGAATGAGAAGTATATATAGGGTTACAATTAGGGTTGTTGACTTTAAACTATACTAACAGAGAATACTCCTGCTAGCTGCAGAAGGAGTATAACACAGAACACCCCTGCTAGATGCAGAAGGAGTGTAACAAAGAACACCCCTACTAGTCAAATCCTCCACAACCCAACAATCTCCCACTTGGAGGCTTTGACAACTTCAAACTGCACTCCATGCAACTTCATATTCATAAGTACCTCTGTAAACATTTCATCTTCACTAGTTGTGGGCGGCCTTCTCATCGGTTAACCTGAAGGCCCGTTGAAGCTCCCACTGAGCTTCAACTCATCAGTCACTACTCGTGACTCGTTCTCTGTCCCTATTGGCTCCCACTGACACGAAATGCCCGATCCTGGAACATCCTGAGAACAAACACTCTCCGAATAAAGCAGATAATCAACTGGAGAGACTTTGACAGCTGGAATACTGGTTCTCTTAACCCACTGTCGTCTGGTAACTCTGACTGAAGCACGACCTGTGCTCCCACTGCCATGAATGTCCCTGATTGGTTTTACTGAACCTTTTCTAGCACGTTCAACCTGAATCTGACCTGTGACTCTGGGTTTGCCATCTGTAAAGCAAACCTTCTTCTGCCCACGAGATTCTGTGAACAAGATCTTGGTCTTCTTCTGAACTGGGAGAACCTCTCCCTCAGGCGGTACACTGACCATGTACAATGAGCCTCTCTTCTTGCCACGTGCAACTATTAAATTTCCCTTAGTTACCTTCCACTGTCCACTACCGAACTTAACCTCGTGACCTTGATCATCCAGCTGCCCAACTGAAATAAGCATTTTCTTCAAGCCTGGAATAACTCTCACGTCTCTTAAAGTCCAAGTAGATCCGACTAAAGTAACTAAGTCAATATCACCCATGCCTGTGACATCTAAGACTTCATCATTTGCAAGTCGTACCTTGCCAAAATCCCCAATTTTAAGATTCCGTAGTGCTTCATTGCTGTGGGTAGCGTGAAATGAAGCACCCGAATCCATAACCCAGGAATCCACACTGCTCTCCACATTACAGATCAAAACTTCATCATCTGAATGGTCTACTGCAGCATTAACTTCTTTCTTTTCATTTGGACATTGATTCCTGAAATGTCCAACCTCTTTACAGTTCCAACAGGTCACATCATTTCGAGCCGTAGACTGACTCCTCTTTCTGTTCTTGCTGCCACTACACCTGTTATTCTTCCTTCCTCTGCCAACATGCATTAAATCACCCGATGATCCACTTGAATTTCTTCTTCGGACGTCTTCGCCCAAAATAAGATCTCGCATCTTCACAAACGTAAACTTGCTCGTATCTGAAGAGCTCGTAACAGCAGTTACGGTTCCGAACCAACTATCGGGTAATGAGGAAAATAACAATAGGGCTTGAACCTCATCATCAAACTTGATGTTCACAGACACCAACCGAGACAATATCGAGTTTAAGTTATTGATGTGCGCTGTAACTGAATCACCTTCCCTCATCCTAGTATTCACAAGCTCTCGAATAAGATAAACCTTGTTCGCTGCAGAAGGCTTCTCATACATATTCGATAATGCTGCCATCATTCCTCTAGCTGAGGTCTCCTTCTGGATGTTGAATGCAACATTCTCCGATAGAGAAAGCGTTATCACTGCTCTGGCTTTCTTATCCATCCTATCTCAATCTGCTTGTGGCATTTTTTCTGGCCTTTCATCCTCAAGTACTACATCTAAGTCTTTCTGACAAAGTAATGCTTCAATCTGCATCTTCCACCAACCAAAATTCTTTCCGTCAAACTTTTCGATTTGCACCTTCCCATCTTCTGCCATGATAACACAAGCACGACTAAAACGAAACTGAAATCGAAACAAATAGAAAACCAACACTGAAACAAATAGAAACCGAAAACACCTGATTCAAGTTTCTTTGATCTTCAAACAGACGGTTTAGCACTTGTATCTCAATGCTTATCTCTTTGGTCAAAGTTGAGGGGCCTTTTTGCAAATAAGAGAAAGCTGATTTTCTCTTAAAGAAACAGAGAAAAAAAAAAGAACGCCCAGTTCTTTCTTCTTCCTACGACCTGCTCCCACAAACTTCCACAAAATCAAGCAACTCAAGTGCAGAATTGAAACCCTAGGTCTTCAATTTTGGAACCCTAGATGCGATATCTAGCAAGGATGGCCTTCAATTTCGTAACCCTAGGCGGCGGCTACTGGGTTATCGAAACCCTAGTCACAATCTGCAGAAGATGTCTTCAAATCGGAGCCCTAATCGGAGTTAGACGCTGACGGTGGTGGCGGTTGTGCTGGTGGCGGCTGGTTCAGAAACCCTAGACGCTATGTCTGTGACTGTGACTGAAACCCGAGACCACGGCTTCTTCTTCAACAGGTAAGTGTTCTTCTTCTTCACCTCTTACCTAGTTCGTGTGAATCGATCAAGAGCCTGAGCTCTGATACCAGTTGTTAGGACCAAGAACACGACTCACACAAGCACAAGAACAATCTGCAACAAGCACACACACTCACACACTCTAAATCACAAGAACAAGAACACAAGATTTATAGTGGTTCGGTCTAATCTGACCTACATCCACTCTCCACAACTAGTTCTTTCTTTATATTAGGTGCTCTTAAAGTTACAGACATGAATGAGAAGTATATATAGGGTTACAATTAGGGTTGTTGACTTTAAACTATACTAACAGAGAATACTCCTGCTAGCTGCAGAAGGAGTATAACACAGAACACCCCTGCTAGATGCAGAAGGAGTGTAACAAAGAACACCCCTACTAGTCAAATCCTCCACAACCCAACAGTTAGGACATATAAAATCTCATAACTATCATGATAAAGAAACTTTCTTCAAGGGTGGGAAATATGCAGTTCAACAGACGCACACTTGAGCTAAGTAATGACAATGGGTTTAACAGTGTTTTGAAACGACTGTTGGGTTAAACGGTGGTTTCAAAACACTCGTAGGTGAACACATGTTATATTTGAAAAATATAAATATGTGGTTGATTATAAGTCACATTCCTCGAAATAGTCACTTTGATAAGCTTCTTTTGCTGACTTTGGCCTCTGGTTATTGGTTAACCACATCAGTGGGTTTGGGTCAAAAATACATATACACTTAGTTGATTGATTTCCTTTTTCTCTTACCTGTTTATTTGCATCAGACATTGCTATCTGAATACATCAGTCTTTTGGAGTCAAAACTTGTAAGGAAGAGCAGTATTTTGGAGTCTAAGCTATGGAAGCTTGCTGGGTTCAAACAAGTGATGTGGACACTGGAATATGCCTTTGCCTTTACTAATTTTTTTAGTAAAAATTTAATTTTAATATATTGTGGTCGTATTAATAAGAGGGTCATTTGTGGTCGTATGAAGAGACAGGTCATTTGTGGCTATGACTCTTGCATTTGACGAGTTAAAGTGTATAATTTAGGACAATCGATTCGATTAGACAGTTTTTTGATTGTATTTGATCTGGTTTTGTTTATCTGAATGATAATCTACCTTCTTATTTGCTTATAAAAAACAATATAGGACTTTTAATATTAGATGTTTGATTTTTTTTTGTTGTAATGTGTACAGTTGGGAACTCGCTTCTGACTCTTTAATAATCTAAAGCAAAATTTGAAGCTGCTGGTTTGAAGCTAATGGCGATTGATAAATTTCCTGAATGATAATCTGACTCTTTAATAATGTAAAGCAAAATTTGGAGCTGACGACTCGTCTTATGAGTTCCTGTGCCAGACTTCCTCTATTGATTTCTTGGCGAAGTACCAGTTTGATTTTAATATGTGTGTAAAAGAAGGTACGCTATACATTAGCTTATGAGTACTATGTTGTTTTCATTCAAAATAGTTAATTTAGGATAAACTCTGGTTCATACGTACATAGAGGTTTTGTGATCTTACTTGTGGATGTTCAATATGTAAACTCCATGATACAAAATGATGGTTCTATAACTACTGATGCCATAACTTCTTATTTTGATTTTTTTTTTATGAACATGTCATGCGAGATCCTAATGGAGCTAGCAAAGGATGAAAACACTGTTGGGTTTCAATTTCTGATTGCAAAGAGACCAAACTGGTATGTAGCTCTTATTTCAATTTCTGATTGTAAAGAGACCAAAGTACTCTTGAGAAAAAAAGTTAAAAATTTAACGATTTTCCAACACTTGAATGCAGAGAAAAGAAGCCGAATGGGGGATCCTATTTGTAGACCAAGCATACCGTTTGATACCAATGCAAAAATGAGACGACAAAGATTACGGTTTAGAAGCCCTTGAAGAAATAATGTTGGTTATGGATAAAGGTTTAAAGTGGTAGTTATACTCGCGGGCTATAGTGAGTCAATGAAACACATGATCACATCTAATGAAGGTTTTTGTAGACTCGTGACAAAGTTTTTCACTTTCGACGACTTTATGACCAAAAATTTAGTCAAGATTCTTCATTTGAAGATGAATAATCAAACGGGGAGGGTATCAAACAGCATTACAAGAGTCGAGCGAGGATGAAGTCGAGATTTGTAAATAAAGTAAGCTCTTGACCCCTGTGAATTTATTTTATTTTGAATTTTTTTATGAACAGGTCATGCGAGATCCTAATGGAGCTAGCAAAGGATGAAAACACTGTTGGGTTTCAATTTCTGATTGTAAAGAGACCAAATTGGTATGTAGCTCTTATTTCAATTTCTGATTGTAAAGAGACCAAAGTACCCTTGAGAAAAAAAGTTAAAAATTGAACAATTTTCCAACACTTGAATGCAGAGAAAAGAAGCCAAAGGGGGGGATCCTATTTGTAGACCAAGCATACCGTTTGATACCAATGCAAAAATCAGACGACAAAGATTACGGTTTAGAAGCCCTTGAAGAAATAATGTCGGTTATGGATAACGGTAAAGTGGTAGTTATACTCGCGGGCTATAGTGAGCCAATGAAACGCGTGATCACTTCTAACGAAGGTTTTTGTAGACGCGTGACAAAGTTTTTCACTTTCGACGACTTTATGATCGAAGATTTAGCCAAGATTCTTCATTTGAAGATGAATAATCAAACGGAGGGTAGTTTTTTATACGGGTTTAAGTTGGATCCTTCATGTACAGTTGAAAGTGTCGAGAATTTGATAAAGACCGTAACTAGTAACAAACAGAGGAAAAAGATGAATGCGGGGTTGGTAGATCGATTGTTAGTTAATGCGCGAGAGAATCTTGATTTGAGACTTAGTTTTGATTGTGTCGATACCGATGAGTTATTGACGATCACTTTAGAAGATCTA
This sequence comes from Helianthus tuberosus, assembly GCA_030545235.1. Lineage (NCBI taxonomy): Eukaryota > Viridiplantae > Streptophyta > Magnoliopsida > Asterales > Asteraceae > Helianthus > Helianthus tuberosus. The sequence goes on along the minus strand of CM060387.1, from coordinate 48,682,770 downwards.
AAAAACGGGCTCAGGTTAATTTCGTGATGATAAATTGTTATTTTTTTTAATCTTTTCGATAGCGCTTCCGATTGAATCTAGATGAGATTAATTCTATTGTGTGTGGACTGTGGACTTAAGTAATTTTGTTACATGATATTTTTTATTTATATACAAGTTTGTTGTAGTAGATTGAGTTAGATGATATAAAAAGGGTTATGTAGCTGCCCTACGAAACTATTATTTGCATGTAATTTTGGCGAAACAGAGATTAGCCTTTACCAACAGTGGTTGACTTTAGTCAAACAGAGTTTTAGATACCTCAAACAAATGATACACTCTTTTGAAACCTAAAATCTGTTTATTAATCAGAGGTATGGTTTTTAAAACAGAGGTTAGGATTTCAAACAGTGGTATAAGAAACATATGTTTGAAACCTCTGTTTGATTACAAACAGAGTCTTAACAAACAGTGATTTGGCAAAATAGAGATTACCCTTTACCAACAGTGGTTGACTTTAGTCAAATAGAGTTTTAGATACCTCAAACAAATGATACACTCTTTTGAAACCTAAAATCTGTTTATTAATCAGAGGTTTGGTTTTTAAAACAGAGGTTAGGATTTCAAACAGTGGTATCAGAAGTTCAGGTTTGAAACCTCTGTTTGATTACAAACAGAGTCTTAACAAACAGTGATTTGTGTGGTAAACATATGATAAAAAGGTTTGTAAACATGCTGAACTGCAATTAAGTTACTTGAGATTGGTCTCGAATCGATGGTAAACATATGACAAAAACCAAACGATGCTACTCTCGAAAGTAATGGCAAGAGTGTTGAGATGGTTAGTCCCAAAAACACGAGCTCAAGAATAGGTGATATCGATACCGCTTCACCTTTAGAATCCGTTGAAGTTGTTTCAAAGTTCGGTGGCATTGTTGACTGGAAAGCCCAAACCGCCGAGGTATAATCTTCTTCAACCTTGAAAACTGCTACGTTTTATTTTATTTCGAAAGGTATTTTAGATATGTTTACGTGGCAGTGTAGAAAGGCAATAAACGGCTCATAGGAGTTAGACATCACTAAACAACAAGTTTTTAGGCCTGAACAAAGCACATAAAACAATTCACCAAATTTTAGATTCATTTACTTAAAATCAAACTCTCATGTGATGAATCATGTTTTACTCTTTTTATTTGCTACTTAAACAACGTCTTCACATGTGTACTAACCTTCTTATATGTTGAAGTTATAGCCAAATGTATGTGTAATTATTTCGATTTTAGTTAAACAAGTGTTTTTTCATACTGTATATATTTATAGAATTGTTAGATAAATAATGCATTATTAAAGCCTTTGTCTCACTTTTGTCTCAATGTTAGATAAATAATGCATCGGATTTTTTATTAAACCTTAAAAAATGTATAGTTGTTCATCGTTTAAGAAAATGTGGTATGTATGGTTTTCTAAAAACCAACCGTGTCTAAACTTAATCAGTTGACATGTTTAATGTATTCTTAAGTATAATGCGAATGTGAATTCATTACAAAACCCAATGCTACTGAACAAATATTTAATTTTCAACATATGGGCTTGGGCTTGGGCTTGGACCAGATTTAATAAATAGGTTTTGGACTTGGACCACATTTAGTAAACAAGGTTTAGGTTTGGGCTTGGACTAAATTTATAAACAAAGAATATTTGTGTTAGTAAACATGTTTTGTGGGTTCGTTATGTTTCTCTTGTGTCTAAATTTATTAGTCGATAAGTTGGGAATGACAGAATCCGTAGGGGCTTTTTCGTACTTCGATTAGGTTTACATATAAACGTTATTAATGTATTCTTAAGTATAACGCGAATGTGAATTCATTAAATAATTTCACATCATATTTTACATATAAACGTATGCTTACATTCAATGTTTACGATGTATTTGCGCCCGTCGGGCGGGTGTCCACCTAGTACTATATAATAAAAGAAACCACCTTAGGGACACTTGTCATCATATTAGGCCATCTCTTATAGATAATTATTATTTTAGTTTAATCTCTTCTAATTAATTATAGATAACCCTTCTACTAAATATTATTTAATTTAATAATATATATTATAGATAATCCTCCTACTAAATATTATTAGTTTAATATCTTATAGATAATTATTATTTAGTTTAATCTTCTTCTTATTTATAATATTATTTATTTGAATTAATTATATTTGAACGTTTTGTTTAGTTTGGTATCAAATAAATTTTATGAAACTTGAAATAAAATTAACTAATATTGTTTATCATTTATACATTTACGGAGTTTTAAATAAAGGGTTAAATTTATTGAGACTTCGTTAACAAATTTTGCAACAACATAATAATCTATTTTTATCACGAAAATCAAACTTTGTATTAATATATTAATTTTTTTTTATTTTCACTATACAAAATTACATTTACTCGACCCATGTAACACATGAGGTTTTTTAAGATATAACTTTTTATTATTTGATATATAAAATTAGATTTATTCAATTCGTACAATACACGGGGTTTTTTGAGGATATATATTTTTAATTATTTAGTACAGAAAATTACATTTTATTCACACCGTGTAATGCACATATTTTTAAAGATGTAATTTTTTTATTTGGTATATAAAATTACATTTATTCAACCCGTGTAATAAATGAGGTTTTTTAAAGATGTATTATTTGGTAAACAATATTACCTTTATTCAACTCATGTAATACACGTGATTTTAAAGATATAACTTTTTTATTTGGTATATAAATTACATTTATTCAACCCATAGAATATGATTCTTACAGATATAACTTTTTATTATTTAATATATAAAATTATATTTATTCAACCCGTACAATAAATGAGGTTTTTAAAGATATACTGTTTTATTATTTAGTATATAAAATTTATTTATTCAACCCCGTGTAATACATGAGGTTATAACCTAGTACTTAATATAATAAATCATCATCATCATACTCAGTAAATCCCACCAATAGCAAAGCTAAGGTAGCCTTACCTCTATCCTGTAGGAATAGAGATGCTGTTTCCAGTGAGACTCCCAGCTCGATGGTAGTTTTGCATCAAACCTTGGACATAAGGCACATAACACTCAACAATAAAGATAAAAGCCAATTAATGCATGTACTCTCTTGTGTTTCGGCTATCAACAAATTAACAAAAGAAAAAAATAAGGCAAATAAATAATGCTCACAGTAAACAAATTATATTGTAAATGATCAAATATTAATTAAAGTAAATGTTTAAATACAATGGTAAATTAAATAAAGTATGTTAAAAAAATACAATAACAAATTAAATAAAATTTGATTATCTATTCCTGATATAACTTCTCATATTTCCCAACTAGTTAGCTTTTACATTGATGTTTTCGATGCTAAAGTTAGCTTTTTTATTGATGTGTTTTCGATGCTAACTATTAAAATAATATTATATTATAACTTTATCTTCTCCATCATTAAAGGTTTTCTTTGCAAGTTTCCATCGACTGTCGTTTCCATCTACCAGAAACTTTTGTTTCATCTCATCTTTAATTGTGCTTAAGGGGTATCATAATATTTGCTTTGGGGGGGGGGGGGGGGGGGGAGGGGGGATATTGTACGGTCCTCCCAACCGCTGGAGTGATCCCACTTCACAAGATAGCTTAGCCCCATAGCTGCCTGGCGGTTAATACCCATCCAGAGCGAACAGCCTGGAGTACTTGCGCCTGCCAGGATTCGAACCGGAGTCCTCTGGGAAGATGTGGGTGAGGCTGGCCACTAGGACACCCCAAGTGGTTAAAACGAAAATTAAAATGACACTTCTCCAAAAGAGCTGAGGGGTATCCCGGGCAACCCCTGGGCTCCAAATAGAGCCGCCCCTGTATATATAACAAGGAAGACCACTCAGCTACAATAGTTTGACCCTAGATTGACCTTTTTTCGGATTTTGAAATTCAGTTTCTTAACTTTCGGCATTGAAAATTACCATTCCTCAACTTTCTAATAACTTTGTAAAATGTCATTTTCACTCGACTCAAGTTTTATGTGCTTATTTTTATATACGGGTCTGTATAATTTCAAGTTGTTTTACGATTCGACATAATTTTTTTTCAATAATGAGTCACATCAAATATAATATGTTTTCGTGCTTATTTTTATTGGCGTGTTAAGTTGGTCTACATTTTGACGTAAATTTTGTTTGCAAACGAGTCTGCTTAGATATTATCACGTTTTTATTAAAGGGTATAAATTCGAGTTACTTTACATTACATGAGTCATGTCAAATATAATACTTTTGGTGCTTATTTTTATTGACGTTTTCAGTTGGTCTACTAGGACCGGGTTTTGACGTGTAGATCTTGATTAGATTTGATTTAGAACACGAGGAGTGTTCAAAACAAGATATCCGAAAATTCGAATATCTGAATTTCGGATACCAGATTTCACTATCCGAATTCGTATCCGAAATTTCGGATATCCGGAATTTCGGATATTCGGTCGGATAATGAATCGGATATCCGAATATCCAATTTTTATTTAATTTTTATTATTTTTTGATATTCGGAACCGGATATTCCGGATAGTTTCGAATATCCGAAAATAAGTTTTCGGATATTTTTCGAATAATTTTCGGATGTTTTCGGATACTTCGGATAATTTTCGGATATTTTCGGATACTTCGGATATTCGGATATCCGAAAAAATCAAAAATTAAATTTTTGGATATCCAAAATATCCTAAAATTTTTAAAATCACTATTCGAATCCGAATCCGAAAAATTCGGATATCCGAATTTTCGAATATTTCGGATTCGGATATCGGATATTTCGGATCGGATTTTCGGATACGGATAGTTTTGAACACCCCTACGTACGAATATCTACGGATCTTGTAACAAGTGTAGAATCTCAATTACAAGATAGTGAACACAAGGAATTCCAAATATATATTTTCTATTGAAATTTCGGCAGCATAACGTTTTGTTTACAACTCCTTTCAAAAAGCTCTCCTAATGTATGTTATGAGCTCATGCGCACAGAGGTCCATATATATAGACCTTTGCCCTCAGTGTGCAGGACTCCTACGCTCCCACACCTCATACATGCGTGTGACTCATGCGCGCGTACGAGTCTATTACAATATCAAATTAAATTTTAACAATCACACATGTTACACATGTTATGCTACCTATTGGTATAAATTCAATTTAAATTACGTTTCAACGTAATTTGTTTCGAAAATGAGTCATTACAAATATAATACGTTTTTGTAAAAAAAAATCGGTACGCTCAAATCACGTTAAAAACCCGAGGTGAAGGATCAAAATGGATAAAATACGAAAGTATGAGGGAGATTAGTCTAACTAATTTAAATGATAAGTTTATTGTTTAAATGTATCAGTATTAGACCATGTTTAGTGGTAATGTCATTACCCTTGGGCGTTTTGCGGCATGTGGCAGCCCAGTCAGCAATCGGGCATTATGGGGCGTTTTCTAAAATTGGTGTAGTGGGGATGTAGGGCATTATGTTAAAAGAGGTGTAATAAAATTAAATAAAAAAAACCATCAAAAACTCTTATTGGACAAACAAAAGGAATATGAAGGATGATTGGCCAAACATAATGAACCAAGGCGTGGAATAAAGCACACTCCAATTGAATTTGGTACAAAAACGCCCACGGGGGCGGCAACAGGGGCGTGGTGGGGCGTTTTATTACAAAAAAGCCCCAAAAAATGCTTGAGTACGGGTGGTCTTAGGTTGGGAATAGTTCCTTATTAGTTAAGTTATTTAGGTTATAAATAACTGATTTTGTTTATTTGTGCAATAGGAGGTTCCCAATGAAACTAAAGGGGAAATTCTACAGGGTAGCAGTTAGGCCCGCTATACTATATGGAACAGACTGTTGGGCTATCAAGAAGTCACAAGCGCGCAAGATGGAGGTAGCGGAGATGAGGATGCTGAGGTGGATGTGTGGACACACGAGGTTAGATCGGATAAGAAATGAGGTTTTTAGGGAAAGATTAGGAGTGACTAGTATATCAGATAAGATTAAGGAGGGGAAATTGAGATGGTTTGGGCATGTGAAGCGGAGGCAAACGACGGCACCAGTTAGAGTAGTGGAAACTCTTACTGTGGAGGGGAGGAGAAGAAGAGGAAGACCCAAACTGACTTGGGATGAGCAGATTAGGCATGATTTACTAGAGTTGCATCTTTCTGAGGACATGGTCCAAGATAGGACTTCATGGAGGCGTAGGATTAGGGTTAACGACTTCTAGAGGATATGGCAGTAAGGTCTTAGGTGTTTTTTTAGGGATATAGGTCTTTCTTATTCTTAAAGTGACTTTACCAGTGATTGTCTTCTGGTGTTTATGTCCAAATGATGTTGTATGGTATTATACATGATTTACATTATATTGTGTCACTCTGATCACTTTCTTGGTATTGGTGGCTTCCTATTTACATTATATTATGTCCAAATGATGTTGTATGCTATTTCTATATTGTTTGACTTGGTGTGGTGGCATGTTGTTCGTTTTGGAGCCGAGGGTCTCTCTGGAAGCAGCCTCTCTATCCCTAGGGATAGAGGCAAGGTCTGTCTACATCCCACCCTCCCCAGACCCTATAAGTAGCTTTGCTATTTGTGGGATTTACTGGGTATGGTTGTTGTTGTTGTTGTTGTTGTTGTTTATTTGTTTTATGTATTTGTAATCCAGTTCTTCTTTTGATTAATAAAAAGTGGCGATCATGGTGAACAAATCATGTTACTTTGCAGAGACTGTTTGGAATGTTAGTTTTGATCTATGATCTGAGGCTCTTTGGATCTTTGGTTCTGGTCTGTGATGCTATGCTGAGACCTGAATTGTTTGCTAGAAGTGTTTTGTGTCTATGATGATATGCTAAGACTTTAAGTGTATGCAAACATATCTTGCTAATTAACATTATATAAATATTGCTGCATTTCTAAAAAAAAAATATCTTTCGGCTTTAGGGTGCTATGCTCAGACGGAATTCATGTAACCCTTTCGTCGATGATGTTGACTACATCGTCAACGGATACTGTTTATGTTAAAAAAAAACATTTGGGTTCACATCTGTTCTTTGTTGTCTCTGATTTGCTGAACCATTGCAGGCGATTAACTTGGTATATGGCCTTCTTACAGGTTTATGGTGCTTAGTTTGGATCTTTTGGGCGTTGTGTGGTCCTTGGTTGTGTTTTGGGTCTATGATGCTATGCTGAGACGTTATTGTGAATCATGTTACTATATACAGATTGTCTTTACCTGAGTTATGTTATCATGCTATGATGGTTACGTTCTTGTTGTTAGGGGGGAGGGGGTGGTGATCACTCATCACTCACAAAATCCAATCAAGTTCCGTCATGTCATCAACCATTATTCCATCACTCACAACTTTTTTTGGTGGAAATGGTCATCACTCACAACACCCAACAATAAACCCTCACACCCCCTCACATCCTTTCATTTATCACACGTGAATTTTATCACGGAAATATTGATTCACGCGTTAAAGTTTGTTGGTGGCGGTGGATTGTTTGACTTTATCACGCGTGGAACTCAAATATCACGGGGATATTTGAGCCCACCCCGCCTGCGCTTATGGTGCCATATTTCTGTATTTTTTTTCTTACATGTATGCAAATATTACTTTGTTGTGGGTGTGTGTAAACAAACAATGGCCCTGACGTGTGACCTTTGTTTACATTCGCCATGATGATCTTTTTATCTTGGCATGGCAACCAAGATGGCTTTAATGAAGCCACTGGTTGCAAGCGATATCCTAAGCCTCTAAATTGTATTATACATCTTGATAAGGCTAATTGGTAAGATTTATGTGTAGTGTTGGTTGTACTGTGTGCTTTGTTGCTATTATAGGCTTTATATTGTTGTACCTTTTGTTTTTAAGGGTTGTACACGTTACGTCGGTGAGGGCCGTTATATACCTTAAACCCTACCACTATTTTATGTTGAAGATTTACATTATATCGAGGTTATCTACTTGGTTTAGTGGAATTATTGGTTATGATGAGTTAAGTTTTTTTTTTTTTTGAACGGCAAGGAACGACGTGCCAACCACCGTGACATCGGGCATTGTGGCCAAGGTTGACTACTCCACCGCCGCCAGCCCTTTGGCTCTCCCAAGATGCGCGGAAACCCGACCTTCACCCGCCCGAAGGCACGACAGTGGAACAATCGGTAAAACCCCGTCTCCCATCCAAGTCGAACCGGCGCCACCCGTATTCGCTCTTCACCTGGATGCCTCAGGAAATAATGAGAAATAATGAGAAGAGTGGGAATCGAACCTCAGTCACAAGGAACATCAATTCTTTCCCCAATCACTCCACCACTACGGACTACCTCATTGGCTATGAGTTAAGTTTTATTCTTGGTGTCTAGAAGCCTTTCGTTAGGCTACTAATTGAAGCCATGACTCTACCTATTATTATTGCTAACAACTTTGTTTCTTATGTTACAGAATGTCGTCTTCAAATGTTGACCTTAACATCTTTAAGAAACTAGAGAACTTTTAGAGGGTATTGTAGAATCCGACCGCCCTCTTAGTGAGAAACTAATCGAATTGATAGAGAGAGTTGCGAGTGTATGAAAAAAACAAGCGAAACTCCAAGTTTCTATGGACGCGCTTTATGTGCGTTACAAAGGCAAAAAGGATGTTAAAGGATAAATTTAACATGGGTTGTTATTGCCTTACAAAAAAAATATTGTAGATTTTGTAATTAGTATGCAATCAATGTTATTATTATTAGTATTAGTACTTTAGTTTTCCTTGTCTTAAAACGAAATCAGGAATTTTAACGTCCACTTACGACAATTTACATACGCGTAAATGACCCGCGGGTGAAACACTAGTTAACATTAATTAGACATCGAGCTGAGGGTCTCACTGGAAGCAGCCTCTCTATTCCTACGGGGTAGAGGTAAGGCTGTCTACATCTTACCCTCCTCAGACCCTACCTTTGCCTTGCTATTGGTGGGATTTACCGAGTATGATGATGATCGTATATCTAATCTTTAACGAATGAGCCAATAAAGGAATAAAACACAAAGTGATCACAGTTAACGTGCCTTTGAATAAACACCTAAGCATGTTAAACACATGCATCTGCTTGAATCATCAAGAAATTCAACATAACATGTCTATTACAAGATAAGAACTCAGATTGAACACAATGGTAACACAAACTCCACACCCGGTTGTGATCACGGGTAAATTAGCCGCACAAGAAATGTATTTAGAAATCTCAACGTATATCTTTTAACTAACTAATGGGTATACTCGATACCTGCGAGTATACCCGATACCAAGCGGGTAATTACTCTACAAATACCCGACGGGTATTGGGTCAGGTATGGGACATGATTTTACAACCGGGTATGGGTATGGGATTACCAATACCCGACCCGAACTCGACCCATTGTCATCCCTATATCCGGGTCTTCCCAACACATGTCATTGGTCATCGCTTATGAAGGGGTATGGTCACAAAAAGTCGCGCAGACCAATCAGGTCGCGCGCTGAACCATACTCCTTATGCACCAAACTGATTAATCTGCAACCCCGCGCGGACTACTTAGGAAATACCTAAGCCGCGCGCGAGGTCCAAGCAAGATGTAACATCAGTTTTCACACTTAGCATCCTGAATAAGAGTCCTCAACCCCTAAGCCTTGCGCTGGCTGGTTGAACACACACCAAAGGTCGCGCGAGGTTAGCGGCGCATGGCCATTTCAGGAAGCGTCAAAGGTACAAGTGGCAGAAGAATGAGCCAATCAGCGTCCGTACCCTATCGTGCTCCACGATTAACAATCGTGCAGGAGACAGAAGGTACACAAGGACACCTACGTGGCACCAATCAGGGGGCGGCGACAACTGCCCCATGATATCCACTCACCTGCTGATGTCAGAAGGACAACAGGGTCGACAACCCGGACACGTGGCTCCAATCAAGGTGCGCCAGCACCGAAGATCTTCTAGAAGCCACTAACGGTCGACACCAGAGAGACAAAGAGGATATTCCTTCGTTGTCGCCTTCCGGCCCAAGGCCCATCAGCCCATCTCATCCTACACCACTCCGGCTATAAATAGGGACCTTCATACACATGTTAAACATTCTGTTCTCTACTCTCTCACTCTAATCACACACTTATCTCCTCAAAACAGTTACTTATTCTCACGTCGGATAGTGGTTAAGAGGGAAACCCCCATATTCCCCTCTTAACGAGCTTAACGGGGTGTTGTTGTTTTGCAGGAAAGGAACATACTCAAGCTCAGGAAGAATTAAGAAGATTAACCCTCATGTTTGAAACATAAAACCAACTAATAAACCTAAAATTAGTTACGTGTTTCTTCATTGGCGCCCACCGATTTTTAAAATCACTTTATCTTCTTTTTCTGAGCTTTTTTTTTTTTTCGTTCTCTTGATCATGGCTGGTCAGGGAATTCCCGACTTCGGCTTCGGCACTCACTCTCAAGCAGGAATGGGGGAGGACAACTCGCACGTCCAACTCCATCCTACTGACGAGCTAGCCGAGGGTGAAGGAACAAACATTGGGGGACCTCACGCAAGTATCACTCGCATCACTCAAACGGGAACCCCAATGAGTAACGTTGCTGGCCCATCAAACCCAGCTCCAAATCCAAACATTTCAGCGCTATTAGGGCTATCAGAAGGCGAAACCCTAGCCTCTTGGTATGCCAAGCACATTGCCACTATAAATGCTGCTTACCAATCATTAAGCGCACAACAAGCGATTCTGCAGGCAGAACCATCCTTGGTCACTCATCCGGGCCCAACGCAGGGGACACGCCAGACACCCCCTCAACAAAACATTCAAGGGCAATTCAACATACCTCCTCTCCAAAGAAGACTGAGCGTGCACGACACGCGCGACACATACAGGGAAACAGGCAGTTACTATGACCATCCGTCTAATGCTCAAAACAGGCGCCCACTTCACAGCCGGCTGGGGCCGCGCAACATAAACAATGAGTGGGACGACACAGATGCAGATGATCCTACTTGGCAAGACGACGAAGGGTCTTCGGTCTTCAACCGCCTACAAAAGAATCACGAGCCTTACAGACCAAGGCCGCACGCCGTCTACAACGAAGCAGCAGAACATGGTTTTAATCTTGTGTACAGGCCAGCAGAGGCTGCTAAAAACTCGAAGTTCATCCGGAGCATAGCTCTAGCTCCGCTTGAGAAAGCAAAGCTACCACAAACCGTGGGAAAGTTCAATGGTCTTACCGATCCTGACGGTCATGTACGAGTATTCACAAGTGTTGGTGTTTTAGGGCAATGGACCATGCCAATGTGGTGCCATATTTTTGTCCAATCATTCACGGGGGCTGCTCGCGCATGGTCCGACAGCCTCCCATCTGGAAAAATCAAGTCGTGGATCGATTTCAGAGATCAATTCGTAGCCCATTTTAGCCAATAGTGACGCTATCAGCGCGATACGTCCAAAGTAACAGACATATGGGCAGAGAAAACGAAGGTTTAGAAGATTTCATCACTCACTTCAACAAGGAGTGCCTTGAAATTGGAGGTGTTAGTGAAGATTTAATGCGAGCCCATTTCAAGAAAGCCATCCGCTGCGATAGTCTGATCAGGACTATCACAGGCAAAGACGGTATGCCAAAGGAATGGGACAAACTCATGGCGGCAGCCAAGATAGTTGCTCAGAGTGAAGAATCATTGATAGGAGGAAAAAACTCTTATTCTGAAGATCGTTTTTCAAGAGGTAACTCGCGCAACTATGGCAAGCGCAACAAGAACAGAAATCCTGGATGGAAGTCAGGACAATCCAGTGGTTACGAGGAGCGACCTCGCTTCAAAGAAGACGCGCGAGAAATAATTGACAGAATCGGCTATCGCAAAGCCGTCAAGAATGAAAATCGAGAAAAGCACTGGACTCCGCTCTTTAAAACACCTAAAGAGGTGCTCATGACGAAGAACCATGATTTTAAGGCACCAAAGCCTATGACGAACAAGAAGGGGCAAGACCCCAATCTTTACTACGATTTTCATAAAGATAATGGTCATTTGACAGATGACTGTATCAGTCTAAGGCAAGAGATCAAGAAGTCTTTGAAGAGCGGCAAGTTAAGCCATCTGGTTAAAAACGTGTGCAAGGAGACGTGCCAGATTCAAAGGAACGATGATGGAAACCAGAAGAAAGTCAGGCGCCTGGAAACTCACATGGTCAATGGACCAAAGCACAGCGCGAAGAGCAAGGGCAACCACCCATTTGAACCAGCATGGCAGGAACAACAAGTTATTTTCCCGGTAGTACGCGGGGGACCACGCGCCATGCACCCCGTTGTCATCACCGACATCATAGGTCACTACGAGACAGAATACGTCGTCATCGATCCAGGAAGCCAGCTGACATTATTTATGAGCAATATTTCCACCAATTTGATCCAGAAGACAAAGCGCGCCTCGAACCTGTTGATTATCCCCTATCTGGATTTTGCAATGAGACAGTCTTCCCATTGGGCCAGATCAGCTTCCCTGTCACGCTGTCTGACGGGAAGCATTCAAGAACTACGAATGTTAATTTCATGGTGATGCCGGTCAAGTCAAGACATGTTGTCCAAATTGACAGAGAAACCCAGGGAGAAATGAATATGGTAACTTCCACGCCCCATTCAGCCATCGGCTTCCCGACCGAAACAGGGGTGGCAATTATCTATTCAAAGAAAGAGGTGATGTCAGCAGAAGATGCGCGCCTAGTCAAAGCAGCTAAAGTCTCAACGACCGAACCAGAAAAATGGGTCTTGAACCGCAAGTACCCAGAACAAACGGTGATGATCGGTCATGCAATCTCACCAAGTATCAGAACGCACCTCAAGCAATTGCTATTCAGAAACATGGACATCTTCGACTGGACCCCGTCTGACATGACAGGCATCCCGCACGACATAACAGAGCATTGCTTAAACACATATCCATCTGTTGAACCCAAGGTCCAAAGAAAACGCAGCCTTGGATCAGACAAGACAAAATCTATGAATGAGCAGGTGTGCAAACTACTTAAGGCAGGCATATTGCGAGAGGTGCGCTATCAAAGCTAGGTTGCAAACCCTGTAATGGTCGAGAAGTTTTCAGGTGGATGGTGCATGTGTGTTGATTACACAGATCTTAACAAGGCATGTCCAAAAGACTGCTACTCTTTACCTGAGATCGATAAGAAGATAGACTCTCTCGCGCCGTTCAGGTGGAATTGTTTTTTATATTGCTATAAAGGATACCATCAAGCCCTGATGAAGCTGGAGGATGAAGACAAAACCGCCTTCCAAACCGATATTGGTATTTTCTGCTACACAAAAATGCCCTTCGGGCTTAAAAATGCAGGCGCAACATACCAACGGTTGATGGACAAAACGTTTGGTGATGATATCGGGAAGCATATTGAATTGTACATTGATGACCTTGTAATCAAAAGTCCTGAAGAGGACCAAATGTTGAAGGACATAGAGAAGACGTTCAATTCTCTAAGAAGCGTAAACATGAAGCTGAATCCGGTGAAATGTTCTTTTGGTATGGAGGAAGGTTAGTTTCTGGGTTTTGTGGTCACAAACGAGGGTTTTAAAGTCAACCCTAAAAAGGTGCAAGCCATCGAGCGGATGCCATCACCGCGCACAATCAAAGAAATGCAGAGATTAGCCGGCCGCCTAGCCGCGCTTAACCGTTTCCTATCAAATCACGCAGCAAAATCTTATCCTTTCATCAGTACGCTGCGCAAGTGCGTCAAAAAGCAAGAGTTTAAATGGACACTAGAAGCAGAAGTAGCCTTCGAGCAGATGAAAGAATGTTTGATCAAGCTTCCCACCTTAACAGCTCCATTTGAAAAAGAACCGCTCATTTTGTACTTGTCCTCTTCGGACAAGGCAATTGGTTCAGTGTTGTTGGTAGAGGGAAATGGAGTCCAAACTCCAATTTATTATGTTAGTAGAGTACTCACCGATCCAGAAACAAGATATTCAACCATGGAAAAGTTAGTACTCGCGTTTCTCCACGCCTCTAGAAGGCTACGCAGATACTTTACAGGGCATGTAATCACGGTACTCACTAACTTCCACATTGGAACCCTGTTGCAAAAACCAGAAACATCAGGCTGCTTGGCGAAATGGGCAATCGAGTTGGGAGGCCACAACATCCTATACAGGCCGCGCCCAGCCATCAAAGGCCAAGTTTTAGCTGATTTCATCACAGAAGTACTAGAAGACAAGATCAAAGAGTGCGAAGCAGTAGATACTCCTGCAAAAGACACATCAGATGAATTATAGTTGTTATTCACCGATGGAGCTTCAAACGAAGACGGCGCAGGCGCTGGTCTGCGCCTCGTCAGTCCAGAAAAGCATAAGTTCACCTACACTATCAGGCTAGATTTCAAGAACACAAATAATGAAGCAGAATATGAAGCATTCTTGGCAGGCTTACGCCTAGCCATTAAGATGGGAGCTCAAAACATCTAAGCGCATGTTAATTCTTTGCTGATCGCAAGTCAAATAAACGGTATATACGATGCGAAGGGTGAAGTAATGGCTTTATACTTGGAGCAAGCGAGAGAGCTTCTCCAAAGATTGAAATCGTACAAGGTTGTCCACATCAACCAGTCAGAAAACAAGCCTGCTGACGCACTAAGCAAGCTTGCTTCAACAGCCTTTTAGCATCTCGCCAAAGATGTAAGAATCGAAGTTTTGAAGAATCTGTCGGTACTCTTGCGCCAGGTGAACGTTATAGAGATAGGGCCACCTTCGTGGATGACCCCTATCATTCAATACCTGAAAGAGGGGACTCTCCCTGAAAACAAAGCGGAGGCCAGAAAGATACAGAACAAGGCACTGTTTTATGAAATGAATGGGGACATTCTGTATAGAAGATCTTTCCTGGGCCCACTATTGCGATGCGTAGATCCCCAAGATGCGAATTATCTAATCAGAGAAATTCATGAAGGCATACGCGGAATACATGCGGGCCCTCGCATGGTTGTTGCAAAGATAATGAACGCAGGTTATTATTGGCCAGTGATGCATTTCGACGCTTTAAATGAGTTGCGCAAATGTGATGCCTGTCAGAGGCACGCACCGAAGACCCTGTGCCCGAAGAACGATTTTATTCCGGTATCAACAGCCTGGCCCTTTCAAGAGTGGGGGATTGACATGGTGGGACCCTTCCCTGAAGCCCCCGACGCGGTGAAGTTCATAATCGTTGCTATTGACTACTTCACTAAATGGGTGGAGGCCAAAGCCCTTGCTTCAACTTCCACAATGATGGTGCGAAAATTCATATGGGAGCACATCATCTGCAGATTTGGCCTCCCACTCAAGATCGTGACCAACAATGGCACCAACTTTGCTTCTGAAGATCTCCAGAAATGGATGAAGGAGCTAAACATTGAGCACACTTTCTCTTCCGTTGCGCACCCTCAAGGCAACGGTCAAGTAGAAAGCGTAAGCAAAAGCATTGTTGAAGGGATAAAGTCCCGCCTGGGCACGAAAAGAAGAGGCTGGGTCGATGAGCTCCCCAGCATATTGTGGGCCCATCGCACAATGCCAAAAACAAGCAATGGTGAAACCCCCTTTAGCCTTGTTTATGGCTCAGAGGCGGTTATCCCAGCTGAGATAGGCCTCCCCTCGATGCGCTTATCAGCATTTAACAAGATCGATAACGAGGCGGAGGGCCGCTTAGACTTGGACTTGCTCGAAGAAAGGCGCGAGATCGCGCGAGTCAAAGAGGCCAA
Source organism: Helianthus tuberosus (assembly GCA_030545235.1). NCBI lineage: Eukaryota > Viridiplantae > Streptophyta > Magnoliopsida > Asterales > Asteraceae > Helianthus > Helianthus tuberosus. The sequence continues at coordinate 48,666,990 of CM060387.1, read as the reverse complement.
GTATAAGACCCAATTGGAGAAGCACTACAATGCAAGGATGCGCATTTGTACCTACACTCCAGGAGAATATGTGTTTAGGGACAACGAAGCCTCCAATGCTAAGCGCCCCGGAAAACTAGCACCGAAATGGGAAGGCCCATACTTGATACATGAGGTGCTAGGAAAAGGGGTGTACAAGCTGCGCACTTTGGATGGCCACATCATCCCTCAGACATGGAACGCGCAACAACAGCGCCAGTGCTACATGTGATTACACTAAACGTATGATGGGCTACACACCTTTTCAATTAGTTATCTTGGCCACACGCCTTTTAAATTATCCATGTTGACCACGCGCCTTTCCTCAGTTTATGTACGTTGGCCATGCGCCTTTTGTTTTCAATTAATACAAATGACGGCTACGTTTTCTGATGTGTCATCCTATGTATTCTACGTTACAAATGCATGTTAAACTTTTGATTAGCACGAAAACACTTCAGTAAATTACGAGCTCTTGAGTTAAGCCTCCAAGGTCCTCCGCGAGCAAAGCGCGAGACCGGGTAACAATTTGTCACACCCTGACTTTTGCGGAAGCGTGATTATTGGTGTGACTTTCTTAATACCATAGCATTCAATCATAACAATGCTATATGATAAAACCTGAGATGTTCATCCATAAATTTAAGTTTGAAAATACCCCAACATAATTTATACCGTTTAGTGTTCTTTAGATACCGGTTCGTTAAAGTGCTAATTTATACCGTTTAGTGTTCTTTATGTATCCTTTTGTGACACTTTTAATTCCCGACACTTAGGAAAGCATTCAGGACCATTTAGTCATGTTTTTGCATGTTACTAGCTTGTTAAAAAGCTGATTTTTGCTGAATTATGCTGAATTCAGCACTTTGGGTGAGTTTTAGGCACTTTCCGGCACTTAAATTATCACCTAGTAAAGCAGTTTTGTGGTCCTTACTTCCCTACACACTATACTAGTGTAGTACATAGTCTTGGGCCCATACTGGGTCTCAAAACACTGACTGTCTACGTACTGAACTTTGTCAGCATTTTTCTGAGTTATCCGCTAACTGTGCTATCTGTGCTTTGTGTATCATGTATGTCAATATTGTTTGCATGTAATAATGATGTGACATTATGAAATATGTGATGCACATGTGTGTATAAAGCAATAATCAGATAACAGTTCAAGTCATTAATAGTAAATCAGCACAGTCATTAATCATTAATTATTGTCTAATTAATTATACGGATGCACGCAAATTTGGCAGTTGTCACATTCTCCCCCTGTTAAAAAAAATTTGTCCTCGAAATTTATACTACCTTAACTACTTTAGGGTTACATTATGTGTGTATGTATATGAATGATACTAAGGTAGATCAAAACTTATTTGAATCAGGCAAATCCAAGGACATCTTACTATTTTAAGAATCCAATGGTTAAGAGGTTTGTCTCTCATAATTTGATATTAAAGGACACGAGATGTATAGATGTATAATCTAGTGTAACTTAGTTAACAGGGGTGCAACAAAGGAGTTTTGACCAATGGATTTTCAAACAATCGGTCACAATATGCAAATGAGTTTTCACAAACCATAGCATCCGCTATATGAACTCAAATCAACAACTTGAAAATGAAAATGATCTGTCAACTTTCGAATAATTAAATGGCAGAGATTAGTGTGTTGACATTCTTGAATTGCGAGAATACACCGAATGAAATATAAGCGAATCTGATGCATCATTGTCCTAATCGTAGTTGCATTAGGAATGTGTAAATGACAAGTCAAACAAAAGCATGTGTAGTTTTGTGTGAAACGGTTGACCATGATTAGCACAAGCTACAAATTTGTAATGACACCACAAGGTGTCGTAATTGACATATTTCAACAATAGCGGTGACCGAACAAGTTCACCGTGTTCGAAATTAAATGAAAGTGTACTGAAACAATCTGAAGATCTGATTTACACAATGTCATAGAGTTTTCAATTGAATACGGAACATTAAAGAACCCCTGTCTCCGATCGAAGATGAAAAAGCAATAAGTGCCGCAAGGCATTCGATTGACAATGAGAGAATCGTTAGGAGGTACACCGTGATATGAAATGAATCTATGTTCCATTGTTTTAACACTCATCTATGTTGAGATCGCTTTAAGCGTGACAAACAAAATGGATTTAGAGCAAGTCAATAAATAAACAATTAAATCCGTGTATGAAGTGCGTAACCAAATTAGCGCAAGCTTCAATTCTGTGAAAGTATCACCGCAAGGTGTCGAAACCAACAAACGATTTAATGGAGTCGTAGACCAATCAAGTCCACTACGACTCGAAACCAAAGAACCTTTGCAAAGATATTTGAATATGATGCTCTCAATACATCATATGACGTTTTAAAGTGAATATGCGAAATGGATAAGTTCAAGCAATTGAACTTGGTTTCAGCGTAATCTGACAATAAACGTATGTATCAACAAGGGAATCTCAGCATGGTTACGAAGATAAACCATAAATGTAACTTGAAAGAAAAGGAGTTTCAAGAAAGTGTGTTGACTTGATAGCAAAAGAGCCAACAATTACAATAATGTAGGTTATTCGAATCATGAACCAATAGTTAGCTTTAGCAAAATAATATTTGAACTTCAATGAAGCGTTTATTCGAAATGATACCACATGCGTAGCAAATGGTGCATGTGTAACGTATAAGTTTCCAAGTAATGAAACAATGAGTATTTGCTAAAATGAAGAAATGACCAAGTATCGAAGAAAATGTGTGTTTGCTCTCAGCGAAGAAAATTAACGTGATGCAACTACCATTAAGGGGAGTAGAGATGCAAACATCTACTCGCTAGAAGCAAAAGTGGTGGTTTCAACAAAGGAAATTTGAGTACTTTCTGTTTGGTTAACTGAAATAGCATATACGTTAGGATAATGGGGTTTGCTTGAGTTAACAGGTGTGGTTCCTAATTAACAACCTTTACGAGTTCGGACTTGTGTTCCCGAAGGTCCTAAGTATATGTTTTTTTTTAGATTCTCAAAGTTTCAAATCTGTGTAAAACTGTTTTGTGCATTGTGTCGGAAACACAATTTTTGTGTGTGTTTAAAACAAGTTATTATCCCACAATTTCCCCGGTATACTTTCTTCCTGAATTCACAGCTAAACACACTCGATCATCGATCAGTCGTGATATAGTAGTTGGATTCTCGCAATTAGTTAAATAAATAATTCGTTAATCCTCATCAAGAGTTACCGACTCCTGTTGGTTAGCTCATTCGGCTCCTGGTAGTTGATGCTCATTTGAAAATCATCGTCCTTCTTCTTGACAAGCAAAACTGGGGTTACCCAAAATGAGAAACTTTGTCTGTTAACTTCCTTCTCTATCAACTACTGAAGCTGTTCTGACAATCCTAGCATCTCTGAAAGTGTGAGTCGATAAGGTGTCCTAGCTACAGGCGTGGCGCCTGGAACCAAATCTTATGCAAAATTCGACTTGTCGTTAAGGAGGTACTTCTGGCAAGTCTTCGGGGAGGACTTCAGGATATTCCCTCATCACAGGGATATCTTCGAGTTTTGGTTCTTCGGCTTCCTTGTCCACGTCATGTGTTAAGGAGGCAATACACCTTTTTCGCAAAACCTTTGTGCCTTTATGCAGTTGGCACTTTGTAGGGGCGTGTTATGCTTATCTTTGCGAATCACGATTGTTTCTTCATTTTCCATCGGGGTGCGGATAATCTTCTCCTTAGGCTTCTACTAGCCTCCCATTAGTTGGTTTAATCAAGTATAGGATATCTACCCTATTTGCTACTAACTCAACCGTATTCTTAAGCCTTAAATGAAACGAGGTTATAGTTGGTATTAGCATTAGTTAGCACAGACACAAGGTGTCGGTTAGTAGGGAACGTACCGATAACCATGCTTGGATCCTGGCATGCTTCCCCAGTTCCGATGTCGAACACTCCTTCTCGTGCCTGCTTATTGTTGGGACAATACTTCCTGAAATGCCTTTTGTCCCCGCAGTTAAAACAACCTTGAGCACGTTTTTGTTCATCACTGGTTCTTTCTTGACAGTTGTCGACGCCGTTGCTTCCTCCGTGATTCCCGCTACCATCTAGGCTTCCGTTTCTGCGTTCAGTACTTTGCCAACAAGTCTCCTTGGGATGCCCTCTCTTGCCACAGTTGTCTCATTTTCCATATTTACATCGCCCGATATGATGACGTAGGCAATTGTCGCACTTAGGTAGGATACCCATGTACTCTTTTCCCTTTTTGGCCTTGTCCTTGTTATTCACATGAGTATCCTTCTTGAAGTTTGCGAACTTTCTCTTGTTGTCCCTAGATGGCTCTACAGGAGTCTCCTTTTTCTCGTCGGGGGTTGAAAATTTTTCCAATCGAAGTGTTTCCTTAGCGAGCGCCAAACTCATCCTACTTGCAGCAATTGTTGTTGGTGGCATTGTTGCTGTCATCAAGCTCAAGGCTTGAGGCGCCAATCCCCAAATGAATGGCCCCGTTCTCTTCAATTCTGGTTCCACCAGATACGGAACAACTCGCGACAAATCATGAAGTCTCTACACGTACTCCACCACCTTTGTACCTTCCATCATCAGGCTCCGGAATTCACCTTCCAACTTCTGGGTTTCCGTTTGAGAATAATACTCCCTATGCATCATTCCTTTCAGCTCACCCCATGTTAAAGCATATGCTGCAGTTTCGCCCATTATTCGGACCCGAATGTTCCACCATAACAGAGCTTCATCTTGAAGCAACCCAGAAACGTACGGGACTTGTTGCTCTGGCGTACAACCGCTCACTCGTACCACATAATCCACATTCTCGACCCATTTCACGAAAGCTATGGCACCTCCAGTGCCGTCAAAGCTCAAAGGCTTGCAGTCTACAAACTGCTTGTAGGTACAACCTGTACCCGAGCAATCATCATCACAGAAAGTATTAGCAAAGCACACTTGGAATTGTCCAAACGGATTGTAATGTGTCTTAGGTGACTTAATCATTACCGTTGGGAAGATTATTCCCTGAGATATTTTCGCTGGGTTGGTAGCGAAGAACCTCGTACCGCGCGATGGCATGTGTGATGTGCGCTTGTAGTTCTTCCTCGGTCATGGGTAGCTGAATGATCCTTTGAGACATCTTCTACGAAAAGTTTGGATTGGTCAAGTCTCATTTGTTCAGCGAGTGTAAATAGTTGTTTAGAGGTCATATGTATTTACACATAATAAATCATCATATTAACACATCAAGCAACAGCATACTCATAGCATAAGCAAGTTAATGGAATCATGTTTAATGAGAGTATAACAAGCAAACACGTACATTACAATCATAGCATAAACAAGTAATTCAACAATGCATATAATGAGAATATTGCGATTGAGCTTTCATATATCAATGACCACAAATACAGTTTTACAGTTCATCAAATGTATCATATCACAACAAGAGGGACTACAGGGTCACATGACCCTTGTCCAAAATATCCATTGGTCTACAATAGTCATATAATCAAAAGCGGTCTTCAAAGGCTTCGTAAGCTAGGCTCAATAGCGACACTCTCGTCAAAAGTAGTCTACCTGCATAAAACCAAAAACAGCTACGCTGATGGTGGTGGTGGAGGAGGTGAAGGAATAAAAAGCAACGGCGCACACGCGCTAACTCCTCCTCAAGAGCATAAACGTGATGTAACAAATAGCTAATCTGCTGCTCCATGGTGAGGAATCGGACATCAAAGTCCGAATAAGGCAAAAGTGGAGCAGGGGGAGTAGCAAACGGTGAAGGGCAAGTACAAGGTGGAGGACGCGGAACCCTATCTAGCTCCATGACTCTACGACACAACATCTCCTGCTGAAGCTGTAATGACAGGAGTAACTCATCCCTGGTGTAACCAATGTAATGTGAAGGATGGTATGGATCAGAAACTGGCATAGTGTTCGACGGAAACCATATAAGTGGCTCGCCTGATGGTGCAGAAGCAAAATGAGTAGCAGGTGTAAAACGTGGCATGTAAGGAAAAGCTACTGACACGGGTGGAACATGGCCAGGCTGCTGACTAGACGATCCCTCCCCTGGACGGGGTGGAGGAATATCCTGTAAGAAAGTGATCGGTAGATCGGTACGGTGCACATCGGACACGGTCGGGTGAAAAGGGGCAAACTCAATAGGTGCAGGTGCATGAGTATGTGGGGGAGTAACAGGCTCAACAAAAGGGGGCATATCGTCATCGTCCTCTATCCACCCATTGCGGGTGAACGCGTATCTGGGATCTACCTGATCAGCAAAAGGAGCATGGTCAGTATGTGCAGGGATCGGGTCTGGTAAAAGTGGGGCAACTACAGGTGCGTCAAAAGGTACAGGATCCAAATCAGGTAAAGGATCAGGAGCTGGTATAGGCTCGAGTGCAAGTATAGACTCAGGTGCTGGTATAGGCTCAGGGTCGGCCGGTGCTAGCTCAGGATCAACTGGTATCGGCTCGAGGTCAGCGGGTGCATCAAAAGGCTGCTCGCCGGGGATAAAATCAACCTCATGTCCAAGCACATCATCAAACTCAAAGTCCTGATCAAAGTCCTGATCAAAGTCGTGTGGACTACCAGGTGCGGCAGACATAGCTGTGTCAGAATCAGAATCAGTGGGATATCGCTGCAATCCCAGTGCATGCAAGGTAGTAGATGACACAGACTCGAAAGAATCAGGAGCAGAATGGTCAGAAGAAACCTTAACGATATAGGAACATCAACAGGTGGAACAACTATAGCATCAACAGCTGGAACTCCATCACCCTGAACAGCATCAGGGGACCATCAATAAAAAGATTGATACCGTCATTAGGTAAGTCATCGAAAGGCAAATCCTCGAGAGGAAATGCAACAAGAGGTAAAGGAGCAAGGATCGGAAGTGGATCCTCGACAGGAAAACCATCAGCTAGCGGTATATCATCGCCAAAATCGGGTAAAGCGAAAGGCTAAAAATCATCAGTGTCATCAGACAACATCTCGGGATCTCTCTCAGCGTCAGGGGTATGAATCTCGGGTGCTGGGACGATCTCATCGTCCGAAACGACAGCCATAGGATCGACAGTATCAGATACTCCGCTCTCAGAAGACGACATGGTGTCTGCAACAAAACACTCACAACATATGCACATATATCAACAATCATTGTTAAGCATGTAAGTAATGGCAATGTAATCACGTATTATTCCTAGTTTTCCCAGACTACCCACTTAGTCTCTCAGACTAAGCCTCCCAGTCTCTCAGACTGAACTACTTAGTCTCTCAGACTAAACTCCCCAGTTTCTCAAACTGTCCCAACTAGCCTCTCAGACTAAACTACCCAGTTTCCCAAACTGAACTACCCAGTCTCTCAGACTAAACTCCCAGTCTCTCAGACTGAACTCCCAGTCTCTCAGACTGAGTCATAAACATAAATTTTGAAATGTGTTTCATGGCTTTGTTTGTAAAAATGTTTTGTCTCCTGGATCTGGGTGTTTCGTGTATGCAATGAAAATATGTTGTGAAAACATTTTCGTGAGAGCCCTAATGATTGTAGTCTAGACTCGAGAAAGAATCCTAGTTCGCTACAATCGAGGCTCTGATACCAAGCTGTCACACCCTGACTTTTGCGGAAGCGTGATTATTGGTGTGACTTTCTTAATACCATAGCATTCAATCATAACAACACTATATGATAAAACCTGAGATGTTCATCCATAAATTTAAGTTTGAAAATACCCCAACATAATTGTTTGAAACGTTGACACCAAATTCAAATTACAAATCATAACATGTTTTAATGAGTTCATGAAGACTCGACAAAAGATACTAAATAAAACTGAGTTTAGAACCAGGTATCTCGTCCAGGATTAAGATACATTCTCTAAACCAAATGACTCCGGATGACATCTTTATTCACAACGCAGCTTAAAATTCCAACGCCCGCCAGATCCATTTACTAATTCCCTGAAATACAAGTAATTTGAAAACATCAACAAAAGTTGAGCGAGTTCATGTGTATGTGTATGAATAAACCTTTAAAGTATGTCTGTATGTATGTAAGTCCCGGTATGAAAGTAACAAGGAAAAACATATCACCAATGGGTTGCAAAGCCAATGGTATGTGTGAAATGATGCAGGAAAACTCAAACCTAGCAGATTTGTCTCCGGGAATAAGACATAGTCACCACATAGGCCACCCTAGTCCGCATGGGTGTGGGCTCGCTACACCCAAATAGATCTATCACTAATGTCCCTCGGTCCTACAACGAGGATTAATGGCCTTAAGTGTCATACCCACCACTCACATGATCAAGCAGTAACCTTCCTTAGCTAACCATGCCATGTATAAAACGTTTGTATATAATCGTAACATGTATTTCACCCCCGAAGTTATAAAACTGAAAACAGTTAAAAGAAAAGGGGGACATGAACTCACAGTCTTGCGTCTTCAGTACTCGCAACTCAAATCTCGTCAGCAAACACGGCTACCTACAATGTACTAACGTCTATTAGACGGACTGGTCGTGCCTTGTTTTAGTATTAACGTTTTTGAGTTACGTTTCCCCTATGTTTTCAATATTATTCCAATTATTGTCAAAATAATTATTATTTTAACTTAAATTATATTTTTAGGTTTTGGAATAATTGTTAAACGATATTTTTGTAATAATACTTCTCAAGTATTTATATTCGTATTTCCTTTCCAAGGATGGGGGTATCTCATACATGTGTATTCGTCATATTTTGGAGTTGTAATCCGGTGTGTGTTTATACGTACGAGAATACGTATCTTCTTGTATTAGTTAAGTATTCTTATACTTAATTTTGTGTTAAACTTTCCGGAATATTATTTCTATTAAAAGTCTACTAATATATATTTCCAAAACAATATATTTTCAAGTCTTACTTAGAAAATATATATAAACTTATTTTTATCCAAAAACAATGTATTCCAAGAAAATATATTTTCACTTCCCAAAAACAATATATTTTCTTCTTGTCAAAATATGATATACTTTGTAACAATAATAAAAATCCCATTTTCATTCTTTGTGTCCAAAATAATATTTACCAAAAATATACTTATAAATGTATTTTCCGGAATATTTTGTAAGTTACATTCTTTCGTTCGGTTTCACCGTATTATGAGTGTAACTTGTGTATTTATTCCTTGAGGTATTTGGTAATATTTTGGATTGTAGTTTCTTGGTATTTTGCTAAGTTATATTATTTTAAATCCTTAAGTAATATAACTAGTTCACAAAATATACAAACAATCACACATGTGTCTTCTATATATATATATAGGGAGAAGATCATGCGAGAACCACCTCTTATTGCGAGAACCGCGAGAACCGCGAGAACCAATGTGAACACAACCAAAAATGCCTAAAAATAGCTAAAAATCACACAAATTTTTTTTTTTTTTTTTATGTTAAAATCGCTACTTTTCGAAGCAAAAAAAAAAAAAAAATTTTTGGCTTCTAAAAGTAGCGATTTTAACATAAAAAATATTAAAAAAAAAATTTAGATTTTTTTAGGTTTTTTGGGGGTTTAGTTTTTAGCATTTTAGCTTGGGGGGGGGGGGGTGGGGGTTGGGTTTTTTTTAGGTTTTTTGGGGGTTTTAGTTTTTAGCATTTAGCTTGGGGGGGTTAGGTTTTTTTAGCTATTTTAGGTTGTGTTCACATTGGTTCTCGCGGTTCTCACAATAATGGTGGTTCTCGCATGAGCTCCTCCCTATATATATATACTAGTGGGAAGGCCCGCGCGTTGCAGCGGGGGTCCCGACTCATCAGATTCAATTATAATCCCCGTGCTACGTGGGGGGCTAAACACCATAATCCAATCTCCAGAATCATATTCACCGTTATAATATGACCGAATCAATATGTTTCGGGTTTTCTGTAACCAATCATTCACATCAATGTACCGGTAAAAACTAAACATTCACATAAGAAAATGAAACAGAGAACAAAAACAAACACTCCGCGGTTTAATTACATTGCAAAAAGTTTCATGAAAACCTCGGTTTAGGCATGGGCGAGTTGGATTGTTGATGATGATGATGATGAGAGCCAAGTTTTTGAATCCAATGACGAAGGCCCTTTTTATGATCTAAACATGTCGGGTATTGTAAAAGATCCAAATTTCCTTCGCGAGCGACTAATGTTTCAAACTCCTCTAACACCTTCACCAGCTGCCAGAATTCGGGCCTTTTCTCGGGGTGTGATGACCAACATTGCTCGATTAATGCTCTCATTGCTAGAGGACACTTATCCGGAATAGTCGGTCGTAGATTCTGAAAACGCGAATGTAGATCATGCTTATTAGATGTTCTGTAATTTGAAGTTGTAATAATCTGGAAACGGGCTGGATTTGGTTGACCTGCAGGTTTAGGGGTTGACTCTTGTAACCCGTTTATATTTTCTGAATAGTGTTTCTTATATCCTAACTGAAGGTTGGCTATTTTGCGGCAACATTTAAAAATTATAAGAGATTGTGATTTTAGAGCAATTATGCACAACATAAAAAAAATCGGGTTAAATGGGTCGTGGTTGTGTCAACCCGAGAATACTCGTGCCGTGTTCAGGTTCACCTGCCAGACACAATTTTCTGGTTCATGCAGCGTTTCGGGTTCGTGCCGTGTTCAACCCGCCAACCCAGACCCGTTTAGCACCCCAATATATATGTGACAAATGAAGACGATATACCTTATGAACCGATCAGCAACTTCTTTATTCTCTTCCGCACTACCATCCATTTTTGCCAGAACAATTGGAGGACCATGAGTGCTCAGCAATGATGCAGCCTTTTCATACTACTTATCAAAGAAATGGTTAAAACATCATTAATGGAACAGTGGAAAAATGTTAGTTATGCATCAGAGTCGGATAAACAAGATAGTTACCTCTGGGGCGAGTTCTTCAACGTATTTGCACAGGATTTTACGCTCGAGCATGTAAACGAGCCACGTTCGAACTCGTTTAAGCTCAAGCTTGGCTTGTATTAATCTCTATTTCTAGAGCTCGAGCTTGGATTGGGCTCACCTTGTTAATTATCTATTTATTTGATGTTATAAATTTTATATAACAATAATTATTATATGACTTTGTATTTAAATTTAATATGCTAAATAAAAATTATATGCCAATGTGGGGCTAGCCCACTTGGTAGAGGCTTATGCCTCTTAGAGGTGAGGTCCCCGTTCAAACCTGGGCAAGGAAGATTAATTTAGGATTATTTGAGTAATTGAGTAGGACCAAACGTTGCCAGTAAAAAAAATCTATAAATAATATAATGGTGAGCCAGCTCGATCTAGGTAAGTGAAGCTCGGGCCGCGGTTGTTTTACAAAACAAACTTATTTTTAGGCTCTAGCTCGTTTAAACTCTACTCGAATCGAGCTTTTAGCGAGCCGATCTCGAGTAGTTCATAAGCGGCTTGACTTGTTAGAGAGGTAAACATCGGTCAACTTTGGCATTTCCCAAATCCAAACTGACATGGATTTCTCTTTGTTTTGAAAATCATTAAACACATTTAAACAAACAACATAATTTTTGATTGTACATAATTTTTCGCGACCTCAAACTTTGTGACCATAAAACTTGCTCTAATTTCTTGTTCCATTATGCAAAACACTAAACACAGATAATACAGAAGCAAAAGCCAATTTAAATGAAAACTGGCACAGAGACGTGATCTTTTTAAGATTTCTATGCAGCAAATTGGGACCTTTTAGAATGTGTCTATTTCAACAAATATGTTTCAAAGATTAAATGAAATGCTCAATTATACATAATAAGTACCTTTTGTCATCAGAATCCGGTAAAATTGACCGGAAATTTCCTGGGGGTATTTGTGTTTGGAAATAAAAATTTGGTCTTGTATCTGAACTTATTTCTGCAAAGAATGAAGCCGACATCTTTCTCCAAATATATCACTTTGATACTCATGTTCTAGTGTAGTTGCAAATGTAAAAGGTGGGCCATGAGCAACTGACCATCCAAGTGTAACATCGGTGGCTCTACCTCTTAACATCCTGCAACAAAATGATTTAATAATCATAAATATTTTAAAGAGAATATGATAAGGAATAAACAAACAGCTGTTAAGAGTGTTGACCAACCTGATGGACAACAAAACTTGCATTAATCTCCGCACCATTTATCTCTTTTTCTTGAACACATAATCCAAACATTTTAAAAATGCTCTATCAACAAACCAATCCACTAATGTTTTGAAAACATTGGACTCCCAACCAAAAAGGTTAAAAATCCACATCGAAGATCAACCCACCAACCCATTTACCTCATTTATTACAACTTGTCAGTCGTTAAACCGGTTCAACTTGATTATAATTCGTTTACAACCCACCAACCGTTTAAAATCTGTCACCCATTTGACTCGCCAGATAAATAAGCTTCATGGGTTGTGTTTCGATAACAAATTTAAAGGTGTCCAGGTCATGGTTAATGTGTTGATGTCATTGACAGTTGACACAAATAATATATGGGTCGTGATCAGTCAATTCAACATGAAACCCACCAATATGTTGTAACAGCTCTATGGTGTTTTGGTGCTTGCTTTCAGTTAGCAGTCAACACCTAAACAAAGAAAATCAAGACAAATGGGTTTTTGAATTCAAGTGAAACAACGATTACAGAGAGTTTACCTCGTTCTTCAAAGAAGTGAGAGACCGCAGCCGACACGGTCAACGACTTGACCGGAGTATAATGATTTTGTTTGAGAAAAGGCATTCGATCAGATTCATATAACACAAAAACGTAAACTCTAGAATACGTTTGATCTTCCCTAACCGCTAACTTCGATTGATGAATAACTGATGAAACCGAGTTAAATTTGAAAATCACTTTCAAGCTCCGTCGGTGTTCAATCCAGCGTTGTAGCCATTCACCACCACAACCAAGTCACCACCCAACACCACCAATACCAACCAGTTGCAACTTCTTTCTAGTGCACCTGGTTATTTTCAAAAAAAATTTAGTAGTTATTAAAAAAAAGGTCTTTGACGGTACCTCAATAAGGCAGTCCATTAGCATGGCTCTCATCTTCTCATTGATGTTAGATTGGCGTGTTAACATATAGTTTGGTGAAACCATGCTATAACTCTGCAAATTAATGAACAAAACTTAATGTAGATAATGTGGATCTGTCTAATTATACAGTATAAATACATATTCGAAAATTTAACCTCATTTTTCGGTAATTAACGTAATCTTTGACTTAGAATAAAGCCTTGACAACTTTGACCAACAAAGCTAGCCCAACATGAAGCCAAAATAACCATCATCCCAATGTGCAAACAAGAGAAAAAAGGAAATTAGAAAATTAATATAAATAAAATAGTTTGGATTATAAATTGCGACATAATTTAACAATGCTTCAAAACATGATTAATATATTTACCTTGAGAACACCAAATTCTGAGAAGGATGAAAACAAACATCCATAACAGAAACACGATGACCTCTGAGTACAGCTATTGGATCAGGTGGTGGTCTCATGCTCATTTGATCACAATTCTTTCATTCGGACATTATATCAAACACCTTGTGGGCACAATTTTGATAATGCTTAATTAATCTAACATACTATTATACAAATGACTCGTTTTTTCTCATGGAGTTTACAGTAAATGTCAATGTTGAGTCTAGAACTAATCAAGCTGACATTTAAATAAAAGGGTGTCAAATTGTAGAAGTTGTTGATATGAGAAAATGGGAGATAGATTCGTACTTGTTTTTCTCATTAGGTGACTGTCAGTAAGGGCAGAGTAAAACGTGGATCGTCGGTGGTGGTGGCAGGACTCTATTCCAGTGTTGAAGCCCCAATCCGCCGTTGGTTGTTCACTGCTGTGGAAACCTGGACCTGAAGGGGGATTTGAGAGGGCGATTTAACGAGGGTTATGCAGGCTCTCCAGTTGGTAATGAAGGTGAAGGGCAAGCATCTTCGCTTTCCTGGTCACGAATCGCAGCTTTCACATGCTATTATATAACGGTGTGTGGGTATGAATGTGAGACGATTCATTTGCAGGCCAACAAATCCCATTCAATTCAATGGGTGAAAACCCTAATTTACCCCTAAGGTGTCTTAAAATTTTGGAGAACTTGCAACTTAAATGGCTTTAAGCATCTTGTACATGTTGCTTTAAAATTAATATGCGTGGCAAAATTACCATCTTGTGCATCACTTCTCCTTTTTATAATAGTATAGATATATAGTTAGCCACTTTTATTTATAAAAACCAACCTTCAATATTTGTATTTTTGTAACAAAAATTATGGCAAGGTTTATATTGAAAACTCATGGTTAAAATACACTTACAAATACTTGTTTGAAAATATTTTTCTTAGTGTTTATATTTTTAGAAAATTTTGCCATAGTTTCCCCTAAAAATGGAGGTGTCCATGCTATTAAAGCATGTCATTTTCTTTTTAAAATCATCACAAACAATCAACAATCAACCCTAAACAACTTATACTTACCAATTTGCCAAAATTATGTAACTTATATAACAATCATGAACTTGAACTTTCATAAAAACTTGTAGTAACTTGGTAGTGTGTTTAGTAGGTTTAGTTACCCTTTAAAGTGTGTTTACTTCTTTAAAAAACTCATTCTTGGAAGATTTAGGTGTTTACAACTTGTAAGCATGTTTCGCAAAAACATTTATTTATGACATCTTCTTGTTTCACAAGTGTTTATACACTTGTTTTACCACCAAAAATAGTGTATGTTTAGGTAAGAACCAAATCTATGTAAATCTTGTTATTTAACTTGGTTTCTTTGGAAAACTATTTTTGAAATCATCCAAATTTATGTCTAGTAATCATGTTATATGCTTCTTTATTCATAAAACCATTTTCATACTTCAAGTTCAAGAAAACATAAAGCATGATGATCTTGGCCTTTCACAAGATCACCACCTTAACTTACTAGATCATGTGTTAAATCACAATCTAGTAGGTTTCATATGATGTCTAACATCACTAACACAAATCATCCATCATCAAGAAGTAAATCAACACTACTCAACATGTATTTTTATGGTTTTTAAGCTTATGTTAAAGTTTCATGATCATGTTCTTTAGTGTTCATCAAGATTAACAATGTTCGTCATCTTTTAACCAACAAAATTAGAAGTAAAATCAAGTGACAAGAAGCTTACTACTAGCACAAGGGCTAGGGAAGAACACTTGAAGATGAAGATGACAAAGGTGATGGATAATAGCAAATGGGAGAAGTCCTTCAAGATCCAAGACCTCCAAGCTTCCTAATCTTGCTTCTTACACCTTGTGTACACTTGGAAATGGATGAGATTGAAATGGAAATGATGATGGTGTGTGGTTGGGGTTCGGCCGAGTGGGGGAAGAAAGAGGGGGAGAGAGGTGAAGGTGAAGTGTTGATGGGAATGAGATTGTGATCTTGTGGTGTAAACTTATAAACATGTTTATGTATTATCCAAAGGATAATGTGTCCTCCAAGTACAATACATAATCTTCCAACAATCTTAGTGAATCAAAGGAGATCAAGGGTGGGCCACACCCTTGGTGACCGAACATGAAGGGGGGGGGGTATTAGTTGTGATTAAATGGTAAGTTAGGGATATTAAGTTAGATTTCAAGTGTAGTGTTTAGTGTTTATGCATATGATGTGGTATATAGTGTGTTAGGGTGTTCGGGGGTCATAACTAGCCAAGAAATAATAAGACAGTGCTTCTAGTGTAATTTTGGTGTTTCGGGTAGTGTCCGGTTGTTCGGTTAGATACCGGTTTGTTAAAGTGCTAATTTATATCATTTAGTGTTCTTTATGTATCCTTTTGTGACACTTTTAATTCTCGACATTTAGGAAAGCATTCAGGACCATTTAGTCATGTTTTTGCATGTTACTAGCTTGTTAAAAAGCTGATTTTTGCTGAATTATGCTAAATTCAGCACTTTGGGTGAGTTTTAGGCACTTTCCGGCACTTAAATTATCACCTAGTAAAGCAGTTTTGTGGTCCTTACTTCCCTACACACTATACTAGTGTAGTACTTAGTCTCGGGCCCATACTGGGTCTCAAAACACTGACTGTCTACGTATTGAACTTTGTCAGCATTTTTCTGAGTTATCCGCTAACTGTGCTATCTGTGCTTTGTGCATCATGTATGTCAATATTGTTTGCATGTAATAATGATGTGACATTATGAAATATGTGATGCACATGTGTGTATAAAGCAATAATCAAATAACAGTTCAAGTCATTAATCATTAATTATTGTCTAATTAATTGTACGGATGCACGCAAATTTGGCAGTTGTCACACAATACTCACAAACGAGCCACACTTACATTTATTCGAGCTAATTTAACCAAAGTTTCTAACAACAATGCAATAATTGTAACTTGACAAAATAAAAAGTAACTTAGATTACATTAACAAAAAGCGTGACCGCGAAATGTTTACAAGCTTGAAAATACGAAACATTACAACGTAAAACCCGACACATCCTATCACCTATTCATTACCATTGTCACCATCGCCGGCTGCCTCCTCGTCATCTGTCAACTCCATAGTCTCTGGAGGATCAAGAATGGACTTCATCCGCGCACTCCAATCATCATGCTTTAACGCATCTGTGACCAGCCGTCGTAACCCCCGACCCCTTGCCCCGGGTGGCGGGCGGCCGCGAGCTTCGCACATTCGGTGGTATCGGTGTTTATCAATTTTGGCAGCGGAAATTTTCATCAGGACCGTAGTTAGGAAATATTTTTATCAGAGTTAAACACCATAATGTTTTGAAATAAATAAATGGGATAAAACCCAAGTTTTTCTGATATACATTTATAATAACAAGTGGGACAAAATCCGACTTTTTGTTTGCAATATATTTATAGGGATAAACCCTAATTATTGAAAACAATTCTCCTTTTTAATTAGGTAACTTTTATAGCCACTTTTCTAAGCCTTCAGTGCTCCCCAGCTGGCTTTTATTGGCTTCACACTAAGTTACCTGAAACACGTGTTTAAAACATTTTATCAACAAGAAATACTGGTGAGTGAATCCCAGTTTAATCAAAACATGTTTTACCATTTTACAGTATTGAGAGCGATTACAATGTTTATATCTACACAGTTACTCATTCAATACTTGCCACTCGATCGGATCTGTGGCTATGGTCATATCACACATTGGCTAACCCGTTGTCCAATTGTGAAGGTTATCAAGTAATGTATACAAAACCCCATAATACCGACAGCAATTGAAGAATTACAAAGACTCAATCACTGCTAATTATAATTTAAACAATAAAGGTTTTGTAAAAACAGTTTACAAAAAGGAGATTACTCACATTGCTATTTTGGGTATTTTCCTTGTGACTTCCTGGTTATAATCTATTAATTTAACAATGCACACCGTGTTAATATAATAACTCATTTTACATTAGTTATACCCTCCCCGAGACAGAACTCCAACGACTACGTCAGGCAGATCCTTGACAGCCGTTACGGAGCACTAGATCAATCGGGCAGCGTATCTAACACGTAACCGGGGTTATAATACTTACATCGAGGCAGAGTTCTCTATTTTAGTGGGTATAATACCCGGTGTTATTGTTACTATTCAGAATTTTAGAGAGAAAATCGAATTGTGAACGAATTCTCAACTGAGCCAATCGATCCTATTTATAGTACTGATCCAGCACTTTCTCGCGCCCCGCGAGAGAAACAGAAGAGGGCTTCACGGCCCGCGAGGGAGTTTAGGGAGGTTTAGGGTTTGCTGAGTCATCGGTGGTTTCGACGCGTCTCTGGACACGTGGCTGGATTGTCTGTCGGGCAAGAAATGGGCCTCGCGGCCCGCGAGAGATTTGACTAAGGATGTCGCGCTCCGCGAGCGAACCCTGAAATTTGTTTTATTTGTTATTTACTAAAATAAAGGTATTTCGGGGCCGGTTTTCATATACGGGGTATCTTTTTAGGATAATTAGGGGTGTCCAAAATATTTTAAGGAGGGTTGTTATATCCTCCCCACCTTATTTTAAATCTCGTCCTTGAGATTTGAGTTACGATATTTCTTCGGAGTTAGATTAAGTCTTGTAGTTAGTAAAAACAGTGTCAAGGTGTCTTTGGAAGTATTTAATGGATGGTAGTTCCAAATCCCAGTCTGTTGGGCAAAAATTTATAGAAAAGCAACTTATCTGGACTCGAGATAGTGCAAGAAACAATAGACAAGATGTGACAACCCGAGATTCCAAGTCCCTTCATTTACGTATCTCCTGTGTGACAATTCTGTTTTGTTATATTGTTTTGTGGTTATATGATGTGTTATTGATTGAAAGACTTGAGTGGTGTTGCTTAATGAATTGCTATGCTATTGTGAATTAATAAATTGAAATGTTTTCAAATTAAGACACGATGAAACATTAGAGTTTCGCCACATATCCACTCGACGAAACATGGGGTTTCGCCGGAGGAGAGTTTCGTCGTATGGGCCTTCGGCCCAGATGAGGCCCAGTTGACTGATTCAAATATAAATACATGCACAAGGTTACGAAACACCCTTTTAGCAAACCCTAACCTACTTTTGGTAGTGCGACGGCAGTTCTTTTCCTTGTAACCTCTTCCCTCTTGCGAAGTCCTTTCCCTACAATCAAACTGTTCGATCTTGTGGTTAGTGCACCATCTTTATTGGATTGTTTGTTGTTGGATTGTTTGATGATTGTTATGTATTGTCTGTGATTTATTGTGAATGTAAGGGTTGGGATTAGAAACCATAATCATATGTTATGCTGATTAGGGCTTTAATATTTTAATGTTAAACTGATAGAGTGGAACGTGTATGATAAAGATGGGATGTCTTGTGTTTGGTCATGATTACTGATTGATTGATGAATCTGTTGCCATATGATTATGATCTTATCGGTGCACACAATAACTGCATGATCGAGAGCTGTAACATTAAGCATGATGAATTGGTTAATAGTTAGGGTTAACCGACTAAGTAATGATTGAAACTAATCGATCGGCATGAATGGAACAATGGCGATTAGGGTTTCTGTGTGTGTATGATAACTGTTACATTTGACGACAGAAGTTCCATCTCCCACGAAACATCCTGACGATGAAACTCGTGAGCCTTTCGACACACTCTTGGCCGACGAAACATGTTAACCTTTCGTCATCTCTCAAGTCGACGAAACACTTGGGTGTTTCGTCGTTTGAAGTTTTGTCGCTTAAGTGTTTAGTTCACAACAGACTGTAGTGTCCATATACAAGAGACTTGAATGATTGTTACCTACTTGTTAATGATGTTAATCATGATTGAGGAAACATGTATTTGCATATGAAACATACATATGATCTGTGAACTTGATTGAGTTATATAACTCCTATGTGTACTCAGAAACTGATGTTTAAATGCACATCATGACTATAACTTATACGTGAACATTGAGAATGTGAAACTGATTATGCGTACGTGAAAATCATAGGCCGTGACGGTTTAAGTGTGAACAAGTAATTAATCAAACCGAGCAAACCAAGGTGAGTTCACTGCTCTTTTTCCAAGCATGCATCCCGGGGAGGGATATCGAGTAACGTTCCGGGGAGGAATGTCAGGTTATTGGGATGTTTGTTATTGCACTCTTTTCTATCATATAAGACCCCTTACATCTACCGATAGTTGCCGGGGAGGCAACGAGGTATTTAGTTGATAGCGCTATTAGGTTTGGCACCCTCACACCGTACCGGGGAGGACGGGCGTGAACTAATTACCTTAAAGCATGACCGATGTTTTGATAGAGACATTGGGTTTGGGCAAATAAATCTTGTAGCCATCTGCGGTAATCAAGTTAATAACAACATCAAGTCAAATCGTTGAACTGCTTTGTACACATATCTGGTAACTAAACGCCTTAACAAAACTTTGAACTCACCAGCGTTGTCTGATACACTTGTCTGCATGCTTGCAGGTCGTTAGATTCGTGATATGGACTTGCTATCTGGGAGTGCTGGAGTGGTCATGGGTTGAGACTCTTGGATACTCGCCTCGTTGATTATGAACACATGTTTTGAAACATTTGACTTACAGTTTACAGTATGCTTCCGCTGAACATCTATTTTGTTTTAACTTATGTCTTGGATTTATATTTTGAAATTAATGGAATGTTTTATTTAAATAACATGCGTAGTTCAATGTGATTGGTGGTTTGGATCTTGGTATGTCACACGCCCAGCGGTGATTCCGCATGTGGAATTTTGGGGGTGTGACAGTTTGGTATTAGAGCCACTGGTTATAGTGAACTAGGTTTTAAAACTTTTTTATAAAACCAGACTATAACCGAACAGCTTCGAAAATCGACCATGACACTCAGCTCCAGATTGCAAGGTTCGTCTTCTGTTAACTTTATGCATTACTTGTTTAGTAGTTACACACTCACAGCTTGCATGAAACGACATACTAGATACTATAGTGATTTGATAGTTTGACACTACCCTTCTACTTTTGTGATTCGTAATCCTGTAATCCCTTTCGTTTTACTATTCGAATGTGGGGGAAACTTCTAGCGCAAGTTAAGAGGCACTGAGATAAGAATGCAAATTGCCTTATTATTATGGGTGCACACATAATAATAACGTGGGGTGCCTGTGAGTCCCAGTGAGGCTTAACGAGTGTGAGAAGGGTTCCGCCCTGTTGTTTGGTGTAAATTTTGTAGTTTGTAGATGTCAACGTGAGGTTCGACTCCTACCTTATCTCGATTCCTAAACTTGTTCCCTCTTCTTATATAGAATCATGAGCGGACGAGGTCATGGACGTGGTCACATTGCGATGACCCAAGCTGAGCTGACAAACTTAATCAACACACGTGTGGCCGAGGCTTTGGCAGCCAACCAAGCTGGTACGAAATGTGCCGAATACTCTTTAATCTTGTGTCGCGTACACAGCTCTTACCCCTGTGTTATATTTTTTTTCGTCCATTAGGTCAGCCAGCGTATCAGAACAATCCGCTTGCTTGCACTTTCAAGACGTTTATGGATTGTAAGCCACAGACGTTCAGTGGAACTGAAGGGGCTGTGGGGTTACTGCGTTGGTTTGAGAAGGCTGAATCAGTGTTTGCTATGTGTAACTGTCCCGTGGGGGACCGGGTGAAGTATGCTACAGGCACTTTGGAGGATGGTACCCTATCATGGTGGAATGCCCAGGTTCAGATGTTGGGCATCGAGGTGGCAAATGCCACTACTTGGGACGATTTTAAGGAATTGATACGTGAAGAATATTGTCCTCGTGACGAGATCCATAAACTCGAGAACGAATATTATGAACTGAAAATGGTGGGATCCGAGATTGAGGCATACATGAAACGGTCTCATGAGCTGGCTAGCATGTGTCCGAACTTGTCCCGACCTCCACATCGGAGAATTGAGCTGTTCATCAAAGGTTTAGCTCTGCAGGTGAAGGGCTTGGTTACTTCAGTGAACCTCGACAACTTAGCTCAGATCATTCGCTTAGCACACAAGATTACTGACCAGGAGGTCGAACGTGGTTCGTTACCACCTCGTGTTTCCACTACTACCTCTACTGCTACAGCTACCACACCTGCCAGTGATAACAAGCGCAAATGGAACGATACTGACAAAGCAACCAGTGCAAGTCAATCTCAGAAAAGGCCTGACAACAGCAACAACCGTAGTTTCAGTCAGTCTTCCTCAGTTAATCAAGGCCAGGGCAGCAACCAGAAGCAGGGCTCTTACGTTGGAAAGAAGCCACAGTGCAACAAGTGTGGTTATCATCATTATGGACAGTGTGTCCGGACTTGCCGCAGGTGCGAAAAGGTGTGCCATGAGGCCAAAGACTGTAGAGCCCCGCAGCCAAAGCAGCAGCAGCAGCAAAATCAGCAGCATCAGCGACAGCAAAGGCAACAACCCCATCAGAACCAGGGCTTTAAGAAGGGGTGTTTCCAGTGTGGGGACGAGGGCCACATCAAGCGCGATTGCCCTCAGTTGAATCAGAATGCAAACGACAACAACCGTCAGAACAACAACAACAATGCTGGGAACAACAACAATGGCAATAATGGGGGCAATGGTGCTCGTGGTAGGGTATTTACGATCGGTGCTGGTGATGCTAGGAACGACGGCAATGTCGTGACTGGTACGTTTTCTGTGAACAATCTTATTGCTTCTGTGTTATTTGATTCTTGTGCCGATTGGAGTTATGTGTCCCTAGAGTTCAGTCAGCGATTAGGGTTAACCCCAACGCCTTTCGTAGTTAAGCACGTAGTAGAATTAGCTAATGGCAAGACAATTGAAGCTTCGCATGTCCTATTTGAGTGTAAATTAGATCTAGTGGGTCAAGTGTTTGATGTTGATCTCCTTCCTGTTACCCTCGGTAGTTTTGATATAGTGGTTGGTATGGATTAGTTATCCAAACATCGAGCTGAGATTCTATGCAAGGAGAAGATCGTACGTATCCCTCTCCCCAGTGGAGAATTTTTATCGCTTCAGGGGCATCGCAGTGGTGCGATGGTTGGTATCATCTAGACTATGCAAGCGCATAAATGTCTACGAAAGGGGTATCCAGCTATTCTAGCACTTGTTACTGATACTCCATCAGAAGGAAGAAAGATTGAAGACCTGCCAGTCGTACGTGAATTCGCCGATGTGTTTCCTGAGGAACTTCCTGGTTTACCTCCTCACCGTCAAGTGGAATTTCAGATTGATCTTGCACCAGGAGTAGCCCCGATAGCTCGTGCTCCTTACCATTTGGCACCTGGAGAATTGCATGAATTGTCTAATCAACTGCAAGAGTTACTGGATAGGGGCTTTATTCGACCCAGTTCTTCGCCTTGGGGAGCCCCAGTTCTGTTTGTAAAGAAGAAAGACGGGTCCTTTCGCATGTGTATTGATTATCGGGAACTCAACAAGGTGACTGTCAAGAACCGTTATTGTTGGGATTGAACCCTATCAGAGGAACATATAATTAAAGCCAAAACTGGATCAGAGCAGTGGATCCAAAATAAGCAGATGTTTACATACAAGTCTCTCCCCTTGAAAGTGGTTTCAACATCTGCTGACCTCCTATCTGCTGATCTTGCAAACTGCTGGCCTACAACTGCTGCTCAAGTAAAGAACTGATGCAAGACTAAAGCCCTGCTGATTCAATCTACTGCCTTGAGTCAAGCACTACTGATCCGGACAAGTACTGCTGGGTTCACAGCAGTGGAAGGTTACAGCAGCTGATCTATAGTCTGTTTTGTATTGTAACATAATAGCAGTAGTTAACATAGCAGTGTTTGTATAGATCAGAGGTTAGAGTTTGTTAGGAGGTTAGATGTCACTTTCATGGTGACGTCAGCTAAGATGCTCAGTGGTTTGCAAGTGCCTATAAATAGTTCAGTACTTTGTACTGTTCTATTAGCTCTTTTGCATCATCGTCTTCTTTGCACGAACAAACAACTGAGCTCTGCCTGAGGGGGAGTTTGCATTCATTCATCAATCATTGTAATCGTTATTGAAATAAATTCAATCTTCCGATTCATTGTGTAAAGATGTTTGATCAAAGTATTACTCTCGTTTGATTGTATGCAAAGTTTGTTTTCATCATAATTCCGCTGCACACTCATCTATTTTCATTTTAATTACAAACACAAAATACAATAAAAAACAAACTCAGATCCAACAATTGGTATCAGAGCCTGGACAGTCAAATTTGATTTAACAATCATTTTGACGTAAATAGTTCAGCTCATAACAGTTGATACTGATCGTTTGTTCGTTTGTTGAAAAACAGAGCAAGGATTAATCACCATTAAAGTTGATTTCTCAGTGTCTGTAAAACAACAAGAATGACGTCACAATCTCAGGATGATAAAAACAACATCGGCTCGCTGTTTAAACCACCTATGCTAAAAAGAAATGAGTACAACATCTGGCAGAGGAGGATGGGTCACATCCTCGCTCAACAAAGCACATGTTGTTGGAGGTCTGTCATCTATGGTCCCCACGTTCCCACAGTGCCAAGCGTTGAAGATGCTAAAAAGTTCGTTCCAAAACCAGTTGAAAATTATACCGAAACCGATTATCAAAAGTTCGAACTAGATGCTAAAGCGTTTAGCATCATAGCATCAGCGCTGCCCAATGAAATATATGCTGGACTGTTACACTGTAACAGTGCCAAAGAGTTATGGGAGGCACTTAAGGAACAGTTTGGGGGGGACCGAAGAAGTCATAGAAAACAATAGGGAAATCCTGAACCAATAGTACGAAACATTTTGTTACGTTAAAGGTGAATCACTAACGCAACAATTTGAGCGTTTCAGTTGTCTCATCAGTGAACTGAGGCTTGTTAACACCACTTTTACAAACTCAACTCAAAACAGCAGGTTCCTCAGGTCATTGCCAGAAAAATGGGACACCATAGCTTTTGTCACCCGAAACTCACCTGAGTTCAAGGATCTGACCTTGACCCAACTTCACGGTTGACTCCTGACCTACGAAAGGGAGTTGAACCAGAAAAGGAGGTTGCAAGAGTCAGGAAAAGTTACTGATGATTACACTTTCGGTAACACTGCTCTTCTGGGTCAAGAAGAATCTGGGAGCAGTGGTAAGGATCAGGGTTATGATCACTTCATTGACATAACTGCTGGTGCAAATTTTAACAACCCTGATCCTCACTCTGCAAGTTATGCATTCACTGCAAACGAAAACCAGATGTCAGATAATCTAAGCTTTGAACTCAATGATTTACAACATTTTGGTCCCACTGACTTAAAAGAGATGGATATTCTGCACCAGTTGGCTTTGCTAAGTGTTAGAACTAGCAAATTCTATAAAAGAACAGGGAGAAAATTCCCAGGACTTCATGGGAATTTGAGGGTTGGGTTGGATAAATCGAAAATCAAGTGTTATAAGTGCAATAGGTTAGGGCACTTTGCTAGGGAGTGCAGAAGTCAAAACACTGGACCAATAGTTACTCACCCTAGTTCTAACCCTAGACCACAAAGTCAAAACACTGTGCACTATACCCAGTATACCCCTGCAGCTCAAGTGAACACTGCTCACTATGCTGCTGCCCCTGTGCCGGTGCATTATGTCCAAACTATTGTCCCACAAATTCAGTACGTTCAAACCCCTGCTCCACAGGTACAAGTGCAACCTGTTGCACCTCAAACCACTGCTCCAGCAGCAGTACAACTAGATCAACAAAGTTTCTTCACTCAAGGGTTTGTTGACTGGAGCAGTATGCCTGAAGACCTTAGTGATGAAAATTTTGCACTCTATGCTTCTAATGATTCTTCTCATAATGAATTTTGTTTGATGGCATTAGAGTCAATACAGGAGGGGTTGAAACTGAAGAGGAACAGCTGAGTATTGAAACAGTGGATGAGGTGACTGAAGCAGTGGTTACTGCTGTGGCTGGTGAACTACTGTTGGGAGAAAGTTCAGGTACCCTGATTGAACCACTGACAGACCCATGGTCAGAAGAGAACAAGGAAGAAAAGAAAGAAGAAAAAGCAGGTGAGAAAGAAGAAAGAGCTGAAGATGAAGAAAATCCTCAATGTGATTGTGCAATGATGGCTGCTGCCAAGGTATCACCTCAAGTTCTTGAAAAACTGTGTTCTGACAATTGCATTATTGCTTTTGCTAACATCAAAGAGGTGAACGAAAACCTTAGGGATAAAATCTTAACTGATGAAGTCAAATTTGAAAGATCTCTAAAAGAACTTAAAAACAAATTGGTTGAAAAAGAGAAAGAGATTAGCAGCATGAAAGAAGAGTAGAGCATAACCAAAACTCAACTCCAAACTATGGTAGAAAAATACCAAGTTTGCAAAAAGGAGTTGGAGTCCACCCAGATCACATGTGAGAGATGGGTGGAATCTTGCAAAGGGTATGAGGTTATGCTCGCAAAACAGATTGAAAGTAATGTGAAATTTGGGATTGGGTATAGAAAATATGATGATGAATGCATTATTTGTGAAAAATCTGTTCAAAACACTGATGTAACCACTGAGTTCACCCCCACAAACAAGAATGGCCAAGAAGTGAAAATCACTGACAAACTTGGTTACAAAATCACACTTGGCAGAACAAGGAGTTCCTCTACTTTTGAAGAACTTGAAAAATATCAGTTTAAACCTACTTGGTCTGACGAGTGTGATATTCTTGAAAATTTCAAGCCAATGGACTTTACATTAACTGATGGTGTTAAAGCTCCAAAAGCTAAAGTCATACCTCTCAAGGACATCCCAGCGGTAGTTAAAACCTCTGCTGCAAAGGAGTCTGAAAAGAGAAAGAAGAAAGAAAAAATTGATAACTTGTTTTGTGAATTCTGTGAGAAAAGGAATCATCTAACAAAAGACTGTTTCCACTTAAAAGCTTATGATTTAAACAGAACAAGTGTCATTGTTTCAGCTGAAAGTTGCATTGTTTGTGGTAAAACAAACCACAAAACTCAAGCATGTGTGTATCTCAAAAACATTGATGTGAAAAAGAATGAGTACATTGCTAAAACATCCTTGAGTCCATCATCATCATCAGCATCTGTCAAATTCACCAAGAAACAACCACTGTTTGTGCCAGTTCAAACAGCTGTCACAAAACAGCTGAACCAAACATCTGTCAAAAGAGATGTTCAGGTTACTGATGCACCCCCTGCCAATCAGTTCAGAAAAGGCAAGGAAAAACAGTCTTACCAAAGGATTCCACACGTTTATGAGGCCTACAAAAGGCCCTCTAAACCCAGAGTGAACAGGCATCCTTTTGGTTACCAGCAGGTGATTGGTCAGGACCCACAACAGTGGTTAGAGAAACACTGTCCTAAAACAGTCCAAACCCCTGACCTAACCACTGTCCATCATTCTGCATCCATCCCAGACACTGTTGAGACCCCATCCAAAGCCCTGCTGGCTTTGGAGACCCAAATGAACTAATCCTTTTACTTCATGTGCAGGGAGCTTCTGCATGCTTTGATAGTCTTTGGTATGTAGATAGTGGAGGCTCCAGGCACATGACAGGATGTAAAGCCCTCCTCAAAGACTTTAAAATCCATGGAGGGGGTGATATATCCTTTGGGAATAATAGTAAAGGGAAAGTTCTGGGGTCTGGTACAGTGCAGTCAGGAAATGTAAAATTTGAAAACGTCAATCTAATAGACAATCTAAAATTCAACCTTCTGAGTGTGTCCCAAATGAGTGACAGAGGATTTGGTTCATTCTTCACAAAAGATTGTTGTAGGATTGTTGGACCAGAAATGGTCAAAAGGATTGAAGCAATAATAAAAGCTGGTCAAACAAAACTTGTTGCTCAAAGAAGTGGCAATGTTTATGTTGTTGATATGTCAAAAGAGTGTCCTAGAGCTGATGCCTGTCTGTTCTCAGCTGCCTCTAACAAAGAGACAGAACTTTGGCACAGAAGGCTGGGGCACATAAATCTTAAGACAATCACTGAAATTTCAAAAATTGGTTTGGTGAGAGGCCTACCACAAAAATTGTTTTCATGTCCTGAACATTGCATTTCCTGTTTAAAAGGAAAACAACATAAAAGTTCTTATAAGTCCATTGAAGAGTCCAAAACAACCCAGTGTTTGCAGATGCTACACATGGATTTGTTTGGCCCAGTTCAAGTCATGAGCCTTAAGAAGAAAAGATATTGTTTGGTTATTGTTGATGACTTTTCTAGGTTTACATGGACTTTCTTTTTACACTCAAAAGATGAGACTGCAGGCATTTTGCAAGACTTTGTGACACAGGTTGAAAAGTGTCACACCCCGGATTTCCACGTGTCACCGGTGGGCCCGGTGGGGGAGTATCTTGACGTGGTTGGCAACATAATAGTCAAACAACACAATAATTAAATGCACAGCGGAAGCAAAATATAGATTTAATTCAACCAAACGATATTGTAATATGAAGTATCACAAATAGTCGAATATAATCCACAGGTAGATCAAATAAAATAAAAAGGAAACAAATGTTCAACAGATATGACATCCAAGCTGGCGAGACTTAATGTGAATGCTAGGAGACAAGCCAGCCTATTTCGCGTAGTACCTGCACTCAATCTTTTTAAGAAAATACGTCAGTTTACACTGGTAAATACAATCAACCGACTCATTTTGAAAAGAGTTTAAGAAATGCATTTAAGGCACAAGGCACAAATATTTTATAACTTGGGATAATTATTTAATATATAAACTTGTAAAGGATTTACATGTTTCTTATGCGTTCAGTAGCCCGGATCGAGCCGGGTTAAAGATCAATTAACACACCACTTAAATTATGAGACACTACAGGTGTACGCCTACACCAGAGTGCTAAGGTCGTGGCCATTTCGTAAAATGATGCCAGGGATATCCGGGACACGGTCATTAACCCCCCAAAGGCTTTAAGCAACAAAACAATTCAAACGGAGACATCTCAATAATTTAACCATAATAAGATTAAATATTCAACGCCCGACCAAGCGGTATTTTATATACCTTACCCAAGCCCGTATAGGGAAATAAGTTAAAAGTATTTACCTGAGCAAGTATAGTTCAAAATCAACGAGTGCGGTATCTTTTACTGGTTCTCCTAATCTGGAACGAAGGTTTATAATAACCTATTAGAATACTAACGGATCTTTAATTAAGCTTAAGCTTAGACCGGTTAGTTTTAAGGATACGGTTCGTACGCACGATTAAGCGAAGACCGGATAGAATGTGATTTAGACCCGACAAGTTTGAGGACTTGTTTAATATGGGTTTATTATCCACATTCTGGATTTTGAGATAAAAATGATATCGTTTGACCCGTTTCGGCTAGTTTATGCAAACTAGTTACATAAACCGAACCGAACGCGTATAATGCATAACGGGTAACCGAAAGGGTCGCGAACAGGTTTCCTAGGTTAATATGCTTTAAATATGTGGTGATATCATTATGATATCTTCCATAATGCCCATAACGAGTTTAATCCCTAAATACGCCCCGTAGGGGTATTTTGGTCATTTTAAGGGTTATAAAAGAGATTTATAATACCTCTGAGATACGGGTCTGATTTAATCAGAAAAATATCTTAACTTAACAGGTTATGTCTAATGGTATTAAGTCTTACGTGGCAAAATGGTTTTAATACTAAACTACGCGTTTAATACGCGTATAAAGCCGTTTTAAGCGACGTACGGGTTAAGATACCAATCTGAGTTTTCTAATCAGCAAAACAAGTTCAAAATACTATATTTATTATTTTAAATCAGTGGCAATTGGATTGGTATCAATCGGATTCATAAAACTCGTTTTATGGCCTAAAAGGGCATATTCGGTGTTAACCGAATCAATGCGATAAGCCTAGCTTAAGACCAGCTTAAAAATAATTAAAAATCTTCAAAAATCCTAAAATATTATTTAACATCAGCGGGTAATGGTTTTGGTACCGAAAATCGGGTTTAGATAGGCTATGCGCTAATCGCGCCGTTTAATTAATAAAAAGCTTATTATATACGCTAATGCGCATATCTCCTAATCTAGACCTCCGCTTGACGTGAAAATTTACGTACATGCTAAATAATCAGTAACTAAGATTATTGTATTTCCACATTTTCAAAATACTCGTTATAAGGTCATAAGGGCGTTATGGTCCAATTTAAGCGATTAACGGAAACGTGTGCATGCATCGGATAATCAATGCAATAAGTACAGAGACTTATACTAGCATGTAACCCAACCCTAATGAGACTTTAAGGCATGTCTAATACTTACTAAAACGGGTCAGAACCGAAGTCAACGCAAAAGTCAAGGTTTTGCGCCTTTCGGTTCCGAACCGGGTTTAAACAGAAATTTGTCGAGTCGGGCAAGCGTAAACAAGTTTTTATACTTATTACCAAGTTATATTAAGTTTAAAACAGGTTGCACGCCTCGCGGATTGCTAGTCGTGCATTAAATCGCATATTGACATTCTGTTGACTTTTTCGGTCAACGTTTGACCCGACAAACGACCTAGTTAGGTCTGGATTTGGTACTTGCCCTTATAAGGGTTTAATACCCATATAATTACCTATCTAACGGTACTTTTAATTCGGGTTACGACTGAGCTATCGATAACTAAACCCGAAGTCAACCGTTTAATACGTTATGTTGACTTTTAAGCTAAAAACTAAACTAGAATTAATTTAGAAGGGATTAGAGACTTACTAGATGATTAATGGATGGCTAGGAAGGCTCTTGATCAGTTTGCAAGCTCCCCAATAATCAGAATGCTTGAAAATGATTTGTGAATGAAAGTGGTGAATGAAAGGGTCCTTATATAGTGGGTTTACCACCACAATCACTTGACACAAGAGTCTAGGATCAACCACAAGTGATAAACACATGTCTCTAGCATGTAGGGGTGTCTAAGGGCCATGAATGTGCAAGAGAAACCGGCTAAGGAGGTCACAAACGCACACAACAGCCAACAGCAAGTCTGCTGTCGCTGGGCGCACCCTCGCGTAGCGCGAGGGGCTGTCGCGCTACGCGACGCCTTGCTCTGATCCGAAATTTGTTGTTTGTTGATGGTTTGAAAGGGCAACTTGTATATTTCGAATGTGGGACTTATTTTATCAGTAGGGGGCCTCCAATAAGTGTCTAACACTGAACATACCCTACCAATTATCCCTTGTTTCAATTGATTGCATTTACAAGACCCGTAAATAACGGTTTATCGTTCAATTCATCATGGGACCTCATCATGCATTATCAAGTCCATTATTGTGAACCCTTTTCTGAATTGAGGATATATTAGATGTATATAACATTTAATCGGGTCTTGGGATTTATTATTGAGGTGTTCAGAGGTAACAATTTAACATGACGCCACTTTAAATCCTACCGAAAACATCTTTATTACATCCGGGTTTTCAACGCGTTTTTGTCTTACATGACACGTGTCGTTTTAATATTAACCCGAAATTTGCGAGGTGTTACATCCTCACCCCCTTAAAATAAATCTCGACCCGAGATTTACTGAAACAAGTAAGGGTACTTTTCTTTCATGGTGGATTCTAACTCCCACGTAAACTCGGGACCTCTTCGGGCATCCCATTTGACCTTTACAAAAGGTATGTGCTTTCTTCGAAGCTTCCTTACCTGTCGATCTTCAATCGACAAAGGTTTTTCTACAAACGTTAAGCTCTTATCAATTTGCACATCTGTATGAGGCATGACATGCAAATCGTCAGCGGAACACTTCTTTAGATTGCAAATGTGGAACACATTGTGGATTCCACTGAGCTCTTCCGGTAAGTTCAACTTGTAGGCAACTGACCCAACACGTTCGATGACCTCGAAAGGTCCTATGTATCTTGGGCTTAGTTTGCCTTTCTTACCAAATCGCATCACCCCTTTCCATGGTGACACTTTAAGTAGGACTTTGTTACCTACTTCAAAGTGAAAATCCTTACGACTTGGATCCGCGTAACTTTTCTGCCTATTCCGGGCAGCTTGGAGGTTGTTACGAATCTGGACAATCTTGTCCGTCGTTTCGAACACGATTTCCGGTCCTGATAACTGGACTTCTCCCACTTCCGCCCAACAAACTGGCGATCTACATTTTCTACCGTATAATGCCTCAAAAGGCGCAGCCTTTATGCTGGTATGGTAGCTATTGTTGTAGGAGAATTCGATCAAGGGTAGGTTCTTATCCCAGCTACCTCCCAATTCGATCGCACATGCACGTAGCATGTCTTCCAACGTTTGAATAGTACGCTCACTCTGACCGTCTGTCTGTGGATGGTAAGCCGTACTAAAGTTCAAACGTGTGCCCAAAGATTGTTGGAAGCTTTTCCAAAAGTGCGACGTGTACCTAGTATCTCGGTCAGAGATAATAGCTACAGGTATGCCATGTAAAGCTACAATCTTATCAACGTACAGTTGGGCTAGCATATCGGAGCTGTAGGTCTCCTTAATGGGTAGGAAATGTGCTGACTTAGTCAGTCGGTCGACTATCACCCAAATGGTGTCATTTCCTTTCCTTGTCTTGGGTAACTTGGTGATAAAATCCATAGTTACCATCTCCCACTTCCACGTAGGAAGTTCAGGCTGTTGTAGCAAACCTGACGGTTTCTGATGCTCGGCTTTGACTTGCGCACATGTCAAGCATTTTGCTACATGGGCGGCCACAGACTTTTTCAAGCCTATCCACCAATAATTTGCCTTTAAATCCTGGTACATCTTATCAGCTCCGGGATGAACGGAGTACTTGGAACTATGGGCTTCTTGGAGGATGACATCACGAAGTCCTCCAAAAATCGGAACCCATATTCGTCCGTTCAATCTAAGAATTCCATCCTTGCTGAGAGATAACTGCTCCTCAGTTACTCCAAGCTTTTCATTGGGATAGTTAGCTTCTAACACAGCTTCCTTCTGTGCAGCTAACACCCTTTCTATCAAACTGTTCTTTATTTCCATGCTCTTGGCATTGATTCGGATGGGTTTCACTCTTTCTTTCCGACTCAAGGCATCGGCGACTACATTCGCCTTGCCGGGATGGTATCTTATTTCACAATCGTAATCATTAAGAGTTTCCATCCAACGGCGTTGCCTCATGTTCAAGTCCTTCTGGTTGAACAGATGTTGAAGGCTTTTGTGATCAGAATAGATCACACATATTATTCCATATAAGTAGTGCCTCCACAGTTTTAGTGCGAATACAACGGCACCCAACTCTAGGTCGTGGGTGGTGTAATTCTTTTCGTGCACCTTTAACTGTCTTGAAGCATAGGCAATGACTTTGCCTTTTTGCATAAGCACACATCCCATCCCGGTGTGTGATGCATCACAATAAACAACAAACTCCTCTATTCCATCAGGCAATGTCAATACTGGAGCATTGCTCAACTTTTGTTTCAGAATATCAAAGGATTCCTGCTGCTTAGGACCCCAGTCAAACTTAATCTTCTTACGTGTCAGCGAAGTCAGGGGTGCAGCAATCCTTGAAAAGTTTTCTATGAATCGTCTATAGTATCCTGCCAAACCTAGGAAGCTACGAATTTCTGTAGGCGTCTTTGGCTCATGCCAATTCATGACAGCTTCAACTTTAGCGGGATCTACTTGAATGCCCTGCTCACTAACGACATGTCCAAGAAATTGGACTGCTCGAAGCCAGAATTCACACTTTGAGAACTTGGCATAGAGCTTCTCTTTATGAAGTAGTTCCAAAATACAATGAAGATGCTTCTCGTGGTCAGCTTGGTTCTTTGAGTAGATGAGGATATCATCGATGAAAACGATGACAAATTTATCCATGTAAGGCTTACAGACGCGATTCATGAGATCCATGAATGCGGCTGGTGCATTTGTGAGCCCAAAAGGCATCACTAGGAACTCGTAGTGACCATAACGAGTCCTAAATGCTGTCTTGTGCACATCTTCATCTCTAACCTTCAATTGATGGTAGCCTGACCTCAAGTCAATCTTTGAGAAGAAACTTGCCCCTTGAAGTTGATCGAACAGATCGTCAATTCTAGGCAAAGGATACCTATTCTTGATAGTAACCTTATTAAGCTCGCGGTAGTCGATGCACAGACGCATCGATCCATCCTTCTTCTTGACGAATAAAACTGGCGCTCCCCAAGGAGACGAACTAGGTTTGATGAAACCTTTGGCTAGAAGATCATCTAGCTGCGTCCTTAGTTCCTTCATCTCCGTTGGTGCCAACCTATAAGGCGCCCTTGCAACTGGTGCTGATCCAGGAATAATGTCAATCCTGAATTCCACTTGCCTATCTGGTGGCAAACCAGGTAGTTCTTCAGGAAATACTTCGGGGTATTCAGAAATGACTGGGATATCTCCAATCTTGGGTTTCGGTTCATCAATAATCACCTGTGCCATGTAGATGACACAGCCCTTCTTTAAACACTTTGAGTCTTTGAGTATTGACATCTTCTCGGGCAGCCCATACTGGGTATCTCCCTGGATAGTAAGTGATTCACCAGACGAAGTCTTGATTATCACTTGCTTCTTATTGCAAATAATCTGGGCCTGGTTATGTGATAACCAGTCCATACCCAAAACTATGTCGAAACCGGCTAGTTTTAAAGGAAGTAGAGACAAAGGAAAAGAGTGATTCCTAATGGATATGAAACATCCATCTAATAAGGTTGAAGCGGTTTCTATTGTGCCATCGGCTAGTTCCACCTCATACTTCACACTTAAAATTCTAACAGGTAGTTTTAACAATTCACAAAACTTACTATCTACAAACGACTTATCAGCGCCTGAATCAAATAACACTCTCGCGTAAACATCATTTACGAGAAAGGTACCTGTTATCACGTTGTCGTCCTTGACGGCTTCCTTTGCATCCATTCTGAAGACCCTTGCATTGGTCTTCCTAGCCTCTTCCGGCTTCTTGGCATATTTTGGGCAATTGCTCTTGATGTGCCCTTTTTCATTGCAACCATAGCAAGTTGCATCCTTTATTTTCTTGCAATCCACGGTTTTGTGTTCCCTGGATTTGCCTAAACCACAAGCAAAAGGCTTCGATTGTGATTGAGAATTGGATTCAAACCTGCACTTGCCAAAGTGCTGCCTCTTGCAGATTTTACATTTGGGTTTTTCACCCGACTGCTGGCCATCCTTTCTAAAACCTGACCCTTTCTTCTGGTCATTATTTCCCTTCTGCTTCTTGTCTGAACGACGTGAGTTGTCATCCTCACGCTTCCTCTTTTCGGTGTCACTTTTCCTCTGTGACCTTTTCCTAACAGCATCTAAGGTAAGGGACAATGAAATGTCCGTTACTGACCGAAAAGTAGTTGGTCTCGAGGCCTTCACATTTGCCTTAATCTCCGGTTCCAACCCTCCAATGAAACGAGCTATACGTTTAGGCTCCGGAGTTACCAAGTAAGGAACTAACCTCGACAAAGTGTTGAAACTGGTTAGGTAGGCCTGACAGTCAAGGTTCTTCATGACCAGCGCCAGGAAGTCAGATTCAATCCTCTCAACCTCATGTTGAGGGCAGAAATTTTCTTTGATTTGTGCCATGAACTGCTCCCAGGTCATGTTGTATAACGGAACCTTTCCTGTAGCCTGGATCAATGATCTCCACCAGGCTAGGGCTTCTCCTTTGAACGACTGTGAGACAAACTTCACAATATCCCTTTCATGGCAACCACTAATATCTACCACAGTATCCATTTCATCCATCCACGTCATGCAATCCACAGCTCCTTTTTCCCCATTGAAGTCTCTGGGTTTGCACGACACAAAGTATTTATAGGTGCACCCTCTATTACGGGGTCCTTGATCCTGAATGACCCTCTGGGATGGAACACTCCTTCGGTTTGACGAGTGGTGAGAATTACTGTTGTGGGCAGTGTGGGTCCTGGAAGGTGTTCTAGTGTGTGATGTAGAATGGGTCCTCGTATGGGTACCACTTGATCCATGGTGCTGTCTACCCATAGCTATATTAACCGCATTATTTATCATAGCTTGCAACTCTGGACCTGCTACATTAACTTGGGCATTATCAGGCACTATTCCTGGGTGACTGTTGACCTCGTTTGAGTCTGCCATGTATTTTGAACTGTAACATATTGACAATAATTTATTGGTGAGTTTATTATAAAATTGTCTTTTATGGCAATTTGTTAACCGTGGTAAACTTAGACCAAATATGGTTAATTTATTACTCACATAAATTTAGGATTTCTAATATAATTTATCCTAATTATAAAACAATAATAGTTTTATTAGCACATAAGGCCTAGTCACAGGGACAATTTAAATTAGAAGCTATGAATTCAAAGAATCAAGGCTTTTTAAGGTTTGAACCTAGTTCATTACCTTTATCAGACAGGGTCACAGACTAATACTGTCTTTTGTCTCACATGAAAATGAGAAGGGCCCGTAGGCATTATATTACCACGTATGGTTAAGATATGATCATCTTAATTGATGATGTAAACCTAGGATTCAGAGATCATTAAACTAGGTTAGGAATCTTTTAAAGAATTCCTTTATAATATGACGTATGTGATTTTAACGAATCACTTCTGTCAGGAGTGTTAACATGTTTTAAGATGTTAACAGGAAATTGAATCATTTAAACAGGTCTTACCATTTTGGCCCGGTCTTATATTTGACACGAGGCTAGGGTTCACACTATTAAGATCCTTAATTAATTAATTTCATAGGCAGATTAATTTAAAAGGAACGATTTTAATTTATTTCATTTATACACTATATATGCGCATATTGCAATTATGAAATTTATAAAACAAACATTCCATTAATCTATTATACTATTACACACAGCCCTAAACGGGTCTTTTACAATTAATAAACTTACCCACGCAGGGGTTTTACAGAAAGATGTGCCCACGCAGGGGCTAAAATAGAAACAAGTCCTCGTATGGGACTAAGTACTAAAGGTAGATGTCCACGCAGGGACTACATACACATACAAATAATAAATGTCCACGTAGGGACTTGATTTTTAAAGTAGACATACACACACAAAGGATTTACTGATCCTTCTTACTCTTCCCCTTGATTAAGTTCGTCAAGGTCTTGAACATCCCCTGGTTACGCCGTCGGTCTTCCCGCGCCTCATGCCGCACCGCTCTAATACTTTGTAGGATTTCCTGATGCAGTGGTGGCGACATTTGTAGAGACGGCGGGGGTTGTTGGTAGTACGGGGGTTGTGTAGGCATCTGATATCCTTGTGCTGGGTAGCCTACTCCCCAAGGACCTCCATACGGTCCCTCCTGGTTAAGGGCGTTGTAATTAGCTGCTACCAAATACGGGTCGGCTTCAGCGTATCCGAGGTTAGGGTGAGTCGGTTGCTCAAACGGGTTGTACATCGAAGGACCCGTGTATGCTGGTATCTGATTATCGAAACCCATTGGTGGCGGTTGCTGCGCGTAGGGGTTTGATGGTCCACCCATTTGTGGATCTTCTGGAAGCGGCTGATAATTTCTGCCACTTGATTGTAGAGGAGAGCTGAAATGAAACTCCTCTGTTCGTGTGGACATCCGGGCTCCGGATCTCCTATGTCTTCGCGGCTGTGGAGGCGCCGGCTGAACTGGTGGCGGTGGAGGCGGTGGCGTAACTGCCTCAAACTGGTGATTCCCAGAGGAATCTTGATGATACTGCTGATGCTGTTCATGCGGCGGAGAATAGTGAGGCTGATGCTGCTCATGCGGCGACGAATGGTGAGAAGGTGTAAAATACCATTCGTGCCGAGTAAAGATAGCCTGGAAGCTATCTGGACCATTATAGGGTGGCCCGTGATAAATTGAACTATCCGAGACCTCGATTGGGTGGTTGGGAGTTCCTGATGCGGGCATTTCGGGGTCAACTTCCTCATCCACATCGTTTCCTCCAGAAAAATGGTCCTCCGGCCCCAATGGGTTAAAACCCACTGGTTCTTGTATATAATCCGCCGGGTTAAACTGACCTTGAAATATTGGAGTGGGGTCTCCAAAAGGACGGTGCGACATAGATCGCTGTAACGGTAGGTGCGAATGGTGAGGGTCTCTAGGCTCATTTTCTGAATGTGGCCCATAGGAGTCTTGAGCGGGAGTCGTAGAGCTGTTTGAAACCGACCGTCTTGCCGGTTGAAATAGACCTCTCTGATTCCGCCGAGTACCGTCACTCTCGGCGGGGATAGGAGCTTGAGTATTGGATGGTCCAGCTTCATGATCGTTGGGGGCGGTGGTCGGCCCCTTTCCTCCTCGTCCTCGCATACGTAAAAATCTTGGAGGCATTTTTCTGTTATACCTGTCAACAAAACATAAGATAACAAATAACAAAATATAAAGTTTTTAAAGAACAAAACAAAAACCGAATAGGGTGGAATTTGTCTTATGTTATAAGTCTAGACTCGAAAGTTTTAAATATGTGCAATTGTGTAACTGAGATTAAACACAAAAGGCTAGTGTTTAATTCACTCAGAGTTGGCTCTGATACCAACCTGTCACACCCCGGATTTCCACGTGTCACCGGTGGGCCCGGTGGGGGAGTATCGTGACGTGGTTGGCAACATAATAGTCAAACAACACAATAATTAAATG
This sequence comes from Helianthus tuberosus, assembly GCA_030545235.1. Lineage (NCBI taxonomy): Eukaryota > Viridiplantae > Streptophyta > Magnoliopsida > Asterales > Asteraceae > Helianthus > Helianthus tuberosus. The sequence continues at coordinate 48,628,961 of CM060387.1, read as the reverse complement.
CACAGCGGAAGCAAAATATAGATTTAATTCAACCAAACGATATTGTAATATGAAGTATCACAAATAGTCGAATATAATCCACAGGTAGATCAAATAAAATAAAAAGGAAACAAATGTTCAACAGATATGACATCCAAGCTGGCGAGACTTAATGTGAATGCTAGGAGACAAGCCAGCCTATTTCGCGTAGTACCTGCACTCAATCTTTTTAAGAAAATACGTCAGTTTACACTGGTAAATACAATCAACCGACTCATTTTGAAAAGAGTTTAAGAAATGCATTTAAGGCACAAGGCACAAATATTTTATAACTTGGGATAATTATTTAATATATAAACTTGTAAAGGATTTACATGTTTCTTATGCGTTCAGTAGCCCGGATCGAGCCGGGTTAAAGATCAATTAACACACCACTTAAATTATGAGACACTACAGGTGTACGCCTACACCAGAGTGCTAAGGTCGTGGCCATTTCGTAAAATGATGCCAGGGATATCCGGGACACGGTCATTAACCCCCCAAAGGCTTTAAGAAACAAAACAATTCAAACGGAGACATCTCAATAATTTAACCATAATAAGATTAAATATTCAACGCCCGACCAAGCGGTATTTTATATACCTTACCCAAGCCCGTATAGGGAAATAAGTTAAAAGTATTTACCTGAGCAAGTATAGTTCAAAATCAGCGAGTGCGGTATCTTTTACTGGTTCTCCTAATCTGGAACGAAGGTTTATAATAACCTATTAGAATACTAACGGATCTTTAATTAAGCTTAAGCTTAGACCGGTTAGTTTTAAGGATACGGTTCGTACGCACGATTAAGCGAAGACCGGATAGAATGTGATTTAGACCCGACAAGTTTGAGGACTTGTTTAATATGGGTTTATTATCCACATTCTGGATTTTGAGATAAAAATGATATCGTTTGACCCGTTTCGGCTAGTTTATGCAAACTAGTTACATAAACCGAACCGAACGCGTATAATGCATAACGGGTAACCGAAAGGGTCGCGAACAGGTTTCCTAGGTTAATATGCTTTAAATATGTGGTGATATCATTATGATATCTTCCATAATGCCCATAACGAGTTTAATCCCTAAATACGCCCCGTAGGGGTATTTTGGTCATTTTAAGGGTTATAAAAGAGATTTATAATACCTCTGAGATACGGGTCTGATTTAATCAGAAAAATATCTTAACTTAACAGGTTATGTCTAATGGTATTAAGTCTTACGTGGCAAAATGGTTTTAATACTAAACTACGCGTTTAATACGCGTATAAAGCCGTTTTAAGCGACGTACGGGTTAAGATACCAATCTGAGTTTTCTAATCAGCAAAACAAGTTCAAAATACTATATTTATTATTTTAAATCAGTGGCAATTGGATTGGTATCAATCGGATTCATAAAACTCGTTTTATGGCCTAAAAGGGCATATTCGGTGTTAACCGAATCAATGCGATAAGCCTAGCTTAAGACCAGCTTAAAAATAATTAAAAATCTTCAAAAATCCTAAAATATTATTTAACATCAGCGGGTAATGGTTTTGGTACCGAAAATCGGGTTTAGATAGGCTATGCGCTAATCGCGCCGTTTAATTAATAAAAAGCTTATTATATACGCTAATGCGCATATCTCCTAATCTAGACCTCCGCTTGACGTGAAAATTTACGTACATGCTAAATAATCAGTAACTAAGATTATTGTATTTCCACATTTTCAAAATACTCGTTATAAGGTCATAAGGGCGTTATGGTCCAATTTAAGCGATTAACGGAAACGTGTGCATGCATCGGATAATCAATGCAATAAGTACAGAGACTTATACTAGCATGTAACCCAACCCTAATGAGACTTTAAGGCATGTCTAATACTTACTAAAACGGGTCAGAACCGAAGTCAACGTAAAAGTCAAGGTTTTGCGCCTTTCGGTTCCGAACCGGGTTTAAACAGAAATTTGTCGAGTCGGGCAAGCGTAAACAAGTTTTTATACTTATTACCAAGTTATATTAAGTTTAAAACAGGTTGCACGCCTCGCGGATTGCTAGTCGTGCATTAAATCGCATATTGACATTCTGTTGACTTTTTCGGTCAACGTTTGACCCGACAAACGACCTAGTTAGGTCTGGATTTGGTACTTGCCCTTATAAGGGTTTAATACCCATATAATTACCTATCTAACGGTACTTTTAATTCGGGTTACGACTGAGCTATCGATAACTAAACCCGAAGTCAACCGTTTAATACGTTATGTTGACTTTTAAGCTAAAAACTAAACTAGAATTAATTTAGAAGGGATTAGAGACTTACTAGATGATTAATGGATGGCTAGGAAGGCTCTTGATCAGTTTGCAAGCTCCCCAATAATCAGAATGCTTGAAAATGATTTGTGAATGAAAGTGGTGAATGAAAGGGTCCTTATATAGTGGGTTTACCACCACAATCACTTGACACAAGAGTCTAGGATCAACCACAAGTGATAAACACATGTCTCTAGCATGTAGGGGTGTCTAAGGGCCATGAATGTGCAAGAGAAACCGGCTAAGGAGGTCACAAACGCACACAACAGCCAACAGCAAGTCTGCTGTCGCTGGGCGCACCCTCGCGTAGCGCGAGGGGCTGTCGCGCTACGCGACGCCTTGCTCTGATCCGAAATTTGTTGTTTGTTGATGGTTTGAAAGGGCAACTTGTATATTTCGAATGTGGGACTTATTTTATCAGTAGGGGGCCTCCAATAAGTGTCTAACACTGAACATACCCTACCAATTATCCCTTGTTTCAATTGATTGCATTTACAAGACCCGTAAATAACGGTTTATCGTTCAATTCATCATGGGACCTCATCATGCATTATCAAGTCCATTATTGTGAACCCTTTTCTGAATTGAGGATATATTAGATGTATATAACATTTAATCGGGTCTTGGGATTTATTATTGAGGTGTTCAGAGGTAACAATTTAACATGACGCCACTTTAAATCCTACCGAAAACATCTTTATTACATCCGGGTTTTCAACGCGTTTTTGTCTTACATGACACGTGTCGTTTTAATATTAACCCGAAATTTGCGAGGTGTTACAAAAAGCAATTTGACCTTCCAGTGAAAAGCTTCAGGAGTGACAATGGCACAGAATTTAAAAATAAGGAGTTGGATGCCTTCTGTGTGAAGAAAGGGATTGTAAGGCAGTACAGCATCCCTAGAACACCAGAGCAAAATGGGGTTGTTGAAAGAAAGAACAGAACTTTGATTGAGGCTGCCAGAACTATGCTTGCAGATTCAGGTTTGCCATTAAATTTCTGGGCAGAGGCAGTAAACACTGCTTGCTATGTCCAGAACAGAGTTTTAATAAACCCCAGGCACAAAAAGACTGCTTATGAAATTCTGTATAAAATCAAACCACTGATCTCATATTTCAAGGTGTATGGCTGCCCATGCTTTATTTTGAACTTAAAAGATTCCATTTCAAAATTTGCAGCCAAAATTGATTGTGGTTATCATCTGGGATACTCAACCACTGCCAAGGCCTACAAAGTGTTCAATACACGGACCAAGGCAGTGGAGGAGACTTTGAATGTTAAGTTCAATGAACTTTCATCAATGAAAATCCCAGCAAACCCTGCAGATCTGTTTGATCTTGAAAAATTTACTTTTGAAAATACTGCTGTCAAGACTAACAGTGCAGGTCCATCAGAGGATACAACACCAGACTATGGGTATGAAATCATCATCCCTCAAAGGTCTGCCACAAAGGGAAAAGCACCAGCTGTTCAAAACATTTGTCAAAGCTCAACCACTGCTACCTCAACAGTTGTTGACCAAGGTAGCCCATCCACCACTGCTTCCACATCCTCAAACACTGCTGACAAAAGTCCTCAAACAGTGGATAAAAGTCAGTAGTTGTCCACTTCATTACCTCCTATTCCACCACCTTTTGAAGCCACTGCTGGGTCATCAAAGTCACCAGCAGTGGTTAGCTCAGATGATACACATTTGCAGCCTTCACCCACAAATGCCATCATACCATACCAAGGAGATTTAATCTTCTTGAGATCTCATCCACCTGATCAAATCATTGGCAACATAAATGAAGGGGTGCTCACAAGAAGCCAAACCCAAAACATTTGTCTTTTTGCTGGCTTTCTATCACTCCATCAGCCAGTCAAGTACCAAGAGGCACTGAAAGACAACAGCTGGGTAGAAGCCATGCAAGAGGAGCTCCAACAGTTCAAAAGACAACAAGTATGGGAGCTTGTACCACTGCCAGAAGAGGTCAGTCCCATTGGCACAAAGTGGGTCTTCAAGAACAAAACTGATGAAAGGGGCATTGTTGTCAAGAATAAAGCCAGGCTTGTGGTTCAAGGTTACAGACAGGAAGAGGGGATTGATTATGATGAAACATTCGCCCCTGTTGCAAGATTGGAAGCCATTAAACTGTTCCTGGCCTTTGCTGTCAACCACAACATGAAGGTGTTTCAAATGGATATCAAAAGTGCTTTCCTCTATGGTACAATTCAAGAAGAGGTGTATGTTTGTCAACCTCCAGGTTTTGAGGATCCATTTTATCCAGATCATGTCTACAGGCTGAACAAAGCTCTGTATGGCCTGAAACAAGCACCAAGGGCCTGGTATGAAACTCTTTCCAACTTCCTACTCTCAAATGGTTTCAAAAGAGGTACCATTGATAAAACACTGTTTCTAAAATGGAGAGGGAAGGATTTAATGATTGTCCAAATTTATGTGGATGACATTATTTTTGGAAGCACATGTAACACAATGTGTGAAGAGTTTAGAGAACTCATGACAGCTGAGTTTGAAATGAGTGCAATGGGTGAGCTGCAATGCTTTCTTGGTCTCCAAGTACAGCAAATGCCAAATGGAACTTTCATTCATCAAAGTAAATATGCTAAAGAACTTTTGACCAAATTTGATATGAATGACTGTAAACCATGCAGCACACCCATGGCAACAAATAAGCTGGTCATGTCTGATGAAAAAGATGAGCTGATTGACCAAACACTTTATAGAAGCATGATTGGGTCTTTATTGTACCTAACTGCATCTAGACCAGACATCATGTTTGCAACATGTGTCTGTGCAAGAAGTCAATCAGCTCCCAGAAATCAAATCTCATTGCTGTAAAAAGGATCTTCAGATACATAAAAGGTGCTCCCACACTTGGTATCTGGTATCCAGCTAATGGGAACATCAAGCTTTCAGGTTTTTCAGACAGTGACTTTGCTAGATGTCACACCACAAGGAAGTCCACATCAGGAGGGTGCCAGTTTCTAGGTGATTGCTTGGTTTCTTGGCAAAGCAAAAAGCAAGCAGCAGTTTCAACATCCACTGCTGAAGCTGAATACATTGCTGCTGCAAGCTGTACAGCCCAACTCCTGTGGCTTCAAAATCAGTTATTGGATTTTGGTATCACTGCCTTAAAGACACCACTCATGTTGGACAGCCAGGCAGCAGAAAATATCATCAAAAATCCAGTTTCCCATTCAACCACCAAACACATCGACATCAGACATCACTTTGTGAGGGATTACTATGAAAAAGGTTTGATTTCTCTGCATCATGTCCCAACTAAAGACCAGCTGGCAGATGTGCTCACAAAAGCACTTGATACAGCCACTTTTGAAAGCTTGGTCTCTAGGATTGGGATGCTGAACATGGAATAACAAGCAACATCTTGTTTTTCTATGAATAAAAGCAACAAAATGTTTTCAGAAAATCAAAAATCCATCCTTAAAAAAAATAGCTAAAAATGAAATTTTCATTGAAATCCTTAAAAGTCTGCCATAACCACTGTTTGTTCAAAAGTCTGCTCTGCTTTAAAGTCTGTCCACTGCTGAAAGCCATCCTCTGTTCTCTCATTCCCTTGATAAACTCTGTTGTTCAAAAGCAGTGTCTTATCCACTGATATACTATCCACTGATAGTGAAAATCATCCACTGCTTCCATTTTACCGTTGTAACCACTGCTTTCATCAGTAGCTTTCACATAAGTACTGTCCTTCATTTCATCAGAGTTTGGCATGTGGGCAGTACATAGTGGTCAGTACTTTTGTAACCGCTGCCACGTCAGTCTTCACTTTTCCTCTATAAAACCCCCACTTTACATCAAAAACAGGGTTTTACTGTCGAATTGAATTCTTAAAAATTCTCTTCTCAAAACAGTTTTTCATCTCATTTCTTCACAAATTTCTTCGATCATCATCTTCAAAATGACAAAATTGAAGCCATCTGCAAAACCCTCATCCAAATCCACATCGAAAACAGCCTCTCAAAAGGCAATCTCCACTGAAATCCCATATAAACCATCTCACAATCTCCTGGGTCTTCTCATAAAGCCAGGAACCACCAAAGTTTTTGATTCCATCATTGACATCATGGCAAAATCAAAGTATAAAACTTTGTTCACCGCCGATGCACCAATCTATTTGGCGACCCAAAGAGAGTTCTGGAAGAATGCAACCCTTGAAAAACAAGGAGACACTGCAACCACCATACACTCTTCTATAAAGGGTAAAGCTGTCCAAATCACGCCACAATCCATCTCAGAGGTCTTTCAACTCGGTGATCAGGAAGGTAAAATTTCTTTCACTAAAAACGAGTTACAAACTGACTTCATTGAAAGAGGGTATGAAGCCACAATGATGAAGAAACTTACCTTACAAAAAGGTTATTTTCCTTCTGCAACCAGATTTTTATTTCATACCCTCCTACTATGTGTTTCAAATAAAACCACTTCTTTCAATGAAATTCCTTTAAAGATTCAAAATCTGGGATATGCAATTCTTCAAAAAGAAAATTTTAACTATTCCAGGGAAATTTTTAAAGATTTGGTTAATAATGTTGAAACAAAATCATTTTTACTGTTTCCACGGTTTTTAAGTTACTATTTTGAAAAGAAATTTAGTAAGGATGATTTAACTGTAATAAATCAAGGTGATTCTACTCAAATAAACAGTTTAACAACTGAAACTTTTTCAAGAATGTTAGCACCTTGTAAAACACAAGCAGAGGTGCCTGAGCAGAATTTAGCAGCTACCACTGCTCCTCAGGTATCTGCTGCTGAGCCCACTGCTCAAGGTGATCAAAGTGGCAGCACAACTGCTTTGAAACCCACACCTACAATCACCAAAAAGCCAAAAAGAAAAACTCAAAAACCCCCAAAACCCATCAAAAAGGCAACTCTGGAGGATGAGATACCAGAGCTACTGCCTGTGACAATACAAATGTCACAAGAAACCACTGCTGCTACTTCCTCACAGCAGTTGGTACAAATATCTCAACCCATAACCGAAACTCCTCCTGCTTCTTCACAAAAAGATCAGGTTGTACACATTGGGACACCACATCATGATGCGCTGAAAACACTCGTTTCCATCATCCACAGCTCAATTCCAGGAGCAAATCCTCTTTCTTCACCAAACATCACATCCACAATTCCCCCACCAACTAAACTGTTGTTGGATGCAATTGATTTGAACCAGGCACTCACCAGTCCTTCTCAATCACCTATCAATGAGAATATACCTCAACAACTGACTGGGTCTGATGTATCAATCTTTGCTAACCCACCAACACAACCTGAGGAGGTTAGACCCCTTGAGTTACAAGTAACTCTTGGTGGTAATCCAAGTGAAGCAGCCACTACAACTGTTGAATCCACAGGTTTACAGTTGGACAGTGGTTACATTCATAAGACTTCATTGGAGGCAATTCCTTTTATAGCACCTTTGCCGACCACCAGTGGATTTGTTTATCCTACTGGCAACATCAAAAGGTTGTCAAGTGTTGAAGGAAGAAGACCCCATTACCAAGAAAAAGGGGCATCAGTGGTTAGTGTTTGGAGTACACTCCCTACCTCAACCACTGATAAAACCACTGCTAGTGGGAAATCAGATGATCCCATTAAATTGGGTGATGATTTAAAATATAAGGATTTGACGGAACGTGTTGAAAAATTGGATACATCTGTTGCAGATCTTAAAAACATGCTACAGCAGGTGTTGACAATACAAAAGATGCAATCCACTGTTGTTCCACCTCAAGCACCTGCTCCACCACAAGCTTTTGCTACAAATGAGCTCTGGAACCTTTTCCAACCTTTTCTCCAACAACAAAAAGCAATGGCTGATCAGCAACATGAATTTCATGTCCAAAAGCTGAGAAACATTATGGATTCTCGGTACAAGAACACTCAAGCAGATATTAAGGCAATCAAGGCCCATTTACTGGAAACCACTGGCACTGCTCCTCCAACAGTACTTTTCATTGATCAACTCCCAGAAGATAATGCCAAAAAGGGGGAGAAAATTCAGGAGTGGAAGAAGAAAGGAATAGATGATGGTCTGTACATTGAACCTGAGAAGGATGCTATGACCAGAAAAATTCCATTGCCAGATGGTAGTAAAAAGGTTGATGCTACTCAAGAAGCACTTGATGAAGGAGTAGCAAGTGTTAAAAGAGATAGAATGGCAAAGGATATCTCAAGATGGAATGAGGAGAAAAGAGCTTTCATGGAACTGTATGAGCAAGGTTGTTCTGGATCAAAGGTTACTAAAAATCCTAAGACAAAAAGGAAACCTAAGTCCATCCCATCCAGATTTCCAAAGCCTCCAAAACCACCATCCAAAAGCCATCTGCATCAAACCTCCACCCAAACAGCTGTTGTAACTCCTGTTGTATCAACTACTGCTGGTACTTCAGTGGTTTCAACATCTGTTTTCACTTCAACACACACCACTTCAACACACACCACAACCACTACTTTACCACCACCACTGTCACCACCACTTTCACCTGCTGACAAAAAGCAGAAGACAACAGGTGTTATAACATCTGTTGTAAAGACAACAGTGGTTGAGACACCAGTTGTTTCAACAGCTGTTAGTCAAACACAAACCACTGCCATATAATCTACCACCACTGATCCACCCAAAACATCATCTGTCTCTTCTAAAACAAAAAGGAGAAGGATTTACATATCAGATGATGATTCACCTTCACCACCACCAACATCCTCACAATCTCTGTCACTTGTCACAATTCCTAAACCCATACCTCTCTCTTCAGCTCAAACTTTAAAGCCATTACCTCCTGCTGGTGTCTCATTTCCTCTGGAACTCATTGCAGTCAGGGAAGAAATCAAATCCTTCTACTATGAGGATGACCCAGTTAAAAGGAGTTTGCCATCAGTTGCAGGATATCCCAGGCCTAACAATATTGAAGAATACTTGAAACTCAAGGCCAAGCAAGCAGAGGATATTGCAATAAAAAACAGAAGAGGGAAATCTGATAGAGAATTTCAACAAAACTATCAGTTCCTACTCTCACAGGTCAATGCTATGGAGCGATTTGCTAAAAATGTATGTCAGCAAATTTCAGAAAGGGCAGATGAGTCCTTGAGAAAAGACTACATTGAGAGTATCATGACCTACAAGAAATACAAGGGGGGGAAATACATGTACAAAAACTGGACCATTCCTGAGCTTGAAAAAGAAGCAGCCAGGATTCAAGAAATGATCAAAAATAAGGTCAAGCAGACTCCCCCTGAAAAATTCAAACAATTTGAAGCTGAGAAGGCATTAATGTTGAAGAGAATGAAAGAGGAGCTGATAGCAGCTGATTATGGGTCGAAGAATTCTGTGTCAAAGTGGGGAGAAGATAGGGTCAGGGCTACCTACAAGAAGTTAGAGGAACTTAGAAAGAAAGATCCAAAAGTTCCACAAAAGCCTGACTACTCTAAAGCAGAGGTCTCAAAAAGACCACCAAAGCTGCAAGCTAAAAGAACTACTGCTCCAGCGGGTGCTGCCATCTACAAAAGAAGGAGCCAAAACCAGTCGAGTACTGAAACAATTCAAGATCTAATAGCTGGTGATGCTATTGTAAAAGCAGGCATGAAATTAATGATAAAAGAAGATCTTGAATTGGAACAATCTGCAAGTGCTGCTCAGCCAGTTATGAATAGGCCAGCCTCACCAAATACCTCCGCAAATAAACATCTCCCAAGAAACCCACCAGGCTCAAAAATACAAAAGTGGGAAACTGACAAACAGACCTGCGTATTGACTTTGCTCAGGTCTGGTGGAGAAGTGGAGAAAATATCAAGGGAACAAGCTCTTGGCCTGAGTCTTGAAGATTTGCAGGATCTCCTTGATCTTCCACTTAGTAGGGATGATGAAGACACAGATGCCCTAGACTTTGAACTACAATTTAAAGGTCAGATAAGGGAACTGTTGATGAGGCAATAAATGTCCACAATAATGAAGAGTTTTGGCATTATCTGTTCCAGGGGGAGATTGTTGGGATTGAACCCTATCAGAGGAACAGATAATTAAAGCCAAAACTGGATCAGAGCAGTGGATCCAAAATAAGCAGATGTTTACATACAAGTCTCTCCCCTTGAAAGTGGTTTCAACATCTGCTGACCTCCTATCTGCTGATCTTGCAAACTGCTGACCTACAACTGCTGCTCAAGTAAAGAACTGATGCAAGACTAAAGCCCTGCTGATTCAATCTACTGCCTTGAGTCAAGCACTGCTGATCCGGACAAGTACTGCTGGGTTCACAGCAGTGGAAGGTTGCAGCAGCTGATCTATAGTCTGTTTTGTATTGTAATGTAATAGCAGTAGTTAACATAGCAGTGTTTGTATAGATCAGAGGTTAGAGTTTGTTAGGAGGTTAGATGTCACTTTCATGGTGACGTCAGCTAAGATGCTCAGTGGTTTGCAAGTGCCTATAAATAGTTCAGTACTTTGTACTGTTCTATTAGCTCTTTTGCATCATCGTCTTCTTTGCACGAACAAACAACTGAGCTCTGGCTGAGGGGGAGTTTGCATTCATTCATCAATCATTGTAATCGTTATTGAAATAAATTCAATCTTCCGATTCATTGTGTAAAGATGTTTGATCAAAGTATTACTCTCGTTTGATTGTATGCAAAGTTTGTTTTCATCATAATTCCGCTGCACACTCATCCATTTTCATTTTAATTACAAACACAAAATACAATCAAAAACAAACTCAGATCCAACAGTTATCCATTGTCGCGCATCGACGACTTATTTGACCAGTTGCAAGGGTCCAGTTTCTATTCGAAGATCGACTTAAGATTGGGCTATCATCAGATGAGAGTCCTAGAGGAAGATGTTCCTAAAACGGCTTTTCGAACGCGGTATGGGCATTATGAGTTTCTAGTTATGTCGTTTGGGTTGACGAACGCGCCAGCGGTTTTCATGGATCTCATGAATCGTGTATGCAAACCGTATCTCGACGACTTTGTTATAGTGTTTATTGACGACATCCTGATCTACTCGAATAGCAAAAAAGATCACGAGCGACACTTACGACTTATCTTGGAGCTTCTGAGGAAGGAGCAACTTTACGCGAAATTCTCTAAGTGTGACTTCTGGATTCGGGAGGTACACGTTCTTGGGCACATTGTTAATGAATTGGGGATACACGTGGATCCTGCAAAGGTTGATGCAGTCACGGATTGGGCGGCACCGAAGACTCCTTCTGAGGTGCGACAATTTCTTGGTCTTGCTGGGTATTATCGAAGATTTATTAAGGATTTTTCGAAGATCGCGCAACCTCTCACCTCGTTAACATAGAAGGGCGTAGTATACTCATGGGGAACGAAACAAGAAGAGGCATTCCAGTTATTAAAACAGAAACTCTGCAGCGCACCGATTTTGCCTCTACCTGAAGGTACGGAAGATTTTGTGGTATATTGTGATGCTTCCATTCAGGGTCTTGGTTGCGTGCTGATGCAACGCAACAATGTGATAGCTTATGCTTCTCGACAGTTGAAGGTTCATGAGAAGAATTACACGACTCACGACTTGGAGTTAGGGGCTGTGGTGTTTGCGTTGAAGATCTGGAGGCACTATCTGTACGGTACCAAATGCACCATCTACACCGATCACAGAAGCCTTCAGCATATCTTCGACCAGAAAGAATTGAATATGCGACAGCGTCGCTGGGTAGAATTATTGAACGACTACGATTGCGCCATCAAGTATCACCTGGGCAAGGCTAACGTGGTAGCTGATGCCCTCAGTCGAAAGGAACCGAAACCCAAACGAGTTCGCACTTTACAACTCACCATTCATTCAAATCTACCTGGTCAGATCCGTGCGGCTTAAACTGAAGCGCTGAAAGAAGAAAACTATGAAGCTGAGTATCTATGAGGTATGGAAAAACGACTTATAAAAAGATCAGATGGCATTCTCTACTGCATGGAACGGATATGGATTCCCTTGTTTGGTAACCTTAGAGAACTTGTGATGGACGAAGCACACAAGTCTCGATACTCTGTTCACCCAGGTTCGGATAAGATGTATCAGGATCTTAAAGTTTTGTATTGGTGGCCGAAGATGAAAGCTCACAACCCGACTTATGTGAGTAAGTGTTTGACCTGCTCGAAAGTTAAAGTGGAATACCAGAAGCCGTCTGGATTGCTGCAACAACCAGAAATACCTATGTGGAAATGGGAGCAAATTGCAATGGATTTTGTCACTGGGCTACCCAGAACGCAAAGCGGGAACGACACAATTTGGGTGATCGTTGATCGCCTCACGAAGTCAGCGCACTTTATAGCAATCAAGGAAACAGATAAGTTCTCACAATTAGCTGATGTCTATCTGAAGGAAGTGGTTTCTAGGCACGGGGTGCCAACTTCTATAATCTCTGACCGTGACCCGCGTTTCATCTCAGATTTGTGGCAGTCGATGCACAAATCATTCGGCTCGCGTCTAGATATGAGCACTGCTTATCACCCGCATACGGATGGTCAAAGTGAGCGAACCATCCAGATACTTGAGGATATGTTACGAGCATGCGTGATTGATTTTGGCAAGGGTTGGGAGAAACACTTGCCGCTGATAGAGTTTTCTTACAACAACAGCTACCATTCCAGCATTCAGGCAGCTCCATTCGAAGCATTGTACGGACGAAAATGTCGTTCACCTCTCTGTTGGGCCGAGGTGGGTGACAGCCAGGTCACAGGCCCTGAACTTGTGTTGGAAACTTCAGAAAAGATTGTTCAGATCAGGAATCGGATGGAAGCAGCGCACGACCGTCAGAAAAGCTACGCTGATAAGCGTAGAAAACCTTTGGAATTCGAAGTTAATGATCGTGTTATGTTGAAGGTCTCACCCTGGAAGGCTGTGGTGCGTTTTGGAAAACGCGGCAAGCTAAACCCTCGTTATGTAGGGCCATTCAAAATTCTAGAGCGGATTGGTAAAGTGGCCTACAAGTTGGAGTTACCTGCTGAGTTGGGTAACGTCCATGATGTGTTCCATGTGTCGAAATTAAAGAAGTGTTTGTCTGATGAAACACTAGTAGTACCGTTTCAAGAGCTGAAGATTGATGACAAGTTGCAGTTTGTCGAAGAACCAATAGAAATTATGGACCGGGAGGTCAAGGTCCGTAAGCAGAGCCGTATTCCGATTGTGAGAGTTCGTTGGAACTCAAGACGTGGACCGGAGTTCACGTGGGAACGCGAGGATCAGATGAAGCTTAAGTACCCACATTTATTCCCTGATAACAAGTCTAAGTCTGACAAACCTAAGCCTGGCACAACTAGTGAATTTCGGGACGAAATTCCCAATCAAGTTGGGGATGATGTGGCACCCGCGGAAAATGTACAGTCATCTTAACCTAACACCGTACCATTTTAAATTGCTTGGGTTGCTTGTCAAATTTCGGGATGAATTTTTTTTTCAAGTTGGGGATGATGTGACAACCTGAGATTCCAAGTCCCTTCATTCACGTATCTCCTGTGTGATAATTCTGTTTTGTTATATTGTTTTGTGGTTATATGATGTGTTATTGATTGAAAGACTTGAGTGGTGTTGTTTAATGAATTGATATGCTATTGTGAATGAATAAATTGAAATGTTTGCAAATTAAGACCCGACGAAACATTAGAGTTTCGCCACATATCCACTCGACGAAACATGGGGTTTCGCCGAAGGAGAGTTTTGCCGTATGGGCCTTCGGCCCAGATGAGGCTCAGTTGACTGATTCAAATATAAATACGTGCACAAGGTTACGAAACACCCTTTTAGCAAACCCTAACCTACTTTTGGTAGTGCAACGACAGTTCTTTTCCTTGTAACCTCTTCCCTCTTGCGAAGTCCTTTCCCTACAATCAAACCGTTCGATCTTGTGGTTAGTGCACCATCTTTATTGGATTGTTTGCTGTTGGATTGTTTGATGATTGTTATGTATTGTCTGTGATTTATTGTGAATGTAAGGGTTGGGATTAGAAACCATAATCATATGTTGTGCTGATTAGGGGTTTAATATTTTAATGTTAAACTGATAGAGTGGAACGTGTATGATAAAGATGGGATGTCTTGTGTTTGCTCATGATTACTGATTGATTGATGAATCTGTTGCCATATGATTATGATCTTATCGGTGCACACAATAACTGCATGATCGAGAGCTGTAACATTAAGCATGATGAATTGGTTAATAGTTAAGGTTAACCGACTAAGTAATGATTGAAACTAATCGATCGGCATGAATGGAACAATGGCGATTAGGGTTTCTGTGTGTGTATGATAACTGTTACATTTGACGACGGAAGTCCCATCTCCCACGAAACATCCTGACGACGAAACTCATGAGCCTTTCGACACACTGTTGGCCGACGAAACATGTTAACCTTTCTTCATCTCTCAAGTCGACGAAACACTTGGGTGTTTCGTCATTTGAAGTTTCGTCGCTTAAGTGTTTGGTTCACAACAGACTGTAGTGTTCATGTACAAGAGACTTGAATGATTGTTACCTACTTGTTAATGATGTTGATAATGATTGAGGAAACATGTATTTGCATATGAAACATACATATGATCTGTGAACTTGATTGAGTTATATAACTGTTATGTGTACTCGGAAACTAATGAATGCACATCATGACTATAACTTATACGTGAACATTGAGAATGTGAAACTGATTATAAATACGTGAAAATCATAGGCTGTGACAGTTTAAGTGTGAACAAGTAATTAATCAAAACGAGCAAACCAATGTGAGTTCACTGCTCTTTTTCCAAGCATGCATCCCGGGGAGGGATATCGGGTAACGTTCCGGGGAGGAATGTCAGGTTATTGGGATGTTTGTTATTGCACTATTTTCTATCATATAAGACCCCTTACATCTACCGATAGTTGCCGGGGAGGCAACGAGGTATTTAGTTGATAGCGCTATTAGGTTTGGCACCCTCACACCATACCGGGGAGGACGGGCGTGAACTAATTACCTTAAAGCATGACCAATGTTTTGATAGAGACATTGGGGTTGGGCAAATAAATCTTGTAGCCATCTGCGGTAATCGAGTTAATAACAACATCAAGTCAAATCGTTGAACTGAGTTGTACACATATCTGGTAACTAAACGCGTTAACAAAACTTTGAACTCACCAGCGTTGTCTGACACACTTGTCTGCATGCTTGCAGGTCGTTAGATTCGTGATATGGACTTGCTATCTGGGAGTGTTGGAGTGGTCATGGGTCGAGACTCTTGGATACTCGCCTCGTTGATTATGAACACATGTTTTGAAACATTTGACTTACAGTTTACATTATGCTTCCGCTGAACATCTATTTTGGTTTAACTTATGTCTTGGATTTATATTTTGAAATTAATGGAATGTTTTATTTGAATAACATGCGTAGTTCAATGTGATTGGTGGTTTGGATCTTGGTATGTCACACGCCCAGCGGTGATTCCGCATGTGGTATTTTGGGGGTGTGACACAAGATAAATACGAT
This sequence comes from Helianthus tuberosus, assembly GCA_030545235.1. Classification (NCBI taxonomy): domain Eukaryota; kingdom Viridiplantae; phylum Streptophyta; class Magnoliopsida; order Asterales; family Asteraceae; genus Helianthus; species Helianthus tuberosus. The sequence continues at coordinate 48,613,159 of CM060387.1, read as the reverse complement.
ATTTATCAAAAGAGTTATACAAATAACAGATAAAAACCTTTCAAGTGGGAGATAAGATTTTTATTAAAAGTTTCTCTATGGAAAGAATAGTCAGCTTTGTTTAAAAAAGGAAGGTTAGCTTCTAGGTATGTTGGACCATTTATTAAAATAATAGGATCTATAGCTTATTAGCTACAACTACTAGAGGAATTAAAAGGAATGATGTATGTATAAAAGTACTTAGCAGGTCAATCATTAGTGAGATCTTTGATATAGGGTAAAATACACGTATTTGTCCCATGTAAAGTGTATATTTTTTGTATAATTTTTATTTGTTTTATTTAATTTTAGTGTTATATTACATTATTTTGTGTTGGGCCAGGTCCTGGTGCAAATGGAGTGAAAACAAGTAATATGGAAATGACCAGCCAGTTGGGCAGGGTGAATCGCCAGTGGCAGAAGTAAAATTGTAGCTATTTTCTGTGAGTGGGTCGAGGCTACTATCTCTATTTTATAAGTTAAAGGGCTGCCACAGAATATATATATTTGGATCGAGAGAAAAGGTTAGGCCCACATCAATATATAGTTTTATAATTTGAGTTATCTAATTTATTGGTGTTGGGTCGCATGAAGTTTAGGCTGCTAAAATACACTACGAAAGAAGCTACTACTGTTATTATTATTATTATTATTATTATTATTATATTTGTTGGGAAATCACAAATATTGAAGGCGGCTATTAAGAAAAGTGGGGCCATGCCCATGTGACTTTAGTAATAGTCTTGGTCCATAATTAATTTGAACTGTACATGATGGATGACAACTATTTTGGTGGTTGAGTTTGAGGAACAGATACAAAAAGTAAATAAAAAGGGCCGCCAGATGTGAAGCCTACATATTAGTCAATTTATTGGGCCTTGTGAACAATTATTCTATAACCTTGTGAACAAATATAAAACTTGTACGAGAAGAAGGGGCTGCTCGATAATAATTGTTTTGTGGAGGTGCTGAGACAAACAGAGGGATATATATATATTATTTTCATTGGTATATATAAGAGACATCAGCCGCACATCATTCAGGGGGACGCAAACATTGAAGACGGCTGGACTTACGAAAATATACCAGAGGCACGAAGACAGTTGGGGACGAAAATAATTAGAGGGATCGACTGGTGTTTAGCGAAGGCATTCAAGGCTACGAAATCTACGGGATCGAGCGGGAAGCTTGGAGAGCAAGGAATAAACGGGTTCATCTACTCGATTTCTTTAGTTTTCTATTTTTCTTTGTTCGTTGTCGATGAATTCTTGTTCTAAATGTAAGATTAACTGAATTTTCGAATTTTCAGTTATGTTATCACAATAAACAGCAACTGAATCGCACAAGATTAGATCACATAAGAGATGATCTGATCGCATAAGAAAATCGCACAAGATCAGATCACATAAGAGATGATCTGATCGCACAAGACAGTCGCACAAGATTTGTACAACTAATTAAGCACATTGTACAAGTTAAGACTGCATAATCGCACAATATTTGTGAATCGCACAAGATTTGTGGATCGCACAAGACTTGTGGATCGCACAAGGCATTACTGATCGCACAAGTTTTTGGGCATTACTGATCGCACAAGTTTTGGGCCTTACTGATCGCACAAAACTTGGGCATTACTGATCGCACAAGTTCGATCCGCGCTAACGGGTGGTTTGCTATTAAATGATTGGTTTTGTAAATACTTAGTTAATTAGTAAGGATCAAATAATGTTTCACAAAACCAAAATGGCTTAACTTGAATGAGCTTCTGATGTATCACTTCTGGCCAAAGCTGATTTGATGCATCTACTTATCATTCAAGTATTACGAAAGCTATGTTAAGTGTGCATCATAAACATGAATGTCTTAATATCTGGCCAAAGCTGATTTAATTCCTTCATAGATGGCATACTTAACGAGTGCATAACTAAAGTGATTGTTTCAATTCTGGCCAAAGCTGATTTGTTACAACTACTTTGCACACATGCTTAAATGATTACACTTCTGGCCAAAGCTGATTTGTCTTCGTTTAAGTAGAACTTTAAATAAGTCTATTATTTTGATGTTAGTAATAGACATATCACAACCTCTTCACACAATGATCCTTATATTAATGATCCTTAATTAAATTTTCTGATCATTTCGTCTGCCTTATTCTTAGTACCCATAATTTTTACTCACTATAATTTTCTTCTATAAATCTATATCTCATCCACTCTAATTAAATCCTTGATTATCTCTTAAGACACGATAATCCTATTGCTCTCTTCTGATAAAGCACTACAGAAGAAAAGTAGAGCATGATAAATAGGACAAATCGAACATGATGTCTCTTATGATAATCAAGATCTCTCTAAACATAAATGCTATTACTAAAGTTATTCCAGATTAAGTCTTTCCTAAGACTAATCTATAATATGGAATAATCACAAAAACTCCTAAGACGCATGCCTTCATTTAAAATTCTGAACTATAAAGCTAAGTGGTATATGTGAATACATAATAATGTACAATACCATGACCCATAAAGTTAAGGGCTTACGCATGGAAATAAGTACATTTTCCAGTACATTACATACTAAGATTTTCACTTGTACAATTTGATGCCTTATAAATCAACTATAACACTCAAAAGTACCAAAGTATAATGAGTGTGTTGATAAGCAACATATGTACAAAAGAAATAAAAGTTTGAAGCTGGAAAATAAGTTGTTACTCACCTTACAACCACTAAAACTTTAAAAGAGGATTGTTCTAAGGTCCATAGACAAAATACAAATACAAAGTCCCAACTCTAAGGTTCTTCAAGGGAAAATCTCATTGCGTAATTATGCCATTAGACTAGGCATAAGCAACGAGACTATCCATTACTCTAAAGAACAGTTGGATAAGTTAATTATGTAGTCATTTCCTAATGATATTTAAGTCTGATAATTTTTAATATTCCAATTAACACATGATTAGTTGACTCTAGTTCCATACGTTTCCTTACCAGAACTCGACAAATAACTAACATGAGAGTTAGTGACAAAATAAATTGTTAAGGCTATAAGAACTATAATAAGCAGTCTTCTAACAACGCCTTTCGATACCTTATATATTCTGAAGATTAATCAGAATATAGTATCATAATTAAGCAAAGTTATGAAGGTTGTGAGGTTTACATAGTCAACATAAAGTCACACTTACCTTAAACTCTCATCTTATTTGTTCTAAATATCTGGATTGAAACATTACTAAGATGGAACTAGGTGATACCTTACACTTTCACAACTTTTGTCATCATGCAAATGAGAATTTGACAAAAGGAAAATGAGACTTATAATTGTATCCATTATAACCGAAATTCATGAGAAATCATGACATGGTTAATGAGGATGATTTTTCATCTAATCTCATTCTAAGTGATTTTAAATCATGTTGTTAAAGCCCTAAATATAATTTTACTTAAGGAATAAGTATGGGTCCATCATAAGTCATTTGTTGACATTCTTGGAACTTATTCCAAATGGAATATTCAGACATAATTCATTTATCAATTAAAGACTATCTACTTGTATCTAAATTTTGTCGTATATGGCCCACGGTCTTAGAAGAAATCTATTAATATATATACTTAATAAGATTTCTATTAAATATGTCCCTAAAGTTTCTTGTGATGTCTGGACATTAAAGAAATCAAATAAAGTCTAACGTATATGTGATAGGTTCCCACGTCACGTAGCTCATTGAAACTTCTCTTGTAGCATTCTAAAGATATTAAAAGATCAGTGGGAGCATTAAGTGTTTTAAAACAACTTGCAATAGTTGCAAGAGGCGGGGGAGTGAAAACTTCATATTACTTCAATTTACACCTCTTGTACAAGACACTGCTCCATCTCAACACTGTTATATCAAAACTTGTCTCTTTAAAATTTAATGCTACTCTTACAAAAGTTTCATTGTTGCCTAATTGTGGGCGCACTTAGATTTCTTACCTAAACTAACATAATCCTCAACAAGAGAAATCACAACGACTAACGTCATTAATTTGTTTTCTCTATTAGAATCTGTTGGTCGTTAAATATTGACCCTAAGCATGCTGAGTTCCTAAAGATTTCTAAGGTCAGTGGGAGCAGTTAAAGTCCTTATCATGACTTGCAAGGAATACAAGAGGCGGGGGGAAGAGTGTCATTAAATTTCACTCTGAATTTAACTCCGATTACACCTCTTGTACACCATACTGCACCAACTCTTACAAACTTAGAATGAAAATGATAGCAATCTAACCAAGAGCTAATCCATAAAACTGAAACTTCTAATGAACCCAATCTTCAACTCAGGAGGTCATCTAGGTTTAAAAACCTACTAACTTTGATGATTACACAACCTCCCTAATTGAAGTTGAAATGGATTTTGGAAATGTTTGCTGATCCTATCTCTTCAAATTAAGCCATTAGCGTCAATTAATCTTCTGAATGGAATAAAACAGTTTTCTAGTAAAACTGATTTTATGTGTTCGTATAACGTTTGGGATTTGATTGAATTACCTAAGAGTGTTCATAACTAAACCAAATCCTGATATAAGCGTTAAGACACGAAGAGGCATGATTGATTGTCAGAGGCTATACTTAGGAAGAGATAAATTATCAAAGTTTTCTTTGAGTATCATCACTGTTCTAGTAGCTTATAATGGTTTAAGGCTACATTAGAAGAACATTAAAAACAATTTTCCCTAACAAACTGGCTGACACATTTACATGTTCATAAAACAACCTGTAAGTTCTAAACTGAAGGTTAAGGAACACTTTGTTTGCAAGTCAATAAAATCCATGTATGGGTTAATGCAAACATCATAATGTGATGAAAAGCTAACGTAATTATTTTCATCAAGAATCAAGTGGATTAATGTACCTACCTCAAGATGAGTGGGAGCAACTAAAATAAACTTGTCTATATAGATGACATTCTTTTGACAAGTATATGTTACATAAGTCAAAGCATTGTTAACACAAACTTTGATATAATAGATCTCAGAGATATCTCTTATGTATTAGATATCATAACATGCTGAGATAGACCCAATGGGATATTAGTTTCGTTCCATAAGTTTAACATTAAATGGGTCCTTACATGTGTAACAAACAATACTGCCCTCCTTTAGAGGATAATAGGGTATGTGAGGTTATTTCTTTACGCTTCATTAATTAGAAGCCTTATGTAAATTCAAGTCTATACTCGTTTAGATATTACTCACATTGCAACACACTAGATATGTCTAGATTAATGTGAAGCTGTAGGATCGCGTGCTGACCCGAACGAGTCAATCGGAGGCGTTCTAATCCGTTTCAGGTGCGGAATAACAAGAAACGGACATGAAAAACAGCTTGTTATACTAAATCTTGCCTTGTATATTGATTTCACACTGATTACAAGTCAAACGGCACTTCGGCAGCAATTCGGTACCGGAAGTAAGAAAGATTACAACTGATTTCGCTCAAACAACTATATATAGGGACATGATTTAGCTCCAGTGTACACTGGTCCATAAAAGCGAAATCAGATAAGTCCAAATAAGCGAAATCAGACTATAATAACCCTATGAGCGAAATCAGCATTTAACTATTTTGTCGTTTTGTAAATACAACATTCTGAATTGCAAATGTATGATGTTTTCACGTGATAAAGCAATATGATGATGTCATATGTATGATGTCATCATTAATAATGATGACATCATCCTTGTTCCGAACCGCAACGAACTCGAGACTCGATATAAGACGAAGACGACAGATGAATGCACTAACAGACTCCCCCTCAGATGTTGACAAGTCTTAAGTGTCGAGTCTTTTCAATCTTCAGTCTTTATCAGTCTTTGGGCTTCCTTCAGGATCTCTATCTGGCTTTATCCTATCTCCAATTCTCTTTCAGAATCTCTGGCTCTATCATGTATCTTCAGACTCTCTTTCTCTAATAGACTCCCCCTCAACTTGTACTGGGATCGTAGTCTGACTTTCACAGATTCAGGTATCGTAACCTGATTCACCTGCATATTCTCTACCCAAAACATAAGTTTCATAAAAGATAAGATATAACAAATTTAGAAACTTCACTAAACTCTTGAAGATACAACCCTGAATAGAAAGATTTATCATGACAATTTCTGATGAACCACATGAATATATATCATATCCATTTCTCACAACTTCAAACAAACTTTCCCAAACCTGTTCGTCATGTTTAGCACTCGGAATTTTGAAAATTAGCTTTTCAACATCAGTCGTCTAAAATCTTTTTTGAATTTTCAAAATTTATGCTAAAACACACCGAAAATCTTTTTGGATTTTTGAAATAACCGAAATGAAATGCAGAAATGAAATATTTACATACAATATTTTTGTGAGTTTGCGTAAGAGGATCATATCAGTTTTTGAGACAAATCACTAACACTGTTAAGCTTTATACATTTTAAGTTCTAAATGATTCACTTAGATTGTCAGTATACTGATCCACTTAAATTTTCACACAAAGTTCAACTGATCCGAGATACGATATTAATGTTTTAAACACTTAAACTTAATCGCGTGTCCCACCTCAGAATATACTCCCGTATCCAGATCCCAATATTCAGTCTTACAGGTGAGTATACCTAGATGATATCTGTAAGGGGTTAAATTGCGAAACCGTGAGAGCTCATGTCGATACTTCCGTATACGCAGAGAGATGACGGCTTCGACTTTTGGTGGGTCCCCTTTAGAGGATCTTTTTTACAATAGCATTAATTAGCAATTTTATTGTCTATTTTTGCTGAGGGCGGCGCTATATTTCAAGCAAGCAGAAAGTATTCTCCGGGGACTAGGCCATTGCTTCCGCAAAATCAGAAGTCCCGGGATAATACCCCAGATATCACTAAGCATAAAGACCTAGTATCTCAGAAAGAGGGGTCTTTCAAACAAGATTTCGGGGGTTACCCATATATCCGAGAGATGTTACCCACGAATTAAGCAAGTTTGAATTTAGGTTTATATCTCGACACAATCTACTAAATGTGCAAAAACCTACTGGCATATCATCAGTGAGACCGTTTATCACTATTTAACTTTCCATTTCTTTAGCATGCTGTGATCGTCTACTGATGTACTATCACTTCCTCTTTTATACAACAAAACTCATTTTTGATTTTATCATGTTTTTTACTTTTTCAAATTTTCTAATGTTTTTGGATTTTCTGAAAATTTTTACTCCCCCTAAAATGCAAACACATTTTAGGAAATTTGAAAACAAACTATACAATAAAGTGACAACCGATATCAAATCGCTTCAAATCGCCATCCACTTGACATAAACAATTAGAACTCCCCCTTACAACAAACTATTTTCCCATTGTGATTTCAAAACACTTAAGTTTGTTTTAATCAAATGGTTTTTCCGGAAAATTTGTTTTGTTGATTTTCAAACCATTTGTAGGTTAGGGGTTCATCACATTGTTCATCACTTGTAAGTATGGTCCAATCAAGTTCAACTTAATGACCTTGATTAACCACTTGTCAGTGAAAACCTTCAACAACCACTAGCAGGTTCACTTAACAATCATAACCACTTGCACAACAAAATATAACAATTGAAAGATATCACCTGTAGTTTACCAACTGTACCACTTGTATGATCATTTGCTAAGAAAAATGCCAATTCCTGCTCCACTCTTACCAACCTGGGAGCTCCGGCAAGTCAGGAATTTATGGTGAAAAAGCTGTCACCCAAGCCTGACCTGCCTTGGGTGATTTTGGCGGCAAACATCTGTCCCACCAACATTTTGATTTGTAAAACTCTTTTGCACTTTTAACCTTCCCATCAACCATCTTCCCGAAAATATGTTTGACTTTCCCATTGAAAGCCTTCTCAACATCAAATTCTCCCTTATCAGCGAAGAATTGATTTGAGATCTCTACCTTTCCCACTTTCTTCATCAAATTTTCTTTTGACAATGACGGAAAGTTTTCCTCGTTCATCTCAGGAACGGAATTATCAACCTTTTTATCAACCAAAGACTCCTCTGATTTTATGGAATCAGATTCGTTGTCAGAATTACCCTCAGATTTAACCACCCACTTTTGTTTACTCAAATCACCTCTTCTTTTGTAAAACCGTTTTGAACTTTCTCCTTCCTCAGAAGTAGAATTTTCAAACTTTTTAACATCTTTCACAGATTGTTCTTTCTTATCAACACAAGTTTTTCTCAAAACAGAGTTAGAAGAAACTTCCTGTTTTTTGTAGTTGGTCTTGGGGCAATTCCAAGCTATATGTCCAACTTCTTGGCATTTGAAACAGGTTCTTCTGTCAACTCTTTCAGCAAACCTTCTCACATTCTTCTTCACTTCAGCAAGAAACTCTTGATTCGACTGCTTCCAGAACGGTTTCTTCTGTTCATCCTCTGAACTTCCTCCTGAAACAAATTTTGTTTTTGGTTTATAAGTTTTCTGATTTTTATAATTTTCTGGAGGAATAAAACCAAGACCTTTCTTTCTGAAATTACCGTTGTAGTTTGGTTTCTTTCGATAACCAGAACCATAACTGTAACCCTTTTTCTTGTTCAATCTCTGTTGAACTCTTGAAGTGTACTTTTTAGGTTTTTCATGAAGATTTAAATCTTTTATTTCAGAAATATTAATTTCTGTTAATTTGAAAACCTGTTTGATCATTTCAGTTTTTACACTTCTTATTGGAAATTCCTCAACAAAATATAATTTGTCTGAATCAAACAAAGTATAAGCCACTTTGATTGACCCGTCATTCAAATTAGATTTTGATAACAGGAATTCTCTATTGTAAACCCTGTTAACCGGTGAACTTGGACTCTTTTCTGATGAACTCGGACTATCAGACTCAGACTCCAGTTTTGACTCTTCATCCATATCTAACACCTGATCGACCACTTTCTTTAACAACTCGGACTCATGATCAGTGTCAGACATTGTGAATGTAACATCAATATTGTCTGGTAATTCATCAATGATTTCAGACTTTAACTTGATGTTGACTGCCTTTTTTAGACGCTCCTCATTAGGATTCCTGGGAGAATAAGTTTCATGGATCGGGGGCGGACATTTGTTATACTTGACACTTGGTTTCTTACCAGTATCAGTATCTTCAGACTTTTTTCCATGAACGCTTCCAGACCTGCAACAGTAGGATAAACACGATCAATCAGATAATCACATATAGTATAACTCAACAGTAATCGTTTAATCCTTTCACTTTCAATCTTTTCAAGCTCCACTTCTTTCTTCAGCTTAGCACAGTCTTCAATATATTCATTGATAACACTCTGCTTTGTCATTAATGTTGCGCTCATTTTGTCATTTGCTTTTTCAATTTCTGCATTTGTCCTTTTCGGACCGTCAACTGTCCTATTCAATACGTCGTATGACTCTTTCACATATTTTACATCAGACAGTAAATCTTCTTTAATCTTCTCTAAATCAGCAATCTTTTTATCTTTTTCTTCACAAACTTTGCAAGACTCTGAACATTTCTCACAAGGCTTAGTAACTTCAACTACCTTTTCAACTATTTTTTCGACTTCGACAGTCTTTTCAACTTCAACAAGTTTCTCGACCTCAACAATCTTTTCTATTTCAACAATCTTCTCAACTTCTACTATCTTTTCAACTATTTTCTCAACTTCAACGATCTTTTCTACTTCGATAATTTTCTCAACTACTTTCTCAGTCACTGGATCAACATTTGCTTCTCCAGCTTCTGTCTTTGTCTTTTCATCAGCTAGCCTTCTTGCTGCTTCCAGCTCTTTCTTCAATCTGGCAATCTTCTTCTGATTCAGCATTTCCATTTTATCTGCAAAAAACAAATTAAAACTGTCAGGATCAATGCCTTTTCTAGTTCTGTTGAGATGTTCTTCCTCATCATCAGTATCTACATAGCTTCCAAGATCTGGAAAAATTGGAATTCTTTTCTCACTAGTCTCATTTTCACACTGAATTCTTGCAACACAAGCTGAACTAGGTATGTATTTGTCCCAACTAAATCCCTGTGCAACAACCTCATCACTTTGATCTAATATCCCAAAATAAGCTTTCCTATTAGCTTCTTCAATCATTTTCCCATGAGCAGTTTGCGGTTCCTTTTGTTGGGATTGTTGACCGATCTGATGAAAGATTGATTTCTGATAATAATTGCTCTTTTCTTGACTTCCAGTTGACTCTTGGTTTTTACACTCCCGTTTAAAGTGACCTTTTCCTTTACAACGGAAACAGGTAACTTTCGATTTGTCAAAACCCAACTGAGAGGTAGCCATTCCTCGAAATTCATCTCTACCAGTAATTTCTTGAAACTTTTCAGCTCTTCTCCAAGCACTCGCTAAGCACCATTTGATATCCATCAATTCAAGTTCTTCAGCATCAATTTGGTCGTAATCTTCTTTGGTAAGCATCGGATTCCCAATCTTCCCACCCATCAAACTTTCGTAAGATTCTAACATAGCAACCAGTGATGCCATGTGTTGCTTGGCAACTTCCGGAGACAGATTCTGGCCATTTTGAATGTTTACAGTAACATTGCACTGAAGATTTGTTGAGTTTTGTCGTTGAGAACTTGATGTTGTGCTGTTCGGATCAAAACTTGAGAATGATGAAGAAAATCCACCACTTTGAGTCACATTACTACTCTTTGTTCCAGACGAACTATCAGCACTATAACCAGTTTGAATCTTTGGGCTAGGACTGGGGGTAGCCTCAAACTTCTTCCCTCGGTAGTACAGACTGACATCTTGTTTAGTATTTGGATTTGTCATGATAGCGGTTTTCTGAATATCCAGCTCCTGCTCTTCAATCTTTTGAATGAATTGTGCCATATTCATATTCTGAGACTTTCTTGTGTGTTTTAAATTCATCAAATAAGTTCCCCATTTTTGTTGTGGTAGAGCTTCAGCTAATTTATCGACCCACTCATCATCATCTTTTTCAATGTTAAATCTTTTCATTTCTAAGACTAGATGACAATATCTATCAATGGTATTCTTTGTAGTTTCATTGTCGAAAGCTGAAAACATATCAAACGACTTCTTCAATAACGCCTTTTTGTTTTTAATCATATATGCGCTTCCTTTGAATTTCTGAATTAATGCTTCCCAAATTGACTTAGATGTATTACCATGTTGAAGCAAAACAAATATATCTTCTATAATTGCCTGTTGAAGAATACTGATCATCATTTTCTCACTAGTATACTTCAATTTGTCAACTTCCGTAAAGTCACTGAAACCCTTTTCCAGTCCACGTTCGTTTTTCGGTTTCTCATAATCTTTCTCCAACGAACACCAAGCATCGAATCTGTAAGCTTGAACCCAGTTCTCGAATCAGTTTTTCCAACCCTGAAAATCCTCAATATACATCAACTTTGGCGGTTTTTGATGAGTTCCCGTTTCATTTTCACTGTATAAATTCTCTGCAGCAGTAACGGGAGCGACTGGTGTGGCAAACGCGTTGTAGAATTCCTCTTCCATGTCTTCAAAAAATTTGATATACTTTGGCGAAACACCTGATGTATTCAAAAGCGAAACCACTGATACTTTGACACTGAAGCGAAACCTTATAATGGTCAAATAAGCGAAACCTCTGATTTGGTGACACAAGAGCGAAATATGATGGTCAAAAGAGCGAAACCCCTGATATTGGTGACTATGAGCGAAATCAGAGTGTCCAAATAAGCGAAATCACAAAGTGTTCGTATAAGCGAAACCTAATCCAAAGGTGATTTGGTCCATTTTTAGTCCAAATTTCAGTCCGAAACTTTCCAGGGTTTGTTAATGTCCAATTTCAAACAATCTGTGAAAATTTGGTCCGATTCTAACCGTGAAATCTTCCCGAACTGATGAAAGAAGGTGTAGAAGTTAGAAATAGAGATGAAAACAAGCTGATATATGCAGAAATCCTCGTCCTGAGCTCTGATACCACTTGTAGGATCGCGTGCTGACCCGAACGAGTCAATCGGAGGCGTTCTAATCCGTTTCAGGTGCGGAATAACAAGAAACGGACTTGAAAAACAGCTTGTTATACTAAATCTTGCCTTGTATATTGATTTCACACTGATTACAAGTCAAACGGCACTTCGGCAGCAATTCGGTACCGGAAGTAAGAAAGATTACAACTGATTTCGCTCAAACAACTATATATAGGGACATAATTTCGCTCCAGTGTACACTGGTCCATAAAAGCGAAATCAGATAAGTCCAAATAAGCTTAATCAGACTATAATAACCCTATGAGCGAAATCAGCATTTAACTATTTTGTCGTTTTGTAAATACAACATTCTGAATTGCAAATGTATGATGTTTTCATGTGATAAAGCAATATGATGATGTCATATGTATGATGTCATCATTAATAATGATGACATCATCCTTGTTCCGAACCGCAACGAACTCGAGACTCGATATAAGACAAAGACGACAGATGAATGCACTAACAGAAGCATCTAATGGAGTATTACAATATCTTTAAAAGAAACGAGAAGCTATAATTTGAAGAAGAAGTGAGAATTAAAACCGGTTTATTACTCCAACTTTGAGATATTCAAAGATGACAAGATGTAATTTCGGGTATATCTTTATGTCAGCAGACAAAACCTATTTCATGGAGGAGTCATAATGCACTGATATTAACAACCTAAGTTATAACGACATAATATAGTCACTAAATGTTGTTGGAAATTTATCAGTGGACTCATAAGTTTCTTAACTCCATATAATTAACGTTTTGAAGACTTAGTGTGATAAAGTCAGCTACCATGACTCCTTGAACAGTAACAGTTCAAGAGGTGCTGCATTAAATTTCGATACGCAATTAATTATTCGTTTATGAACGAATTGAGGAAACTAAGTTTTGTATCGAATACATTCATGATATGCTTAAGGATCCTATAACTGAAGGGCTATTACCCATAAGTCTTATTAAGAGAGCTCATAGACGGGTATAAATTAATGGCCATGCGCAATTGCATATCGTACTATGAATGACTAAGTATTAGTTAATTTTCCTCATCAGTTTGATTTTGTACGTCTCTAAGAATATGTCAAGTCGACATAATGGCATATAGACAAATAAAGTTACAAATCAAACAAAGGGCTTATGCATATTTTGATCATAACGATTAGGTTTTAAATTAAGGCTATATTATGATTAATGGGGGTCCTGAGTCGCATAATGATTCAACGACTGTATTTCTCTGCTATAGTACTTGTTTAAGGCTAAAATGAGTGTTAACTCCTGATCAGGCTTATCTAATACTCATAGTAAATGATTACTCGGCTAAGTGGGAGAATGTAAGATTAAATGTATTATGATTTAATATTTTATCTAGTAGCCATTATAATCATTTACATTATATGGATCAAAATATATAACAACCTGTTAAATAATTAGTTGGTAATTGTTGATGGACCATATTACCCTTATTAACTAATTAGGTTTCCTCCTGGGTGCTTATATAAGGAGACTTATGTAGAGGTTAAAGGGTTACACAGTTAGACAATTACAAAAAAACCTAATAACACATAACATCAATATCGCCTCTCTCTCTCAACCGAATTCCCTATTCGGTTCTCATCATCACCATCATCAGTTAGCACCCTAAGGAGGAAGCAGATCAAGCTGACAATCATGTCAAACACTGTTGCTGCGTCTCCATCTGGATTCTCTGCTGGCCTGTGCTGATGCAATCAAAGGTATGTTTTCATGTTTTCCATTATGTTCAAACAGAACTGTCCAACACTAAACCTTGTTTGATTGTTTTTAAAACCATGTTTAGCGGCTAAACACCTTTAACTACCTAGGCTAATGACAAGTGTTTAATAAAGTTTGGATTTTTATTCGTTTATGACGTTGGTTATGGGTTTTCTTGAATAGTAAACGACTTTGGATTCTTGATTTGGTGTATATGTGTGCTTGATATTGTTTGAATACTGATTATTGCTTCGTATGATTCTTGGTGACGGTCTTTATCACATAATAGGGTCATGCTAGGGTTCTAGATTTAGGTGAGTGTCTATATCACATAATAAATCTCTAACTCTTTAAGGTGAAATTACGTAACTAGCCTTAGAAGTAATATTCGGTAATCTTATAAAATCAAGTGTTCTACTAATCTTGTCTCTGTAAGGCTCGAGGTTATTAATAGGTCTCGGTTTGGTATATAGCTAGGATTAGGTTGTAACACCCCGTGTTTCTGAAGTCAAAGTCAAGGTCAAAGTCAACGACCAATTTCGCAACTTGACTTGTAGTGGATTTCTTTTATGTGTTTATTTTAGTTGTATTATGTGGAGTAAGCGTCAAAAATTACAATAATCGACGTGTGTTATTCGCTATTTAATCAACGTACGACTGTAAACTATAGGAAGTAACAATGCGATAAAGCCAACTAAACACAAATCGAACCAATTTAATCAAAGCCGAATGGCAATCGAACTCGTAACTCGAATTACGCTTTATTGTTATACGTGTGTGTGTGCCTTACGTGTTACTTGTGCATGTTTAAATTATGTTATGTGTGGTATTCAATCGAAACGCAATCAAAACTCAAACGCAATCGAAATGGTATGATAATTAGTGGAGGAAAGATAGTGCGAGATATGAGTAGTTGGGATTAAAAGTAATTTGACTAGGAAACTCGAATCACATTGCAACGATCGCAATCGAAATCGAAACGGCAAAACTCGTCTCGCCGAGCACTCGAACCAGGTGCCAGCCGACCGAACAGCCACCCGGCCGGACTGCCACCCGAGTGAGGTGCCATCCGACCGAGGAGCCACTCGGCCGGGCTGCTACCCGGGAGAGATGCCATCCGACCGACTCGCCCCTTTCCACTTTGGGAATCCTATAAATACCCCCTGTCACTTTCATTCTTTCCACTTTTGGCAAGTGACGTCCGACCAGCTCGTGTTCCTCGCTTTTTCTCTGATTTCTCTCAATTTGTAACGCCCCAAAAATCTGAATGTTAATATTTGTCGTATGTTCTTATGTGACACGTCATGAAATAAATAACTAGGCTATTTAACCTAGTTAAGGGTACGGTCAAAAGTATTAAATGATGAAGGTAGTGTCAGTTATGTTTTAAAGGCAAAACCCGAGGGGCTAAAGTGGAACTAATGAAAGTTGGGTTATTAAAAGAAAAAGATCACACACACACACACACACACACATTTTTCGTGTGTGTTCTGGATAGATCGATCAGGGGCTCTCAAGAGCCCCAAAACCCTAGTTCTTCAAAAGCTTCAATTTGAAGAATGAATCAAGGCCCAAATTCACAACCAAGCATGGATAAATGATCACCATCACGAGGGGATCATAAGGTATGTTTTAAATCTAAAATTTCTGATCATGTGTGAAGTGGGTTATGCTCAAATCCGTGAGTTAGTATGAAATTGATCATGTATAAGGGTTAGAATCATCGTATAGAACACGGGTTACGGATGGTTTGTGTTAATTTAATGATTAGAGGTGAAACCCGTTAGTTAGGGTGAAGGTGATGACTAGAATCACCACCTATGTTAATATCTTGTTGAAAGATTGATGTATTATGTGGGTATGATGAACTCTTGTTAGATGAATTAGGAGAAATATGATGATGTTATGTTTGATGTTAATTTGGAAATGATACATGATGATTAGTATTAGGAATTGATGGGTTATGAATGAGTTTAGAAGATTTATGCATGAATTAGTTGTAAGTTATGCTTAAAAGGTAGGACGTACATCAAGTGTATGATAAAATGAATATAGTGTTGTCCGTATGGTCGATTACGATGTTACGGGTATATGTTGATAAGTCGATAGTTAAATATGGTTAATAGTTGACTTTCGAAAGTCAACTAAGTGTAAGAAACATGATTTGACTCGTTGTCGTAAAGGTAGGTTTATGGGAAGTCGTATGGTACATGTTATAGCAATCCGTGTTAAATGTAATGACATGATGAGTTACATGAGTTTAAAGGTACACGGATATGATTATATGAGTTATGTTTGTTAGAAATGACTAATGAAAGTTAAGTGTGAAATATGCGATTGATATGATTGTTAACATGTACGAATGCATATGCTAATAAGAGCGTGATTTTGATGAAAAGAGAGTATAGGAATCACGTCGAGACGAGCTCAAGCAGGAGGTGTTAACGGGTCAAGAAGAGGCAAGGAATCGGATACGAGCACGGACGCATAAGGTAAGTGATTTCTGTAATCACTTCTTAGTTCGATTAAGTAATAAGGTGTTTTAATTAATTAAACATGATGGTCGAGGTCAAAAATGTGTTAAAGTCCTTCGTCGAAAATGATGGGATGAAAGTTGACCAAAATGCCCTTGATGGGTATTTTGGGGTAAACGATCTTAAAAGTAGTTTAGAAACAAGTTATTCGATTAGTGTAATGTTTTGGACAAGTATGGAAGTGGGGATGATGGTTTGGTTAGTCATAGACCAATTAATGCGCGAATACCCTTAACGGGTCAAAATAAGCATATGAACGATAATGTGTTAAGAGGATGCAAGATATCCAAGAATTTAGTAATTTATGATAGATGTCACTGATATTGTTAGATTTATAAGAGGTTATGGTAAAATAACCAAGTTATGTTGATGAATGCATGAACGGGTCAAAGTTTGGTAAAAGGG
Source organism: Helianthus tuberosus (assembly GCA_030545235.1). Taxonomy (NCBI): domain Eukaryota; kingdom Viridiplantae; phylum Streptophyta; class Magnoliopsida; order Asterales; family Asteraceae; genus Helianthus; species Helianthus tuberosus. The sequence continues at coordinate 48,596,489 of CM060387.1, read as the reverse complement.
TAATAAGCCGAAGAGTTAGAAGTCTGAAATTTTATTATGTTGGATGTTGGTTTTTAACTCCACTAGGTGGAGGATTTAATTACGGACGCGTAGGAAAAAGATTCGGGTAAAACGGATAAAAAACGAGAGAGTTATGCTCGTTTCCGTGAAACGGGATCGCGCTGGGAATATGCAGCAAGTTGCTGCAAGGTTTCTGTGAAAACATGGGCCTAGCATGACGCCAAGGGCCTTGGCGTCACGCGAGCCCCCCTGGTTGTCGAAAGTTGCTCGTTTGCTCAGTTTTGGCTTGGAAACTCGTTTAAACGCGTTTTAAGTTGCGTATGACTAATTTAACTCATGTTTTGTGACCATTAGGGTAAGCGTACGTGTGGATAGGTATGTATGGATGTTGTATATCTCTATACACGTATGTAGAAGTGTATGTAAGCGTGTATGCACGAATGTATGTAAGATTATAGTGTGTAAGCGAGTACATAAGGATATATGAAGACGTATATGAGTAGGCAAGTATGAGTCGGGTATATTGCAATGGGTGATTGAAAATATAAATGTAGGTATGTATGTAGGTATATACGTATGTATGTTGTATAAGTATAAGTGTATGTATGTAAGGGTGTATGTAGATAGTATGTATATGTAGTCAAGTGAGTATGTACGAAGGTATGCATGTATGTAAGTTGTGAGAAGGTATGTAATAAGTATGTACGTATGTATGTAAGTATGTATGTATGTATGTATGTATGTATGTAGGTATGTATGTATGTAGGTATGTAAGTATGTATGTAAGTATGTATGTATGTATGTATGTATGTATGTATGAATGGATGTATTTAGGTATGCACGTACGTAGGTACGTACGTATGTATGTAGGTACATAGGTATGTATGTTGCTATGTGTGATCGTAAGTGTATATATAAGTTGTATGAAAGTATGTACGCATGCATTCAATGAAATTGAGTACTAACGACAATAACAGCGTGCCTGGTGATGAAGTGTAACGCAGGAATACCAAGGAAGTCTCACTACGGATCGTATGATCAGAGGGAAAGCCGGGATGTAAAGAGTTAATGAAATGAAAAGTAAACGTGAACAAATCTTGTATGCTTATGATACGTACTAACGTTATGAATTTTATGTGGTGAGCGCAGGTAGTACAAGCCATGCGGATTGCTAAGGAATAGAGATCGAAGATCGAGTCGCAAGACAGATTGTACGGGAATGTTTAAATATGTAATTTAGTGTTGATAAGTTATGTTCTTATATTATAAAATGAATTTTTAGAATGTCAAGATGTATGTCATGAAAGAAATTTTAAGACTCGAAATTCCGCTGCGTCGTTTTAAGGTTAAACGTGTTAGGGTCTTACACAATTCCGGTAAGATCTCGTCCTAACTCTTGTAATTCCTTAATCTACACACACTCCTACACCTTTCTATCTTTTAAATCTTAATTTTTAACCATGAAATCACTAGATTCGAGGTGTTCTAGGATGATGTCATCATGTGTTCTTAGGAAATTCATGTTTTGGCTGCAATCCATCAAGAACAACTTGAATCTGAACGATTTCCACAGGATTAATCAATGTTTTCATATAAATCTAAGTGCTTCCAAGTATAAAAGAGTTGAAAGGAGTGTCCATTCTAACTTTTCACATCTTTTACACTCAATACGCTCAAAACCGGTGTAATCGGAACTATTACTGGTCGTCTACTCGTTCATAGTGATGTATCAGTACTAGATCCAAGTTCCATCTGTAGGCTAGTGATTTCGGGTTTGGACATGAAAAATCGTCTCGGACCGTGCACCGTCGGTCTAGGGTGATTCCTACTCGGTCAGGTCATAGGGACGAGATGGGGTTCCCAGTCATCACAACGTCTCTCTCAAGTTACAACACTTCAAGCAAGATCAAGAAACAACGCGAACAGACAGTTGGAACGAGTCGCTGACCGACCGGACTGCTGTCCGACCGGGTTGCCATTCGCTCGACCTGCCGTCCGCTCGGGTTGCATCTTGATTCAAAACTTAGACAATTTCAAACATGTTCAATAACAGAGTTGCCACCCGACCGGATGGACATCCGACCGAGTGACCACCCTGCTGTGAGCTTGTTCTCACCGAGGAACCACGCCATTCGAGTCACCGACCGATCGGACGACAGTCCGATCGACCGACCTGAAAGGTAGAGATACTTCAATGTTTTGAAAATGCTACGACGAAAACTTCAAAAGTCAAGCCATCATACACAAACACATCCATCTCATAGGAAGAAACAATCCACTCGAATAGTCATCCGACCGAACTACCGTCCAACCGGATAACCATCCGAACGGATTGTCATCCGCACGAACTGGCCGTCCGATCGGATTACCATCCGACCGAACTGCTGTCCGAGCCACTTACACCTTGCATCGTTTTACGCGTCGCTTACCTTTATGCTATCGTCCTGATCAGGCTAACCCTACTCTTTAGCGCTCCCTTCAATCCATTAATCGCTGTGAGTATACTCGAACCCTTTTTGCTTTACACACTTTTGGGTGTTACATACGTTACAATATTCAAATCACATCGAATACACTACCCAAACTATTTAAACGCTAACCGTTAATGCATGTTATACGTGGCTTAATGAATGATTGTTTGTTATGTTTACACATGGAATGCTGTCTACCTGCCTTAGCAACGATAGTACTATAGTTTGGACTCAGCACCTGTTCGCAGGGGTTGTTAAGGACAATTACTTGCATGGATTACGGTGGTAATCATGTATTGCGAACTGCCTCGGGCAGTCAACCCGCAGTCATTGTTATCGATAGATCTATGTCGATAACTAACGTGCTTCATTTCACTATGCGTACATGCTGGTTATGCGTAAACGAATTCGAACTTTATTATATCTATCAAACTTGTATGCTCACCTTTACACTATGTGTATTGACTTTATTTTAACGTATGTGACAGGTGCTTAGGATGCTTATCTGCTAGGAAGTCGAGGCTAGAATAAGGTCTTAGAGGCCAACAAATAGTTGTCTGTACAAATGAAATCTGAGTCGTCGGAACAGAGCTATTTGCCTAGATTTTGTCTGTAATAATTGTATTATCTTTTAAGACATGTTATGGGACGTGTTACTTTAAATTAATTGGTAATGATAATTGTTATGGAAACTTTTGGACAATCTGTTTCGCTCAGTGCCATGCCCCGATGTTTCCGCCATCGGTTGGGGTGTGACAGATTGGTATCAGAGCCATAACTATAGGGAATTAGGTAAGACTCGACCTAGTCTGGGTCGAAGTCTTAGAGACCTAGTCTATAGTTAGGAACCAACAGACCGACTCGCACATGTCCAGTAGGGATTATGTATGAGCTTACTGCTACTTCTCGCTATCCTCGCCTACGTTACACTATCACTACGCTCGAATTTTCAACTATGAATAAGCGATTAAGTCGAGATTAGGTGTGAAAACGGCAAACTCTCGACCAAATTGCTTGTTCACCTCGCATTTTCATCTACAAATACGAGGATTTTGCGTTGAACCAGGAGTGAAGTCCATACTTTAACGCATAATCCTCATCTATTTTATCAAAACAGGAAAGAAGTTGTTAAGCTCGGGGTGAAACCCTAACCTTGACAACTTGTTTCGACCTTTACTTGGCTTTACAAAACTCTCACCAAAGTCTCGACAGACTCCAACGACCTGAAGTCACGGTATGACTAACGGGATGGGTGCCAAACGCCCAAGAATCGAGGCAAAGGCACAGTCCTGAGGGTCAACATGTGTACAACAAGTCCTTGTGAATAGTTGAACCACTTTGGATAGTCAATGTCTGATAGCCGCAGACAATCTATTTCTCGATTTTATGAGTTTCGATTCTGAGCCCGCGACTGCTGACTCTGATGATTCGTCGATTTTATGTGTTTATACGTGTGTTTATCTGTTACATGTTTAATTTTGGAGACTTACTCGATTCTTTCTCTCACTTCAATCGACACGCACGACTCGCACTGCATTTCTATCTCAAAACGCTGACAAATCGCTAAATTATGGACTACCTTACGCTAAGTTATACGCTTATGATATACTACCCACTATGCTATTCGCGATCGCTATACTCGAACGCGCACGGGCTTTGAATGATAGGTTTCTATATTCTAACTGCCTCTTGTGATTACATGCTTATGTGCTCTACGTGATTATATGATACTATGTTTATGTGAATCTGTGACTATTTGCCTATGTGATTGTGCGTGTTCCTGAGCTATAGTAAGTATTAGACGTGTGAGGTGAGAATCGATTATGACGTGTCTGAGACCTATGGCGATGTCTGATGCAGACAATGTCAACTGGACCATCATCTGGACTACGTCACCCACGACTCTCTCGACAAGAACAAAGAGACAAACGTCTTGCTACTATCATCGCTAAGCAAGTAGCTAAAGCCGTGAGTGAAGTGTACGGAAATGTGAGCAAGTCGTCTCAAGAATCCCGAACCGAAGCTCCCAAAGCTGCACACAAAACTGTCTTCAGTTTCAAACAGTTTAAAGCATGCGGACCAAAGGAATTCACTGGGGAAGAAGGCCCTACGGCATTGTTTCAATGGTTTGACTCCATCGAGGTCACACTACGACAGAGCGGTTACCCCGATGAACTACGCACTCTCAACGCAACTGGCGTCTTCTAGTCCCGCGCCTTAGACTGGTGGACGACTGAGAGGAACAAGCGTGGGAACGATGCAGCCTACGGTCTGTCTTGGGATGAGCTCAAAGAAGTCATGCTAGAAGAATTTTGCCCTCCTCATGAGCGCCAAAAGTTAGAAGATGAATTCTGGCACATAAAGCAGAAGGATGGTGAAAACGCTGCTCTCACTGCTCGCTTCAAGCAGATCAGTATTATCTGTCCCGATCAAGTCAAGACTCCGGAGATCGCAATCAAGAAGTATATCCGAGCCCTGCCTGACTGTGTTACAGATTTCGTGCAAGCGGCCAAGACTACAACGATCGAAGAAACCTACCTACTGGCCGCTGAAATCAACGACAAGCGGATCAAGGCTGGGGTCTGGGATAAAGTTTCAAGGAACCTGCATCAAGCTACCACCGCCGCACCAACTACTGAAACCGCCACCGCATCGAGCAACAAGAGAAAGAACAAAAGAAAGAACAGCTCTAGCAACAAAAACTGTGCGATCACTGCTGCACCGATTCAAGTTGTACCCGCTCAACAGCGTCAAGTAGCGGCGCCTGAGGCAAATGCACCCCTTGCTAAGCGTGCATATACTGGGGCCACACCCGCTTTGCCCTACTTGTACCTACCATCACCCGACTACCATCGCTTGCCGTTTCTGTGCAAACTGCAATATGTATGGTCACTTCACCACCAACTGCCGTGGTCGTCAAACCCAAGCTCCAGCTCCAGCTACTGCTCATCAAGCTCTACTTCCTGCCCCTTAGGGTCAATAAGCTCCTCAGGCACCCGCGGTCAACGCCAGAGTCTGCTTCGCGTGTGGCGATCCTAACCATTTCGCCAACATGTGCCCGGACAGGGTTGTGAAACAAGAGCCCCAGCAGCAGCAGCCTCAGCAACAACAGCAGCAACAACAGCAACAAGCAGCATGTGCTCGAACTTTCAACATCAACGTGCGCCAGGCCCAAGCTGACAACAATGTGGTCAATGGTACGTTCCTCGTGAATGGTATTTATGCTTCATGTCTGTTTGATACTGGTGTCGATAATTGTTTTGTATCGTTTGAGTTCGAAAAGCTCCTTAACCGTAAACGCGGCCATCTCCCCTCGACTTTCGATGTTGAAGTTGCTACCGGAAGAACTGTCACCATTAATTCTGTTCTTCGTGATTGTACTCTCGAGCTCAACAATCACATCTTCCCAATCGACCTTATTCCAATGCAACTCGGAAGTTTTGACGTCATAGTAGGCATGGACTTTCTTCGTGAAAACCACGCTGAAGTTGTGTGCTTCGATAAGATGATTCGATTCTCTCTCGCGAATGGTGACTTATTGTGTGTTTATGACGAAACTGCTTCGAAGGGTCTCAAACTCATGTCATGTATCCAAGCTAGTAAGGATCTCCGAAAGGAATACAGAGCTTTCTTGGCTAACATTGTAGTAGCGGAGAAGGAAAAGAAAGAGAAGAAGGAAGCAAAAGACGTTCCCGTTGTCCGAGAATTTCCTAACGTTTGTCCTGAGGATCTTCCCGGACTACCGCCAAGTCGTGATATCGACTTTCGTATCGACCTCATTCCTAGAGCCAATCCTGTTGCCAAAGCTCCTTACCGACTCGCACCGTCCGAAATGCGTGAACTCTCAAACCAACTTCAGAAATTACTTGAGAAAGGCTTCATTCGCCTGAGCACCTCTCCTTGGGGCGCGCCAGTCCTTTTCGTCAAAAAGAAGGATAGGTCGTTCAGGATGTGCATCGACTATCGGGAATTGAATAAGTTAACTATTAAGAACCGCTATCATCTGCCTCGCATTGACGATTTGTTTGATCAGCTACAAGGCGCTACATGTTTCTCGAAGATCGATCTACGCTCAGGCTATCACCAGCTACGCATTCAACAGGAGGATATACCAAAAACCGCGTTTCGCACTCGATACAGCCACTAAGAATTCGTTGTTATGCCTTTTGGTTTAACCAACGCACCCGCGGTTTTCATGGATCTGATGAATCGCGTGTGTAAACCATATCTCGACCATTTCGTCATCGTGTTCATCGACGATGTCTTGATCTATTCTAAGTCGAAAGCCGAACACGCGCAACATCTACGTTTGGTTCTCGAGCTACTCCAGGGGAATCGACTCTGTGCCAAGTTCTCCAAGTGTGAATTTTGGCTGGAGGAAGTTCAGTTTCTGGGTCACATCGTAAATAGTCAAGGTATTCACGTCGATCCCGCAAAAATCAAAGCTGTTAAGAGCTAGATTACACCCAAGAACCCGTCAAAAGTCCGTTCTTTCCTCGGACTAGCGGGCTATTATCGACAATTCATCGAAGGATTCTCAAAGATCGCTGTGCCGCTTACTGCTCTCATGCATAAAGACAAGCCTTTTATTTGGGGAACCGAACAAGAGTCTGCTTTCCGAACTCTCAAGCACATGCTTTGCAATGCTCCTGTCCTAACTCTACCCGACGGAAACGACGACTTCATTATCTACTGTGATGCTACCAACCTTGGTCTTGGTTGTGTTCTTATGCAGCAGGACAAGGTTATAGCTTATGCATCTCAACAGCTCAAAATCCATGAGAAGAACTATACAACCCACGATCTCGAGCTAGGCGCAGTTGTTTTTGCGTTAAAGATTTGGAGACACTACCTGTATGGTACAATGTGTATGATCTTCACCGATCATAGGAGCCTACAACATATCTTTTATCAGAAAGAACTTAATATGCGTCAACGCCAATGGGTAGAACTTCTCAACGATTGCGACTGTGAGATTCCTTATCATCCAGGCAAGGCAAATGTTGTTGCCGACGCACTCAGCAGACGGAGCTATTTGCTCAGCATACGTGATGTCCAAGCCCAATACGACCTCGAAACCCTCATCCGCGAAGCCCAGCATGCCTGTTTTAATGAACGCACTCTGAAGAAGGAACGAATCTATCACGACGGAGCTCAACTTGTGAACAAGTCGAATGGGATATTCCACTTTCTGGACCAAATTTGGATCCCTAAACGGACCGATTTGCGACAGATTTTGATGGACGAAGCCCATAAATCTCGGTATTCTATTCATCCCGGTGCTGACAAAATGTACTAGGATCTTCGCTACAAGTACTGGTGGCCGGGCATGAAAAGGGATATTGCTCTCTACGTCGGAAAGTGCCTGACTTGTGCAAGAGTCAAGGCTGAACACCAAAGACCCTCTGGCTTACTCGAACAACCGCTAATCCCTATGTGGAAGTGGGAAAGTATAGCTATGGACTTCATAACAAAGCTTTCGCACACGTCATCAGGTCACGACAGCATCTGGGTTATTGTTGACCGTTTGACCAAATCTGCTCACTTTTTGCCAATACGGGAAGCCTACAAGGTAGAACGATTAGCCCAAATCTACACCAACGAGATCATTTGTAATCATGGGACGCCTCGCGACATCATCTCTGACCGTGATGCTCGGTTTACCTCGTGACTGTGGGAAACGTTTCAAACGGCTCTCGGTACATCGCTTAATCTAAGTACCGCATTCCACCCTCAAACCGACGGTCACACTGAAAGAACAATCCGTACTCTTGAAGACATGCTCCGTTCGTGTGTCATAGATTTCGGTGGTAATTGGGATACATACCTGCCATTAGTCGAATTCTCGTATAAATGTCGATCGCCTATTGTATGGCACGAGATCGGTCACTCGCAATTAACCGGTCCTGAGCTATTGCAAGAAACGACTGACAAAGTCCTCCAAATTCGAGACAACTTGTTGAAAGCTCGGAGTGGACAGAAAAGTTACGCCGATAGACGACGCAAGCCCCTTGAATTTGACGTTGGCGACTACGTACTCCTAAAGGTATCACCTTGGAAGGGTGTGGTCAGATTCGGTAAGAAAGGGAAACTAGCGCCTCAATATGTTGGACATTTTAAGATTCTGGAAAGGATCGGAAAAGTTTCCTACAGACTCTAACTACCGGAGGAACTTAGTAACGTCCACCCGACTTTCCACGTGTAGAACCTTCGAAAGTGCCTGGCTGAGCATGATTTAATTGTACCCCTCGATAACCTTCAAGTAAACGAAACACTACACTTCACGGAGAAACCTGTCGAAATCATGGATCGCCAAACCAAGCAGCTCCGATGCTCTCGCATTCCTATTATGAAAGTCAGATGGAAAGGCAAACAAGGCGCAGAGTTCACTTGGGAACTCGAAAGCGACATGAAGGCGAAGTACCCGCAGTTTTTTGTTACGGCTTCAGCCTAATTTCGGGATGAAATTCCCTCAACTAGGGGAGGTTGTAACACCCCATGTTTCTGAAGTCAAAGTCAAAGTCAAAGTCAAAGTCAAAGTCAACGACCGATTTCGCAACTTGACTTGTAGTGAATTTCTTTATTGTGTTTATTTTAGTTGTATTATGTGGAGTAAGTGTCAAAAATTACAATAATCGACGTGTGTTATTCGCTATTTAATCAACGTACGACTGTAAACTATAGGAAGTAACAATGCGATAAAGCCAACTAAACACAAATCAAACCAATTTAATCAAAGCCGAATCACAATCGAACTCGTAACTCGAATTACGCTTTATTGTTATACGTGTGTGTGTGCCTTACGTGTTACTTGTGCATGTTTAAATTATGTTTTGTGTGGTATTCAATCGAAACGCAATCGAAATGGTATGATAATTAGTGGAGGAGAGATAGTGCGAGATATGAGTAGTTGTGATTAAAAGTAATTTGACTAGGAAACTCGAATCACATCGCAGCGATCGTAATCGAAATCAAAACGGCAAAACTCGTCGTGCCGAGCACTCGAACCAGGTGCCAGCCGACCGAACAGCCACCCGGCCGGACTGCCACCCGAGCGAGGTGCCATCTGACCGAGGAGTCACTCTGCCGGGCTGCTACCCGGGCGAGATGCCATCCAACCGACTCGCCCCTTTCCACTTTGGGAATCCTATAAATACCCCTTGTCACTTTCATTTTTTCCACTTTTGGCAAGTGATGTCTGACCAGCTCGTGTTCCTCGCTTTTTCTCTGATTTCTCGCAATTCTGGTAAGATCTCGTCCTAACTCTTGTACTTCCTTAATCTACACACACTCCTACACCCTTCTATCTTTTAAATCTTAACTTTTAACCGTGAAATCACTAGATTCGAGGTGTTCTAGGATGATGTCATCATGTGTTCTTAGGAACTTCATGTTTTAGCTGCAATCCATCAAGAACAACTTGAATCTGAACGATTTCCACAGGATTAATCAATGTTTTCATATAAATCTAAGTGCTTCCAAGTATAAAAGAGTTGAAAGGAGTGTCCATTCTAACTTTTCACATCTTTTACACTCAATACGCTCAAAACCGGTGGAATCGGAACTACTACTGATCGTCTACTCGTTCATAGTGATGCATCCGTACTAGATCCAAGTTCCATCTGTAGGCTAGTGATTTCGGGTTTGGACATGAAAAATCGTCTCGGACCGTGCACCGTCAGTCTAGGGTGATTCCTACTCGGTCAGGTCATAGGGACGACATGGGGTTCCCATTGTTTAAACCAGTCATCACAACGTCTCTCTCAAGTTACAACACTTCAATCAAGATCAAGAAACAACGTGAACAGACAGTTGGAACGAGTCGCTGACCGACCAGACTGCTGTCTGACCGGGTTGCCATCCGCTCGACCTGTCGTCCGCTCGGGTTGCATCTTGATTCAAAACTCAGACAATTTCCAACATGTTCAATAACAGAGTTGCCACCCGACCGGATGGACATCCGAACGAGTGACCACCCTGCTGTGAACTTGTTCTCACTGAGGAACCTCGCCATTCGATTCGCCGACCGATCGGACGACCGTCCGTCCGACCGACCGACCTGAAAGGTAGAGATACTTCAATGTTTTGAAAATGCTACGACGAAAACTTCAAAAGTCAAGCCATCATACACAAACACATCCATCTCATAGGAAGAAACAATCCACTCGAATAGTCATCCGACCGGACTACCGTTCGACCGGATAACCATCCGAACGGATTGTCATCCGCACGAACTGGCCGTCCGATCGGATTACCATCCGACCGAACTGCTGTCTGAGCCACTTACACCTTGCATCGTTTTACGCGTCGCTTACCTTTATGCTATTGTCCTGAACAGGCTAACCCTACTCTCTAGCGCTCCCTTCAATCCATTAATCGCTGTGAGTATACTCGAACCCTTTTTGCTTTACGCACTTTTGGGTGTTACATACGTTACGAATATTCAAATCACATCAAACACACTACCCAAACTATTTAAACGTTAACCGTTAATGCATGTTATACATGGCTTAATGAATGCTTGTTTGTTATGTTTACACATGGAATGTTGTCTACCTGCCTTAGCAACGATAGTACTATAGTTTGGACTCAGCACCTGTTCGCAGGGGTTGTTAAGGACAATTACTTGCATGGATTACGGTGGTAATCATGTATTGCGAACTGCCTCAGGCAGTCAACCCACAGTCATTGGTGTCGATAGATCTATGTCGATAACTAACGTGCTTCATTTCACTATGCGTACGTGCTGGTTATGCGTAAACGAATTCGAAATTTATTATATCTATCAAACTTGTATGCTCACCTTTACACTATGTGTATTGACTTTATTTTAACGTATGTGACAGGTGCTTAGGATGCTTATCTGCTAGGAAATCGAGGCTAGAATAAGGTCTTAGAGGCCAACAAATAGTTGTCTGTACAAATGAAATCTGAGTCGTCGGAACAGAGCTATTTGCCTAGATTTTGTCTGTAATAATTGTATTATCTTTTAAGACATGGTATGGGACATGTTACTTTAAATTAATTGGTAATGATAATTGTTATGGAAACTTCTGGACAATCTGTTTCGCTCAGTGTCATGCCCCGATGTTTCCGCCATCGGTTGGGGTGTGACATAGGTTTTGTAAGAAATCGGTCTTAGTTCCCTAATCATTCTCGTGTCTATTAAACCAAGTTAAATCCATAGTTGCCTTAGACTTTCACGCTGTAAGGTAGATTGTCATATTAAGGCACTTTTCAACAAGTTAGAGGACTGTAAGGAAATCTAACAACCGGTAGTCATAACAGCCTTGTAGAGTCTCACAAGTTTCTTCCTGAGAAGGGTCGGGAGGTCTTAGTAGGGATTTCTTAGGGTTTAGCACCAAAAGATCCCAGTTCCATACCACGTTAATTTCGAATAGAAATCCATTCTAAGTTAAACATGCGTCTAGCCTAGGTAGTCTTCATCACCACTGGTTTAAGTCTTCGTCCAAGTTTGCGTTTAGTTACTTTAGCTAATACAGTTTAATATTTATTTGCAAATTTTGGATTTTTAGAAACCCCCCCCCCCCCATCAAATAAACAAATTAGTTAAGTTGTGTCAGTCGTAGTCTAGATAGAGTCTTAGCGTAATTTAATTAAGTCTCGTGGGTTCGATATCCGGACTTACTTAGCTTTACTAGAGTCGATCGGTTCGCTTGCCGGATAGTATTTTAGTCGAGTTTAGAGAGTCTAGAGTATTACTTTGAGTCTAGATTTAGGTTAATTTTAGTTGTTTTTATTAAACTACTTTTAGCACATCAAGTTTTTGGCGCCGTTGCCGGGGACTCTTTGGCGATTGTGTTAATTACTTTGTTTGGACTTGTTTGACATTATACGTGCTATTTGTTCGTTTGTTTGTGTCGTAGGAGTCTAACTGTCCGTATCTTTTATTTATTTATTTATTTATTTATTTTGAGTTTAGTAAATATGTGTGAGATTTGTGAAGGGCCTCATTTCACTATTCATTGTCCAAATTCACCGGGGTACTCTACAGATTATTATGCTAACCGATTTGTGCAACCGCAACCATATTATTCACAGGGGTATTATTCGTATTATTATGATGATCCGTATCAGCAGCTACAACATAACCAGGGTCAGACTAGCGATAGAGGTTCAGGGGTAGTCTAAGTAGGATTGAGGAGATGTTTGCTCAATTAATGGCGGGAGATCAGGATACCCAGAAAACCCTAGCAGAGTTCGATAATATTCTGAGAAATCAACAGTCTATTCTGAGAAATCAACAGTCTGCTATGTTAGATCAAGAGTTTGTTATATCAGAACAGCCAAATAATGGCTATACATATGATGCGAAAGGGAAGGAGCTGATGTATAGGGAATACGAAGAAGAGTTAGTTGTGGGTATCACTTCAGTCACGGAGACGAAAATGGACACTCAAGTCCCACCTCCGGTTCCACAGGTTCCAATTATTAATTACTGTAGTGACTCTGATGATGAAATAGACGAAGAAGAGTGGGCTACTTATCAGAGGTCGTTAGTGAAAGAAGAAGTGATAGAGGATGAAGTGGACTTAGGAGACTCCCTTGAGTTAATGTTTGGTGCAGAGGAAGAAGATGAAGAGGTTGAAATTAAGTTGTCTGGAGAGGATGAGTTTTTAGATTTAGAGTTAGCGGGTTTAAAGGTTGATGAAGAAGAACCTACCCCAGACGAAGAGACTAAGTGTGGGGATCATCCTGCAAGAGTGGTGGAAGAGGAAGAGCACCATAGCTGGCCCGTGGTATTAGTGATAAGTGAAACTGAAAAACCAATAAAGTCACGGGAGAAGGCGAGGAAAGAGAAGAGAAAGGATCGAAATCGGAAGAGGATCGAAGGTTGGTGCAAGATGGAAAAGAAGAAGACATTACAGTACAAGCACGATCAGTCCTCTCGTTATGTGCCGCGCATTCGGTTTCTACCAGGTAAGTATAAATTTTGGTGGTCTGACCCGTTTAAGAGTTTTAAAATATTTTATAATTCTACCAATAAATTTTTAATTATTTTTGAGGTTCGGGTGGAATTAAACGGGTTAGATAGGGTCCAGATCAAAGAGAAGCCTCCTAATTAAGTTCAAGTGTGGGGAGGTTTGTAGAGTTTTGTAATTTTATATATTCGGTAGTTTGTGGCGTTGAGTCGTTTATTTTGTACTATGAGTCTAAATTAGTAGTTTTGAGTCAGTCTTTTATGTCGAGTCGGTACTGCTTTGGTTTTTGCTTGTTTTTGTTTATGCAGGTTTGAATATGTACCACCCGTACTCAATCTCCATTCGGGTGATTTTGGAGCTGCTAATCCAATTCCAGGCATTTATCGAGTGTGCTAGTCAGTGTCAAAAGCCGATCGCGAATGAAATGCTATACGATCGAGCTGGATTGGACGAGACTTTTGGAGCTTACGCGTCATAAAACCAGCTAAGATCTTTTATTGGTGAAGTTTTGATTGAAATCAAAAGTCAACTAGCTTAAGTATAGTCGAAACATAAGGGTGCTTATTTTTCCGTTGTCTCCGGATTTGTAAATATTTATGCATTTTCCTTAGCTTCAAAATGGGTTTCTATCCTCGTTGTCTGGTGCCTTAGATAGTTTCGGGCAGTAGAGACGGAAATGGCCTGGGTCTCCGCATTTATAACATACATTGGTTTTCCTTCTCCTTCTACATTCTTCCTCTGTATGCCCAGCCTTCTTGAAGAAGTTACAACGGAATGTCTTCTTAGAATGGCGTTTTCTTGAATGCTTTTTGTTGTTGCAAGCATGCTGTGTGATTTCTGGTTCCATTCCTTTGTTCGTGGAGGATTTGTTAGAGTGGAATTTCTTATAAGAATAACGATAGGTTGTGGTTTTCTTTCATTTGGAAGATGGAGTTTTGATATGAATATCATGACTTCCATTGATACTAGGTTTAGATTTGAAGTGATGGGTATGCTTACATGTATAGTAGGATTTCCTTTTATAGGCACATAAATTTTAATAGCTTCAATGATCGAAGGTATGGCATTCGATATTACTTGAGCTATTATATTTTCTATAGTATTTTTATCCAAAGAGTTTTCATTACTTGACTGAATTTCCTGATCACATGCTATTTCCTTTCACATCTGAATTATAAACATGTTCAGATATAACTATCACAGAATCAAGCAATTATATAGATGTTTTGGTCAAAAATTACCGAAGCAATTTAGTGATCAAATTAGTTAAGTGAGGTAGTGTGCTAGAAATATGTATGAAAAATATATTATCCAAGTTGATTATAAAAACAGTTTCAGGATACGGCTCAAGATATAGAGTTGTATCTGTGATCAAACAATGAGCAAAAAGGTAAAAGTTGACACGTGATGTACGAGGAAAGCCCTTGATCAATCTAGATCGCCGGCACAAAACCTCGGGAGCTGACAATCGCAGCTGCCTTGTTCTTCTATTGCTTTAAATATCAGGATACAGTGCAAGATGTGGTGCGGATCAACTATGTGTTACAATGTAATTCGAATACAAGTGTTGTGTGTAGTGTTTGCAGTGAGCTAGAGCAAAAGTGTTTGAAAGTGTGAAAATTGCGTGCTTTAATCGGATCCGCCCTCATCTATTTATAGTAAAAGAAGTGTAACAAACTATCCTAATAAACCAGGATCCGGCGAATATTCCCCACTCGAACGTTGTAGACCTGGTCTTTCGGGTTCAACGTCTCTCCCATAACAAATACGCCCGAGTCTTGAGGAGAAGAAGTCCGTCTGACCGTTAGTAACCCCCAGCCTTTAACCTGCACGTGGTTAATTCAATCAACCTCAGGATATCGCTCAGCAATATCCCAGTCCAGTATCCTGGTCACAAATAAACAATTAAAAGCAGGATATTAGTCAAGATATATACGCTCAGAAAATAACCCATAACAATTGTCCCCAAATATATCTGTTGGTATACCAATCCAACGGATATATTTTAAAAGTTCTAACTCGTAGACCGAGGCAATTAAGATCAAACGACGGCTGAGGTGACCTTGTGCCATTTTCAATGCAATATTTACTCTTTACCCCCTACATTCTGTCACACCCTGGCTTTGCGGAAGCGTGGTAATTTTTGGTGTGACTTCTTAATACCATAGCTTAACCATAACAAGCTATATGAATTTAAAAACCATGCAAGTCATCCATTAAGTTTGAAAATAACATACAGTACCATTGTTTGACGAGAACATACTCCAACATCAATAACCTTGTTCAAAAGACATAACAACTTATAACATAAACATAAACGTGATTTAGGGACTGTGTCTTGTCCAGGAAAGAGACACATCCCCTAAACCCTGATGACTTCATGACAATACGCAGCAGAAAACGTTCCATACCGTGCCAGATCCGTTTTAATTTCCTGAAATACATGTGAGTTGAAAAATCAACAATAATGTTGAGCGAGTTCATGTGTAAGTGAGTAAGTAAAACACTTGTAAGTATAAAAGTTTCCTGGTATGTAGCAGTGTAAGAGGACTTGTGATCACCAATGGTTTGCAAGGCCATTAGCATGTTGTGAAATGCAAGTAGGAAGACTCAAACCTAGCAGATTTCGCCACGGCAAAGTATGTGGACAAAGTCACCCCACGGTCCGTTTCTAGTTTGGCCGGGGGCTGGGCTCGCTACACCCAGATAGATCTACCGCTCCTGTCCCTCGGTCCTACCCTGAGGATTAATAGCCTCAAGTTTCCGCCTACCCATTCACATGATCTAAACCTCCTTACGTTAATCATACCGTGTATAAAGTACTTGTAAACAATGTAACATGTATTTCACCCCCGCGGTTAAGTAAACTGAAAACAGTTAGAGAAAAGGGGGACATGAACTCACAGTGAATGCGCGTCTCTACCAAGTGTCTCCAATAAAGTAAGCTGTGCAACGACCTACAAGTGCTAATTCTATTAGACGGACGGCCGTGCCTTAGCTTTATAGTTTATGTCTTTGGGAAATAGTCAGACAACTATTTCGTGTTTATGTTCCGTATACACTTGGTAGTTATTCTTCTTCCCAAGGATGGGGGATATAATACATGTGCGCAAGTTACGTTTTATCAATCTTGTGGTAATGTAATTACCGGTGTAACTTATATGTTTGTGGAAGCGTTCGCAAAGTTTTAGAATCATTAACGCTTGTAAATATTATTTTCACTCTAAAATAATATTTATGTATTTCACAAAATAATCATAAACAGTGTTGTGACAAATATATTTATCACGTTAATCTTTGTGAAATCCCACCTCCGAATATTTAGTAAAATATAGTGCTGGCGAAATTTTTGAAAATATGTCCAAAGATAGTTCTAGCACTTGTTGTGTAAAAAGTCTAAGTGTTAGGTTTTTAGAAAATTTCGCCAGAGTTTCCTCTGTAACTGGAGGTGGCCACGCTTTCAAGCGTATCATTTTCTTTTAACAAATCAATTCAACTACTTCTTTATTCAATCAAACAATTTCCGACACATCAAACTAGTCAATAAATATGTAAATCGCATAATCGCATGAACTTGTAGTTTTTCCGAATCTATATTGTAAATCCCATTATATTTCGTGGATCTTTATATAAAGTAACTTTAACCTCGTAAAAACCTCGTTTTTAGAGAAATCCGTCTTTACAACTTCTAGTTATTTTTTCCCAAAAATGGTTATTTTGTCGAAACATGTGTCACACAAGTGTTTACACACTTGTGCGTTCTAAATATCATACTTAGTATTGTAAGATCCGTTTCTTAGAAAACATGGTTTCTTTAAAGTGTGGTCTTTCAAAAATACCACTTGCGGATACGTAGATCCGCTAGTTTTAAACACCATTTTACCGGTTAAATCACTTTTATACAAGTAAAATATTTCTACACAAGTTCATGTATCTTGTGTGGTAGTGTCTCACCTTTAACCCTTGTGTTTAGACAAAAACAAGCTTATGTGAAGACACATGATTTTACAAAGTCGGGTTAAACGAAGATCCGAGCTACCACATCATAGATCGGGTCTCAATAAACACAAATTTCAAGTCCTACGACTTTTACACAAGTTATATGCTATTAACCTCCATTTTTGTGATTTTACTAGACTTTAAAGTTCCAAAACGCATGTTTACGATATTTACCCGACGAAAGCTCTTTTAACCACTTTAGATAAGTTCAAACAAGAGTTTTAAACATTATACCTCTAGCTCGGGGCTAGGGAAGAATCGCGACGAAAACCGCGTGGATAAAAGCTAACGGTGGAGGTCCTTCGTGTTCCGCTTGCACCAAAGCTCCTAATACGCGACCCTTGATATGTGTATGTTGTTGGAATGAAGAGACAAGAACCGAAAATATGGTGGTTGATGGTGGGGTGTTCGGCCGTGAGTGGGTAAGGGAGAGAGAGTAGTTTTTTTTTTTGTTGTGGTGTTTAGTGGATAAGCTCATGTGTTTAGTGGGTATTTATAGGCAAAATCTAAATGTATTATCCATTGGTCTTAGTGTTAGTTAGATACCCAACATAACTCAATATTATAATCAAACCTGGTACTTGTTTGTTCCCCTAATTGAGGCCGGTTGTGGCATGGGTGGGAGGTTAGTTCGATTTTAAGTAGTGTAGTTAGGAGTTAGTTTAGGTTAAAAAGGTTAGTTAAATATTTAACCTTGTTAGTTGTATGTTGCACGTTATGACGGGTGTTAGGGTAATCAGGGACCCTAACTGGCTCAGAAAAATAGTAATAATAAAAATAGTAAAGTTTTCATGTTCCGGGTAAAGTCCGGGTGTTCGGTTGGATAGTAATCCGTTAAAGCGTTATAAAAGCTTTAAAGTGTCGTTATTATATTTTTAGTGACACATTTTGTTTCCAACACTTTAGAAAGTGTCTAGTGTTATTTTCTCATTTTCTGGCACTTTACTAGTCAGCTAGAAGCTGGTTAAATTATTAAAGTGCTGTGTTTGGTACTTAAAGTACGTTTTTGGCACATCCGAATCAGTGTATCTTATCCCTAGAGACGCGGTAACACAACCCTTATATCCTACACTCACTACCAGTGTAGCCAAAATATATGAGGCTCTTAACAGGCCTTAGAGGCAGTATTTGCCTGATGCTGGTTATATCAGCATGTTCACTGTGTATCCGTTTAGTGCTACTGTGCTTTTTGTGCATCAAGTTTGTCACTAGGGTCCAGTATGTAAATAATGTAGTGACAGCAATTAAAGTATGATGCAAGTAAGTGCATGTATCAGTATGCAGGTAGCAGTTCATCAGCTAGTTCAATCAAGCACAGTAATTAAGCAGTAATTAATCAGAAATTAAGTTGTACGGATACCTGGTTTAGTGCGGGTTGTCACATTCTCCCCCCGTTAAATAAATTTCGTCCCGAAATTTAAGTTCTGCATGTAGATGCAGAGTTCTTAGGAAATAAGTGGGGGTATTTCTCTTTCATCCGGTCCTCACGTTCCCAGGTAAATTCAGGACCATGTCTGGCATTCCAACTAACCTTGACGAGTTTGACACTGCTCCGGCGGGTCTTATTAATTTTCCAATCCGTGACCTCAACAGGTTCTTCAACAAAGTGGAGCGTGTCGTCAATATGAATCTCGTCGATAGGAATGGCAGCGTCAATTTGAGTCGGACTTTTCTTTAAATTGGATACATGAAATGTATCGTGAACACCATTTAGTTCAGCAGGTAGGTCCAACTTGTATGCCACTGTCCCAATTCTTTCCAGAATTCTGAAGGGACCAATGTAGCGCGGATTTAACTTTCCACGCTTTCCAAAGCGTGCTACCCCTTTCCAGGGTGAAACCTTTAACAACACCATTTCTCCGACTTGGAAGTCCACATGCTTCCGATTTGGATCCGCGTAGGCCTTTTGTCTGTGGCGAGCGGCTTCGATGTGTTTAAGAATTTGCGCGATCTTGTCTGTCGTCTCTTGGACGATCTCGGGACCAGCAAGCTGCCTATCACCTGCGTCAGACCAACATAGTGGTGATCGGCACTTGCGTCCGTATAGGGCCTCAAATGGCGCGACACCAATACTGGTGTGGTAGCTGTTGTTGTATGAAAATTCGACCAAAGGTAAGTGCTTATCCCAGCTACCGCCTAAATCCATAACACATGCCCTCAGCATGTCTTCTAAAGTTTGTATCGTTCGCTCGCTCTGGCCGTCAGTTTGCGGATGGAACGCAGTGCTCAGATTCAATTGTGAGCCAAAAGATTCTTGGAAGGATTGCCATATTCTTGACATAAACCTTCCGTCTCTATCAGAGATGATCGAGAGAGGTACTCCATGTCGTGCTACGATCTCTCTCATGTAAATTTCCGCAAGTTTACTAGTACTGTCTTTCTCCTTGATTGGCAGAAAGTGTGCGGACTTTGTTAGGCGGTCAACAATCACCCAAATCATATCATGGCCTCTTGGCGTTCTTGGCAGTTTTGTAACAAAATCCATTGAGATTTGTTCCCATTTCCACTTGGGAATCTCAGGTTGTTGCAGAAGTCCCGAAGGCTTCTGGTATTCCGCCTTGACCTTAGCGCACGTTAAACATTTGCTCACGTAAACAGCAACGTCGCCTTTCATCCTAGGCCACCAATAGTAATCTTTGAGATCCTGGTACATCTTATCCGATCCAGGGTGGATAGAGTACCGTGACTTGTGCGCTTCGTCGAAAATAACTTCCCTTAACCCACCAAACAGAGGAACCCAAATCCTTTTCTCAAAACATAACGTTCCTTCCTCGTTTGGTACCAAAAGCTTCTCCATTCCACGGAGATATTCTTCCTCAAGGTTTCCCTCCTTGAGAGCTTCCTTTTGTGCAGCGCGAATGCGCAAGGAAAGATCGGTTCGTATAATCATTTCCAAAGCTCTAACCCTTATGGGCTTGATTCTTTCTTTACGACTTAGGGCATCGGCGACTACATTCGCCTTCCCTGGGTGATACTTTATCTCGCAGTCGTAGTCGTTTAACAATTCAACCCATCGTCTTTGCCTCATATTTAACTCCTTCTGGTTAAATATATGTTGTAGGCTTTTGTGATCTGTGAAGATTGTGCACTTCGTACCATACAGGTAGTGTCTCCAGATCTTTAGTGCAAAAACCACTGCGCCAAGCTCTAAATCGTGTGTGGTATAATTCTTTTCGTGTACTTTCAGTTGGCGTGATGCGTAAGCAATGACCTTTTGGCGTTGCATCAACACACAACCCAATCCTTGACGCGATGCGTCGCAGTATACCACAAAGTCATCAGTACCTTCTGGTAGAGCTAAGATTGGCGCGTTGCAAAGCTTATCCTTCAATATCTGAAACGCTTCATCCTGTTTGATTCCCCAATCAAACGTCCTTTCCTTCTGCGTGAGGAGTGTCAATGGTTGAGCGATCTTTGAAAAATCCTCGATGAACCTCCGATAGTAGCCAGCCAAACCCAAGAATTGTCGAATCTCGGTTGGCGTTGTAGGCGTTTCCCAATTCTTGATTGCCTCGATCTTTGTGGGATCAACATGAATTCCATCCCCATTAACCACATGTCCAAGAAACTGGACTTCGCGTAGCCAAAACTCGCACTTGGAGAATTTGGCGTACAGCTGTTCCTTCTTTAGCAGCTCCAATATGGTTCTAAGATGTTGTTCGTGTTCAGCCTTCGTCTTTGAGTAAATCAAGATGTCATCGATGAATACAATCACGAACTTGTCTAAGTATGGCTTGCAAACTCTATTCATTAGATCCATGAATACCGCAGGCGCGTTTGTCAGACCAAATGGCATAACGAGGAACTCGTAGTGTCCATAACGAGTTCGGAAGGCTGTTTTCGGGATACTTTCCTCCTGTATCCTTAGTTGATGGTACCCAGATCGAAGATCGATCTTAGAGTAACAGCTTGAACCTTGAAGTTGATCGAACAGATCGTCGATTCTAGGCAGAGGATACCTGTTCTTGATCGTCAGCTTGTTCAATTCTCTGTAGTCAATACACATGCGGAAACTTCCGTCTTTCTTCTTGACAAACAAGACCGGAGCTCCCCAAGGCGAGAAGCTTGGTCGGATAAAACCCTTGTCTAACAACTCTTGGAGTTGCGTTGACAATTCCTGCATCTCAGACGGCGCAAGTCTATATGGTGCCTTAGCCACAGGCGCTGCGCCTGGAACTAAGTCGATGTGAAACTCCACTTGCCTCTGAGGTGGTAGTCCAGGTAAGTCTTCTGGGAAGACTTCTGGATACTCCCTTACGACAGGGATGTCTTCGATCCTTGGCTCGGCAGCCTTCTTGTCCACGATGTGCGCCAGAAAAGCAACACATCCCTTCTGCAAACACTTCCTTGCTTTCAAACAGCTGATAATCCGCAACGGCGTCTCACGCTTCTCTCCATGAACAACAATGGTCTCACCATCCTCGGTTGGAATACGAACAACCTTTTCGTGGCAAACTATCTCAGCTTTATTGCCCGATAACCAATCCATTCCTACTACCACGTCGAAACTTCCCAATTGCACTGGTAGTAGATCCAGAGTAAACTCGCGTTCTCCCAATTCTATCACACAACCTCTGATTACTTCGTCGGCTCCAACTAACTTTCCATTAGCTAATTCGATTGAGTAGGGAAAGTCTAACTTATTAGCGGCTAGCCCAAGTATATTCTTAAATTCTAGTGATACGAAGCTATAGTCGGCACCAGTATCAAATAAAACAGATGCATAGCGTTGATTTACAGGGAACGTACCAGTGACAACGTTGGGATCCTGGCGTGCTTCCCGTGCACCGATTTGGAACACTCCTCCCCGGGCTTGGTTCAATCCCGGGCAGTCCCTCTTGAAGTGCCCAACGTCACCGCAATGAAAACATCCTAATCTTTTTCCACTTCCCGCACCATCCCCAACTGGCGGGTTGTTTTGATTGGCAGTTCCGGCTTGATTTGCATTGTAGCCTTGATTATTCCCTTGTGGGCGATTTCCCAAACCACCACGATTATCGTTTCTATTCATATATCCTCCCTGGCCTCCCCGGCCCGCACTAGCCCAACATGATTCCTTTGAGTGGCCCGGTTTTCCATAAGATTCACAAACTCTCACGTTACAATGGCCAGTATGGTGGCGTTGGCAGTTGTTGCATTTGGGCTGGGTGCCCTGGTACCCTTTTCCTTTCTTGGTACTGCCAGCTGACTTTCCTTTCTTTACTGCCATACTGACGCCTTGTTTGAAGTTTGAAAACTTCCTTTTGTTATCTCCTGAGGACTCAACGTGAGTCTCTGTCTTCTTCGCCTTGACTTCATCAAACTTGTTTAAACGAATTGCCTCCTCGGTGAGAGCCACGCTCAAATCAATGGCTTCCGTGATAGTTGCTGGTTTGGAGGAGGTTACCATGCTAATGATTTGAGGAGCTAATCCCCAAATGAAGCGCTCAATTCGCTTGTATTCTGGCGTGACCATATAAGGAACCACTTGAGATAGGTCATGAAACCTCTGAACGTACTCTGCTACTTTCGGACCGTCCATTTTTAGGTGCCAGAACTCAGTCTCCAATCGCTGAATTTCTGCGCGGGAACAGTACTTCTTGCGCATAAGCTCTTTCAGCTCTGCCCAGGTCAGTGCGTAGGCGGCAGCTTCGCCTAACGTCTGGACTTGTAAGTTCCACCAAGATAGGGCTCCGTCTAGAAACAGCCCTGAGATGTAAGTGACCTGCTGGTCGAGCGCACATTTGCTCATGCGGATGGTGGAATCAGTCTTCTCGGCCCAACGAGTAAAAGCGATAGCGCCTCCGGTGCCATCGAAGTTGGTGGGCTTGCAGTCTAAGAACTGCTTGTATGTGCACCCGTGTGGTGGATTATTGTTGCCCTGGTTAATACTTCCGCTCGTTCCGGGCTGAGATGCTGCATACTGTGCTATGGCAGCGGCAATGATTTGTTGCAGTTCTGCCTCGTTAGTGGGCATGCGCGTTTCGCGTCTTGGCGGCATCTTCTAAAAGACGTTTCACATAGGTTAGTGAAGTGTACGAATGCATTCAACAATACCAACACATAACATTTCATGTTATCAACAAGTCAATCACATAACCTCTTATGTTATAGGACATAAACAATTGATTGAACATCACATGTGATGAGAATACTGCGATTGTATTGCCACAATTCGAGACCACAATGTAAAGCTCACAATTACACTACTATATCATACTACATCAATGACTTAGTAGGGGACGACCCTAGACAAGTCGTGCGATCGCTGGTCATGTTCAGGAGTCTCTGGTTCGTCCTTTCTCAAATTTCAGGACTCCACGTCAAGTTTCTGAATTTCTGTCCTAAAACAACATTTCTTCTCAATCGTTTTCCTTGAGCTCGTCCCAGCTCAGTGCATAAGCAGTGTCTGTGCCAAGGGTCTGAACCTGGAGGTTCCATTAAGAGAGTGTGCCATCTAGAAATATCCCTGAGATGTAGGTAACACTCTGTTGGGGCGAACAGTTACTCATTCTTAGAGTGGAGTCGATCTTTTGGACCAACGAACAAATGCAACGGTGCCTCCGGTTCTGACAAAGTTCAAAGGCTTGCAGTTCAGGAACTGTTTATAGGTGCAGCCAGTTGGAGGGTTATCTCCAGTAATGCCATCGTTGTACTTAGAGTGGAGGGCTTCATGTCGTGCATTTATCTGTGAGATGCGTTCTTGCAGCTCGGCTTCTGTCCTTGGCGACGTACTGGTGCTTGTGTCACGTCTGGGTGACGTTCCCTTTTTGTCGAAATAGTGTGAAGCGGGTTGGACAATATTTCAATTGTCCATGGGGTGTATATATAGCAACATATGTCATCATGTAATCACCCAATTTCACACACAAATATACTCACTGTATGAGTGGGGAAGTAAATTCCGAGCCTTCACATAGGCTTGCCTATTTGGCTTGTTGCTTGTAATAGAATGAACTCGAGGCTACATCGCCTAGGTCATTTGTGTTTAGGTTATCATTAGCTTGACCTGCAGAGTCCACCAGGATTCCTGTGCACTACAAATCGTTATTACGTGGGCCCCCGTAATAATAAATTGTCTTGCACAGTTACCCCAAATTTTCTCTCATCCAAGCAGATGATCAATCAAGGAGTAACAGCCGGTACATTGGCATGAACAGGGTCATACTCCAATGCGGGGTCAGGAGCAACGCCTGGCTCAGGGGCCATGGCTAGCTCCGAATCAAAAACTCCATCTCAAAATCAGCTGGATCAACAATCACAGGGGTTACAGGATCCCCCAAGGGCTTGTCTAAGTGCATGAACTCAATGTCATGGTCTGGATCAACACCAGGCGGAAAAACCGGATTGTCCTCAATATCGCGATCAAACTCAAAACTGTGTGCGGGATCCGGTGCAGCTAATGATGCCCCATCAGGGTCGGCGTCGTGTAAGTAGTGCTGCATTCCCTGTGTGTGCGAAGATGCGGATGTTAGAAACTCAAATGAGTCTGGGATTGGGGAATGGACATGAGTTTCCCCTACAGGAGCGTCCGCATGCAGCAGTCTAATACTAGCAAAAATAGGGCCTCGCCCTCAAGTGGGTCCTCCTCTTAGTAGTTCGACATCGTCTTCAGAGACAACGTCGGGGGCATATCAACAACGAGATAAGCGGCAGGGGGAAAATTTCCAACAAGGTAGCCATTAGTAGGCTCTGCTACGACTTCAGGCAGCGCACAGAGGGCTGAGAGTCGTCGTTGTCTGTGCCGGTAGTATCAGAAATGTACACCTCGTGCTTTGATGATCTATGTCGTCTGATACTATGGTCATGGGATTTGTAGTGTCCGTCTTTCTAGCACTTGATGAAAGCATGACGTTTGTAACACAAACACATATACGTATAATAATCAATCATATAGTCATATAAACATGTAGTCACCACGTAACATTCAAATTATCCTTCTAGTCCCACTAGCCAACACTTCTAGTCCCACTAGCCAACACTTCTAGTCCCACTAGTCAACACTTCTAGTCCCACTAGCCAACACTTCTAGTCCCACTAGCCAACACTTCTAGTCCCACTAGTCAACACTTCTAGTCCCACTAGCCTCCTATCTCAGCCTCCCAGACTGAGCCTAGAATAATAAATAAAATGTGCTCAACATTTGTTTGTAAAAAGTTGTGGATCTGGACTTAAGTGGTATGCAGAAAAATGTTTTCGTGAGAGCCCTAGTGATCATAGTCTAGACTCGAGAAAGAATCCTAGTTCGCTATGATCAGAGCTCTGATACCAAGCTGTCACACCCTGGCTTTGCGGAAGCGTGGTAATTTTTGGTGTGACTTCTTAATACCATAGCTTAACCATAACAAGCTATATGAATTTAAAAACCATGCAAGTCATCCATTAAGTTTGAAAATAACATACAGTACCATTGTTTGACGAGAACATACTCCAACATCAATAACCTTGTTCAAAAGACATAACAACTTATAACATAAACATAAACGTGATTTAGGGACTGTGTCTTGTCCAGGAAAGAGACACATCCCCTAAACCCTGATGACTTCATGACAATACGCAGCAGAAAACGTTCCATACCGTGCCAGATCCGTTTTAATTTCCTGAAATACATGTGAGTTGAAAAATAAACAATAATGTTGAGCGAGTTCATGTGTAAGTGAGTAAGTAAAACACTTGTAAGTATAAAAGTTTCCTGGTATGTAGCAGTGTAAGAGGACTTGTGATCACCAATGGTTTGCAAGGCCATTAGCATGTTGTGAAATGCAAGTAGGAAGACTCAAACCTAGCAGATTTCGCCACGGCAAAGTATGTGGACAAAGTCACCCCACGGTCCGTTTCTAGTTTGGCCGGGGGCTGGGCTCGCTACACCCAGATAGATCTACCGCTCCTGTCCCTCGGTCCTACCCTGAGGATTAATAGCCTCAAGTTTCCGCCTACCCATTCACATGATCTAAACCTCCTTACGTTAATCATACCGTGTATAAAGTACTTGTAAACAATGTAACATGTATTTCACCCCCGCGGTTAAGTAAACTGAAAACAGTTAGAGAAAAGGGGGACATGAACTCACAGTGAATGCGCGTCTCTACCAAGTGTCTCCAATAAAGTAAGCTGTGCAACGACCTACAAGTGCTAATTCTATTAGACGGACGGCCGTGCCTTAGCTTTATAGTTTATGTCTTTGGGAAATAGTCAGACAACTATTTCGTGTTTATGTTCCGTATACACTTGGTAGTTATTCTTCTTCCCAAGGATGGGGGATATAATACATGTGCGCAAGTTACGTTTTATCAATCTTGTGGTAATGTAATTACCGGTGTAACTTATATGTTTGTGGAAGCGTTCGCAAAGTTTTGGAATCATTAACGCTTGTAAATATTATTTTCACTCTAAAATAATATTTATGTATTTCACAAAATAATCATAAACAGTGTTGTGACAAATATATTTATCACGTTAATCTTTGTGAAATCCCACCTCCGAATATTTAGTAAAATATAGTGCTGGCGAAATTTTTGAAAATATGTCCAAAGATAGTTCTAGCACTTGTTGTGTAAAAAGTCTAAGTGTTAGGTTTTTAGAAAATTTCGCCAGAGTTTCCTCTGTAACTGGAGGTGGCCACGCTTTCAAGCGTATCATTTTCTTTTAACAAATCAATTCAACTACTTCTTTATTCAATCAAACAATTTCCGACACATCAAACTAGTCAATAAATATGTAAATCGCATAATCGCATGAACTTGTAGTTTTTCCGAATCTATATTGTAAATCCCATTATATTTCGTGGATCTTTATATAAAGTAACTTTAACCTCGTAAAAACCTCGTTTTTAGAGAAATCCGTCTTTACAACTTCTAGTTATTTTTTCCCAAAAATGGTTATTTTGTCGAAACATGTGTCACACAAGTGTTTACACACTTGTGCGTTCTAAATATCATACTTAGTATTGTAAGATCCGTTTCTTAGAAAACATGGTTTCTTTAAAGTGTGGTCTTTCAAAAATACCACTTGCGGATACGTAGATCCGCTAGTTTTAAACACCATTTTACCGGTTAAATCACTTTTATACAAGTAAAATATTTCTACACAAGTTCATGTATCTTGTGTGGTAGTGTCTCACCTTTAACCCTTGTGTTTAGACAAAAACAAGCTTATGTGAAGACACATGATTTTACAAAGTCGGGTTAAACGAAGATCCGAGCTACCACATCATAGATCGGGTCTCAATAAACACAAATTTCAAGTCCTACGACTTTTACACAAGTTATATGCTATTAACCTCCATTTTTGTGATTTTACTAGACTTTAAAGTTCCAAAACGCATGTTTACGATATTTACCCGACGAAAGCTCTTTTAACCACTTTAGATAAGTTCAAACAAGAGTTTTAAACATTATACCTCTAGCTCGGGGCTAGGGAAGAATCGCGACGAAAACCGCGTGGATAAAAGCTAACGGTGGAGGTCCTTCGTGTTCCGCTTGCACCAAAGCTCCTAATACGCGACCCTTGATATGTGTATGTTGTTGGAATGAAGAGACAAGAACCGAAAATATGGTGGTTGATGGTGGGGTGTTCGGCCGTGAGTGGGTAAGGGAGAGAGAGTAGTTTTTTTTTTTGTTGTGGTGTTTAGTGGATAAGCTCATGTGTTTAGTGGGTATTTATAGGCAAAATCTAAATGTATTATCCATTGGTCTTAGTGTTAGTTAGATACCCAACATAACTCAATATTATAATCAAACCTGGTACTTGTTTGTTCCCCTAATTGAGGCCGGTTGTGGCATGGGTGGGAGGTTAGTTCGATTTTAAGTAGTGTAGTTAGGAGTTAGTTTAGGTTAAAAAGGTTAGTTAAATATTTAACCTTGTTAGTTGTATGTTGCACGTTATGACGGGTGTTAGGGTAATCAGGGACCCTAACTGGCTCAGAAAAATAGTAATAATAAAAATAGTAAAGTTTTCATGTTCCGGGTAAAGTCCGGGTGTTCGGTTGGATAGTAATCCGTTAAAGCGTTATAAAAGCTTTAAAGTGTCGTTATTATATTTTTAGTGACACATTTTGTTTCCAACACTTTAGAAAGTGTCTAGTGTTATTTTCTCATTTTCTGGCACTTTACTAGTCAGCTAGAAGCTGGTTAAATTATTAAAGTGCTGTGTTTGGTACTTAAAGTACGTTTTTGGCACATCCGAATCAGTGTATCTTATCCCTAGAGACGCGGTAACACAACCCTTATATCCTACACTCACTACCAGTGTAGCCAAAATATATGAGGCTCTTAACAGGCCTTAGAGGCAGTATTTGCCTGATGCTGGTTATATCAGCATGTTCACTGTGTATCCGTTTAGTGCTACTGTGCTTTTTGTGCATCAAGTTTGTCACTAGGGTCCAGTATGTAAATAATGTAGTGACAGCAATTAAAGTATGATGCAAGTAAGTGCATGTATCAGTATGCAGGTAGCAGTTCATCAGCTAGTTCAATCAAGCACAGTAATTAAGCAGTAATTAATCAGAAATTAAGTTGTACGGATACCTGGTTTAGTGCGGGTTGTCACACATTCAGCCTATATTAACTGAGGGACTTCTCATTATGGTTATCTTTATCTTCAACCGAATATCAGGTACTTTTCTCTCTCTCTTCTCTATTTTCCTTGTTTAAATCTTTTGTTCTCCGATTGTGATCCTTCATGGCGACCTGCACTAGATCGCAAATGGCGGATTCTGTTTCCCCCTTTCATAAGCAAAACTTGCTTAAGGAACCCTCAAAAGAGGCGTGTTCTTTCGATAATGCCGATATTGCGGCCCTACGAGCTTCCGGTGCCTTTCCCGCTGGGACAATCTTCCGTCCATTCGACCGAGAGGTCCGATCGGATTTTTGTTCCGACGAATGGGTTTGCTTTTTTGCCTACCCTTTCTCCATAGGACTTCAATACCCGTTTTCTCCTTTCATTTCTCGTTTCTTCGAGCTTACTGGCCTTAGCTTTGCCCAAATCATGCCCATGGTTTGGCGCATATTAGTCACCTTGGAAGGGATTAAGGCTCGTCACATGCCCGACCTGTGTATCGAGGATTTGCCGATGACTTATCGTTTAAGATCTCATGGTTCCAGCTGATTCCTTCTATTCTCTATTTCCAAAGATCCTCTCATCCTTAAAGCTACCAAGAACGAGGATAAGTGGACAAGAAAATTCTTCTTTGTGAAAAGAGACTCCATTGATAAGGGTTTTGACCTTCCTAAGAGATGGTTGACTTCTGGTAGGATTTAGGGTTTTAGGAATATCCCCAATCATATCCCGAAACTCCATCCTGAACCAATATCCTGATGTGTTTATTTCCTTTCTTGCAGCAAACTTCAAGGAATTAGCTCCCCCTAGTGCTGAATCAGAAGGAAGAATAAAATAAATCTACAAGCTTCCAAAAGGTGAAAGAACCTTTAACCTGCTACTCACAAGCTCAAGTCAAAGATCAAGTTCCAACATGTCTGGTAAGCATATTTTCAGGAATTATCTCTATATATTAAATCGATTATTATTTTTTATTTTTATTGTTTAGAGGTATAATAAATCTAAAACATATTCCCTTGTGCAGTGCCAGTTATTAACCTCGAGGGCTTCCAACTCAACGAGTTGGACAGCTACTCTAGCCTCGCACCTACCAAGCAAGAATCCAATCCAAAGTCATCCGTCACACCGAAGCCTACCAGTTCGAAGACTACCACCGCTCCCAAAGCTCCTCCGGCATCCTGGACCCGGGCCTCTAGTTCCCGAAAGAGAAAAGAAGTTGAACCTCCCGCTACACCTCATGTGTTCCCATTTGAGAACCACGGGTTTACGGAATCCAACAAATTTATGACCGGCTTCCTTAACCAGGTTAGTATCCTGACCTGTATCCTGCACCATATGCTAAGTAGAAATGTTCATTTAGAATGATGCCTGTTTCTTTACCTTGCAGGGCCTTGAACGCCTGGTATTCCTTTATGAGGACGCATGTGGCTTAAACGTCATGCTAGAAAGCAAACTAAAGAAGGCTGAAGCTACCATCACGGATCAAGCAGCAATTGCCACCTCCAAATCTGAACACTACGAAGCTAAGTATAAGTCCATGGCTCGAGATCACCAGGCTGTCATCCAGAAGATCACCCAAGAGGCTCAAGCTAAGTCTGACGCGGTCCAGGTTCAGCATGAAAATGATATGGCTTCATACCGGGAGGGCCTTAAGAATTCAGTCATCATCTCCCTCCTCCAGGCCAGACTGAAAATGGCTTACGAGGCCAGGGCTTTGGGCGTCGAATGCCCCTCATGGAACATCAAAGCCTGGGAGATGAAATTGAAAGATCTCGGCGGCAATCCTGTGGAGCCCCCTTCAAAACCTGTCGCAGAGGAGCCCGCCAAGGTAACTGAGAAGGTGGATGATGCTGGTGCTTCAAAGGATGCTGGTGGTGACTCTGGAGAAAATGATGATGGAGAGGATGCTGGTGATGATGCTGAGAAGAATGTTGGAGAGGATACTGGTGGGGATGTCACGATGAAGGAGGGAGTTGACCCTTAAATGCAGTGATGTGGGCGATGATGGATATATGTGCTGAGGCCGGAGCCCACTTTTTTAAAATTTCATGGTTATGGTCTGTAAAACAATTTACATTTCCTGTCTTTGAACAATTTATATTTCCTGCATTAGAACAATATGATGACCAAAGGTGGATGGGTCCTGGGTTTCAGGATGAAGCCCTTGGTCATCGGTTAGTATAACCTGTTTTGAATGTCGTAACGGTTGAAGGTGGACAGGTTTCGTATTGAGATAAAACCTTCAACCGTTATGTAGGTATGGTAAAAACAAATCGTGCTTTTGGCGGATGGGCCTCGGTTTGAGGTGAAACCAAAAGCACAACTTTTGACTTGTTAATAATATAACTACCTCTTGACTTATTTGTTATCGCCTTTTAGATTTTTGCCATGCGTTACTTAGTGTAAATTTTAGCTTTGCAAAATTTTGTACTACTATCTTTTGAAAATATCCTGATCAATATACTCAGTGATATATTACGAAAACTTTAAATAAAACTTCTAAAAATTCAATCAATCTTCATAGGAAAGACAATCCACTTTCCAAAACCTGTTTTGACAATACTTGTTTGATCAAAGTTTCAAACTAGTATCAGTTTCAAATATTTTAATCAAATATCCTGAAAAGTATTTTGAAAATATATTTTGAGAATATATCCCGAGAATTTATCCTAATCAGGATGTTTAACCTTTTGCCAAACATAGTATTGTCAAAAACTAAAATAATGTTTACAAAGGAAAGATCATACCAGGAATAGGGTATAACCCTATTCTCAAACTTCAATCCCTTTGCAACTCTTCCAATGAAGATGTCCCATGTCTGAGACACTTAGTGTATCAGGTCCGAGCCTTATCCTTTGAGCTTTACATCATTGCCTCAGTAGGAATGTCCCTTGTGTACAATGTCTTCAAATACTTAGAAATCTTCTGGATATCAGTTCCAATTGTATAGACAATTTTTCATGTTACAGGGGTAAAACCCAAGAATGTACTGGAGATAAATCCCTTGTATTCTGGGGGAAATCCCAAATTTTCGTGTGCTACAGGCGGGAGTGTATAAACTCCAAGACTTAGAAAGGTGAAAACCTTTAAACCTTAAGGAGTATGAAAATACCCTTTCATGAGAGAGGGTGATCAATCCTCATATACCTTTAGGATTCAGGACATAGCCAACAGTAACGAAATTATCAGCCACTTTTACATGGACTGGTCCCGTCACCTTGAACTATTCCCGAATAACTTGCGCTCCAGGCGGGGTGTTTAAACCCAATTCGGAAGAAAGGTGAATACCTTTAAACCTGTGAAGGGATCAGGATCCCTTATACGTGAGAGAGGGGGCCAATCCTCTAATCTTCCGAAGTATCCTGAGTGTGTATCCTGGAGCTATATTCCGAAGCATATACTGCACAACATCTTCAAACTAAGGTGGGTGTTAGCTTGGCTAACACCCCTCCGATGCTTAAGTCAGTATTGGGTTTCAAAGAGTAAATTAAACCAAACATATTTAAAAGAGATAGAATTCATACCATCCTGAGTTAGAAATTAAATTCTAAACTCACTTGAAATAAAGCTTAAGGTGTATAGCATTCCAAGATCTCGGCAGCATATCCCCCTCCATATTCTTGAGTCAGTATGCACATTTTCCTGATTCTGATTCGACCTCATATGGTCCTTCCCATTTTGGAGCCAGCTTTCCATCAGCAGGATTAGTAGTATTTTGAAAAGCCTTTCTTAACACCCAGTCACCAACTTTGAACCTTCTGGTCCTTATATTCTTGTTATATGCTCTGGATATCCTTTGTTGTTACGCTGCCATCCTTAACTTTGATGCATCTCTTGTCTCATCGATAGTATCCAACTCCTGGCATAGGACTTCAGGATTCTGTTCAGGATTCCTGAGGCTGGATCTTGCTGTAGGTATTACCATTTCTGTCGGGATCACTGCTTCTGCTCCAAATACTAAGGAAAACGGGGTTTGACCAGTTTCATTTTTTACCGTCGTTCTATCAGCCCACAAAACAAAGGGTAATTCTTCTGCCCATCTTCCTTTCTTGGCCCCTAATCTCTTCTTCAAGTTGTTGACAATTATCTTGTTTGAGGATTCAGCTTGTCCGTTTGCTTGAGGATGTACCGGGGTGGATGTAATCATTTTGATTCCCCAACTCTTGCAGAAGTCAGTAGTCCTTTTACTTATAAATTGAGATCCGTTATCACAAATTATTTCAGCTGGTATTCCAAACCTAGTCAGGATATTCCTTTTTATGAAGGATACCACTTCCTGATCTCTAACTTGAACAAATGCTTCTGCTTCAACCCACTTGGAGAAATAATCCTTCATTGCTAACATAAAAACCTTTCCTCCTGGAGCCTTTGGAAGCTTTCCCACTATATCCATACCCCACTTCATAAATGGCCAAGGAGAAACAATAGGATACAATGGTTCAGCAGGCTGATGTAGTATGTTACTATGTCTTTGACAGGCGTCACATCTTCGAACATATTCTGTGGCATCTCTCCTCATTGTCGGCCAATAATATCCTATCCTTAATACTTTTGAGAATAATGACCTACCCCCAGTATGGTTACCACAATCCCCTTCGTGTATATCCTGGAGTACTTCTTTGGTTTCAAGATCCTCCAAGCACCTCAGATATGGTCATGCAAGAGATTTCTTATACAAAACATCATTTATAATAGTGAATCGTGATACCTTCATCCTAAAGGCTTTAGGATTCTCATTCTTTGGGATGTATCCTTCCTTTAGATATGTCATGATTGGAGCTGTCCAGGACTTAGGATCCTCCTCAAGATAGTCATCATCAGGATCCTGAACACTTATTACTTCCTTATCCTGAGGATTCATCGCAGGATATAGGATATGTAATATTGGTATCCGGGTTCCTTCCGGTATCCTGACCGATGATCCCAGATTTGCCAAGGCATCAGCTTCAGCATTATCTTCTCTTGGTACCTGTTCAAGTGTAAATATATTGAAATATCCTGCTAATTTTTTGAGAATTTCGAGATACTCAATTAACTTCTCTCCCTTAACTGCATAGGATCCATTAAAATGATTAGTGATTAACAAGGAGTCAACATATACTTGCAAATTTTTAATATTCATATTTTTAGCCAACTCTAATCCTGCAATTAAAGCCTCATATTCTGCCTCATTATTAGTAGCAGGAAATTCACACCTAATAGCCTGGGGTAATATGTCCCCCTGTGGCGATTTTAGTAGTATACCTAAACCTACACCTCTTAGTTTAGATGCACCATCAGTATATAATGTCCAACATTCTAAGTTTTCTCCTAGCTGCTGTACTTCTAAATCTACTTCGTTCTGAATGTCACTACTAAAATCAGCCACAAAGTCAGCTAAAGCCCGAGACTTTATGGCATTTCTGTTCATATACTAAGTCATAAGCACTCAATTTCACTGACCACTTGGCCATCCTACCTGACATCTCTGGTTTCCTAAGCACGTTTTTAATAGGATAATTGGTTCTAACATGAATCCTATGTGTCTCAAAGTAATGTCTAAGCTTCGTTGATGCCATAACTAATGCCAGTATCAACTTTTCTAAATGAGAATATCTAGTTTCAGCATCTAATAGACTTTTACTAACATAATAGACAGGATATCAAATGCTCCCTTGATATCCTGGAGGTGATCCTCAGCCTTTCTAGATTTTACCACCATATCGTCAATATATACCTCCATGGTGTCCCCCAGCTTATCTTTGAACATCATATTCACCAATCTCTGGTATGTTGCACCTGCATTTTTCAAACCGAAAGGCATAGCAGTATAGCAATAAATACATGTTGGTGTCATGAAGGCAGTATCCTCCTGGTCCGAAGGTTCCATTTGAATCTGCTGAAATCCTGAGGATGCGTCCATGAACGTTAACATCTCATGCCCAGCAGTAGCATCCACCATTGCATCGATATGAAGAAGAGGGAACGGGTCTTTAGGACAAGCCTTATTCAAGTCTGTGTAATCTACACAGACCCTCCATTTCCCATTTTTCTTCTGTACTACGACCACATTTGCCAGCCATCTCGGAAACTTGACTTCTCTGATCATTTTGGACTTTAACAATCTTTCAACTTCCTCTTGGTATTCCTAGCCTAGTATGATGTTATAGCAGGACAGGGAGTCCATCACACAGAAACGTTGTATCGAGTTGACCCCTTCAACATATACTGGTAACTTTATCTCCCCTATGGTATTCCTAGCTTCTCCACTGAAACCAACGAGCACAGTGACTTCGAAGTAATGTCCATCGGAGATACATTCATCATCTTCAATGTTTCCAGCTGAATAGTATTGACGGAGCTACCATTATCCACTAATATCATGCGTACAAAATGGTTAACAACATATAATGTTATTACGAGAGCATCATGGTGAGGATCCTGAACAGTATCCCTGTCATCACTATCGAAAGTGATCACTTTATCGGTTGTAAGAGTAGTCATCCTGGCCAGTTTGTCTCCCCTTTCAGTCTTTGCTTCCTTTGCATGTCTCTTGGCCGCAGAATACGAAGTCCCACAAATGTCGGATCCCCCCGAAATAAAGTTAATTATTTTGGCATCTGCTGGGGGTGATGCTGCTCTTTCAGGATCCTTCTCAGGATCCTGCCCTTTATTCTTATTTCTTCCCAGCAAATCCTTCAGGTATCCCTTGCTTAACTGGTAACTTATTTCTTTCCTTAGAGCAATGCAATCCTCGGTCACATGTCCGAAATCTTCATGGAAGGCACACCACTTGGATTCATCCTTCCAATCAGCTTTCTGCTGGTTCTTTCGAGGCCACCTAGCTTTGTCTCCTAAACCCTGCATAGCATACATTAACTCAGGTATATTAACAGAAAAGCAGTATTCAGATAATTCAGGATATTCTTCAGGATCCTCGTCTTCAACAGCATTCACTTTCTTGTTATCATTTCTACCATATGGCTTGGAGCGATATGGTTTATACGAGGATTCTGATTTCCTGTTGGTCGATTTGTAGGTTGAGGTAGAATTCATCCTCTCTTGCATCTTTTTGTCATCTTCCAAGCGGATATATCTCAAAGCCCTGTTACGAGCTTCGTCGAGATTCCTGCAGGGATTCATTACAAGATCCTGATAAAACTGAGAATCCTTTTGTAACCCCATCTTGAAAGCTTGCACAGCTGTTGCAACATCAAGATGTGGGATATCCAAGGATTCTCGACTGAACTTGTTCACATAATCCCTCAAGGATTCCTGAGGTCCTTGATTTATCCTATAAAGGTCACTGGTTAGTTTCTCAAAACTCCGACTACAAGAAAATTGACTGTTAAATAAATTAACCAAATGAGCAAACGAAGTAATTGAGTGAGGAAGAACATTCAACAGCCATTTTAAGGTTGATCCTGTCAAGATAGAACCGAAACCCTTGCATAAGCATGCTTCCTTGAGATCTGGAGGGATAGGATTGATTTCCATCCTCTCCCTATACTGGGCAATATGCTCTTCAGGATCCGTAGTCCCATCATACAGTTTCATGTTGGGGGTCTGAAATCTTTTTGGGATTTCAGCATCACAGATAGGATATGCAAAGCGGGATATCCTGTGGCTATCTTGAGATACTTCCGGAATTGGCTGGACCACTCCAGGTACACTGGATATCATGTCCTTTAATTTCTGGAGCTCCTTGGTAAATGTTGACGTCATACCTGCATCCTGCAAAGACCCATTGTTGTTAGTAGCAAGAATATTATTATTTGACACATTACCAGTCTGAGGATTCTGGCCATATCCTGGAGCATATCCTGAACTCC
Source organism: Helianthus tuberosus (assembly GCA_030545235.1). NCBI lineage: Eukaryota > Viridiplantae > Streptophyta > Magnoliopsida > Asterales > Asteraceae > Helianthus > Helianthus tuberosus. The sequence goes on along the minus strand of CM060387.1, from coordinate 48,559,730 downwards.
TCACAGTTGACATCCTGACCGAGGAGGGTATCTCAGGGGTATGATTCTGAGAATGGCTTGGGACGATATTCCCCCTGTTATCCTCAGTGTAAACTGCGGAACTGAAGTTCAAAGCCCTAGGCTGTATAGGAGTGACAGTTTCTTCAGCAGGTCTACTTGGGCCAGATTTCAAGAGTTGTATTTCTCTCATCAGCATCCGATTAGTTTCCTGCTGCTGCCTCATCTGTTCTTGTACACTACCAAACAAATTCAGAATTTCATCATTAGATGCCAAAACAGGACCGGATCCCTGGGTACTGGGAGCAGGGATCACATCCCGAGCTACATGACTTTCAGCTCCGTGTGATGAAGCTTGCATTCTCGGAGGAGGAGGCGGAAGCACCGAACCAATTGTTGCAGAGGTTGTAGCAGACATGGTGGAAGAGCTCATGTTTGATCTCGAGGCCATTGAAAACAGTGTAGCAAAAAGTTTTGATAATAGAAAACCGAGTAATGATTTTACTAAAGTTTTTAGCAAAAATAGCACCACTTGCCCCACGGTGGGCGCCAAATTGTTTTGGTCAAAAATTACCGAAGCAATTTAGTGATCAAATTAGTTAAGTGAGGTAGTGTGCTAGAAATATGTATGAAAAATATATTAACCAAGTTGATTATAAAAACAGTTTCAGGATACGGCTCAAGATATAGAGCTGTATCTGTGATCAAACAATGAGCAAAAAGGTAAAAGTTGACACGTGATGTACGAGGAAAGCCCTTGATCAATCTAGATCGCCGGCACAAAACCTCGGGAGCTGACAATCGCAGCTGCCTTGTTCTTCTATTGCTTTAAATATCAGGATACAGTGCAGGATGTGGTGCGGATCAACTATGTGTTACAATGTAATTCGAATACAAGTGTTGTGTGTAGTGTTTGCAGTGAGCTAGAGCAAAAGTGTTTGAAAGTGTGAAAATTACGTGCCTTAATCGGATCCGCCCTCATCTATTTATAGTAAAAGAAGTGTAACAAACTATCCTAATAAACCGGGATCCGGCGAATATTCCCCACTCGAACGTTGTAGACCTGGTCTTTCGGGTTCAACATCTCTCCCATAACAAATACGCCCGAGTCTTGAGGAGAAGAAGTCCATCTGACCGTTAGTAACCCCCAGCCTTTAACCTGCACGTGGTTAATTCAATCAACCTCAGGATATCGCTCAGCAATATCCCAGTCCAGTATCCTGGTCACAAAGAAACAATTAAAAGCAGGATATTAGTCAAGATATATACGCTCAGAAAATGACCCATAACAATAGGCATCCTATATTGCTCATATTATGTTTAACACAATTATAGTCATATTTATCAGTATCGTACGTTAATAGATATATGTACATATATATATCTACATACATACATATTATATTTTAACAATTTCTTTTACTACATATTGTATCAAACTATAAGGAAAGTTATATTATGTGTCATTTCTTTCTTTGTTGTAACAGCTTTTCTTTATATTACCCTAATTTAATTATATTCCCAAAGCTTATGGCTGGATAGGTTTTCAAAAGTAAAGGTAAGGGTTTTCTATGAGATTCCGAGATTCTCAGTTATAGACCCACTATCGCTTTTCAAGAAGTGGTGCTAGTACAGATATTCTTAAGGTATCTTTTTGAATTAAAGGTGGGTAAAATAGATCTTGCGTAAACATGTAGGTTTGTTTCTTCTATTATATATATAAAAGCTTGTTTTTCTACAGAAGATATTTGATTATTATATGGTATATATACTATCAGGAAATTTGTGTCTAATATACAAAGTTTTAAAATTTCCTGTATACCGATTTATAAAAATCCAATTACATAACTGTTTATACATAACTTTGTTTCTTCCTTTATATTAAATAAATTTTTATTAAATTTATTAAACATAACATTTTGGAATAAAAATGGTAATTCATCAAAAGAAATAAATTTAATAGAGATATAAATTTTCTGGATTCTTTTAGAACAACTTAGCCTTTAACCGACAGGTTGACTCATTTTTGGTTATAACGTATTTTTGACTTGATTCTAATTCTCAATTTATTATATTTATTTTCAAAGTCTCACATTTCTAAATTTGATCCTTAATATATTAAGTAATGGAGTATTATTCTCGTGTATGATTCTAATTTTTGTTTAAGAAATAAATTAAACTTATCAAATGATAAAAATTGTTTCCTCTTGAGATATACGTACATATATTTTAAACCATATAGTTATACCGTACTTAAATGCTTTTGTACATATTTTTACTTTATGAATGAAATATCGTTTATAATATGGATACAAGTTATATATAAAATATACATACGTCTGACTTACATATAATTTAAGGAATAAGTTTAAGCTATTTCCTATTGATATATAGGTGCTATGTATTAAAAATCATTTAATTATATAGTACCAATTTGTTGTACATATTGCTATTTCATAGATACAGTTTTATAAAATATTTTATATCTTCCATTGTATATGTATATCTGCTTAAATTTTAGAATCGTCAAACTATGAATTATGAATTATAATAATTCTTGTTCATTATAAATTAAATTAAGAATTATGTTTTATAAAACTCTTTTAATATAACTTTATTCAAGAGCCAAATATTTTATTTTCCCAAAAATATTATCATTATTAGTTTTAATTTAAAACAGAATTTAATAATATTTTGGTTTAGTGTATCATATTAATAATAATGATGATAAATAATAACAGTATAATTTTTTTTTCTTAGAGAGCGTTTGTGTATTAAAAATTTATCTAGCATGTTAATTATCATCAATATTGACCATAATTTCTGAATATTACATAACTTATTAAATTTTGATGAAAAATTTACGTATTTAATAATACGATAAGAAGTACTAAAGAATTATAAAGTGATTGTATCTAAATAATGCTAAAACATTATATTTTTAACAAAATTAGTAAAAAAACCTTGACAAATACATATTTTTAAATCGAGTAAAACTTTTGGATTATATCAAAAATCATAAAATATCCTGCTTGCCTCGAATAATATTTTATATTATGATATTTTAGGGATACAGGTGTTATCTTATATCTTTGATTAATATCAATATCATAATATTATTATAATTTATTTTGAATGGTATTTACATAAATATATGGGCATGCTATATATATATTACGAAATTTAATATTAATATATTTATGAATATATCCCTTTTATATAACATACTGTAAGATAAAAATAGGGGTTACATATCCTAGGAATTTAAATGACATAAAATCATTTTAGGTATACTACATATTATTTTTAATATTTATATTATGATATTTTTCGAAGTATCATAACTGAGTTGGATTACTTTACATTAATATTAAGATATAAATATTAATATCGTGATATTGTTATAATGTTATAAAATTCATATTGCATTATTTCCTACAGATATAGATGGATATGATACATATATATATAGTATATATCACAAATGTTTCTAAGATATAATATTATTGATATATTACTTATATATATATTTAAACATAACATAATTGTAAGATAGAAATATGGGCAATGCATATTGGGAATTAAAAATTCGTTAAATGATATAAAAATCATAATGAACACATTAAGATTCTTTTTTTTTTAACAGTAAACTTCATTAGAAACAAGACGCACCCTCGAAACAAGGGGCATCAAAAACACAATTACAACATATACATAGGATTACGAATCCAATCCTTCCACTCAATATCAGAAAATTTAGTCCTACCTTTTAACCACAAGAAAGAACAAGACTTTATCAATGCCACCACGTCAACGACCCTCGGGCTAGACCCTCAAAAAACTTGCTCGTTCCGAGCTTTCCAGATCGCCCAGCATGTAACCATAACGACCCCTCGAACCACTTTTTTAGCCCACTTACCTCCTGAAACTTGTTCATGAAATCTCAGCACATCCAAAAAATCAAAAGCCATTAAAGGCATAATCTTGCACCATTGTCCTACTGCGGACCAAACTCCAAAAGAAAAACCACATCCTGTGAAAAGATGCATCACATCCTCTTCCCCAGAATCGCATAAACTACATAAAGCATCTTGAATGTTTATCCGTCTTCTAATCAGAGCCGCTTTAGTAGGGATACGGTCCATCTCAGCTCTCCAAACAAAAATATTTACTTTGATCGGAATCCAAGACTCCCAGCGCATAATCTGATCACGACTAACCTCTTCATCTTCTCGAATCAACAGCTTCACCGCAGCCACCGAGAAAACATCTTTGACTTCGTCCCCCCAATACCACATATATTTGGAATCCGACAACGAAACATTATTGAGGAGAAAACTTACGTCTTGCATTCCGGAAATTTCCTCTACTGTTGAGATTCCTCTTTTCCAATCCGTTATAAACCTCAAACCTCCGTCGACCACCCGAAGCCTATCCGCAACCGTACAACTTTTTTGACGTTCCAAATTAAAAAGACTAGGCCACCTACTTTTTAACACGGTCGACCCAATCCATAAATCCGACCAGAAATTAATCGACTGACCATTCCCAACCTTCGCCTTTATGAACGTATTGAAATTTTTTCCTTTAAAGGACCGTCTAGCCAGCAACTTAACAATAGATTCTATGTTCACATGATAACACATAAAATATTAATTTCCTAACGCAAATGTTTAAGGTTTAGGTATTGGAAGAACACCTAAAGGGCTTAAATCAGTGGCATAGCTCTGATACCACCTTCTATCGCAACCCCCGACCCCTTGCCCCGGGAGGTGGGCGGCCGCGAGCTTCGCACATTCGGTGGTATCGGTGTTTATCAATTTTGGCAACGGAAATTTTCATCAGGACCGTGGTTAGAAAATATTTTTATCAGAGTTAAACACCATAATGTTTTAAAATAAATAAATGGGAAAAAACCCAAGTTTTTCTGATATACATTTATAATAACAAGTGGGACAAAATCCGACTTTTCGTTTGCAATATATTTATAGGGATAAACCCTAGTTATTGAAAACAATTCTCCTTTTTAATTAGGTAACTTTTATAGCCACTGTTCTAAGCCTTCAGTGCTCTCCAGCTGGCTTTTATTGGCTTCACACTAAGTTACCTGAAACACGTGTTTAAAACATTTTATCAGCAAGAAATACTGGTGAGTGAATCCCAGTTTAATCAAAACAGGTTTTATCATTTTACAGTATTGAGAGCGATTACAATGTTTATATCTACACAATTACTCATTTAGTACTTGCCACCCGACCGGATTTATGGCTATGGTCATATCACACATTGGCTAACTCGTTGTCCAATTGTGTAGGTTATCAAGTAATGTATATAAAACCCCATAATACCGGCAGCAATTAAAGAATTACATAGACTCAATCACTGCTAATTATAATTTAAAACAATAAAGGTTTTGTAAAAACAGTTTACAAAAAGGAGATCACTCACATTGCTATTTTGGGTATTTTCCTTATGACTTCCTGGTTATAATATATAAATTTAACAATGCACACGTGTTAATATAATAACTCATTTTACATTAGTTATACCCTCCCCAAGACAGAATTCCAACGACTACGTCAGGCAGAGCCTTGACAGCAGTTACGGAGCACTAGATCAATCGGGCAGCGTATCTAATACGTAACCGGGGTTATAATACTTACATCGAGGCAGAGCTTCGCTATTTTAGTGGGTATAATACCTGGTATTATTGTTACTATTCAGAATTTTAGAGAGAAAATCGAATTGTGAACGAATTCTCAACTGAGTCGATCGATCCTATTTATAGTGCTGATCCAGCACTTTCTCGCGCCCCGCGAGAGAAACAGAAGAGGGCTTCGCGGCCCGCGAGGGAGTATAGGGCGGTTTAGGGTTTACTGAGTCATCAGTGGTTTCGACGCGTGTCTGGACACGTGGCTGGATTGTGTGCCGGGCAAGGAATAGGCCTCGTGGCCCGCGAGAGATTTGATAAAGGGTAGCGCGCCCCGCGATCGAACTCTGAATTTTGTTTTATTTGTTATTTACTAAAATAAAGGTATTTCGGGGCTGGTTTTCGTATACGGGGTATCTTTTTAGGATAATTAGGGGTGTCCAAAATATTTTAAGGAGGGTTGTTATACCAGCTCCATAACAGGTAATGAAAGATGGTCATAAACCTCTTCGGCTCGAGAGAGCATAGAATCAGCTTGATCAGACACCGAGCAGTGACGAGTATCGAATTACTGGCCAAGCGCCTCTTCGGCATGCTGAGCACACTCCAGATAGCCACCGCGATGCCCGACGGCACGCGCGGCATCTGTCAGCGCCGCAACAGCTTCATCCAGCTCAGTAGCATTTAATATGGAGTTGGCAATCTATACAAAAAAGGGAAAGCATGAAAACGAGTCAACAATAAACAAAAACCTTAGGCAAAGGAGGAAAAACCCACCGCAGCTACTCCTCTATTGCACATCTATTCGGACTCGGACACAAGCGTATCCACGATTGTTTGGGCCTCAGCGTACTTATTTTGAGCGATATTCAGGGCGGAAGTACTGATGTCACGCGCCTACACGGCCGCGTTCTTTGCCTCTTCGGCGGTATCAGCCTTCACCCTCTCAGCTTCAAGATCTATTTCTAATGATCCGTTCTTCTCGTGAGCCTCAAACAATCGACGCTTTAGATCTGCAATCTCCACATCCTTCGCGGCCAAATCCTTATCCTTATTCACAGCCCGTTGTTAGTGCATTATGTCTGTAGCTAATGTCTGTATCGAGTCTGTAATTTTGTCATGTATGTGTCGTTGTACAGTTTTGTATGTATGTATTTTGTATCTAGACAAAAACTGTCACACCCCAACCGATGGCAGAATCATCGGGGCGCGGCACTGAGCGAAACAGATTGTTCAAGAGTAATTCCATAACAACTACATTACCGGATAGTTAATATTATGTCCCATACCATAACCCATCAAGCAAATTAAGTTATTACAGATAGCGATATCTCAAAAACAATAACATGTTCCGACAACTCAGATTTACAAATAGATAATTCGTTTTATTGGTTCCTAGGACCCTTCCCTAGCCTCAATTTCATCACACAGGAAACAAGGTATCCTGGGTCTTTCCTAGCCTCGATTTCACAGCGAGCTAAGCATGTAAACATCCTAAGCACCTGCCACATACGTTAAAGTAAGAGTCAATACACATAGTGTAAAGGTGAGCATACAAGTTTATTAGATATAATATGTTCGAAATTCGATTACGCATAACCAGCACGTACACAGAGTGAAATGAAGCACATTAGTTATCGACATGAACCTATTGATACCAATGACTGCGAGTTGACTGCCCGGGGCAGTTCGTAATACATGATCACCACTGTGACCCATGCAAATAATGGTCCTTAACAACCCCTGCGAACAGGTGCTGAGTCCAAACTATAGTACTATCGTTGCTAAGGCAGGTAGACAGCATTCCATGTGTAAACATAACAAACAAGCATTCATTAAGCCACGTATAACATGCAATAACGGTTAGCGTTAAAGTATTGAGTAGTGTGTTCGATGTGATTTGAATATTCGTAACGTATGTAACACCCAAAAGTGCATAAAGCAAAAAGGGTTCGAGTATACTCACAGCGTTGATGGATTGAAGGGATCACTTAGAGCGAGATTAGCCTAAACAGTTAACGGTAGCATAAACGAGAAGCGGCGCATAAAACGAGAAAAGTAATGGTGATCTGGTCAGATGGCAATCCGGCCGGTCAGCCACTCATTCGGATGTCAACCCGTTCGAGTGGTTGTCCGTTCGGACGGTCACCCGGTCGGACAGACATCTATTGGCATGGATGTGTTTGTGTATGATGGTTTGACTTTTGAAGTTTTTGTTGTAGTATTTTGAAAACAGAGAAGTATCTCTAACTTTCATGTCGGTCGATCGAACGATCGTTCGATCGGACGGCGATCCGATTGGCGAGGTTTCTCAGTGAGAACAAGTTCACAGCAGGACGGTCACTCGATCGGAAGTCCATCCGATCGGGTGGCAATCCTGTGCATTGAACATGTTGAAAATTGTTTAAGTTTGAAAACATAAGTCATCCTTACTGATCTGTCATTCGATCAGATAGTAATCTGATAGGACATCAGTCTGTTCGGTTGACTGGTTTGATTTTGGAACTTGTTTAGTTTGAAGTTTACGGTTTTATCGAGACAATACGACAATGGTTTAAACAACTAAAACTTCCCCAAGTCCCAGCTGTCTGATCGGACGGGAATCACCCCAACCCAATTAGTTGGTTGTTTCTTGACGGTTTGTTCATGTTTAACCCGAAACCAGTTATCTCGTTGATAGAACTTAGATCTTGAGCCGACACAACACTAAGAATGAGTAGAAGGTCAGAACAAGGCCCGGTTCTATTGGGTTGAGTGCATTGAGTGTAAAAAAGTTGAAAGAAAGTTAGAAAAACCATCTTTCAATCCTTTTTATCGTGAATATGTTCAGATCTATACAAGATCTTTACTTATTCATGTGGAAATCGTCCAGATCCGAGTTGTTCTTGGTGGATTGAAGACAAAACATGAAGTTCATAAGAACACCATGCTGACATCATCCTAAAACACCTCAAATCTAATGATTTCAGGGTTAAAAGTTAAGAATCAAAAGATAGAAAGGTGTAGGAGTGCGTGTAGATCAATAAAGTACAAGATTTAGGTTGGAAACTTACAGGAATTGAAAGAATCGAGAGAAGAAAACATATTGCGCTTCTGGATCGGATGAGAGCAAAAGTAGCAAATGATGTTGACAGGAGGTGTATTTATAGGGTTTCCCAAAGTGGAAAGCGTTGGCCGATCGGGTGGCTGATCCGATCGGGTGGCAGCCCGATCGGGTGATAACTCGATCGGATGGCAGTTCAATCGGTTGGCCACTCGATCCAAGAGTCCGGCGCGACGAGTTTTGTCGTTCCGATTCGCGTGTTGAGCGTTGCGATGCGATTTGAACGAGCGATACGATAGAGTTACCTATTAAATTACTTTTAATCCCAACTACTATATCTAACATACAATCACTATAATTTACTTGCGTTTCGCGTGTCGATTAGATTGCGATTCGATTGAGTTGCGATATCGATAGAGTTGCGATTGCGTTTCGATTAATCACCACAGAACATAAACAAACATGCACAAGTAACACATAAATAGCACACACACGTAAAACAACATCCAGAACGCATAATTCAAGTTGCGATTCGTATAGCGATTCGATGTCGATTTGATTAGCCTTAGTTTGATTACCGTTTAGTCAACTTTATCGCATTGTTACTTCCTATTGTTCACAGTCGTAAGTCGATTAATAGTGATAAACATACGTCGATTACTGCGATCATTGATAATTACTCCACATAATACAACTAAATAAAACACATAAAATAAGTTCACTACATGGCAAGTCGCGCGATCGGTCGTTGACCTTGACTTTGACTTCTTGAGAACACGGTGTAACACCCGTGTCACTCCAACCATCAGACAAATGCCAAACCAATGAAATATAGTATTTCATACTTGGGATTTGTAAAAATATGTGTATCGTTTACACATATCAATTCTTGTTCGATTTCAAGCTTTAAATCGCTTTCTGGAGGGTTATACGCGCTTTGATGTGTAGATATAACCAGTTTAATCCAACGAACACTCCGGAATAGTGAAATAGGCTTAACATACCTTAAATAACCTATACATAACTTAGATATAAGTTTTGGAAGGTTTGGTGTGGTGAAATCAAAGTTTAATCGCTTACAGGGACTAAAGTTGTCAAACTGCGAAAGTATGCCAATTTGAACTGTAACAGACATTCTGGAACATGACCATAAGTTAAACACACCTTAAATATCCTTTATATAGCTTAGAAATAGGCTTTGAGGGGTTCGGTGTGCTAAAATAAACTTTTGGGTCATTCAGGGGCTAAAAGTGTCAAAAAGTGCACAAGTTTGCATTTTCGCGCATAACTTACGTTCTGGATATATCCGGACACCCAAAAATTTATGTAAGCATGACTATATTATGCTTTAGTGTTTGGATTGCCAAAAATCCATTCGTCGCGTCATATGGATCGTTTTTCGCGCTTATGCGCATTCCGTCGTAATTAAGCGAACATCGCGTTCGTACGACCAAACGAACTGACATCCGACATATTTTTGAGCATGTTTCATGTCCACAATGTTTAGGCAACATTTTAGGGCCTTAAAGTTGGCTTTACGGGCCTTAGAAGTGTCGGAAATGGCCTTAAACACGTGCAGGGACTGAAACTGTCATTTTTCAAACATATGTGCAGATCAGAAGGGCCATGCGGCCCGCATTGTCTTTGGCTGATCCTGAAGCGGGCCGCTTCCCACTATCAGACCAGATTAAGTGTATTTAACAGCTGTTTGCAGCTGTTTTGCACTCCCTAACCCCTTGCCAAGTGTTGATTCCTTATGGTGGTGAGCATTTTGAGGCACCATAACTTTCCGACAAGTGTACGGCCTTGATCGTGCCCTCTTTTCCATGAAACGATCCTAACGGTTACCCGAATACTATATATACCCCATTACCCCCATTGCATTTCTCACTAGAATTCTGATTTTGAGAGCTCTAAGTTGAAACCATTGTTTCATACCTGAGTTCTTGAGTCGGGATTAGCATTCGGGGACCCTGGGTTAGTATTCTTTCGTTCTTTTCCTTATTTTTACTGCTTTTCGAGTCAGAAAGTCAAACTTTGTTTGACTTTCAGCGTTGACCAGTAATGGTCAATGCGAAGTTCGTTTGAACTTCGCAACGTGAGTGTAATCACGTTGGTCATAGTCCCTTGGGACTATGCCCACTGATTACCACGTTGTCTAGAGTCGTAGGGTAGGCGATCTAATAAATCGCCTATACCTTCGAACTCGACCCATTTGGTCGATCATTAGGATCCGACCAAATACATTAGGTGACCATAGTAGGTAGGGAATAACCTTCCGAGGTTATACCCTATGGTCACATCGTTTAAGTAGTTGTATGATAGGTAGTTTATATGCCTTAGGTAAATTACCAGAATACCCTTTTCATGTATAATTGGTAATTAAGCATATGTAACCTAAACCTTTGTCACATAACTGACTATGTAACATGATTAGGCATATAACACTTGTCATAGGGCTAGTTAGGCGGTCCAAACGCGTTTTACGCGAACGACGCGTTAAAGTAGCATAAGCTTCCTAAACGGGTCGTAATGGGTCGATAAGTCTTAGGTTAAGTTTCATTTAGCATGTAGGCTTTGTTAAACCATATCATATGAGTTCCTATACTCATTTGGTTTACAAACCCTAATGCTACCCAGTCTTCCGATTTAGGTCCGGTTTATTAATGTAGTTACCTATATTAGGTGCCGTTTGATATTCCGCGATCTCTAGCATTGCTTGGTGGTTATCCTAGGACTTCTGAGCAATCTCAAGTGAGTACATAGACCCCTCTTTTACTGTTTTCCAAACTGTTTTGGGGTGGAACACATGTGCCTACTTGTTACTTTCAAGCTTTCCTGTTTTCACATCATATACTTGTTATGTTCATTAGTACACTATTAGTACATTGATTTACATGACTTTTCTGCTTTGTATGTTAACTTAGCATACTTAGTACATCGTTTTACATTACATTTCTGTTGCATATGTTTACTCAGCATATGGACACATTATTTCAGTTCACATGCTATGTATGTTTGTTGTTGCATGCTTAGTACAGATATTTCAGTTTACATGCTATGTATGTATGTTGTTGCATACTTAGTACACTTATTATTCATTACATGCTTACATTTTGGCAATTGGTTTAATCATAGACACTGTACATTGTTGGTTTGGTTTGAGTAAGTGATTAAGTAACGAGGCGTGTGTAATATGATACAAGCATGGTGGATACGCCGCTGGTACTTCCTATATATAAGTGTTTGTATTGTATTACATATTGTAGCGTTATTTGAATCATTTCAGGTTGAGACATAGAACATTTTATACAAATAACATATTTTTCACAAGACATTGATTTACAAACAACTTATCTAATACAAACTCATTTTACATGGTTATTCATTTAACCATACATTATACATTATTTATACATATCATCTGATCTTATCGATTTTCAAATGATTTACAAAACAAAGCAAATAACAAGGTTCATGACTAAACATTTTCTCAAACATAAGTCATGAAACCTATTTTCACAAAACCTATGTATCTCACCGGCATTTTTATGCTGACGTACCATATTTTCACATGTGTTTTTCAGGAACTGTTGCATAAGTTGATCAAGATACACATAGGCAGACTTGGGCTTTAGTGATAATAAAAGATGCAAGACTAGTTAATTATGTTGTATTTTCCTTGTTTGTTAAGACATTGTAACACTTTTAATCAATAAAACGAAACTTCAATTGCCATGGATTTGAAACATTAATTCTGTTGCAACACGCCCCGATGTTTCCGCCGCGATTTGTTGTTTTACGCGGTCGGGGTGTGACAGAAAAGATGGTATCAGAGCCAATGGTTATAGGGAATTAGGTTATTAGTAATGCTTTGACCTAGTCTATAACTTTCTTAGGACCCTAACGCGAGTTTACTTGCGTTTAGTCATAAAACAATACCGTCACCTATCCTTAGGCGACGACCACAACAAGAACATAAATTTCAAAACCGCTTTGAAAACTAATCATCTGTTCTAGGATGATTTATTACAAGGTTTTGAACCCTCTATTGTAAGGTTTCGAACTCTCTGTTATATGGTTTTGAACCCCTTTGAATTTCCAAAATCTCGTCAAGGTTTTGGGTTTTAAATAATGTGAACACGTGCAAACTGGAAGGGTGAATGCCTGTATTCTGGGTTTTCTGTCTAGGCAAGCACTTCGTATACATCTCATCAGACGCGAGACCAGTTGTGCTTACCTGGGAATTCTTGGGATGAGTGTTCACTTATAGGCAAGCATGTCTTCGCGATACATTATATTAACCCATTTACTTTGATTAGTCACCATCTCATTTGTTTGCCTTTGGTAACAAACAAATGGTCACAACCTTCATGCGTTGTTATTCTCTTTTGACTATCTTCGGCTTGTTTCCTCCTATGTCTTCCATTTTCTTCATTATACCTTTTTATTTCAACAAGACTCGAGTGTCCGAACCAGGTGCTGCAACTACCCAGCAAATAGGCGTCATACTCCAGAGGACCGATGATTTAGCAATCACCATGACTCATCTCAGGGATGAAGCCGTGTAAGGGAACCGCTCCTTGGAGAAATCAATGCAACCTTCATCATTCAAATCAAATACCCTGTTACAAATGTACCCACGGTGGACGATGGAGACATTTGGTTAACATATGCCGCTTTGCAATCCAAAGCAAAGCTGTTACAAATCCTGCTGCTACTCAACCTTCAAACTCTGCTTCATATGTCGCTTGACATATCTGGTGCCTCAACCTCATGAACTTTCTACCTTGTGTATCGACGTAAGCACGCCTAGTGCAAGGTGTCGAAACACCTCTCGTTACACAAACTCCAAAATCCATGTAGGATCTTTCTATCCTCATAATTAGATCCTTGTGGATGGATATCATTCATCGGAGTCCCTAATTGAATTCTTTGTATGATTCAATACGTACATCACAATTCAATAAGGACAAAGCCGAATTCCTTTTAAGATTATCCTATCTTCATAGATAGATTCTTGAAATGATTAAAGTGCCAAATGAAATCCACGAATTGGATTCCTGGTGTGCTTTAAGTATCCGCGTCCAAAGATAACAAATTAATAAACAAGTCAAACAACTATGTGATTATGTGCTTATGTGTTTCCTTTTATGTTTTTGTGTGATCCAAGTTTTGTCATCCAAATCCTCTTAGAATCTTCCATATCTTCGTATAAGGGATTCATAGTAGGATATCCAAAGGTACTATATTAAATCCTCAATGGGCTTCTACGTTGTAGTTAAGTCCCTTGGATTTTATTGTACTATTCTATAATTAGACCCCTTGAGAGGTCTAGTTAAACAGATTGATCCAAAAATCTGGTTAGGTATATCAAGTGATGATATAGCTGAAAGGACTCCTTGGAGGTCTAATTAAAAAGATCATGTGTTGATCTGATTAAAAGGACCCTATGGTAGTCTAGTCACACTCATCACAGGTTTGATATTTTCTTCCCCTACACATCATGAAATGCACTGTGCGGACTGTGCAAGGAATTACGTAATTATGGACGCGTACATAATTATGGAAATTCAGTGCACAGAGACCACAGCGAATTTTGTCATGTATTCCATTCATTTTTGTTTCTGAAGATGTAAAATGACTCATTCGGTTCATTTTTGTTTCTGAAGATGTAAAATGACTCATTCGGTTCATTTTTGTTTCTGAAGATGTAAAATGACTATTCCGTTCATTTTTGTTTCTAAAGATGTAAAATGACTCATTCGGTTCATTTTTGTTTCTGAAGATGTAAAATGACTCATTCGGTTCATTTTTGTTTCTGAAGATGTAAAATGACTCATTCGGTTCATTTTTGTTTCTGAAGATGTAAAATGACTCATTCGGTTCATTTTTGTTTCTGAAGATGTAAAATGACTATTCCGTTCATTTTTGTTTCTGAAGATGTAAAATGACTCATTCGGTTCATTTTTGTTTCTGAAGATGTAAAATGACTATTCCATTCATTTTTGTTTCTAAAGATGTAAAATGACTCATTCGGTTCATTTTTGTTTCTGAAGATGTAAAATGACTCATTCGGTTCATTTTTGTTTCTGAAGATGTAAAATGACTCATTCGGTTCATTTTTGTTTCTGAAGATGTAAAATGACTATTCCGTTCATTTTTGTTTCTAAAGATGTAAAATGACTCATTCGGTTCATTTTTGTTTCTGAAGATGTAAAATGACTCATTCGGTTCATTTTTGTTTCTGAAGATGTAAAATGACTCATTCGGTTCATTTTTGTTTCTGAAGATGTAAAATGACTCATTCGGTTCATTTTTGTTTCTGAAGATGTAAAATGACTATTCCGTTCATTTTTGTTTCTAAAGAATGCCTGTTGAAAATAACTCCGTTCATTTTTCAATTCTGAAGAATGTCCGTTAAAGAGAAATAACAGGATTATGCCTTTCTTATCTCTGGTGGTTATTTGACACAAAGCCACAGTTAGACTCCTACGAATTAATTTCGGGACGAAATTTCCTAAAGTAGGGGAGACTGTAACACCCGTGTCACTCCAACCATCAGACAAATGCCAAACCAATGAAATATAGTATTTCATACTTGGGATTTGTAAAAATATGTGTATCGTTTACACATATCAATTCTTGTTCGATTTCAAGCTTTAAATCGCTTTCTGGAGGGTTATACGCGCTTTGATGTGTAGATATAACCAGTTTAATCCAACGAACACTCCGGAATAGTGAAATAGGCTTAACATACCTTAAATAACCTATACATAACTTAGATATAAGTTTTGGAAGGTTTGGTGTGGTGAAATCAAAGTTTAATCGCTTACAGGGACTAAAGTTGTCAAACTGCGAAAGTATGCCAATTTGAACTGTAACAGACATTCTGGAACATGACCATAAGTTAAACACACCTTAAATATCCTTTATATAGCTTAGAAATAGGCTTTGAGGGGTTCGGTGTGCTAAAATAAACTTTTGGGTCATTCAGGGGCTAAAAGTGTCAAAAAGTGCACAAGTTTGCATTTTCGCGCATAACTTACGTTCTGGATATATCCGGACACCCAAAAATTTATGTAAGCATGACTATATTATGCTTTAGTGTTTGGATTGCCAAAAATCCATTCGTCGCGTCATATGGATCGTTTTTCGCGCTTATGCGCATTCCGTCGTAATTAAGCGAACATCGCGTTCGTACGACCAAACGAACTGACATCCGACATATTTTTGAGCATGTTTCATGTCCACAATGTTTAGGCAACATTTTAGGGCCTTAAAGTTGGCTTTACGGGCCTTAGAAGTGTCGGAAATGGCCTTAAACACGTGCAGGGACTGAAACTGTCATTTTTCAAACATATGTGCAGATCAGAAGGGCCATGCGGCCCGCATTGTCTTTGGCTGATCCTGAAGCGGGCCGCTTCCCACTATCAGACCAGATTAAGTGTATTTAACAGCTGTTTGCAGCTGTTTTGCACTCCCTAACCCCTTGCCAAGTGTTGATTCCTTATGGTGGTGAGCATTTTGAGGCACCATAACTTTCCGACAAGTGTACGGCCTTGATCGTGCCCTCTTTTCCATGAAACGATCCTAACGGTTACCCGAATACTATATATACCCCATTACCCCCAT
This sequence comes from Helianthus tuberosus, assembly GCA_030545235.1. Classification (NCBI taxonomy): domain Eukaryota; kingdom Viridiplantae; phylum Streptophyta; class Magnoliopsida; order Asterales; family Asteraceae; genus Helianthus; species Helianthus tuberosus. Next base: position 48,543,405 of record CM060387.1, on the reverse strand, counting down.
TGCATTTCTCACTAGAATTCTGATTTTGAGAGCTCTAAGTTGAAACCATTGTTTCATACCTGAGTTCTTGAGTCGGGATTAGCATTCGGGGACCCTGGGTTAGTATTCTTTCGTTCTTTTCCTTATTTTTACTGCTTTTCGAGTCAGAAAGTCAAACTTTGTTTGACTTTCAGCGTTGACCAGTAATGGTCAATGCGAAGTTCGTTTGAACTTCGCAACGTGAGTGTAATCACGTTGGTCATAGTCCCTTGGGACTATGCCCACTGATTACCACGTTGTCTAGAGTCGTAGGGTAGGCGATCTAATAAATCGCCTATACCTTCGAACTCGACCCATTTGGTCGATCATTAGGATCCGACCAAATACATTAGGTGACCATAGTAGGTAGGGAATAACCTTCCGAGGTTATACCCTATGGTCACATCGTTTAAGTAGTTGTATGATAGGTAGTTTATATGCCTTAGGTAAATTACCAGAATACCCTTTTCATGTATAATTGGTAATTAAGCATATGTAACCTAAACCTTTGTCACATAACTGACTATGTAACATGATTAGGCATATAACACTTGTCATAGGGCTAGTTAGGCGGTCCAAACGCGTTTTACGCGAACGACGCGTTAAAGTAGCATAAGCTTCCTAAACGGGTCGTAATGGGTCGATAAGTCTTAGGTTAAGTTTCATTTAGCATGTAGGCTTTGTTAAACCATATCATATGAGTTCCTATACTCATTTGGTTTACAAACCCTAATGCTACCCAGTCTTCCGATTTAGGTCCGGTTTATTAATGTAGTTACCTATATTAGGTGCCGTTTGATATTCCGCGATCTCTAGCATTGCTTGGTGGTTATCCTAGGACTTCTGAGCAATCTCAAGTGAGTACATAGACCCCTCTTTTACTGTTTTCCAAACTGTTTTGGGGTGGAACACATGTGCCTACTTGTTACTTTCAAGCTTTCCTGTTTTCACATCATATACTTGTTATGTTCATTAGTACACTATTAGTACATTGATTTACATGACTTTTCTGCTTTGTATGTTAACTTAGCATACTTAGTACATCGTTTTACATTACATTTCTGTTGCATATGTTTACTCAGCATATGGACACATTATTTCAGTTCACATGCTATGTATGTTTGTTGTTGCATGCTTAGTACAGATATTTCAGTTTACATGCTATGTATGTATGTTGTTGCATACTTAGTACACTTATTATTCATTACATGCTTACATTTTGGCAATTGGTTTAATCATAGACATTGTACATTGTTGGTTTGGTTTGAGTAAGTGATTAAGTAACGAGGCGTGTGTAATATGATACAAGCATGGTGGATACGCCGCTGGTACTTCCTATATATAAGTGTTTGTATTGTATTACATATTGTAGCGTTATTTGAATCATTTCAGGTTGAGACATAGAACATTTTATACAAATAACATATTTTTCACAAGACATTGATTTACAAACAACTTATCTAATACAAACTCATTTTACATGGTTATTCATTTAACCATACATTATACATTATTTATACATATCATCTGATCTTATCGATTTTCAAATGATTTACAAAACAAAGCAAATAACAAGGTTCATGACTAAACATTTTCTCAAACATAAGTCATGAAACCTATTTTCACAAAACCTATGTATCTCACTGGCATTTTTATGCTGACGTACCATATTTTCACATGTGTTTTTCAGGAACTGTTGCATAAGTTGATCAAGATACACATAGGCAGACTTGGGCTTTAGTGATAATAAAAGATGCAAGACTAGTTAATTATGTTGTATTTTCCTTGTTTGTTAAGACATTGTAACACTTTTAATCAATAAAACGAAACTTCAATTGCCATGGATTTGAAACATTAATTCTGTTGCAACACGCCCCGATGTTTCCGCCGCGATTTGTTGTTTTACGCGGTCGGGGTGTGACACACGGGGTGTTACAGCCTCCCCTTATTGAGGGAATTTCGTCCCGAAATTAGGCCGAAGCGGTAACAAACAACTGCGGGTACTTCGCCTTCATGTCACTTTCAAGTTCCCAAGTGAACTTTGCGCCTCGTTTGACTTCCCAGCGAACCTTCACAATGGTAATGCGTAAGCGCCTGAGCTGCTTGGTTTGTCGGTCCATGATTTCAACAGGCTTTTCCACGAAGTGTGTTTCATTCACTTGAAGGTCCTCAAGGGGTACGTGATGCGTGTGAAGTGTCGTATAGTTTTAATGTATATTTTAAGCCCTTTAACACTTTTAAGCCAAGTTTTAAATTTATAAAACACGATATTTACTAACACTAAACACACATATGGGCAAGTGCACCCATCGTGAGCGTAGTATAGCGTTGGTAAGATACCGAGGTCGTCCAAGGACACAAGAGCTTTTAATACCAGTTTGTCCTCAACGTCTAATCAAATCAAAAGTTTAGAAAAAGGTTCTTAATTTAGAAAAATATAACTAACTAAAATGCTGAAAAAAAAATAAAAATAAAAACAGATAGACAAGATGAATCACTTGGATCCGACTCGTGTTTAGTGTAACATTTGATTATTTCCGCACTTTTGCACTTTTTAAGAGATTATCTTAGTTATTGTAGTAGGCCTCTCTTCTGAAGGTGACATTACCCTCAACCCAGTAGTTTGAGTCAGCAAGGATACAATACTAAATGGTAGGATTATTGAAAGATAATTAATTAAGTTATTAATGCATATTGTGGTAGGCCCCTCTTCTGGAGGTGACGTTACCCTCAGCTAAGTAGTCTGAGTCAGCAGGGATACAGTCCTAAGTAGCCGGGTTAAAGTATTAATAGTAGTTTACATATGAGGGGATCAAGGAGTTCGGACCCCCGCCATCCAATACCAGTGGGTATTGAAGGAGATCCTACTAAAGTTAACCCAGGTCCTTGCAGGATCTATACACTGAACAAGGCAAGACTCTTACCAAACCGTTCTCTTAACCCCCGAAACCAGGTAGCCAACATACCTCCATATAGACCATGGAGATATGAATGGTGAAAATCTTTTATTTTATATAGACAGTAAAATAATCCCAAGACACCACGGACAAACGATAAGGAAGACTCACCTTCAACATAAGAAACTAGTTATTAAAGTCATTAATACATAACCAAATAAAAAGTGCGAAAAGATTAAAAATAAAAAGTATTACACTAGACACTTGTCTTCACCAAGTGATGTAAGAGACTTAGGCAAACATGGCCTTTGATTTTCAAGAACTCTTACGATCAATCTTGGATCCCGAGACTACTACACACACTCTATGATGGATGATGGTGGTGGATGTGGGTTGTGATGGTGGTGGAGGGTGGGTGTAGTGTGAGAGAAGTGGTTTGCAAAGGGATGGTTTGCAAATGAGCCAAGCATCCCTATTTATAGCCTGAACAGAAGCTCGGGCACGGCCCCGTGTCCATTGGGCACGGCCCCATGTCCACCGATCTTCTCTTTCTTCATTAATTGCAGTTTGTCTGTATTAGTTGACCACGCCCCCGTGTCCGCTGGGCACGACCCCGTGTGCAGAAGCGTATCTGTACTATCAAGATTTCCTCAGATTCTGCGAATCTTAGTGTTGACCATGGCCCCATGTCCGCTGGGCACGCCTCCGTGGTGGGTGATAGAAGCTTCTACAGCTTTGTCTTTTCTGCAGACACTTGGGCACGCCCCCGTGCTCACTGAGCACGGGGCATGTTCAGCCTTCTGTTCTCTTGTTTTTGCTTGGGAAGATGCTGTCGAAGGGTCGGGCATGCCACGTTTATTCCTTTTCTTGTATTTTTGTTAGATTTAACTGCCTTTTTGCTTCTTTTGTTCATTTGAGCTCATTTAATCCTGAAAATACAAAAGGAAGACAAAAACACACTTTTTCCAACATTAGTACTAAAAAAATGTTAGTTTTATGCCTCATTTGATGTAATTTATATGTTGCATTTTGCACACATCAAATACCCCCACACTTGAATCTTTGCTTGTCCTCAAGCAAAACTCTTTATAATGTGGTTTTACACTCCCGAATGGAATGGGTAGAAGAGAAGGTTTTGGGCTTGTCATAGAGTGTCGGGATTTCCAAGATTCTTTATTAAGTTTTATTTTTATTTATTTACAATCCTATTCGTCATGATTTATTTAAAACATTACCTAAGATAAATTATTTATTAGGGCATAACATGCCTTTTTAAAATTCCATTTATATGCAAGTTCACATACCTCACGGGGGATCACTCAACACTCGGCCGAAGATGTATTTTTGTGAAACACTTGAGAGCGGCATGGAACTTACTTCTACTATAGGCTTGCCAAGCATTCAATCCTCCTCCTTTTTAACTATATACCTTTGTAAATATCAAGAGGACTTTTGGGGTGAAGGGTTAGGCTTGGGTTAAAGGTAGGTGGTTGGGTTAGTGGTTAGTAGAAAAGGGCTAAAGGCGTAAAAAGCGTCGGTTTTTGCAAAACATTTTGTGACTTTTTATTCTAATGAAGCATTATTCAAACAAGCCTTCTTTTTGATGTGCTTTGTTTGTTTATTGCTAACTTATTTTTTTTTCAACATAAGGAAGTCACACAAAAACCGAAATTTGTTACTAAAATAAAGGGTTTAAAATGAAAAAGGGTTTTGGTGGGTAAAAGGGTGTTTGTTTTGGGTTAAGAAATGAAAAGGTTTAGGCTCAAAGGGGTTAACTAGGGGGATTTTGGGTAGGTGGTAAAAAAAGAAAAAATAATGGTATTGAAAAAAAAAGGTTAGTCCTAATGCCTCCATCATTTACTTACTCGGGTTTAAGTTGGTAAGGATCGGGAATGTATCGTCGTGGCGAGTTCTAGAGTTGTAAGAACCAAGCGGCTATTCACACAAGAAACGAAAACTGAGCATTTAGTTTAAAGATGTCTATTTGTATGCTCAATAAAGGCTCAGAACTCACTTTTTGTGGGAATGGGTTTTTATGTGATCAAGTATATATAATTAAATTTTAACTAGGTTTGTCATGTCGTTTCATAATTTTCTTATGTTGGTTCTATTTATCACGACGCTATTGGTTGTAAATTTGTAAAAATATCACCTTTTAGAATTTGAAATTCCCAAATTTAACCTAGACAAGTAAGAAAAATGAAAGATTTTTGAAAAAAATTTGGGGTGTTTAGCAGTTCCAATAGAGTTTTGTGTAAGGCTTGTAATTAGGACTTGCAAAATTCAAGGTTTTAGCATCCCCCCCACACTTAAATTACACAGTGTCCTCAATGTGTCCCAAAAATAAGTTTTTAAGTTGATTGGATGTGTAAAAAGATGTGAAAAAGCAAAATTTTATGTTACTGGGCGTCTGGACACGGCCCCGTGGTGTCCGGGCACGGCCCCGTGTTCAGATTGCCAGTGATAGAAAATAAAATAAAGAAACAGAAGGCTGGACACGGGGGCGTGTTCAATGAGCACGCCCCGTGTCCATATACCCGAACTGGGGAATTTTCTACAGGTGGTTGAGCACAGGTCGTGTTGGGTGAGCACGGCCCCGTGCTGAACTTGCTGTAATGAAGAAAAATCTGCGGGCGGCTCTGTTTTTGTGCATGGGGTGTTGGTGCAAGTTTCCCTTGGTATCCTTCACCGTCCCGAGTGTGTTTTATCCATTACAACATCATCCAAACACCAAATTAATTAAAACCATCATTTATTAAGACTAGCACATTACATAAGGTCCTAGAGAATTTAAAGACAAGGCAAAAAAAATAAAAAAGCTAAAGGTCCTACGATAGATGGGTCAAATGGTACATAAAATCATCCTAAGGAGTTCTACTTTTATCAAAATTTCTGGAAATAACTTTCCGGTATTTTAAAAGATTTGTAGAACTTTGGACCGATGGGTATTCCCTAGATGTTATTAAAGCCATTCTTCTATTTCTCTTGGGAGAAAGAAGGCGGGATCGTTTTCTTCAACATCTTACGGAGGGGGGGTAACATCAACCGGAACCCCTTGTAGTATGTCTCGAGGGGGCTCCGGGTGTATGGTATACCATTCGGCCGGTATGATGACTTCCGGGACCACATTCCATGCCCTTTGGGTAATGATTAGAACCAAAGGAGGAGAAGTGAGAATGTTCAACCTTTGGAGCAAAAGGTTGACTTCTCGAAGACATCCTTCTAGTCCCACCATCAAATGATTGATACGGTCGACCAATGCTTCTTCCACTCCCGTCATCTCATCAATGACTTCTCTTAATGCGTAAACGTAGTTTACGAGAGAATCTTCAACCGTTGATGACCTTCTTCCTTGTCGGTTGTTCCTGGAGTGCGATGAAGATGTTCCACTAGTTCTGCTCGCATTCTGAGAAAACATACCGAAAAGAGCTCAATTTTATGGAAACAGTACCTCTGACACGGCCCCGTGTTCAGATGTCTGCAGATTTTTAGAACAAGGAATCTTGGAGTTTTAATTTGTTTTCGTGATTTTTAGAACGTTTTTAAGCAGAAACAACTTAAAACATTGTTGTAGAACTTATTTTTAACAAGATTCCTTGAATAAAAATCTAACAAACATCTCAATAAAGCTTGGAATTATGGAGATTTCAAACTCTAATGGAGGTGTTAAGAAAAATTGAAGAAGAAGGTAATGGATAAAAGTGGAAAAGACAAGATGGTTGTTGGGAACCTTATTTAGAATATACCTAGGATGGTATGTGTGAAGATCCACCAGATCTTTGTCTTTGGAGTGGTCCATATGTGTAGGAATCTTGCTGCATTTATAGAAAATGACATCACGCTGCACACGGCCCCGTGTCGGGTGGACATGGCCCCGTGTGCAGACATGATCCTGACATATTTTTTTCGTATTCTGACACGAAATCAGACGGGAATCTTTGGGTGGACACGGGGGCGTGCTGACCTGGACACGGCCCCGTGTCTAGAGGCTGTTTATGAAGTTTCTTCTATCTCTAAGGAATTCATCCGAATCGGGTGGTTCCTTACTGGATGGAACAACCCCAAAGTCCCTGAGATACCTTAATTGTTCTAGACTAAGACGAGAACACAAGAGGTTGTCGGTGAGGGTGATTCCTATGCTAAATGTAGGTGGACAAGTCCAACCCTTTCCCGGGCTCTCGTTAAAGAAGGTGTATGCTGAATCGCTTAGGTCTATGTATGCACCGAACGAAGTCCATGGAGAGTCCTTCACGGCACAATCGACACAGGGATGACTATCGCTCAAATCCTTGCTAGAGTTAGAGGTGATTTCTGGAACGACGAAGTTGTTTTTATTCGAATGTGATCCCAACAATTCTTCTTGGGTATCGTCTTGAGATGAATTATTAATATCCATCTTAAGTTCTTTCACCCAATTAAGAATTAGATCTTCCGATTGAAATAGTTCATCAAGAAGCATTTCTCCTAGAAGGTCCGGTTGAGAGCATTCGAGGGAGAGATATGGATTATTTTTACTTTCGCCCCTCTTAAGGCTACAGGAAAACAATGGATCTATATAATGGGGCTTATAATTTAGGAAATAACATTCTAAATCTTTATGAGGGCCACCACATAATTGACACCACGTACCATAAGAGTGCCGAAAGTAAAAAGTATCAGTATCACTCATATTTGTGTCAGAAATTACCAACCGTCGGGATCTTACGGTTCTGTTTTCAGTAACTGAAACTTGGGCACGGGGCGTGTTGAGTGGGTACGGCCCCGTGTTCAGCTTACTGTCTGACTTAAAACAGGATTGCCAGTACCAAACATTGGGCACGGGGGCGTGTTCAGCGGGCACGCCCCGTGCTGAGTTCTGCAGAAGCTGAAAATCTAAAAAAAAACATAGAAAAATAAGAAAAAACGATTAGGCCGTTGATTCTTAACTTTCTTAAAATCCTTGTGTCCCCGGTAATGGCGCCAAAAACTTGATGCGTGTGAAGTGTCGTATAGTTTTAATGTATATTTTAAGCCCTTTAACACTTTTTAGCCAATTTTAAATTTATAAAACACGATATTTACTAACACTAAACACACATATGGGCAAGTGCACCCATCGTGAGCGTAGTCTAGCGTTGGTAAGATACCGAGGTCGTGCAAGGACACAAGAGCTTTTAATACCGGTTTGTCCTCAACGTCTAATCAAATCATTAGTTTAGAAAAAGGTTTTTAATTTAGAAAAATAAAACTAACTAAAATGCTGAAAAATAAAATAAAAATAAAAACAGATAGACAAGATGAATCACTTGGATCCGACTCGTGTTTAGTGTAACCTTTGATTATTTCCGCACTTTTGCAATTTTTAAGAGATTATCTTAGTTATTGTAGTAGGCCCCTCTTCTGAAGGTGACGTTACCCTCAACCCAGTAGTTTGAGTCAGCAAGGATACAATCCTAAAGGGTTGGATTATTGAAAGATAATTAATTAAGTTATTAATGCATATTGTGGTAGGCCCCTCTTCTGGAGGTGACGTTACCCTCGGCTAAGTAGTCTGAGTCAGCAGGGATACAGTCCTAAGTAGCCGGGTTAAAGTATTAATAGTAGTTTACATATGAGGGGATCAAGGAGTTCGGACCCCCGCCATCCAATACCAGTGGGTATTGAAGGAGATCCTACTAAAGTTGACCCAGGTCCTTGCAAGATCTATACACTGAACAAGGCAAGACTCTTACCAAACCGTTCCCTTAACCCCAGAAACAAGGTAGCCAACATACCTCCATATAGACCGTGGAGATATGAATGGTGAAAATCTTTTATTTTATATAGACAGTAAAATAATGCCAAGACACCACGGACAAACGATAAGGAAGACTCACCTTCAACATAAGAAACTAGTTATTAAGGTCATTAATACATAACCAGATAAAAAGTGAGAAAAGATTAAAAATAAAAAGTATTACACTAGACACTTGTCTTCACCAAGTGATGTAAGAGACTTAGGCAAACATGGCCTTTGATTGTCAAGAACTCTTACGATCAATCTTGGATCCCGAGACTACTACACACACTCTATGATGGATGATGGTGGTGGATGTGGGTTGTGATGGTGGTGGAGGGTGGGTGTAGTGTGAGAGAGGTGGTTTGCTAAGGGATGGTTTGCAAATGAGCCAAGCATCCCTATTTATAGCCTGAACAGAAGCTCGGGCACGGCCCCGTGTCCATTGGGCACGGCCCCGTGTCCATCCATCTTCTCTTTCTTCATTAATTGCAGTTTGTCTGTATTAGTTGACCACGCCCCCGTGTCCGCTGGGCACGACCCCGTGTGCAGAAGCGTATCTGTACTATCAAGATTTCCTTAGATTCTGCGAATCTTAGAGTTGACCACGGCCCCGTGTCCGCTGGGCACACCCCCTGGTGGGTGATAGAAGCTTCTACAGCTTTGTCTTTTCTGCAGACACTTGGGCACGCCCCCGTGCTCACTGAGCACGTGGCGTGTTCAGCCTTCTGTTCTCTTGTTTTTGCTTGGGAAGATGCTGTCGAGGGGTCGGGCATGCCACGTTTATTCCTTTTCTTGTATTTTTGTTAGATTTAGCTGCCTTTTTGCTTCTTTTGTTCATTTGAGCTCATTTAATCCTGAAAATACAAAAGTAGACAAAAACACACTTTTTCCAACATTAGTACTAAAAAAGGGTTAGTTTTATGCCTCATTTGATGTAATTTATATGTTGCATTTTGCACACATCAGTACGTGTAAATCATAATCAGCCAGACAATTTCTGAGGTTCGAAACGTGGAAAGTCAGGTGTACGTTGCTAAGTTCCTCCGGTAGTTCGAGTCTGTAAGCCACTTTACCGATCCTTTGCAGAATCTTAAAGGGTCCCACATATCGAGGCGCAAGCTTTCCTTTCTTGCCGAATCTGACCACACCCTTCCAAGGTGATACCTTTAGGAGTACATGGTTGCCAACGTCAAATTCAAGGGGCTTGCGTCGTCTATCGGCGTAACTTTTCTGACGACTCCGGGCTTTCAGTAGATTGTCTCATATCTGGAGGATTTTGTCTGTCGTCTCTTGCAATAGCTCAGGGCCGGTTAATTGCGAGTGCCCGATCTCGTGCTAGACAATAGGCGATCGACATTGTCTTCCATACAATGCCTCAAATGGTGCCATTTGAATGCTGGAATAATAGCTGTTATTATACGAGAATTCAACTAAAGGTAAGTATGTGTCCCAATTACCACCGAAATCCACGACACACGAACGAATCATGTCTTCAAGGGTGTGAATCGTTCTTTCAGTCTGACCGTCGGTTTGGGGATGGAAAGCGGTACTTAGATTAAGCGTAGTACCGAGAGCAGCTTGAAAAGTTTCCCAAAGACGCGAGGTAAACCGACCATCGCGGTCTGAGATGATGTCACGAGGTGTCCCATGTCGACAGATAACCTCGTCGGTGTAGATTCGGGCTAATCGTTCCACCTTATAGTCTTCTCGTATTGGCAAAAAGTGAGCAGACTTAGTCAATCGGTCAACAACAACCCAGATGTTGCCGTGACCTGATGGCGTGCGCGGAAGTTTCGTTATGAAGTCCATGGCTATACTCTCCCATTTCCACATAGGGATCTCGGGTTGCACAAGCTAGCCAAAGGGTCTTTGATGTTCAGCCTTGACTTTCAAACAAGTCAGGCACTTCGAAACATAGAGAGTGATATCCCTCTTCATGCCCGGCCACCAGTACTTGTAGCGAAGGTCCTGGTACATTTTTTCGGCACCGGGGTGAATAGAATACCGAGACTTGTGGGCTTCATCCATCAAGATCTGTCGCAAGTTGGTCCGTTTAGGGATCCAAATTCAGTCTAGATAATGGAATATGCCGTTTGATTTATTCACTAGCTGAGCTCCATCGTTGAGAATAATTTCCTTCTTCAAAGTACGTTCGGTAAAACAAGCATGTTGGGCTTCGCGAATAAGGGTTTCGAGATCAAATTGGGCTTGCATATTACGGGCGTTGTGCAAGTAGCTTCGTCTGCTGAGTGTGTCGGCAACAACATTTGCTTTGCCAGGATGATAACGAATCTCACAGTCGTAATCGTTGAGAAGTTCTACCCACCGGCGTTGACGCATGTTTAGTTCTTTCTGGTCAAAGATATGTTGTAGGCTCCTATGATCGGTGAAGATCGTACACTTGGTACCATAAAGGTAGTGTCGCCAAATCTTTAATGCAAAAACAACTGCGCCTAGCTCGAGGTCGTGGGTTGTATAGTTCTTCTCATGGGTTTTGAGCTGACGAGATGCGTAAGCGATAACCTTGTCTCGTTGCATGAGGACACAACCGAGACCAAGGTTCGAGGCATCGCAATAGACTATAAAGTTGTCATTTCCGTCGGGTAGAGTAAGGACAGGAGCATTGCAAAGCATATACTTGAGGGTTTGAAAGGCAGTATCTTGTCCAGTTCCCAAACAAAAGGCTTGTCTTTCTGTGTGAGAGCGGTAAGCGGCACGACGATTTTGGAGAACCCTTCGATGAATCGGCGATTATAGCCCGCTGGTCCGAGAAAAGAACGGACTTCAGACGGGTTCTTGGGTGTAACCCAACTCTTGACAGCTTCAATCTTTGCGAGGTCGACGTGAATACCTTGACTATTGACAATGTGCCCAGAAATTGGACCTCCTCAAGCCAAAATTCACACTTGGAGAATTTGGCATAGAGACGGTTTCCCTGGAGTAACTCGAGAACCAAACTGAGATGTTGCACGTGTTCGGTCTTCGACTTGGAATAGGTCAGGATATCACCGATGAACACGATGATGAAACGGACGAGAAAAGGTTTACACACGCGATTCATTAGATCCATGAAAACCGCGGGTGCATTCGTTAGACCAAAAGGCGTAACAACGAACTCATAGTGGCCGTAACGAGTGCGAAAAGCAGTTTTAGGTATATCCTCCTCCTGAATGCGTAAGTGGTGGTAGCCTGAACATAGATCGATCTTAGAAAAGCACGTAGCACCTTGTAACTGGTCAAACAAATCATCAATACGGGGCAGTGGATAGCGATTCTTGATTGTCAGATTATTCAACTCCCTATAGTCGATGCACATTTGGAATGACCCATCCTTCTTTTTGACGAAAAGGACTGGTGCGCCCCAAGGCAAGGTGCTAGGGCGAATAAAGCCTTTGTCAAGCAATTCCTGGAGCTGACTCGCGAGTTCGCGCATTTCTGACGGAACGAGTCGGTAAGGAGCTCTGGCAACGGGGTTTGCTCCAGGAATGAGTTCGATGCGAAAGTCGATATCACGACTCGGAGGTAATCCAGGAAGATCTTCAGGAAAAACATTAGGGAATTCACGAATAACAGGGACGTCTTTCACTTCTGTCTTTCTTTTCTTTTCTTTTCCTCCTCCGCTACTACAATGTTAGCCAAGAAAGCTCTGTTTTCCTTGCGGAGATACTTGCTAGCTTGGATACATGACATGAGTTGTAATTTCTTCGAAGCGACTTCTCTATAAACACATAATTGATCTCCATTAGCAAGCGAGAATCGAATCATCTTGTCGAAGCACACAACTTCAGCATGGTTTTCGCGAAGAAAGTCCATGCCTACTATGACATCAAAACTACTGAGCTGCATCAGAATAAGGTCGATAGGGAAGATGTGATTGTTGAGCTCAAGAGTACAATCACGAAGAACGGAGTTAACAGCGACGGTTCTTCCAGTGGCGATTTCAACATCGAACGTCGAGGGGAGATGGGCGCGCTTACGATCTAGTAGCTTTTCGAACTCAAACGATAAAAAACAGTTATCGGCTCCAGTATCAAACAAACACGAAGCATAAATACCATTCACAAGGAACGTACCATTGATGACGTTGTTGTCAGCTTGGGCCTGGCGCGCATTAATGTTGAAGGTTCGAGCACGTGCTGCTTGTTGTTGTTGCTGTTGTGGTGGTTGATGCTGTTGCTGTTGCTGAGGCTGCTGCTGTTGTGCCTCTTGCTTCACAACCCGATTGGGGCACATGTTTGCGAAGTGGTTGGGATCACCACACGCAAAGCAGACTCTAGCATTGATCGCGGGTGCCTGAGCCGCTTGTTGGCCTTGAGGAGCAGGAAGTAGAGCTTGATGAGCAGTAGCTGGAGCTTGACGACCACGGCAGTTGGTGGTGAAATGGCCGTACATGTTGCAATTTGCGCAGAAACGGAAAGAGATAGTAGTCGGGTGGTGGTAGGTGCAAGTAGGGCAAAGCGGGTGTGGCCGAGTATATGCACGCTTAGCAAAAGGTGCATCTGCCACAGGCGTCGCTACTTGACGCTGTTGTTGTTGGGATGGTACGGCTTGAATGGGTTCAGCAGTGATCGCACAGTTCTTGTTGCTGGAGTTGATGTTGTTCTTCCTCTTGCGACGAGAGGCCTTTGAAGACTGAGGAGTGGCGGTGGTTTCAGCGGTTGGTGCGGTGGTAGCTTGGTGCAGATTCTTGGGGACTTTATCCCTGAAGCCAGCCTTGACCCGTTTGTCATTGATTTCAGCGGCAAGCAGGTAAGTCTCTTCGATTGTTGCGGTTTTGGCAGCCTGCACAAAATCTGCGACATAATCCGGCAGGGCTCGGATATACTTCATGATGGCGATCTTAGGAGTCTGGACTTGATCAGGATAGATTATGCTAAGCTGCTTGAAGCGAGCAGTTAAAGCAGCGTTTTCACCATCCTTCTGCTTGATGTGCCAGAATTCGTCCTCCAACTTTTGGCGCTCATGGGGAGGGCATAATTCTTCGAGCATGACATTCTTCAACTCATCCCATGTTAAACCATAAGCTGCATCATTTCCGCATTTGTTTCTCTCGGCCGTCCACCAGTCTAAAGTGCGGGACTGGAAAACGCCGGTAGCATACAGAGTGGGGAGATCATTGGGACAGCCACTCTGGTGCAGGGTGACCTCGATCGAATCAAACCATTGAAATAAAGCAGTAGGACCTTCTTCGCCAGTGAATTCTTTCGGTCCTTATGCTTTGAACTGCTTGAAGCTAAAGGCAGCCTTAGGAGTTTCAGTCCTTGACTCCTCAGAAGATTTGCTAGCATTCTCATTGATCTCGCTGAAAATCTGTGGGACGACGTTCGCTACAGACTGAGCAACGAGTGCCGCAAGGCGTTTGTCTCTCTGTTCTCGGCGAGCATGTCGAGGTCCAGATGCTGACATTGTCTGCAACAGACATCGTCACAGGACTCAACACAATTTCGATTATTCCTAGTGTAGCTTAGCGATCTACCGTACGTATAAAACACATGAACACGAAATCACGTAGAGCACCAAAACACATAAGCACAGTAGCACACAATCATGTAAAGCACAGAAATACAAGAGGCAATCAGAATACAGAAACCTATCATTCACAGTTCACGAGCGTTCGAGGATAGCGGTTGCGATTATCGAGTACACAACGAGTAGTATAGTATAGCGTATAACGTATCATGTGATCCTCCACAAGTATCCACGATTTGTCAGCGTTTTGAGGTAAATGTGTAGTGTGGTTCATACGTGTTGATCAAAACGAAGAGGGAAAAGCGAATAGTCAACCAAAATCGAAACATAAAAAAGGTAAAATCACCTAAAGCACTTAAAATCCATGTAAAAGCAACAAATATCAGAGTCAGCAGTTGCGGGCTCAGAATCGAAACACATAAAAAGTGGAGGATGGATTGTCTGCGGTTGTTTAGACATCGACTACCCAAAGTGGTTCGACTATTCACAAGGACCTTGGTACACACTTTGGCCTTCCGGACTGTGCTCTTGCCTCGATTCTGGGCTATCGACACACGTCCTTCCAGTGACAGTGTGACTTCGAATCGATGGAGTCCATTGAGACTTTGGTGAGAGTCCTGTTAAAACAAAAATAGAACCCGGATCAAGTTACCAAGATTCGGGTTTCACCCCTGACTTAGTAACTTTGTTCCTGTTTTAATAAAATAGGGAGTGAATTTAAGTCGAAGTACGAATATCACTACTGATCCAACGCAGATTTCCCTGTTTGAAGATAAAATGTGGGTCAAACAAGCGATTTGATCAAGAGTTTGCAGTTTTCACACCTAATCTCGACCTAATCACTTGTTCGTAATCGAAATTTAAAAGCGGTGATAGTGTAGTGTGAGCGAGGATAGCGAGGAATAATAGGTAAGCTTGTACAAAATCCTTACAGGGTATGCACAAGACGGTCTGTTGGTACTTAACTATAGTCTAGGTTGTTTTTAAGACATTGACCCGGACTAGGTCGAGTCTTGCCTAATTCCCTATAGTTATGGCTCTGATACCAATCTGTCACACCCCAACCGATGGCGGAATCATCGGGGCGCGGCACTGAGCGAAACAGATTGTTCAAGAGTAATTCCATAACAACTACATTACCGGATAGTTAATATTATGTCCCATACCATAACCCATCAAGCAAATTAAGTTATTACAGATAGCGATATCTCAAAAACAATAACATGTTCTGACAACTCAGATTTACAAATAGATAATTCATTTTATTGGTTCCCAGGACCCTTCCCTAGCCTCAATTTCATCACACAACAAACAAGGTGTCCTAGCTAGGTCTTTCCTAGCCTCGATTTCACAACGAGCTAAGCATGTAAACATCCTAAGCACCTGCCATATACGTTAAAGTAAGAGTCAATACACATAGTGTAAAGGTGAGCATACAAGTTTATTAGATATAATAATTTCGAAATTCGATTACGCATAACCAACACGGACACAGAGTGAAATGAAGCACGTTAGTTATCGACATGAACCTATCGATACCAATGACTGGGAGTTGACTGCCCGGGGCAGTTCGTAATACATGATCACCACTGTGACCCATGCAAATAATGGTCTTTAACAACCCCTGCGAACAGGTGTTGAGTCCAAACTATAGTACTAACGTTGCTAAGGCAGGTAGACAGCATTCCATGTGTAAACATAACAAACAAGCATTCATTAAGCCACGTATAACATGCAATAACGGTTAGCGTTAAAGTATTGAGTAGTGTGTTCGATGTGATTTGAATATTCGTAACGTATGTAACACCCAAAAGTGCATAAAGCAAAAAGGGTTCGAGTATACTCACAGCGTTGATGGATTGAAGGGAGCGCTTAGAGCGAGATTAGCCTGAACAGTTAACGGTAGCATAAACGATAAGCAGCGCGTAAAACGAGAAAAGTACCAAGTACAGAATGGTGATCCGGTCGGATGGCAATCTGGCCGGTCAGCCACTCGTTCGAATATCAACCATTTCGGGTGGTTGTCCGTTCGGACGGTCACTCGGTCGGACGGACATCTATTGGCATGGATGTGTTTGTGTATGATGGTTTGACTTTTGAAGTTTTCGTTGTAGTATTTTGAAAACAGAGAAGTATCTCTACCTTTCAGGTCGGTCGATCGAATGATCGTTTGATCGGACGGCGATCCGATTGGCGAGGTTTCTTAGTGAGAACAAGTTCACAGCAGGACGGTCACTCGATCGGATGTCCATCCGATCGGGTGGCAATCCTGTGCATTGAACATGTTGAAAATTGTTTAAGTTTGAAAACATAAGTCATCCTTACTGATCTCTCGTTCGATCGGATAGTAATCCGATCAGACAGTAGTCCATTCGGTTGACTGGTTTGATTTTGGAACTTGTTTAGTTTGAAGTTTACTGTTTGATCGAGACAATACGACAACGGTTTAAACAACTAAAATTTTCCCAAGTCCCAGCTGTCTGATCGGACGGGAATCACCCCAACCCAATCAGTTGGCTGTTTCTTGACGGTTTATTCATGTTTAACCCGAAACCAGTTATCTCTTCGATAGAAGTTAGATCTTGAGCTGACACAACACTAAGAATGAGTAGAAGGTCAGAACAAGGCCCGGTTCTATTGGGTTGAGTGCATTGAGTGTAAAAGAGTTGAAAGAAAGTTAGAAAAACCATCTTTCAATCATTTTTATCGTGAATATGTTCAGATCTATACAAGATCTTTACTTATTCATGTGGAAATCATCCAGATCCGAGTTGTTCTTAGTGGATTGAAGACAAAACATGAAGTTCATAAGAACACCATGCTGACATCATCCTAGAACACCTCAAATCTAATGATTTCACGGTTAAAAGTTAAGAATCAAAAGATAGAAAGGTGTAGGAGTGCGTGTAGATCAAGAAAGTACAAGATTTAGGTTGGAAACTTACAAGAATTGGAAGAAATCGAGAGAAGAAAAGATATTGTGCTTCTGGATCAGATGAGAGCAAAAGTAGCAAATGATGTTGACAGGAGGGGTATTTATAGGGTTTCCCAAAGTGGAAAGCGTTGGCCGATCGGGTGGCTGATCCGATCGGGTGGCAGCCCGATCGGGTGACAAGTCGATCAGATGGCAGTCCGATCGGTTGGCCACTCGATCCAAGAGTCCGGCGCGACGAGTTTTGTCGTTCCGATTCGCGTGTTGAGCGTTGCGATGCGATTTAAACGAGCGATACGATAGAGTTACCTATTAAATTACTTTTAATCCCAACTACTATATCTAACATACAATCACTATAATTTACTTGCGTTTCGCGTATCGATTAGATTGCGATTCGATTGAGTTACGATATCGATAGAGTTGCGATTGCGTTTCGATTAAAATTAATATCAAACTGTTCGAAATCAGTAATAGCATAATCTTACAAATTTTCATAATAAAATTCAAGCTAAAACACGTCCAAATTGATCAAAAACATGAACTGTTCTTCGAGTGTTGCTAACATCACTCATCTGATCGGATAGCCATCTGATCGGATTGCACTAGTTATTGTTCTTGTTTTACTTGCTGACGTCATACTCATCCGATCGGATCGCCATCCGACCGGATAAGTATTTTTGTGTTCAAAAGTTAAACTTCAAATCAATGAAGGACCATCCAATCGGATTGCCATCCGACCAGAGGGCCATTCGTCACTTGACAACTTCTGTTACTTAGATCAATTGTGTCATCCGTCCGAACGGCCACTCGGACGAATGACCATCCGGTCCAAGTGTTTGAGTTTTTGAAATTTGACCAAGTGTTTGACTTTTCAGGTACGATCATGGCAGACGAATTCATGAATCCTTTTGGAGATATTTTTTCCTATAACACAGGAGACACAACTTCCAACACGAATACCAACACGAACCCAAAGACTGCTACCAAGGCAATCTCAGACTCACTAAGTGTCGACAATACGTACGGCACATACAACAAACCCCCAAAGCTGATGGCAATTGAGGATTATAATAGATTGGCTAAGCGGTTCGATGGGTGGTTAAAGGCATTTGCATATGATAGCTGGAAATGCATGAAAATGGTTTCAAAGCTTCGAGGGAATATCATGAAAACTTGGTAGAACAAGAGCAGGAGGATTTTATAGCCGAACAAAAATGCATTGCCTTGCTACATCAGTCAGTTCGAGATGATATCATATCATTGATCGACGACGATAACTCGAAGGGTTTGTGGTCAAAGCTTGAAAAGAAATGTACAGGGGGTGAGGAAATAGTGAAAAATAAGAAAAGTTTGTTGAAAAAGGAATTTGATTTATTCACATGTATGAAAAATGAGAGCGTACGTCAAATGATTGAAAGATTCTGTCATCTGAAGGCACAATTAGATAGATATGGAATCAAGAAAGACAAAGAAGAGATGATTGATAAAATGTTCGAGGCCTTACCAAATGAGCAAGACTGGCAATATTTCGGTCTAGTACTCAAAAACACCAAGTCAATGACAGAGATGACGATTGACTGGTTGATCGAGAAACTTGAAGGTCATGAGCTGGAAATAAAGAAGATGAACAGCACACAGTATCAACAAAACATTGATTTGTATTATCGGGGCAGTACGATTCCCAAAGTTACATCACCAAAGACTGTTTTTAGTGCCGAAAGTTCAAATGTTGTAACACAAGATAAGCCCAGCAGCGGTTCTTCATCAAACAGCGGTTACCATGGAACTGGTTCTAGTACATCTTCATCCGCATCGAACAATCAGCAGTCACAAAGTACTTCAAAGAATGTATTCCAGTGCAACATTGTTGTTAATCTGAACAATGCACAGAATTTCAACGAAGAAACTGCAAAGCAGCAGATGGTATTTCTAGCATCAATTCTGGAGTCGTACGAAAGCTTAGTTGCTGGAAAGATTGGGAACACCAATCTGACCAAAGAAGACTACGATCAAATAGATCCAGAGGAGATGGAGCTGATTGATATTCGCTGGTATATGGCAAGTGTGATTCGCAGAGCTCAAAGATTTATGGAAATTACCCGGAGAAACACTATTGGAGGTCCTTCAACGAAGCTCGGCTTTGACAAATCGAAGGTGACTTGCTTTAAGTGCAAGCAGAAGGGCCATTTCAAACAAGAATTCCGAAACTCTGCAACCGATGAGACTGCCAATCCATTTCATGATGATTATTACAGAAAGGCGGTATATCATCGAAACCGTGAGGAGCCACCCAGGATGAAGCAGATTGAAGAAACTCCAAAAGAAAAATCAAGAGCGTTGGCGGTAATTTAGGATGATGAGGAATTTGATTGGAGCAAATTTTTACCCGAAGAGGATGCTGTCGGTTACGCATTCATGGCAACTACTGAACTAGAAACAGTTTCAACATACAACAGAGAAAGGAGTATTGCACAAAGACAGAAGCAAAAGATCTTTGAATCTTACAAAGAAGCCAGAAAGGCTAGAAGATGGGATCCAGATCGTGAGTGTTACTTGGATCCAAAAGGCAACATTTGCATTGATCCATCAACCATTGATTTGGAAACTCTTATAAAAGTTGTCCCGCCAGTTGAAGAACAGATCAAGATCGACACAGCAAACAGAGTCGAGAAAGAAAGGCTCAAACAGGAGAGTCATGAAAGATATCTGAGGTCCCTAACACCAAAGAAAGTGGATGAAGGGATTATTGATACTGAAAAGGAGATGACAGCCGAGAATCTGACAAAGATGGCAGACCAAGTTCTAATGGCGAAAGCACTTGAGGTAGATTCCAAGTCTGCTTCTAGTTCTGAGTCATCAGGAAAGGTCAGTAATAGTGGTTATGAAAATGAATCAGGTAAGGCTGATAATGCTAAAACCGAAAGTGTTTGCAGAGGTTGCACGAAAGAGTGCAAAGTCTACAACACACATGCATATCTCTCAAATAAAATAATCCAGGAGCTGGTAGAAAAAGTTGGTTCAATCGTTATAGAAGTTCTAAGTCGAGATAACTGATTAAAGCTTCAAATGAAAATTTCAAAGAATTAAATGAAAAGATTGAAAATGATAAAAGTAATGTTGAAGATTTCAAAAAGAAAATGAAAAATTAACTCTTGAAAACAGAAAAATTTCAGAAAATTTTGACAAGCTGAAAAGAACGGTACAAGATTCAGATGAACGCAACTCAAAAACTTACAAAGAAAATACTCATTTATCAGGAGTTCTTCAAGCGAAAGAAAAACTGATAAATCAGCAACTGGACGAGATTGCGAATCTCAAGCTTCAATTCCAAGAAGCTAAGATCGAAAATGAGAGAATAAATCTGAAGCTGACCAGCTATAACTCCACTGGCTTTGTTCTTTAGCACATAGTTCCCAAACCAATCGAGAAGAACAAAGTTGGTGAGGATGTTTATTCAGATGGAACAGGGGTGGGTTATCATCAAGTTCCACCACCTGTGCTCAACAATTTCTCAAAGAAACAATCTGGGTTGGAAAGTGAATCTGAATCAAGTGATAAAACCAATATTGAAAAACTTCCAGAAAACATTGATGTCACATTTAAATCACAAACCGATGAAGATAGTAATGAATCAGAGGTTGTGAAAAATGTTGTTGAAAATGTGCTAAAATCTGACAGTGATTCCACAGTTGAGGATGAAGAAGGTTTTCTAAACAACTACATCCAGAAACCAAAATCTCAGAACAACTTAAATGATGTACCAACCCTTGTCATGTACAAGATGGAAGGTTTGGATAAGTTGTACTCGGATATTGAGTTTCCAATAAAAAACGTGAACGTGGATAAGCTAAAAAATGTTTTCAAACTTGTTGAGATTGAGGTTTCTGAGATTGAAAGTCTGAAAAGTTCTATGAGGTTTCTGAACTTTCAACGTGATAAATCTTACTATAAAAAACCAGTTGTGCCACCATGTTTTAATAGAAACAACCAAAACAGATGGTCGGGTGGATACAAGGGTGGTAAGAATTACCCGAAAAGGAATTTTCTGAAACAAAAGTTTGTTCAAAAGAAAACGTTTATCAAGAGTTCATGCTCAATTTACGAACAAGAATCGGAATTTTTTTCAAAAACAAATGAAGATTTTTTTGCCAAAAAGGCCTCACATCCGCAGACTGAAGGTAAAAATCGGGAAGTTGATACCCGCACGTGCTTTAGATGCAATCAGTCTGGGCACATTACATGAAAATGTTCAAACCAAAAACCTAAGTCTGTGGTTGTTGAGAACCCAAGAAAAGTAAATGATGTCAAAGTCAAAGCGCCTATGTATGTTGAGAAGAAAATTTCAAAATCTGAAAAGGTTAAAACAGAAGCTAAACCTGTTAAACAACCGGTCTCTTCACAACCGGTAAAGAAAAATGATAAATTTTACAAACGGGTTGCTTCTCCTCAACAAACATGGATGCCAAAGTTAAAATTACAAGCCAAGACATTTAATGAAGCAAAACCAAAGGTTCTGTCAAAACAACCGTCTTCAACCAAATCGGTTAAGATGGATGTACCTTTGGATTTGTACAAGAAAATTGAGAAACAAACTTCAACCCCACCGGGTAAGAAGTATGTACCAAAGAAGGTTCAACCATCTGGTCAACCTAAAGAAGATGAATTCTTTCTATATAAAAAGGTTGAGGTTGGAACCGAGGAAAGTTTAAAAATAAACGACGAAAACTTCCCACCACTGTACACAAAGACAACTCACCTTAACGTCAAGCTACCCGAGTCAAAGGAGGCTTGGGTTGCTTCAACTTCTAACTAAATAGATTGTGAAATGTGCATGAGCTCCCAAGATCTATTTCGAAGTGGATTATGGATAGGGGAGCCTCCCGGCGCATGACAGGGCGAAAGACCCTACTATATGACGTTAGAGGTTTTAATGGTGGTTATGTTGGTTTCGCGAGAAACCAAGGTGGTAGAATAATCGGGGAGGGCACGTTATCAAACGGTGTCGTTACATTTAAAAGAGTCAACTACATACCAAAGCTGGAGAACAATTTACTCAGCATTTCTCAGATTTGTGACAAAATGTACACAACACATTTTACCGACAAGGAGTGTCTGATTCTGAAGCCGGGAATTGTTATTCCCGAGGAGTGGATCATCATGCGAGCACCAAGGGTAAACGATCTGTACGTGTTGGATATGAGCGTTGCTACGACTACCACGGGTCACCCTCAGTGTTTCGTATCAAAAGCTACCGAGAAGGAGTCAGTTCTATGGCATCGAAAAATGGGCCACATTCACCTACGTAAAATGAATCACCTGGTGCACAATGATCTTGTTAGAGGTGTTCATTTGAAGAATTTCGATCTGGAGGGAGAATGTATAAGCTGTCTGAAAGGAAAGCAACATAAGATATCCCATCCCAGAAAAACGGAGAATTCAATCTCGAAGCCACTCGAAAGACTTCACATGGATCTCTTCGGTTCTGTGAATGTCAAAAGCATTACTGGAGATCTTTATTGTCTAGTGGTTACCGATGATTTTTTGAGATTTTCGTGGGTGTTGTTCCTGAAGTCAAAAGATGAAGCATTTGAGAGTTTGCTGAGATTGTTCAGAAAGATAGAGAATCTGTACCAGTCTCGAATCTGTAGACTACGAAGTGACAATGGTACAGAATTCAAAAACAACAAAATGGAAGAATTCTGTGACAAAATGGGCATATTGCAAGAGTTCAGCGCTCCATACACTCCACAGCAGAATGGAGTTGCAGAAAGAAAGAATAGAACGTTGATCGAAATGGCACGAACGATGCTACCTGATTCAAAGTTACCTATCAACTTTTGGGGAGAAGCTGTGTCTGCCGCTTGCTATACTCTCAACCGGGTACTTACTGTGAAGAAGCATAACAAAACGTGTTTCAAGCTAATCAACAAACGCAAGCCAAATCTTGAATATCTAGAGCCATTCGGGTCTCCCTGCACACTTCTAGATCCCGATGGAAAGTTTGGTTCGAAGAAGGAATCTTCGTGGGTTATTCCAGTCCACTTAGACGTGTATTCGTTCCAAGTATCGGGAGGATCATCGAAGCACAACACGTAGAATGTCAAGGCTACACTATGCCTCCACAGAAGCCCGCAAACACATGGCGATTCAATTATGATTCTTTATGGGATTCATTCGATTCACTAGAAGAGCCAGAGTACTTTGATGAATTAGACATATTGAGGGATTATGAAGCTTCCCAGGGTAGATTGCCAGCAAAGTCTTCTAAACGTCAACATACTTCCAAAGATCATGAAGCTGGTCCCAGTCACACTGACGAAAGTAATAATGTTCAGCAAACTCAAACTACTTCGGAACAAGAGCCTGCTCCAGAAAATCAGACGATAATTGATGATCATTCAGAGTCTGACTCGGATAGCCTGGCCTATGATCGCGGTGATTCAGAATCTGAGGGGGAGCAGATCCAATTTTCAGACCAGACAGTTCATGTTGATGAACAAGTTGCGGACCCGAATGTCACAAATTTGGAAGACGAGGTGAACGTTCCTGGTGAAGTTATGCCGAGGACTCTATCTTACCACCCTGAGGAGTTGATAATAGGAGAACTGCAATCAGGAGTTCGAACAAGAAGCCAAATTGACCAAGGCCTTACATGTTTTTACACTAAAATTGCTCCATTACAAACTGAATTCTCACTCAGTTGCTTTATTTCGCAGATTGAACCTCGAACATACAAAGAAACACTGACGGAAGAATCGTGGGTAAATGCGATGCAAGAGGAGCTAAGTCAATTTGAGAAGCTCAGAGTTTGGAAACTTGTCGATCTTCCTGATGGGCACAGAAAGATAAACACCAAATGGGCGTTCAAGTGCAAGAGAGAAGATCGAGGAGTGATAATCAGAAACAAAGCTCGACTCGTTGTTCAGGGCTTTAGTCAGCAAGAGGGGATAGACTTCACAGAGGTTTATGCTCCAGTTGCCAGACTTGAGGCTATCAGAATATTTCTTGCTTTCGCTTCATACAAAGGATTTAAAGTTTACCAGTTAGATGTCAAGTCGGCGTTCCTTTACGGAAAGGTGAAAGAGGAAGTCTACATCGGTCAGCCACCGGGCTTTACCAACCCGATACACAAAGACAAGGTCTACCTCTTAGACAAAGCGATGTATGGTTTGCATCAGACCCCGAGAGCCTGGTACGAGACGCTCTCTCAACACTTGCTCTCCAACGGCTTTATCCGAGGCAAGGTGGACCCTACACTCTTCACTAAGGAAGTCGTTAGACATCTGCTGATCGTTCAGATATATGTTGATGACATTATATTCGGGTCAATAAATGAAGAACTATGCAAAGAATTCGAACAAGTGATGAAGTAGACGTTCGAGATGTCGTCAATGGGTGAGATGAAGTTCTTCCTAGGGCTACAAGTCGTACAGATGCCTGAGGGAACTTTCATACATCAAACGAAGTACGTCTACGACGTTCTAGAGAAATTTGGGATGTCCGAGACTACACCAATGGCCACCCCATTAGCAACTAATCACGATATAAACCCTGATCTCACCGGAGAGAAGGTCGACGAGACACTTTACCATTCGATGATTGGTTCGCTAATGTATTTGACCGCATCCAGACCTGACATCATGTACCCGACATGCCTCGCAGCCCGATATCAGTCAAGACCTAGAGCCTCACATATGTCCATCATCAAAAGGATCCTACGCTACCTGAGAGGAACCCCAAGCCTAGGGTTGTGGTATCCCAAAGACGGTGATTTCAAGCTCGAAGGATACTCAGACTCAGATTACGTATGGTGCAAGATCAATTCAAAGTCAACAACTGCAGGATGCCAATTCCTTGGACCACGCTTAGTCACTTGGCAGTGTAAGAAGCAAACAACAGTCGCTCTTTCAACGTGTGAAGCAGAATACGTGTCAGCCAGCAACTGTTGTTCGCAGATTCTGTGGATACAACAACATATGCGAGATTACGGTTTGCAATTTCTTACTTCTCCTATATTTGTTGATAACGAGGCTGCAATCAACATAACAAAAAATCTGGAACATCACGCTAAAACTAAACACATAGAAATTCGAAATCACTTCATCCGTGATTGCTACGAGAAGAAGTTGATTCAAATAGATAAAATCCACACCGACGAACAAAAGGCAGATTTACATACCAAAGCATTTGATAAATCACGTTTTCAGTACTTATTAAAATTGAATGGTATGATACTTTTGTTGTCAGGGGGAGACATAATTGGCGTTGATGAGAAAACCACAGCAGAGGATGTTGAAAAGCATACTGCTTTGGTTTGTTGACTTTTTAATTGTTTTGGCTTTTAGGGGGAGATAGGTCTTTCTAGAAAAAGCAAAAACATTAAAAAATGCAAAAATACAAAAACATTAGAAAATTTTTCAAAATCCAAAAACAATATAAAACCAAAAAGAGTTTGTGTAAAAAGAGGAAATGATAGTACATCGCTAGACAGTTACGGTATACTAAAGAAATGTAAAGTTTAAAAGCGTTAAGCGGTCTCACTAATGAAATGCCGATAGGTTTTTACACATTTAGTAGACTTTTTCGGGATATAAACATAAAAATCACATCTTGCTTATTTCGTGGGGAACATCTCTCGGATATATAGGTAACCCCTGAAATCTTGTTTGAAAGATTCTCTATTTCTGACATACTAGGTCTATGTACTTGATGATATCTGGGGTATTACACCTGGACTTCTGATTTTACGGAAGCAATAACCTAGTCCTCGTATAATACTCCGCACAGCTTTAATTCTTAAAGCCTCCCCTCAGCATAAAAAATGATAAACATTGAAAAATGTGAATCATGTGCTGTTGAAGAAAAGATCCCCAAGAGGGACACACCGAAAGACGAGCCATCATCTCTTTGTCTGAACGGAAGTTCTAACATGAGCTCTCATGGTCTTGCACTACCCTTAACAGATATCATTATTGTACGTTCACCTGTAAGACTGAATATAGGGATCTGGATACGAGAGTATATTCTGAGGTGGGGCACGCGAATAAGTTAAGTACTTAAAACATCTAAATCGTATCCTGAATTAGTTGAAGTCTGTGTGAAAATTTAAAAGGATCAGTATATCGACAATCTAAGTGAACTGTTTAAAACTTAGTGTGAAATTAAGCTCAACGGTACTTGTGACTAGTCAGCATGTTAGTGCATATGTCTGTTGACTTCGTCTTGTATCGAGTCATGTAATAGAATAGATAGACCAGGACACGTTGATCGAGAGAATCGGGAATCAGGCCTGAACCAGCAGGTTCATGCGACCTGGCCAGTTCGTGCGACCTGGACCAGAAAGCATGGACTGGTTCGTGCGACCTGGGATTCCTATAAATATGAGGTCTTGGGTTTTCATTTGTAAGATTCTGATTCCGGAGACGAAGTGCTGCCGAAGTGTTGAACGATCTGTAAACACTATTAAATCAATACAATCGACAGTTAAAGTGATTCTACGTGCAAATCTAGCTGATATAACATCAATACGTCTGATTCCGCCTTTCGTATTGATCGAGAACTCTTTGGATCGACTCGTTTGATCGAATCCCTGATCCTACAAGTGTTATCAGAGCTCAGGAGGAAGAGTTCTTACCATTTCAGCTTGTTTTCACGGATAAATCTGATTTCTACTCATTTCTACTCATTCTTCTACACTTTTTCATCAAATTTACCGAGATTCCATGGTTAAAATGACTTGATTTTGACAAATAACACGTAAAACACTGTTTTGATCAATCCGTGAACAAATCTGAACCTAATTCAAACTAAAAACTGATAAAAATTGACAAAATCATGAACTTTTGGACTTAGAATCATCAAACGAGGTGGATATTCATTCAATTCGTTTGAATTTTGAACCAAATCGCGTGAAAATCATTTAGATCGTTCGAGATTAGGTCCAGATCGCTTGAAATTCTCCAGATCGTGTGAAATATAGTCAGGTCGCACGAGCTGAATAGTCCAGGTCGCACGGATTGTTCAGATCGTTTGAAAAAGTAATTCAGCTCGCACGATTTGAGCCAGATCGCATCAGTTCAGGCTGTACGGGGCATTTGAAAGTGATCCAGATCGTTTGGAAACTGATCGGGTTGTTTGAACCAGCTCGCACGGGTTGATCTAGCTCGCACGGTTTGACATAGTGACATTCCAGCTCTCACGGTTTGCACCAGATCAAATAGTTTGTTGTTTCAGACCGCAAGAAGTGATTTAGAGTTACCAGATCGTTTGGAATTCACTCCAGGTCGTACTGATTTGTTCAATTTGAAGATTTCCAGGACGCTTGACTTTCCAGCTCGCTTGAACATTGTGTGTTCGTATACCTTTTATACCGAAACATGGATTCTGAATTTTACAACGCATTTGCTACCCCGATCACTATGGCTCAGAATGTGAACTTAGAGAATGAAATGGGTACCATGCAAAAACCGCCTAAGCTCATGAATATCGAGGAGTATAATGGATGGGAGGAACGTTTCGAAAATTGGGTTCAAGCGAATCACTTAGAGGCGTTGGAATGTATTGAAGAACGATATGTTAGACCGATTGATGAATACGGAGAGATTATTGCTATTAAAAATTTAGATGAAAAAGAGAAAAAAATACAAAAGTGAAAAGATGATGATCAGTATATTGCAAAAAGCCATTAAGGAAGACATTTTGATCTTATTGCAACACAACGGAAGTGCACACTCAATGTGGAAAGCACTAAAAACGAAGTTTGTTGGAAGTTTAGACATGATCAAGAACAAAAAATCGCTTTTGAAGAAAGAATTTGATCTATTTCATGGATTGAGAACTGAAAACACCAAAATGATTATAGAAAGATATTGCAATTTGGTGGTTAACATGAAGCGATTGGATATCAAGAAAGATAGAGAGGAATGGGTGGAAAAGTTGGCCGATGCGTTGCCACAAGATGTTTGGGGCACGTATCTTATGATTTTGAAGAATAATGGTGAATTTGCGAATCTATCACTGAGCAAGTTTATTGAAAAACTCGAAGTTCAAGAGATGGAACAATGGAAGATGGCGAAAATGAAGAATTCTAATGGTGAACAGGACATTGGTTTGTACTACAAAGGAAGTACGATTGATAAGACCAACATTGCACCAAAGATCGAAACTGCATTTAACGCAAACAGTTCTTCTGGAGGGTCATCTCAAGGATCAAACAACAATAATGGATTTTCTTCATATCCATCATTTGATCCAAATTTTTTTCAGCAACCAATTCTAAACCGCAAAGCTCATACAACAATAATGGACAAGTACTACAATGCAACATTGCATTACATCTTCAGAATGGTCAGAATTTCTCGGAAGAGGTTGCTAAAGGTCATATGTCTTTATTGGTGACTGTATTAGAGTCTTATGAAAGTTTGGTAGCCGGAAGGATTGGTAATCCAATGTTGACTAAAGAGGATTATGATCAGATTGATGCTGAAGAGATGGAATTAATGGATATAAAGTGGTGTATGGCTAGTGTGTTGAGAAGAGCTGAGAAGTTTAAACAGATCACTGGAAGAGATGATTTCCGTGATGCTAGAACTTCACCTTTAGGTTTTGATAAATCTAAAGTTACTTGTTTTCGTTGCAGGGAGAAGGGGCACTTTAAGTGAGAATGCACAAATCGCGAAGCAAGTGGAGCTCAAAATCCATTCGGCAACAATGATTATCATCGAAAAGCGATTTATCATCAAATTGCTCTACAGCCGCATCAACAAAAATTGCCACAAACTTCACATGCTAGGAAGGATCCGATCGAAGAGCCATTAAAGAAAGCTTATCTAGTTCATCAAGAAGATGAAAGAATTCCAGAAGGTTTTAATTGGGATCATTATGATCCTAACAAAACTTCAGATTCTAAAGCATTTGTTGCTCAAATTTTTGAAGATTCAACTGCTGAAGATGAAATAGTGTATGCTTATTACGAATCTCAGCAATTCAGTCCAAAAAAGAAAGAAGAAGAACCGGTTTCAACAGAAGAGGCTTCAGAAAAAGCACCAATCTTTGATCACTCATCAGATGAAGAGAGTGATGATGACAGTGAAGAGATTCGAAAACTTGAATATTATAAAAGAGAACTTTCACCTGATAGGTATAATTTGTATTTTGCAGGTAAAATGGAAGAGATCAAAGAAAGACAAGCTGCGAAAAAGAAGAATCATAATGCAGCAACTGTTGAAGAAAAGGTCAAACCTGAAGAAAATGTTCGAGTAGTAAAGAAGCAGGTTAAAGAAATTCCAGATATCAAGGTTGAGAAGGAAGCAGATATTGAAAAGATACCTGAGAAGTGTGAAAATT
Organism: Helianthus tuberosus; assembly: GCA_030545235.1. Classification (NCBI taxonomy): domain Eukaryota; kingdom Viridiplantae; phylum Streptophyta; class Magnoliopsida; order Asterales; family Asteraceae; genus Helianthus; species Helianthus tuberosus. Next base: position 48,513,983 of record CM060387.1, on the reverse strand, counting down.
GTGATACTGTGAAAAGGCACAACAACAAATTGATTCATAACATGAACAGACTGAAAGAATCTTATGATGTTTTAAACAAAGCTATGAATCAATATAACAAGTCAAGCAATGAACAAGAGATAGCTATGAAGACACTCAATGGAGCGTTCATGACAAAGCAGAAAATCATCAATCAGTACATTGAGAAATGTGCTGAACTTGAACAAAAATTGGAAACTCAGAGGATAGAAACTGAGAGGGTAAACAGGTTATTGAAAAGTTATTCATGTGCTTCTTACGTGATTGACAAGATTTACCCTACAGTAGAAGGCATGGAAGCGTTTGAAGAAAATAAATCTGAAGTAAAGAATACTGGTAAGAAACATAGTACCAATTATACAAAGTGTCCACCTCCGCTTGAAGAAGGATATTCTCCACGAAATCCTAATTCAGAAAGAGTCAAAAAGGCAACCAATTTAAAGTGGGAATCTGAATCTTCAGATGGATTGCCAGATAATATTGACATCACATTCACTGCATCTGACACTGATCAACAATCTGAGTTGATTAAGAAAGTGGTGGATCATGTGTTAGATAAAGATGAAACCGAGGAGTCAGAGTCAAAGTCAAAGTCTGACACTTCAAGTCCAACAGTTGAAAAGGGCAAAAGGGTTTACAATAATGATTTTCTGATATCAAAAAATAATTTGAATGACGAAACATTCAAAGTAGCATATACTTTGAATGACTCCGACAAATTATATTCTGATGAAGAATTTCCAATAAGAGGTGTTAAAACTGAAATGATTAACAAGGTTTTCAAATTAACAGAAATTAACATTTCTGAAATAAAAGATGTAAATCTTACTGAAAAACCTAAAAAATACACTTCAAGAGTTCAACAAGATTGAACAAGAAAAAGGGTTACAGTTCTGGTTCGGGTTATCGAAAGAATCCAAACCATAACAGTAATTTCAAAAAGAAATGATTAGGTTTTATTCCACCAGAAAATCATAAAAATTATAAAGAAATTAAACCAAAAACTAAATTTGTTTCAGGAGCAAGTTCAGAAGAAGAGAAAGAGAAAACTTTCTGGAAACAGTCAAACAAGGAGTTTATCGCTGAAAAGCAAAAGAATGTGATAATGGAATTTGAACCAAAAGTTGAAAGAAGAACATGTTTCGGATGCCAAGAGGTTGGACATATTGCTTGAAATTTCCCAAAGTCCACCAACACAAAACAGGAAGTTTCTTCTAAATCTAAATTGAAAGAGAAATGTGTTGATATAAAGGAACATCCAATCGAAAAATTTAAGGTGTTCAAAACTTCGACTTTCGAAGTTGGTGAAAGTTCGAAACATTTTTACAAAAGAAGAGTGAATCTGAACAATCACAAGTGGGTTGTTAAGAAATCAGAAGCACTTTCTGGCGAAGAATCTGACTCGTCAAAGTCAGAGGAGCCACCAGTTGAACTAAAAAGAGAAAATTCAGTTCCGCCAATGGATGATGCAAACTTTCCACCATTGTGGACTGAAAATTTAAAACAAAAAGTTGGAAAAGTAGAGATTTCGAATCAATTCTATTCTGAAAAGAAAGAATTTGATGCCGAAAAAGCGTTTAATGGCAAAGTGAAACATATATTTGGTAAGATGGTTGATGGAAGGGCCAAAGGGGTAAAAGAATTCTATGAATCAAAAAGGAATGTTCAAAGACCAAGTGAAATTGAACCGGTTACACCCAAAGCTGGTCAGGCTTGGGTGTCTGTATTCTTTACTTGAAAATCCTGACTTGCCGGAACTCCCAGGTTGGTAATTGGGGAGTAGGAATCGGCATCTTTCTTGAGAAATTCAAAACTGTGATATTTCGACTTACAAGTAGTATTGTTGATAAGAACCTACAAGTGGTAAATCAAGGTCATTAAGTTGAACTTGATTTAACTATTCATACAAGTGGTTAAAGAAAAGGAAAAGTGTTTTTACAAGTGGTTGAAAGAACAAAGTGATGAATGAATCCCCATGATGTGTGAAATCAACAAAACTAATTTTCCGGAAAAACCATTTTGATTAAAACAAACTTAAGTGTTTTGAAATCATAATGGGAAATAGTTTGTGTCAGGGGGAGTTCTGATTGTTTATGCCAAGTGGATGGCGAATTGAAGCAATTCACATCAGTTTGTTATTTTATTTGTACAGTTTATTGCGTTTATTTTCAAATTTTCGTTGAAAATCAAAAATTGAAACATATTTTTGATTTTAGGGGGAGTAAAAAATATAAAATTTTGAAAATTTGAAAAATCCAAAAACATGATAAAATCTAAAATCCAAAAACATCGAAAATTCAAAAATGAGTTTTGTTGAGAAAAAGAGGAAATGATAGTACATCAGTAGAGAATCACAGCATGCTAAAGAATTGAAAAGTTAAATATGTGATAAACGGTCTCACTGATGATATGCCAGTAGGTTTTTACACGCTTAGTAGATTGTTTTCGAGATATAAACCTAAATATCAAATACTTACTGATCTCGTGGGGAACATCTCTCGGATATATGGGTAACCCCCGAAATCTTGTTTGAAAGATTACCTGTTTCTGACATACTAGGTCTTTTGCTTAGTGATATCTGGGGTATTATACCAGGACTTCTGATTTTGCGGGAGCAATAGCCTAGTCCTCGTATAATACTTTACGCTTGCTTGAAATAAAAGCACCCCCTTAGCATAAAAATTGATAAAATATCGAAAGATAAAAGATCAAGTGTTGTTGTAAAGAAGATCCCCAAGGGGGACACACCTAAAGTCGAGCCTTCATCTCTAACAAAAATATGAGCTCTCAAGGTTTCGCATTTACCCCTTACAGATATCATCTAGGTATACTCACCTGTAAGACTGAATATGGGGAATCTGGATTCGAGAGTATATTCAGAGGTGGGACACGCGAATAAGTTTAAGTTCTTAAAACACTAATCTCATATCTCGAATCAATTGAACTTTGTGTGAAAATTTAAGTGGATCAGTATACTGACAATCTAAGTGAATCGTTTAGAACTTAAAGTGTTTAAAGCTCAACGGTGCTAGTGATTTGTCATAAACTGATATGATCCTCTGACACAAACTCACAAAAATATGTCTGTAAATATTTCTTTACTGCTTTTCTTTAAAGAAAAAATCCAAAAAGATTTTCAGTGTGTTTTAGCATAAAATTTTGAAAAATCAAAAAGATTTTATTTCATCTTATTTTCAACAACTGATGTTGAAAAGCTGATTTTCAAAATTCCGAGTGCTAAACATGATGAATGACAGTGGGTTGGGAGAGTGTGTTTGAAATGAAAAATGAAGTTAAAGTTTGAGATAATTTGAAACTGGTTTTACTGTTAGTTAATCAAGGTCATTAATTTGAACTTGATACAACTATTGTTGATGATTGAATGATATCTACAGGTGGTTTCTAAATTTGTTAAATTTTAAAAATTATGAAATTTACTTTTGGGTAGAGAATTGTGCAGGTTACCAGGTTCCTGATCCTGTTGCTACGGAGAGACAGGAGACGTTCCTGAACCTGTGAAAGATGTAGAGCTAGATCCCTGTGTCTAAGCCTGAGTAGAGTTTGAACCAGGACACGATCTTAGAACGAGTGCTATGTCAGATTGCGATCCCGGAACAATTTAAGGGGGAGTCTGTTAGCAAAGGGGAGTCTGTTGTTTGGAAGATTTCAGCTTAAAGAATCAAGAGATCTGGCCAAGAGAATTTGAAGAGTCAGGTTGAGATTCTGGGAGAGAAAGAGAGAGATTGAAGGATGCTTACAGAGAAAGATACTTTGGAAAGAGTGAGAAGACTAATCAAGACTGAAGACTCAATACACTGAAGACTCGTCATCATCCAAGGGGGAGTTTGTTAGTGCATATGTTTGTTGACTTCGTCTTGTATCGAGTCATGTAATAGAATAGATAGACCAGGACACGTTGATCGAGAGAATCGGGAATCAGGCCTGAACCAGCAGGTTCATGCGACCTGGCCAGTTCGTGCGAACTGACCAGTTCGTGCGACCTGGACCAGAAAGCATGGACTGGTTCATGCGACCTGGGATTCCTATAAATATGAGGTCTTGGGTTTTCATTTGTAAGATTCTGATTCCGGAGACGAAGTGCTGCCGAAGTGTCAAACGATCTGTAAACACTATCAAATCAATACAATCGACAGTTAAAGTGATTCTACGTGCAAATCTAGCTGATATAACATCAATACGTCTGATTCCGCCTTTTGTATTGATCGAGAACTCTTCTGATCGACTCGTTTGATCGAATCCCCGATCCTACACAGCAGCTGATATGATCCTCTAACACGCTCACGAAAAATATGTTTGTAAATAGTTTACTTTTTACTTTACTGCACTTCATTTCAGTTTAGCTTATAACCCCAAAAGATTTTAGTGTGTTTTAGCTTAAACTTTCTTAAAAATCAAAAAGATTTTATCTTCTGCTTTAGTTTACGACAAACCAAGGTGGAAAGCTGATCTTCAGAATCTCAGAAGTGAAGCGTAGCAGGAAGTTTCTGGACTGAACAACTGGGTTGGGAGCTAATCATGAAAGATTGAGAATTTCAACGTATAAACAAGTTCATTAAGTTGAGACTTGTACAATTTTTCAGAAAAAGTGTTTAAAAAGTTTGAACAAAATGTCAGTTGTTTTGTTTCGGGTCAACCAAGGTCATTAACTTGGACTTGGTAGGTAAATTGAGTACCTAGGGTCATTAACTTGGACCTAGATACTTGAGTGGATATCTAAAACTGACCAAATCATATAAAATTTGAGAAAATTTAAAAAGGTTAAAAATTAAAAAGGATTGAGAGTGGATCGGAGGACCCTCCGATCGGATGGCAATCTGATCGGATGGCCATCCGAGTGGTGGTCAAGGGTTATATATAAGGGTCAAAAGCTTTTGGTCAATCTCATTCGATCGAACGGCCTTTCGTCCCTCTCACAAACACTCTCAATTGTTATTGATTTTGATTCACTTTCTTGCTTTCCAAAGTACATAGGATTGTTGGCACACTCAACCTTCACTATGGGAAAGGTAAGTTTCCTGATTTTATCCGCTCAAATTTGTGAAATTGATGTTTACATGTAGTGTCGGCTCGGATATAGTGAAAACCTTAGATCTAGGCTTGTTTAGGCTTTTATTGTACAAATTGAACATAGGGTTTTGTTCATCGGCCTTAGATCTATAGATTCACCGTTCCAATTTGTCCAAAAACACATTAGATTTGAATCTAGGATGTTTAAAGGTGTCGGTAGCCGGAGGTACAAAATGTCAATTTAAACCCAACCTGATAAGTTTTGTGAAAAATTGAACATAGGGTTTTGTTAGTCGGCCAATTCTTTACGTGAAAATGAGTTCAATTTTGTAAAAATGTTTGAAAATTTTTGATCTTCTTGTGAGATTCAAACTGTTCTTCATGGTTACTTGGATCGAAGGGCAATCTGATCGGAGGGCCATCCGATCCATAACACATTATTGTTTGAATATTATTCTAAGTATTTGTTTGTATTGTTATTCGTCACACATGCTCATGTTCATGCTTATCTGTTACTAATGTTGATTGTTTCTAACGAATGGCAATCCGATCGGATGACCATCCGATCGGAGGGCTATCCGATCCAAAGCACACTTTCACATATTGTCTTTCAAAAGGTGCTCAATTGTTAATCTTTTTGATCGGATGACCATCCGATCGGAGGGCCATCCGATCCAAATGCACTTGTGTTGACTGTTGTATACTTTCAAGGATATAGCACATCCGATCGGATGACCATCTGATCGAATGGCCATCCGATCAGTCAGTACTATAGAGTGTAAGAGGAGCAAAAGTGTTAGAATTTTTTTTAAAATTTTGAAACTTTTCACATTTCACTATTATGTCTTGATATGTGTGCAGATTCTAACGTTGATATTTTTGTAGGCAAGAGCAACTGATTGGCATCCAAATCACAACATCTACTGCATTCTGGAAGAGAACTACCCAAATATGGAACCTTTCAAAGAAATAATACCGTTCATGAAGGAAAGTAGAATTGCCAAGGCGTTAACGGAAAAACACAAATGTTATGAGTCACACGTCAGGATGTTTTGGAGGTCGGTGAGATACGACAAAAAAGAAAAGATGATATATTCGGCGGTGCAGAAGAAAGATGATAGTGGAAAAGATATAGATGTAGAAGTTAAGTTTTCAGTGGCCGATGTGAGAAGGGTTTTAGATCTAAAGGACAACGATAACGACCCAATCATTATCCCAGAGAGGTTGAGCAAGGGATTTTGGTTCAGGATGGGATATGCTGGACATGTAAATGATAAGGGTTACATAAAGTCAAGATTTTGCAGACCTTATAAATTTGTGGTGCATTGCGTTGTCCATGCACTCTCTCATAGGAAAGGAGCCTATGATGAGACTTCAGCTTACATAATGAATATCATTACATGTTTAGTGCTGAACAGACCATACAACATCTCACAGGTTATATTTAATCACATGGTGGACAATGTAAAAGGCGAGAAGTACATCATGTACCCGAGGTTTATACAAATGATATTAGATGATCTTGTACCAAATCTTCCAATGGATCCAGCAGACGAGCTGAAATTGCATCACATGAATACTGAAACCTTGAATAGATTAAATAAATATAAAGGTTTGACAGCTGATCAAGAGCTAAGAGTTAAGAGAATGATTGGAAAGATTGTGAATCCAAATTATGTGGCACCTGAAAACGATCACTGGAGACATGAAAATAGTGATTCAGAGGACGAAACTGAACATTTAAGTGAGATGACAGAAAAGAAACTGAGGTTCTGGTTCGAGAAAGACGAAAAGAAAAGGAAAAGGACTCCAAAGATTTCACCTAAAGTGGTGACACCTAAAGTTGTTATCAAGGGTAAAGTTGGAAAGGGGGAATCATAAGAAAGGTTGGTTGATTATTCTTTGATATATCATACTAATAAGTGTTGATGTTTGTTTTGCAGAGCCAGCAAAGAAGAAGTCTCCACAAAAGCTTATAGATGAACCTGTGCTTGATCCAGCAGATGTAATTCAACAAGGTGTTGATCTTTTGAACGTGTCACTTGAAGATTTCTTGAAGAAAAATGAGGAGGCTAAAGATGCGAAAGCTACAAAGGAAGCCGAAACTTCTGCAAAGAACATTGAAGCTGAAAAGCTGAAAGAAAAGGAATCTGAAGGAGTTGTGCAAAGTGATTCAAGTTCAACTGAGGGCGATATTGATCCAACTATGATTGCACCAACATCATACATTTCTGGAAAACAAAAGTTGAAGAGAACTCCGAAGAAGAAAAGGGATTCCGATGAAGAGGATTCAACGTATATTCCTAGTCCAGAAGAGAAAAAGAAAGGATTAAAGAAACGCAAAGCAAGACCAACAGGAGGTGTGTTGAGGAGTGTTAGAGCAAAAAGAGATTCTGTTGCTGAACAACATGCTACATGTTGGTGCATATGTCTGTCGACTTCGTCTTGTATCATGTCTTGTATTAGATTAGATAGATCAGGGCACGAAATACGAGAAAACAGGAAACGTATGGGTGTATGCCATTTCGTACGAAATGGGACTGACCATTTCGCTTGAGCTCGTTTCGTACGAAATGGGATTGCCTATATATATGTGCTCTGGTCATTTCGTTTGAAGAAGTTATAACTTTTCGATTCCGGTGCCGAGGTGCTGCCGAAGTGTCTCCTCATTGTAAAACGTTGTCATATCAATCTAAGAGACAGTTTAAAGTGAATCTAGCTGAACGAAGACTAAATCTTTGAATTCCGCCTCTGATTTAGTCAAGAACTCTTCTGAACGACTCGTTTTGGTCGTGAAAACGATCCTACAAGTGGTATCAGAGCTCAGGAGGAGGAGTTCTTACCGTTTTCAGTTGTTTCTCATCAAAATTCTGTTTTCTACACCTTCTTTTTCAAAATTAAACAATTTTCAAGATTAAAATGGCTTGAATTTCTCATATTAAGTGCAAAACTCAGTTTTAACAAATCCTTGAAAGAATTAGACCTAAAATCAGACTAAAACCTGATCAATTTGTTGAAAAACTGTCTGATAGGATGACATCAGCAGCATTTCGCACGAAATGAACTTTTCATTTCGCACGGAATAGCCTGTTTTGATCATTTCGCTTGAATTATACATTGAAACCTCCATTCCGCACGAAATGGGCATGTCTTGAACCATTTCGCACGAAATCAGATCTCATTTCGCTTCAGTGCCATTTCGTTTGAAAAGTGACTTCATTCCGCACGAATTGGTCATTTCGCACCAAGGACCATTCTGCTTGAAAGTCCATATCGCTTGAAGATCCATTTCATTTTAATAGGTTCATTTCGTTTGAAAGTTGGAATTTGTGAACTTTTGAAAACCGAATCATGGAAAACGAGTTCTACAACGCGTTTGCTACCCCAATCATACGATGTTAGAAAATGAAATGGGCACCATGCAAAAACCGCCTAAGCTCATGAACATTGAGGAATTTAGTGGTTGGGAAGGACGTTTTGAGAATTGGGTACAAGCTAATCATCTTGATGCTTGGGAATGTGTTGAAGAGAGGTATGTGAGACCGATTGACGAGTATGGAGAGATTGTGCCGATTAAAGAGTTAAGTGGAGATGAGAAAAGGAAATATAAAAGTGAGAAAATGATGCTAAGTATTTTGCAACAAGCTATTAAAGAAGACATCCTGATCTTGCTACAACACAATGGAACTGCACATTCGATGTGGAAAGCACTCAAGTCAAAGTTTGTGGGAAGCCATGATATGATCAAGAACAAGAAATCGTTGCTAAAGAAAGAATTCGACTTGTTTAGAGGATTGAAAACTGAGAGCACCAAAATGATTATTGAACGATATTGTAATTTGGTTGTGAACATGAAACGGTTGAATATCAAGAAGGATAGAGAAGAATGGGTTGAGAAACTTGCCGATGCGTTGCCGCAAGATGTGTGGGGCACGTATCTAATGATATTGAAGAACAATGGTGAGTTTTCGGAACTTTCGCTAGGCAAGTTTATTGAAAACTTGAAGCTCAAGATATGGAGCAGAAAAAGATGGAAAAGATGAAAAAACCAACCGGTGAGCAAGATATTGGTTTATATTACAAAGGAAGCACGTTTGATAAAACCAATATTGCTCCTAAGATTGAAACTGCATTTACTACAAACAGTTCTTTTGAAAAGTCATCTCAAAGATCAAACAGTAAAGATGGTTTTTCTTCATATCCGTCATATGATCCAGATTTTTCAACAACAAAACCACAAAGATCGTACAGCAAGAATGGCCAAATACTACAATGCAACATTGCATTGAATTTTCAAAATGGTCAAAATTTCTCGGAAGAGGTTGCTAAAGGTCACATGTCTTTGTTGGTGACAGTTTTAGAAAGTTATGAGAGTTTGGTTGCAGGAAGGATCGGGAATCCAATGCTGACAAAAGAGGATTACGATCAGATCGATGCTGAAGAGATGGAATTAATGGATATTAAATGGTGCATGGCTAGTGTGTTGAGGAGAGCCGAGAAGTTTAAACAGATCATGGGAAGAGATGATTTCCGTGATGCTGGTACTTCACCTTTGGGTTTTGACAAATTTAAAGTCACTTGTTTTCGTTGCAGGGAAAAAGGGCACTTCAAAAGGGAATGTACGAACCGCGAAGCAAGTGGAGCTCAAAATCCTTTCGGAAATAATGATTATCACCGAAAAGCGATTTACCACCAGCCACATCAACAACAGCTGCCAGAAACCTCACATGCAGGAAAGATTGAAGAAAAACAAAAGAGAGCTCTGCTAGTTAATCAAGATGATGAGAAGCTCCCAGAAGGTTTTTCTTGGGATAAATATATTCCTAAAGATGATCCATAATATAATGCTTTTGTCGCTGAAATCTATGAGGATTCAACTGCTGAAGAAGAGGCGTATTATTATCATCAATCTCAGCAATATATTCCGAAGAAAGAAGAAGAACCAATTGCAACAGAAAAAGCTTCAGTGTTTGATTACTCGTCTGATGAAGAGAGTGATGATGATGAAGAAGAAATTCGTAAGCTTGAATCTTATCAAAGAAAGTTTTTATCTGAAAAATTTAATCTGAATTGTGCATGTGAATGTGAAGAAATCAAAGAAGAAAAAGCTGCAAAGAAGGAACAGGAGGCATCAGCTGAAGGACAAATCATACCTGAGGAGAAGAAGCAGGTTGAAGAAATTCCAGCTGTCAAGATTGTGAAAGAAGCTGAAGCTGAAAATGTGCCTACAAAATGTGAAAACTGTGATACAGTAAAAAGGCACAATAACAACCTGATTCACAACATGAATAGACTACAAGAGTCTTATGATGTATTGAACAAGTCTATGAATCGATATAACAAATCCAGCGAAGAGCAGAGTATTGACATGCAGACACTGAGAGGAGCTTTTATGACAAAGCAGAAAATTGACAACCAGTACATTGAAAGATGTGCTGAACTTGAACAGAAGCTTGAAGCACAAATGATTGAAACTGAGAGAGTGGATAAGTTGTTGAAAAGTTATTCATGTGCATCATACGTGATTGATCGAATTTATCCGACAGTTGAAGGAATGAAAGTGTTTACTGACAAGACACCTGAAGTAAAGAAGAATACTGGTAAGAAACAAAGTGTTGATTATACCAGGTGTCCACCCCCAATCGAAGATGGATATTCTCCACGAAATCCAAAGTCTGAAAGAGTCAATAAGGCAACTAATCTGAAGTGGGAGTCTGAACCAACTTCATATGAATTGCCAGACAATATTGTTGTCACATTCACTGCATCTGACACTGATCAACAATCTCAATTGATGAAGAAAGTGGTGGATCATGTGTTGGATAACGATGAAATCGAGGAGTCAAAGTCAGAGACAAAGTCTGATACTCCAAGTCCAAGAGTCCAAAAGGACAAACGGGTTTACAATAAAGAATTCCTGTTATCAAAAAATAATTTGAATAATGAAATGTTCAAAGTTGCATATACTTTGAATGATTCTGACAAATTATATTTTGATAAGGAATTTCCAATAAGAGGTGTCAAAACTGAAATGATTAAAAAGCTTTTCAAACTAACAGAAATTAATATTTCTGAAATAAAAGATATCAATCTTAATGGAAAAACTAAAAAATACACCTCAAGAGATCAACAAAAGAAAAACAAGAAAAAAGGTTACAGTTCTGGTTATGGTAATCGAAAGAAACCAAACCATAACAGTAATTTCAAAAAGAAAGGTCTAGGGTTTATTCCACCAAAAAATCACAAAAATTATAAAAATGATAAATCAAAAACTGTTTTTGTTTCAGGAACATCATCTGAAGAAGACAAAGAGAATTCCTTCAGAAAGCAAACAAATAGAGAATTTCTTGCCAAAAGCAAGAAAACATGAAGAAAGATGTTCAAAAGATTGAAAAGAGAACCTGTTTTAAATGTAAAAAAGTTGGTCACATTGCCCGATACTGTCCAAAGGCAACCAACACAAAACAGTGAGTATCTTTGAAATTGAAAGAAAAAGTTGTTGAGAAAACTGAACCACCAACTAGAAAATTCAAAGTTTTTGAAAATTCTACATTTGAAGTTGGTGAATGTTCAAAAAAGATTTTACAAAAGAATGACAAAATTTAACAACCAAACATGGGTTGTTAAGAAATCAGATGTAAAATCTAGCGATGATTCTGATTTATCAAAATCAGATGAGCTATTTTCTGGCGATGAATCTGATTCCACAAAGTCAGAAGAGCCACAAGTTGAACCAAAAGATGAAAAATCAGTTCCGTTAATGGATGACGTGAACTTTCCACCATTAAGGGCTGATAATTTTAAACAAAAAATTGGAAAAGTTGAAATTTCAAATCAATTCTATTCTGAAAAGAAAGAATTTGATGTTAAAAAAGTTTTCAATGGGAAGGTGAAACGTATTTTTGGAAAAATGGTCGAAGGTAAGGCCAAAGGAGTGAAAGAATTCTATGATTCCAAAAAGAAGGTTCACAAGCCCATTGAAAGTGATAGTAAAGATGAAAAGATCACACCTAAGGCTGGTCAGGCTTGGGTGTCGATATTCTTTGATGAATGAAAAACCTGACTTGCCGGAGCTCCCAAGTTGGTAATCGTGGAGCAGGAATCGGCATCTTTCTTGAGAAATTCACATCTGTGACATTTCGACATTACAAGTGGTATTATCATTCTGAAAATTATCATATTTTGATTTACAAGTGGTTAATCAAGGTCATTAAGTTGAACTTGTTTTAACCCTCATGCAAGCGGATGAAAAACAATGTGATGAAACCCCGATTTTACAAGTGATATCAACAAAACTAATTTTCCGGAAAAACCATTTGATTAAAACAAACTTAAGTGTTTTGAAATCATAATGGGAAAATAGTTTGTTGTAAGGGGGAGTTCTGATTGTTTATGCCAAGTGGATGGCGATTTGAAGCAATTCATGTCAGTTTGTCATTTTTTTTGTACAGTTTGTTTTCAAATTTTCCCGGAAAATCAAAATTGAAACATATTTTGATTTTAGGGGGAGTAAAAATTTTAAAATTTGAAAATTTTGAAAAAACCGAAAACATGATAAAATCTATATAAACCAAAAACATCGAAAAATTCAAAATGAGTTTTGTTGTGAAAAAGAGGAAATGATAGTACATCAGTGGACTATCACGGCATGCTAAAGAAATGGAATGTTAAATATGTGATAAACGGTCTCACTGATGATATGCCAGTAGGTTTTTACACGCTTAGTAGATTGTTGTCGAGATATAAACCTAAATATCACTAGCTTACGTATTTCGTTGGGAACATCTCTCGGATATATAGGTAACCCCTGAAATCCTGTTTGAAGGGCTTTCTATTTCTGATATACTAGGTCTTTGTGCGTGGTGATATCTGGGGTATTATACCTGGACTTCTGATTTTGCGGGAGCAATAGCCTAGTCCTCGTATAATACTTTGCATTGCTTTAATCTTAAAGCTCGCCCTCAGCATAAAAATGATGAAACATTGAAAAATGCTAATCATGTGCTGTTGAAGAAAAGATTCTCTAAAGGGAACCCACCTAAAGTCGAACCATCATCTCTCTGATTTTGCGGAAGCAATAGCCTGAGCTCTCATGGTCTCGCATTTAACCCCTTACAGATATCACTAGTGTACATTCACCTGTAAGACTGAATATAGGAGTCTGGATACGGGAGTATATTCTGAGGTGGGACACGCGAATAAGTTCAAGCTCATTAAAACACTAATCTCGTATCTCGAAACAGTTGAACTTTGTGTGAAAATTTAAGTAGATCAGTATACTGACAATCTAGGTGAATCGTTTAGAACTTAAAGTGTTTGAAGCTCAACGGTGCTAGTAATTGGTCTCATAAACTGATATGATCCTCTTACACAAACTCGCAAAAATATTGCCTGTAAATATTTCTTTACTGCATTTCAATATTTTTCTTACTAGTGTGTTTTAGCATAAAATTTTGAAAAGTCAAAAAGATTTTTGACAACTGATGATGAAAAGATGATTTTCAAAATTCCTGGTGCTAAACATGATGAACAACAGGTTTGGGAGAAGTTGTGATTTGAAATGAAAAATGATACTTTTACAAGTGGTAAGAAGAGATTGATATTGTAAAATCGTTGTTGATGTGATATCTACCAAGCAGTAGTTTCTAAGTTTGTTAAATTTTTGAAAAATTGAGAAACTTACTTTTGGGTAGAGGACGTGCAGGTTAGCCAGGTTCGAGTCCTATGCTAATTAGAGTCAGGTTTCGATGTAAAGCCTGTAAACGGAGAATTCCAGACTACGATCCCAGCTGATTGAGAGGGGGAGTCTGAAGACGGAAAAGCCAGGTTTCTGATCCTGTTGCTACGGTGAGCCAGGAGACGTTCCAGAACCTGTGAAAGTAATAAGAGCCAGATTCTGATTCTGGAAAAGAAGAGAGAGAAGAGAAGAAACAGAGATTGAAGGATGCTTATAATGGAGAATACTTTGGAAGAGAGCATGAAGACTGATAAAGATTGAAGACTCGACGTATTGAAAATGTACTGAAGACTCGTCGACATTCAAGGGGGAGTCTGTTCGTGCATATGTCTGTCGACTTCGTCTTGTATCATGTCTTGTATTAGATTAGATAGATCAGGGCACGAAATAAGAGAAAACAAGAAACGTATGGGTGTATGCCATTTCGCACGAAATGGAAAGTCCATTTCGCACGAAATGGAGCTTGTCCATTTCGTACGAAATGGGACTGACCATTTCGCTTGAGCTCGTTTCGTACGAAATGGGATTGCCTATATATATGTGCTCTTGTCATTTCATTTGAAGAAGTTGTAACTTTTCGATTCTGGTGCCGAGATGCTGCCGAAGTGTCTCCTCATTGTAAAACGTTGTCATATCAATCTAAGAGACAGTTTAAAGTGAATCTAGCTGAACGAAGACTAAATCTTTGAATTCCGCCTCTGATTTAGTCAAGAACTCTTCTGAACGACTCGTTTTGGTCGTGAAAACGATCCTACACTACAACTACTCCTGAAGCTCAAAGTGTTCATATTCCAGAAGCTGAAAAAGTTTAAAATGTTGAAGTTCCAATAATTCAAAGTGTTGAAAAGCCTGGAGTTGAAACAAAGAAAATGCCTGAAAGTCCAACTTATGAAAGAGTAGAAAAGAATGTAGAAGCAGAAAAGGTTGATGATGAAGTTGAATTCATTGGTGAAAGACAATCTACACCACCTCCACCACCGACAAATCCAACAATTCATATATCTGATGAAAAGAAAGAATAGAGTCAAGATAGCTGGAGTTTTGGATTTCCTAAAGTTGAAGGTGAATATCTACATGATCTTCCTGAAGGCGATTATAATTTATTCAATGAAGGAAAGATCAACGTTTTAACAAAGAAAGTAAGCTTGTTGGAGAAAGCAAAGAAGAAAGCTGAAGCTGAGCGAGATGAACTGAAAGAAAAGCTTGAAAAAGTGAAAGCAGAAAATGCAGAGTTGAAGAAAGCTGCAAATGATCATATTGACCAATTGAATGACGATCTTGAAGATCATGCAAAGGTGATTGACAGAATCACTGAAGAGTTCGATGAGGTGAACAAGAAATATGAGACGATGAATGAAGTTAACAAGACATTGCATCAAATGATTGGCGAACTACATGAAACATCTTCAAATGAGAATAAAGTACTAAGGCAAGAGATTGAAGCTCTTAGGGCCGATAAAGCGGTGAAGGATGAACAACTGAATATGCTATACACTGTGATTGAACACAGGCTTGGATTCAATGTCCAAGCTGTGTATAATGAGATTGAAGTACAAAAGGTTGAGGCGAGAAGAGCTGAAAGAGAGAAATAGTTAGCCGAGGAAGCTAAGCAAAAGAAGAAAGGTTTGGTAGTTGAAACTGAAGAGGTTGAAATGATAGAAGCAGAGGTTAATGCTGAAGAGGTAAACATGGATGTTGAGAATGAAGTTGATCCAGAACAAAGTTTTGTCCTTATTAGTGAATCCTTTTCGTTACCTTATAGTTTAAAAGAGGTTATCCGATTAGTGAAAGTTGATCAACGAAAACGGAAGGCGAGAAAATCTCAAGAAGCTCATATTGAAAATGATTCTTATACAAAATTACTTTGTTATAAAGAAGAGAAAGATGGTCATGAAGAAGAGGAAGAAGAAGAAGAGGATACAGAGATGAAATTTTGGTTAGACGAGATTGAAAACTATGATCCTAAGAATGATAATGATGACGACGAAGATCAAGGGGCAACAGGGTTGTTAGTAGTGAAGCCTTCAGCTCAACAAATGCTTGATAACTTCTTAAATGATGAGCTGAATGAACAACATGAAGATCAACAACATGAAGCTTCTTCTTCTGGAAAACAACATGTTGGTGAACAGGTATTCCTAACTCAACCAAAAGTTATTTTCTTGCACGTATCTTTTGAGGGGGAGTTAGAGGTACCTAGGACGAGAGATGAGATGTTAGAAGAATTGGGGATAGAAGATGGGAACTTAAAGTTTGATATTGAAGATGAAATTCCACCATCACCCGATAGAGAATATACTTTCAATTTTGCCAATGAAGTAGACAACTTTAAAGATGTTATTATTGAAAAAGGATCGGATATCTCTGATGAAGACACTCCCTTTTCACTATGCGGGAGTTGATGATACCTTTCCTACATTCGCTGAAATGTTTAAAAGTCATAATGAAGATGAGGTTAGAAGGAAGGTGGTTGAAAGGATCAGTTCAGAAGGTATTCCTGAGGTCGTTTCTCAAGAAGAGTTGTTAGAAGGAAGAAAGAATTGGTTTAAAGTGATGCCGAAGGAGAGAAAGTACAAGAGACCACTCCAGTATTTCACAGATCATCCAGATAAATCTCTGGGTGATATTCTTTCATGGGGTTATCTTGAAGACCTTCAGGTGTATGCTATACGAAGGGAGCACGGAGTTCAATACTTCGAGTTCTTATCTGACATAAAAACACTCCCATGGTGGGATGTGGAGGAGCTCGTGCAGACAAAGAATATAAAACAGTTCTATTACGGTCTTGATGTGAAGATGCACGACCAGAAATTATGGAACTACATAAAGCTCCAAGCAAAGAACAAATTTCCTTATTGGAAGCCACATTTTCCTAAACAAGTTATCAAGATTGATCCAGTAACAGGAGAGAAAGATATAACTCTAAAGATAAAGCCTCCCAGATGCCTAAAGAATATGCCACTGCGTGCAATGGAACAAGACTTTCACGAAGATTTTCAAGGATGGTTATAAAACCAAAGCACGGCAGAAGCAGTGATATCTTTATTTGATAATAAGACTGGAGAAACAAGGCGCATGAATGTGTTAGATCCTATGTGGTTGCTAAATTGTTCGAAGAAGGATATCGACTGCTTATTCTTCAACAAGATTGTGTATGATGGTCCAGATAAAGTGCAAGCGCAACAATATCAGAAGATGGCTAATCTGTGCTTTGCAAAAGATATAAATTCTGGTAGATACTGGGAAACTAAGTTCAGAGACTTAGAGTTGGAAGAATATTTGAAGAATGAAAGAAGAATTGAGAAGTTTAAGAAGATCAGAGAGAGAGCAGCTGTTCTTGGTCATAGAAAGTTCGAAAGACCTCCTCCAACTGATCAAACGCCTATAGAATCAGAGGAGAACAAGATCCTAAGGTGGGATAGAAAGAGGGATGGAGATCCTGAGTACAGGAAGTATTGGAACGAGATTGGAAGGCCTCTAAGGTGAAAAATGTTAGCAGAAAGAGCTGAGGCAAGGAGACAGAAGTTAAAGGCTAGCAGGCGCAGCAGGAAGGAGCAATAAAGACTATGTAGGAAGGAAGACTACACCTACATCCAAGGGGGAGTCTGTTAGTGCATTATGTCTGTAGCTTCCGTCTATATCGAGTCTATAATTTTGTCCTGTATGTGTCGTTGTACAGTTTTGTATGTGTGTATTTTGTATCTAGACAAAACGGGAGACGGAACGTTAACTGTTAAATGTGATCCGGTCGGATGACATAGTTCATCCAGACGGATGACCCTCCGACTGGATGACACCACCTCTCCCAGATTCCCTATAAATAGGAGTGTAGGGGTCTTTGTTTAGGACCTTTTGGCAGTTTGTGTAGCGAAGCTCTGTCCAGTTGTCATCGGGATCTTTGTACTTTCACATTACTCAATGAAATTGGACATGTTTATCGTTGACTTCGTTGTTGATGATTCTCTGATGATGCATAGGGATTTCGCACCTCTGTATTGATCGATTCCGACCACGTTCTTCATCTTAAGAGAGAAACGACTCCTGTAAGTGCACTCACACCCGTGCATTCAACTCAACCTGTAAGTGTTGAGATAAGAAGTTAGAATATTTTGACAAATAAAGAAATGCAAGTAGAAGAAGAGCTAATGGTTGAACCTCAACACGCTCTTTATCTGCATGAGCTTCCTCAACCTTCCCTTTCAAAGTGGCGATTTCAGCCTCGAGGTCGGTAATTTTGGAACGCGCAGCATACATACGTTGGTTGTCCTTTTCACATACCTTCTTCCACTTTGCGCACTCCTTTGACAACAGCTCTTCAGCAGCTTGGAGCTTGCTCTTCAAACCCTCACGCCCCCATTCTTCTGCCTTCTTCTCCGCCTCAAAGGAGGCTCTCTCCTCTACAAGTTTATTTTTTGTTTGTTCAAAATCCTGGACTTCCTTCACCAGACGTTCTCGGTACCTTTCCCAACTAGCTCGATCTTTGTACATTGTACGCCACTCGCGCACAATCTGATGATTGGCAGAATGGGCGTTGGCCTCCCCGACGACATAGGCACGATACAAACCCTCGTGGTTGCGAGCCCTCTGCCTATTCACTTCTCCAGGAGGGAAAGAGCCTAGAAACCAATCACGGCAAGCTCCGAACTCAACAAATGTATCCTTCTGCTTCAGACCCCAAACAAGCTGGTGCAGAGCCTCACCACGCTCTTCGGTATAACTCTTATAATAAATATCCCCTAGAGTATCCTTCGCACCTATAGGAGATCGGGGCCTTCCCGTCTTTTTTCCATCACCTTTTTGGCCACTCGCCCCTGATCCTCCAGCACCGGCACCAGCTGCGGCAACAGAGGTGTCTTTATGCGCCGTCTACTCTGGTACGATGGCAGCAAACCCCCCAGTAACAGATGTCACTTGTACGGTTTGGGTGGGGGCGTCATGTTGCGCAGCTTCCGTGGGCTTAACAACCTCCGGGTCTTTTCTCTTGAAGGGTTGGTCAAGCCCCGTGATGTGTTCGACCTCCGGACCCTGCGCTTTATCTTGCTTGGTTGTAGCAGCAGTCTCGGTTCCTGTCAACTTTTCCTTCTCAGGAATCACATCGCCCGCAAGCTCTTCAACCGTCTTCTCAACCTCCTTCTCAGTTGTCCTAAGAGGCTTGATGATAAACTTGGGTTTCTTCGCCACTGGCTCCTTAGGCTTCTCTGGTTCAGAATCCTTAACCTTCTCAGGGGTTTTCTTCAATGCCTCTGCAGAAGTTAAGTGTCAAGGATTTTACTAAGGAAGATAACATAAAGCATGAGGTTCACAACACTAACCTGGGGAAAACTTGTAAAGGGAGCACAGCCTGCTCTGCTTCCCTATCACTGGACCCACAGCAATCTGTTGCGCTAGCCCAGCACCAGCAGCAGTTTCCTCTCGGGAACTCTTCCTGGTTACCAACTTACCAGCTTATTCTTCCTCTACTCCTTCCTCATCGGGGACAGAAGAGGGAGTTGCGCCGGCTTCAGGGACCCTGGACCATGCACTCCCAGAACTTTTTGACCCAGCCGCGCTGCTCTTCTTTCTTTTACCTATACGGGATAAACCTTCTAATGAGTCACTTATAATGACATAATCTTCGAGGTTACTATGTCGAAATCGAAGAGTACCTTTTTCAGTAGCTGCAGCAGTCGCGCGACTACTTCTGCCCTTCTTACTGGTGGCACCAAAATCAACGGTCACTTTCTTGGTCTTCTTATTTGCAGGAGCCTTCTTGGGCCTATCCTCTGGGTCTATCCCCAGGTCGCGCACCACACCTGCAAATATGTTAGACCATGAGCTCAACTCTTTTTGCGACGAGCCTACGGACTCCTCGCTGGAAGGAAATAATATCTCCTTTCCAGCAGAAGTCACGCCGCGCAAAGGTCTTGGTTTGGGAAATTGCGCACCTTCGGTTGCAGTAGGAGGATTGGCAAATGATCCCGCTGGTGGATAGAGGAAGTTGCCCTTTATCTGTTCGTACCAATAAACCTCTCCAGCTTGTAAGGGGCGCACACCCATTGACCCACCAAAAGTTGGAAATGCAGCCTGATAAAGGTGCGCCTCTGTGATAAGAAACAACAATCAGGCGCGGGATACAAGAAAATGAAAAAATCACAAGGCATACCTTCGTCATTAAACATCAAGACAGGAACATCTTCACTGCGCTCTGGCCACTTGTCACTCATGCCCGCGACAACTAAAACCTGCTCACCAAAAATCCGGTTTGGTGTAGCCAGTAAGCGCATATACCAATCAGCAGTCTTTGGGATAGGGAGCTCCTCCTCGATCTTGTCCGATTCACGGAAGATCATCGCGATCGGCATCACCTCCTCCCTGATGAAGAAAACTTCATCTTCCAGTCATGGAAACTTTTTGGAGGGCTTATCAAAATCTTCTTAGCAGCGCCTCGGTTGCCAAAGGAATAAAAACCTATGTTCCTGATTAACTGATAGAAGGCTCGGAATTTCTCAACCGTAGGCTCTATCCCCTGAGATCTGCTTAGAAATTCAAAGTGTCTAACTCTAACCACTCCGGCCGGACTCATCTGTGATATATGGAAGCCGTAATGGTGCAGAATGGATGCCATGAAGGTAGTCGCCGGCAACCGGAAATTACCTTCAAGGAAGAACTCGGAGAACAGCGTTATATAACCCGGCGGTGCGTCAGCGGCCGTTTGGCCTTGCCGGGGATAACGACCATCTCATTCTGCAGCAAGCTGGTATCCTCTAACGATCTGCTCGAACAATCCTTGGTCCCATTTCAAAACTGGGACCGGACCTTCTTCGGCTTGGACTGCTTCTTCCTCAGCCATGTGTATAAGAAAAATAAAAGACAGATGACGATCTGCTAATTTCTGGAAAAACTTGAAGATTCCTTAAGAAACTCTTGAAGATTTGAAGATAAAGATGAAGATCAGAGAGAGACGAGAGAAGATTGCAAAGAGAAGATGTGCAACTCTCTCTCTATCGTCGAATACATATAGCCATCACATTTAATGCGATGGGTAAACGTGTCGAAGTCACCGCGCGCGTAACCAATCAGCAAACGCCACGTAAGGCGGGATTCTCGGAGTGACAGTTACCACGCGCGCGTGGGCCTCACTCGCCTGACAGAAAGGCGAACCATCAGTGCCAGCATGATGATCGCCGTGTCAGCAGTCAACTCAAACGTCGCCATCAACGACATTTGCACCAACTTGTCAGAATTCAAAATTCGAGGACTTTCCCGCCTAAATTCACAATAAAACTTCATGCAGAAGTTAGCAAGGATTGTGCCGCATACATCATTAGCCAATGAGCTCGCGCGCTAACTCTCAAAAGCAACAGCTATCAGTAAGCAAGTCTGATAGCCGCGCTGTAGTAATCGACAAGCACCTACACGCGCGCAGGCCACCAAGGCATAGCACAAGCTCCAAAAATCCAGCACACTCTCTTTCTTTAAGTCCAGAGCTCCAACCATTTACTACGCGCATGGAAGCAACACTGGACTGGGGGGACTTGAAGGGTTATGGTCCCAAAAAGTCGCGCAGACCAATCAGGTCGCGCGCTGAACCATACTCCTTATGCACCAAACTGATTAATCTGCAACCCCGCGCGGACTACTTATAAAATACCTAAGCCGCGCGCGAGGTCCAAGCAAGATGTAACATCAGTTTTCACACTTAGCATCCTGAATAAGAGTCCTCAACCCCTAAGCCTTGCGCCGGCTGGTTGAACACACACCAAAGGTCGCGCGAGGTTAGCGGCACAGAGCCATTTCAGGAAGCGTCAAAGGTACAAGTGGCAGAAGAATGAGCCAATCAGCGTCCAGTAGGATGTACCCTATCGTGCTCCACGATTAACAATCGTGCAGAAGACAGAAGGTACACAAGGACGCCTACGTGGCACCAATCAGGGGGCGGCGACAACTGCCCCACGATCTCCACTCACCTGCTGATGTCAGAAGGACAACAGGGTCGACAACCCGGACACGTGGTTCCAATCAAGGTGCGCCAGCACCGAAAATCTTCTAGAAGCCACTAACGGTCGACACCAGAGAGACAAAGAGGATATTCCTTCATTGTCGCCTTCCGGCCCAAGGCCCATCAGCCCATCTCCTCCTACACCACTCCGGCTATAAATAGGGACCTTCATACACAGGTTAAACATTATGTTCTCTACTCTCTCACTCTAATCACACACTTATCTCCTCAAAACAGTTACTTATTCTCACGCCGGAGAGTGGTTAAGAGGTAAACCCCCATATCCCCCTCTTAACGAGCTTAACGGGGTGTTGTTGTTTTGCAGGAAAGGAACATACTCAAGCTCAGGAAGAATTAAGAAGATTAACCCTCATGTTTGAAATATAAAACCAACTAATAAACCTAAAATTAGTTACGTGTTTCTTCAGGTTACAATGTAGTTTAACAAAATAACATATTTAAGACACATTAATCATTGTAACATGTGTTGAGCTACAATTATTTATATATAAAATAATAAAATCCTTACATCAAGGAGAGAAGGGTCGGGTAGAGAATAACAAGCCAACATGGAGGAGAAAGGGGGCATCCTTGAGACCCATTGATGATGGTCTTAAAAATAAAGTATACATTACTATGAACTCGCCCCAACGATAGATTAACCTGTATGTTTTTCACAATACCCTAACATTACACATTTGCACAATTACATTCCATTGATTAAATTTATTTAGTATACACAATAAATATTGGTTTTCTTGATAAGAAGAAATAAAAAAAAAAAAAAAAAAAAAACCTTGTTCCAATTAGTTTTCTTTTTTGTCCAATTGAATTTTCAACGACTTACCTACTAAAATTGATCTTGTCCATACTCTGTCTAGAGGTTTTTTATTTAATAATTCAATTAAAATAAAATATGTAAAAAAAAAATTTCATGTTGTGAAACAACGACCTACTAGCAATGTATAGAGAAGAATGAGAGAATGAAATATAGGTTTCTTATTGATGTAAAATATGGATTACATATGCCTCTATTTATAGGCTTACAAGATAAGAGTTAAGTACATGAAGAGATGGGGGTTAAGAACATGGGGAGTCATGATATAATGATAAATACAAGTGGATAGTCACACAATAAATAAATATTAATTCATAACACTCCCCCTTAACTATCCATTTGACAAAACTATCCACATGATGATATACCATTCTTTAATACGCTTGGTGATGCTGCCTCGTTAAAAACCTTGCTAGGAAAACCCAGTGGGACAAAACCTCAGCTAAGGAAAAAAAGAGTGCAGTGCGCATTTTTCTCCCCCTGATACTTTTGGGTCAGGTATGTTGCCTCATTAAAAACCTTACTAAGAAAACCCAATGGGACAAAACTTAGTCAAGGGAAAAAGAGTGCAACTTGAATAAGTCTCCCCCTCATTTTAACATGTATCCTTTAAGTGACGTGTGTCCATCTTCCTTGAAAGTCGAATAAAGCTTTTGTAGAGAATGATTTGTCGCTTGATCACTTAATGTGCAATCCTTTATGTTGAGCAATGTTGTATAATCTTTTAACGAGATTTTAGGTGACTCCTTCCAAAAATTATCATTTGTCCACGACTGTGTTTTGTCATTTCTGCATCTACAAGACTAACCAAACTTGTTTTGATGGGTTAGTAAAATATAATCAAGTATCGTTTATACCTGAAATACTTCTTTGAACTCATTCCAATGTCTCTTCGCTTGACACAAGTTATATCATGACAATAATCTCAA
The DNA here is from genome assembly GCA_030545235.1 of Helianthus tuberosus. NCBI lineage: Eukaryota > Viridiplantae > Streptophyta > Magnoliopsida > Asterales > Asteraceae > Helianthus > Helianthus tuberosus. The sequence goes on along the minus strand of CM060387.1, from coordinate 48,490,455 downwards.
GTGAAAGATATTATAACCATACATAGCTAGCAAAACATATTAATGCACTTATGCATTTAACGATGGTACTTCTAGAATGAGAATCTCTACTTTGATAGGAGATGATAATAGGCATTTCTTATAACAAATGACTTAACAACCTTTAACATACTTTAAGGTTCAACTATGTCCATACTAAATATCCAAACATCATCTTCTAGATGTACTTGGGGGATTGGTAAAATATAATTACATATATACACGAACTGCAGTTCGAGTAATAATTAGACCGTGCCAAGGGCATTCAAAAATTCTCCCTCTAAAAGCTCGACAATTTCTCTCGATGATGCCTAGACATCATCACTGTAAACTACGATTATAGTGAACTTTTAAAAGTAGAACGTCGATAAAACATGCCTAATTTAATCAAACTTATATCCCTCTTTATGCAAATATCTCGAGTTGTATAACACTCGATCTAACTATTTTAGTCCATACATATTATATGAACTTGATATAGTACGTTCTTGAGGTTTTGACATCATTAATGCTTCTAGCATTATCAATCCATGAGGGAATTCTTTCCATCTTATCCAAATATGCATTTGCTTTCACTCTTAGAAGTTTTGCTATATAAACTTGCCCTTTTAACACATAGATATCTATATCATATGCAAAAATATCAAGAACACTTGCTTTTATCTCCAAAATTCATATTGTACCATGTTTATACACAATGTACATTGAGATACCATAATAACCATGTACACATTTTCTATGTATGTTTATTGGAGTATTGGTGCACTATAATTACATCCATAAGATGTTTCAATTAACCTCTTAAGCACTCAAATGCTTTAGGATACTCATGGGGAGTTCCAATTATATTCAATTCAATAACATATACAACATGTACATGTATTCATATATGAATTTATATAATAATCATAATATTCTCGAGAACTTATTTTATATCACTTAGTATCAAGTGATACCTAACTTTCATAAGACGCGTGTCAATTCTTTTTTATATATTACCAGACTAATAAGACATTGGAAAGTCGATGCATCCACTAAAGGAAAATACATCTCCTCATAATCAATCATAGGTCTTTTGCGAAAATTCTTGTGCCACCAATTTTCCTTATATCATTCAATTTGATTTTTCACATAATTCACATAAAAGACACATTTGTATCCAACATATTTTACAAGTTCAGTTGTATGGACAGTTGGTACAGAAACTTTCCATTTCATTAGAGAACTAAACTCTGCCTTATTTGCGTCTTTCTATTTTGGCCAATCATTTCTTAATATTCATTCACAGGCAGATCTTAAATCTTGATCCTTATCATTTAATCATTTTAAGCGCTACATTATATACAAAAGTATAACGACGTCGATTTTTATTTCGATTCCATACATATGTTAGACATGATACAACTTATCGAGATCTCTTTATTTTCAGGTACCTGAGGTTCTTCTTGAACCATCATGTCTATTGTCTCTTCAGGAGATCTTATTACTATAACCTCGACTTGACCATCTTAATTACCTGCTCCAATTTTCGAGGAATTTTATCATTGGAATCAACTAGTCTACCACACTTTAGGCGTGCAATAGACTCATTACAAAAAATATGTGGTTGTCCTCATGGGACACAAAAATAACTGGAGCATAAGCAGTTGATTATGTGACTTACTTAGTCACTCTATTTAGGTCAGTGAACTTGTCTGGTAATTTGTTCTTTAATATTGGTAAATGAAGTATACTTTAAACTTCTAGTTCATAGTTTATAGTCTGAGGATCAAGACGACATGATAATTCATTTCACGTTTCACTTTCCAACTGCTTGTTATCTCTCCCTAATGTTGGGAACATTCATTCACTAAAGTGAAAAACCAATGAGCCATAAACAAATTTCTCACTAATGGCTTTAAGTATTCAATCATAAACGATTATTTATACCCAACATATTCTCAAACTTTTTAGAAGTCCCATTTTTGTGCGGTGTGGTGGATGAGTTTCAATATATGTCGCACAACCAAAATCTTTGATGAGACATCTTTGGTTCCTGACCAAAAACCAACTGTATGGGGAGAACTATAACTTATTGGCTTGATGTGAATTGATGGTACTATATATAAAATTACATGTACCTAAATGAACTTTTGCTCCTCTCATGATTATTGGCTTTGTAACCAATAGTAGACGTTCAGTGATCACAATAACATTTATTCCAATGATCATTAATAATTTGGGAATCAAATTCACTATTAACAAATAAATATACTAATCTGGATTAATATGCTTGCTATCACATTAGCTAAGTCACAATCACACAAGCTTCAGGTTGTGGATTTGATAACCATTTAGACGATGCATCGATTTAAAACACTAAATGGTATCATGTTGGGATATGCATATCCTTTAATCGCTTCCAGAATATTTAGGTATACACACCCTCGTTTATTTTTGCAAATATATAATTTCCCTTGAGATCAAACATTACATGCTAATTATTATTTTGAAGAATCTTCTAGTTCTTCGTTATGTTTCACATCATCATTGACTTGGTGTGGTCTAACCAATCATGCCAATTAAGTAAATAATCATGGTACATAAACTTATAGTTTACGATCGTATGTGAAGTAGTTGCATTATGCCAGAGAACAACGTGTTATCATTGCAAACTATTGTGTTATATAACTTTTATCCTTTTTTCACATTTTGTTCTCGTATAATCACTACCATAATTTGCCAATTATAGTTGCCAATCTCATTATGACCATTATTACAATTCTAAACTTGGCTATCATATCATTCTGATATGGTCAATCTTATTATCAACTTGGCTATCATAACACTTCTGATGACCGATCTCATTATTATTATGATCGTCATTACAAATTTCTCAATTATGTCCATGATCACGATATTTTCAATGATCGTTATATAATCACATTCAATTCAGGGAATGAAGTAGAACCATAACAAGTCTTGTAGCTTTTCATTCTTCATCAGAGGTTTTATGGATCATACATGTTTTAGTTTCACTCGTGTTTGTTTAATACACGACATAAAATATGAGAGAACCGTATCTTATTATTTCAAACATTCATGTTATACATGTTTCATATATTATATTCTTGTATAATCTCTTCCTTAGTGAGTCACTTCTTGTGGTTGATTTCAATATTAACATGGTTGATCTCACTATCAATATAGGATCATTACAGTTTTCTCATTTACCATGATCACGACCTTTATAACGATCATTGTATAATCACCACATGATTGATCTCATTATTCACATGAGCATAATAACAAACTTTCATGGTGGCATCATTTTAATTTCCTTTGGGTCATGATCGTGACCTTTACACTGATCATCATAATATTCACTTTAAGCAATGGGATAGAATCCGAAAATATTCATGGATTCTCATTCTTTGTTCAGTCACATGGGTATGAAATCATTTTAAACTCATACTTTGTTAATGGTATCGCTACTTCATGAGCATATCTCAGGTGTGACAAATGAACATCTTTTATCCAGATTTTCATTAAAGACAATCTTCTTTTCGTATATTATAATTTGAGAAATCGTTACATGACCAAGTCATGTGGTATTATCGGTCTATAAATCTTATGACCTTTTATAAATTAATAATCAGATTCAGAGAGCATGACAATTCTGATGTCATATTTAAGCATATTTATACTTTTTTTTATGATAGCATATAAACCACAAATTTGGTTTTGTTGTTTTATTCAACCAATATAAATAATATTTTCATTACATAACTTCAATCAGAAAAAATTATATGACCGAGACATTAGGATTTATCGGTCCAAACTCTTACAAGCTTTGATAAGTTTATAATATTCTTTTGGTAATTTGACACTTTGAGTGTCATACTATAAATGGATCTTGATCACAATTCAATTGTGTTTATAACTTGTGATCATATACCACAACTATGGTCACTTTGATGTACCCTTCCAAACATATAACATATGGAACACACTCTATACATAAACATAGATTATACAATGCATGACTATATAACATGTCACCTAATAAAATGAGTTATGACTTCTAAAAATATATATAATTTATGTATTAGTTTATTACGATATGACCAATCACAAATATATATTACATAAAAATATATCTATCTTAAAACATAAGCAAATATATATGAACTTGATACAACTATTATATTGATAAAGACCTTAGTAAACAACCATCTTAATATTAAATAAATACTACCAAAATATAAGAGCACATAAGAACCAATTAAATACTACCTATATTTACCAATTACAAAAAGGTTATTCATATCTTAATATTTCATAAAACCGGTTAAACATCCTAATAGTTTTGATTTTTTAGTTTTAACCCAAAGGTTTGTACCTTTTTCAATTTTAACCCTACATAATTTGTTTTTTTAACTTTAACCCAAAACTTTTCATTATTTGCAATTTAACTTCACAACTTTTGTCGCTTATACTTTTCATCTTTCGCAAATTTTCGTTTTACGTATAGTTCTAAATTTTTCGAGTTAATACGACGCAACGTGCATGTGTGGTTCAACGTTTTTACCTCTATTTTTCCATGTTTGACAGGTTCGTCGCAATACGCATATTAGACCACCCGTAGTGGGGCGGTATTTTAAAAAAAAAAATTGAAAACAAACGCCGCAAAACGCCCCCCCCCCCCCATTACACCCGGCGTTTTTGGGCGTGTTTTTTGAAAAAAAAATCGTTTGGCGTTTTATTTAAAACGCTGAAATTGCATAGGGGGAGAGATTAGACCGTTGCCAACGGTCAAATGTTAAATATTTTTATTTATTTTTTTGTTCCAAAATTTACCCACTATATAAATATTACCCACTTTCTCCTATTTTTTATAAAAAAAAACTCTTATTTTCTCTCCTACTTCTTTTATATTTTATACAATCATGCATCCATTCCAACCCCCTTTTGGTGTCCCCGCAAGACCCATGAACCCGAACACAACCCAACCTCAACACACCTTTAACCTTCAAGAAATGGACCCGAGCATGTTAACGTACGCGGCTTACTTGAGTGGCGCCACTCCGTTCGTGCCTCCCACCTTCGGCTATGGTCAAGCCGGCGGGTCGCAACCGTCACAACAACAAGCCGAATCCGAACCCGATGTCGATGTCGTGCCGGAGACGCAACCCGAACCGGTGCAAGAGAAATCGAAACGCGACAGAAGGTCGCATAAGAATAAGGAAAAGGACGAACCTCGACGTACAAAAACTCACCTTAAATGGACGAAGGACGAGGAATTCACGTTGACTCGGGCGTGGCTCGACATTTTGGAGGACCACGAAACTGGTAACTTTTATTTTATTTTTTTACTTTTTATTTACTTATATTTGTACTTTTATTTTTAACATACAACTTATATTTTTACTTTTATTTTTTAAATTTGTAGCAAACTTTCAAACGGGGCCCGTTTTTTGGGATAGGGTTCATGCACTCTTTTATAGCACGTGGGGTCAAGGCGAACATCGGGACAAAGATTCCATTTCTAGCAAATTGACCGACATCAACAAGTGTCATGCGTTCCAAGAAGTGTACCAACGTAACTTCGATAATCGCCCGAGCGGTGAAGCTGACGTCGGGGTTTTAACGAGGATTTGGACGAGTTCGAGAAAACGAAATGCCCTTTCGCGTACTATAAGAGTTGGGATCTACTACGAAAAACTCCAAAGTGGGCGCTAGTAGGTACCATGACGTCAAGTAGTAGACGTCGAGCTAAACGGTCAAAATCATCATCCTCCGTTGACCCTGAAACACCCACATCGGATGCCCGCAATGTCGATCTAAATGAGGTGGTGGACGTTGACGAGGAACTTGAAGAAGAGTTGACCCGACCGCCCGGTAGAAGAAAGGATAAGCGAACCGGGAAAAAACGGTCGAGTCGTCTTCCGATCTCGAGTTAAAGGAAGATTTCGAGGAGATGAACCGTCGTCTCCAAGACATTCGCGACCTCGGCCACCAACGTTATGAGATTATGAAAGAACGAGTGGCCGAAACCAAAAAGTTTAACGAGATGCAAGAGGCGAGGCAAATGGAAAAGGAAATTGAGTTTTTGTCCAAACCTATCGACCACCTCCAAGGCGATGCGTTGATTCTTGCGCAAATTCGTCGCCAAAAAATTCGAGAAAAATATGGACTCTAGATCATCTTTTTTTTTTAACTTTTTTTTTTCGGTTTTTTTATTTTCTGTTTTTTTTTTCGGTTTTTTTTTCAAGTGGTGTAATTTTTATTTTAAATTAATGAAGTTTTTTATGTTTTAAATTAAAAAAAATAATAATTGTGAAATGATTGCATGGGGGTTATTGGAATAATGCCCCACTACGCCACTTTTGGAATAATGCCCCATGCTGACTGGACTGCCACGTGTCGAATAATGCCCCATGGTGGGGGCATTATTTTCTTTAACCACTACACATGGTCTTATAGGTCGAGTCAGTGTTGGTTGTCAATGAAGGTTGTGTGACATTAGTACTATTTGACACCGTTTTACGCCCCACCGCAACACGGGGTATGCTTTGGGGATTTTTCAAAGAAAAAATTGTTATGCATATGGTTGTCGTAACGTTGGCTTTGGGGGTTTTCCAAAAAAAAAAATTGATTTTTTTACTTTTCACCCAAAAGTATTTCATAAATTACTTTTAACCCAAAACTATTTGTTTTTTACTTTTAACCCAAAACTTTTTATCTTTTGCAATCTATCCTCATAACTTTTTTTACTTTCAACTTTGGTCCTTTATAGTTTTTATATTCCGCAAAGTTTGCGCTCTATGCTTGGTTCTAAATTTTGTGACTTAACACATCACAGCGTGCGTCTTTGGCTTAACGTTTTTACGTTTCGTTCTAAATTTTGCGAGTTAACACGACGCAACGTGCGTGTGTGGGTGAACGTTTTTACATCGTCTATTTTTACCCCATTTGACAGGTTTAACATAACGTGTGGGTCGTAGATCGACTTAGTTATAAATAAAGAATCCCCGCCGCATTGCGGCGGGTCGTAATCCTAGTTAAATAATAAAAAGTTATATCTTTATGAACCCTGTATATTGTACGGGTTAAATAAATGTAATTTTATATATCAAATAATAAAAAAAAGTTATATCTTTAAAAACCATGTGTATTACACAAATTAAATAAATGTAATTTTGTATACTAAACGTCGTATCTTTAAAAAACTCGTGTATAATCGGGTTGAATAAATCTACCAAATAATAAAAAATTGCATCCTTAAAAACCTCGTATATTACACGTGTTGGCCGACAGGAATTGATGGTGGTGGTGGGGTGAAGGGTTTAAGAACTGATTGTGTTCATCAGGAGTGCTGCTTGTGGTTCTTGATTTAGTTCTTGTTTAAGAACTGATTGTGTTCATCAGGAGTGCTGCTTCTGGTTCTTCTTTGCTCACTGTCATATAACCCTAAGTGAAGGGTATAACTGGAGATATAGAGAGAGAGAAGAGAGAGACGGGTTTTTTGGTGATGATTTGCAAATAGAGAGAGAGAGACAAGGTTTTTTTTTTGGTGATCTGCAGATAGAGAGGAGAGAAGAGAGACTGACAGGGTTTTTTTTGAAAATGACCAAAATGCCCCTTTAGAAAAGGACAAAATAGCAGGGTTTTTTTTTAGAAATCTGATCTGATTTGAGTTTTGGACCAAAATGGCAACAAAAACGAAACCACAGGGACCCAGATGTAAAAAGTTTGAGATTTGGACTAAAATGACAAAAGTGCCCAAACCACAGGGACCAAAATGGCAGTTTACTCTTATTTTTGTTTTTTTTATAAAAAATAAGTTAACAGTTAACTCGACACCAATTACTGGTTTGTCCTCACTGCTTTTATTTCAAACAAGCTTTAAGCCAATTTATTACTATTGCTAACCCGTACGAATTCACTTCCTCATCATACAACTATGCACAAATATCTTACTCGATCTTAATCTTTTGGAGTGAATTATTATGTATCATCTTTCAAAATTAGAATAAAATATTATACTAACAATTACCGGATTCCAAATCCCACGCAATGCAAAATAAAAAGACACAATGATCAAATAAAATTTACAAGCTAAAATCCAAAAGCAAACACCTAAAATCTAAGATTGTAGAGTTTAACGAGATTGTTAAATGCAGGTTGCATGAGTTCTATCGGAGTCTGTCTGATACCCGTCCTTCGAATTTCTATTTTTAAGAGACTACGTATTTGAACCTTTTTTATATTTTAAACAATATGTTTAATTATAATTTTACTGTTTTTTTTTTTTTTTGTTAAAAATGGTTTAAGCTTAATTAGTTCGTTACTCTTTCACATGTTTTTGAGCCAGAGTTAATTTCAACAAAACCTAGAGCAACATCTTCTAATGTCAATTTAAGAACCTAAAAGAGTTAATACGACTCTAAACAACTCAAATAGAATTTTGCTCAATAATGCAAATAGTCAAAGGTACGAAAGATATTACTATACAAACACCATGACGTTCAGCATTTTAAAAACCTAGAAGGAAGAATACGACTGTAAACAACTCAAACAGATTTTGCTGAATAGTCAAAGGTGTAAAAGATATTACTATACAAGCACCATGATGTTCAGCATTTTACTCAATGTTTTAAAAACCGGTTTTTAAGTCATACCGGGTTGTATCGGACGGTTGAACCGGGTTACTAGTTAACCCTATAAATTCCATAAAATACAAATTCATCTCAAAAAACAATACAATCTCAACTAGGATTTATGTAACTGATCATAGTTTTATCTAAAAACAATTATTTTTATTGTAAACTATTAAGCATTTTAAGAATATTTTTGTTAGTTATAAACAATATTGCATTGTATGAGGTGAGTAACAATTTCAACAACGACGAAATATTGGAATAGAAGGCACTAGGTTAATTACCGGAAATATGGAAGATCAATATTACCATAATATTATATTTTATTATAATTAAGAAATCAAATCTTAAGATAATGCAAACCGGTTCAAACCATTGAACCGGTTCAAACCATTGAACCGGTAGAACCGGATTTACCGTCGGTAGATAAGACATACCGTATTCGGGTTTTACCGGCCTTAATCGTACCGGAGTCATGTCCGATATCCGGTTTAACCGGGTTACCGTCGGTACATAAGACATACCGTATTCGGGTTCATGATTGTGAAGTGGGCAATGAGGATTGTGTTGTTTTTCTAGCTTTACATATTTTTCTTTTATAGTTTTAACTTCTTTTCTAAGTTATTTTTTCGCTATAATTAAAGTACAGATAAATAACGTAAGTTAAGATTCAAAATACAGGATATTATTAATGTGAGGAGAATTCTTAGGTCGTAGAGCTGTAGAGGCCTGGAGGGGGATATTATCTCGAAAGAAACATGGGCCCGAAGAAGAATCTATCAAGGCTCATCAGGTATGATATAGCATGGTATATACTATCTATATTCTATACCCTTTGTTGGGCCCAGATATAACCAGTAAGGACTAGTGGTGCACAAATCGGGTTTTTTTAAAAACCGGGTTTCGGGTAGGATCGGGTTCGGGTAGGATCGGGTTTTAAAAAATCGGGTTTTTTTTAAAACCGGGTCGGGTCCGGGTTTTCTACCAAAAATGTATACCCTATATACCCGGGTTCGGGTAGGGTTCGGGTCGGGTTTTATAAAACCCGGGTATTATAATACCCTATTTCCGGGTTCGGGTCCGGTTCGGGTATTCATCGGGTAGGATTCGGGTATGCATCGGGTTGGGAAAAAACCCGCATCGGGTTGGGAAAAAACCGCATCGGGTAGTGCGGTTGTGGCTGGAGAAGGCTAGACGAGTGATGCAGGTGGCTCAAGCAATTGCATGTTGAGCCGAAAAAAATCAAATGAAAACAACCAGGACCAGCCATGCATTGTCACAAGATTTAGTGGGGTTTTGGTTTAGTTCTTTTGGGCTTTGAAAAGAAATATGTGGATTACATAATTTTGTTTATCATAAGAACTAGAAACCTAATACTTAAACAAGATTCATTACATCAAAGTGCATACATAATTTTGTAAAATCATAAGAACTAGAAGTCTTAATGCATACATAATTAAACAAGATTACATCAAAATCGGGTTTTTTTAAATCGGGTTTCGGGTATAAACCGGGTTTCGGGTATAAACCGGTTCCGGGTTCGGGTATTTATAAAACCGGGTTTCGGGTATAAACCGGGTATAAAAAAAACCGGTTCCGGGTTCGGGTTTTAGATCAAATATGCATACCCGGTCCCTACCCTACGGGTAGGGTCGGGTTTGGGTTCGGGTATAAAAAACCCGGGTTTTATAATACCCGGTTCCGGGTTTTTTTTTCGGGTCCGGGTTCGGGTTTTTTGTGCACCACTAGTAAGGACCATGTTTGAGTTAAAGAGTATGTCTTGTCTAGTTAATATAAGATAAATATAGATTTAAGAATACCTTATGACACGTGTCCAAAAGTTGATTTCTTTTATTATAGTAGATAGATACAGATTTATTATGATACTATTTATTATGTTTTTTTTTTTTGAACGCTCAAAACTTCTATATAACATATAGAAACCGGGCCAGCAAGAAGCTAAAAACCCGCCAAAACAACCACAAAAGTTATATAATTACATCTCGATAATGTGTATTATGTAACACATACTAGCTGATTCCCCGCTCGCGTTGCGGGGCGATGGCTGAATAATTCTCAACCAATTAAAAAAACAATACTATATTTTATTTTGAACTGGGGGCAAAATCATAATTTTGAACCGATGGTAAAATCGTAATTTTGAACCAGGGGAAAACCATATTTTTATTTTGAACTGGGGGCGAAAACGTATTTTTGAAATGAGGGTAAAAGCGTAATTTTGAGCGGGGGCAAAACGTAATTTTAAAGTGGGTGTAAAATAATAAACTGGTGTAAAATCGTAATTTTTAGCTATGGGGAAAACATATTTTTATTTTGAGCTGGGGCAAAACCGTAATTTTGGCTGAGGGTCAAATCATAGTTTTTCTACTGAGGGAAGTGTCAGGCAAGTGCCTGGCACTATTCTACTTGCCGCCCCTTTCCTCCAATCAACGGGAGGCACTATTCCCGCCGACCTCTGTATTTGTTGTGTTTAAGTAATAAGTAATAGCTATATTGGTAATATATGAGATAAAATAATCTTAATTGTAAGACTGTCTCCGTCTTAGAAGTTAGGGCTAAGGGTGACAAGTCACGTTCGTCTTTTTCTACGATGGAACAAAAGCATATTCTTGAAAATTAGGTGATTTAAGTCTTCCCATGTGGTTGTCAAATCTGTTTCTTGAAGGATTTTATTTTATTAAGATATAATTGGAATTTCAACTTTATAATTTTAAACGTTCAACCTCGAACTCTAAAGTAAGCGTAAACCTGGTTAAAACAACATACTCTGATCGGAGTGGGGCAACGGGGCTCTCCAATTTTAGGGAGTACGGTAACCTAATACAAGAAAGTCGCCGTTTAAAAAAAAACAAAAAACCATAAATGGACAATTACAAACAATATTTCATAATCGGATTGGCTAACAAACCGACCATTATATTAGTCTACTGGTCAAACTTGTTTAAAAGCCGAATGACGTCACAAAAGTTTAGGTAGGGGTGCAAACGAGCTGAGCCCGAGCCCAAGCTCGAGCTCGATTAACTTTTGAGAGCTCGAGCTCGGCTCGTTGGTAGTTTCTCAAGCTCGGACTCGGATCGTTTATTATCTAATAATTAGTATATTAAATAAAAATAATATAAATAATAGAATCTTTTAGGCTCGCGGGCTCGATAAGTGAAGCTTGGGCTTAGGCTTGTTTACCAAACAAAGCTAGTAAGCCTAGACGAGGTAAATGTTATTAAACTAGTATATGATGCCCGCACTTTGTTGCGGGATTGATATCGACACTCGATATAGTAGTCAAAATATATATGCCTATAAAATTACTGATACGTGATTCACATTGATCAAAAATTATAAAAGAATATTAGTATCGATGTTGTGCGGCTAGTAAGCGTTCGGTTCATTACGATACCTTTGTCGTACACAACACTCTTTATAGTTTACAATATCAAAAAAATTCTCTATTGTGAAGGCATCTCGTTTTCACAATTTTATACCGCGACGTCGAGAAAAGCCTAAAAATGAAAATGGTACATGTACCGATGTTGTTTAGATGATATCAATTCAATTCCTGACAATAAAGAAAGAACTAACTATATATGACTATTAGAATAAAAGTTTAATCAAACCATAGGTAAAAATAAGCATGTTCCAATAGTGTATTCATAATTTTATAAAACATTATATTATGTGACTAAAATATCAAAAAAGGTAAACGACGTCACTTAACATATAAAAAACGCACACCGTGATCTAGCTTTGATGACATATGCGTTTGTATTTTGATCACTTATACATTACTTTCACCAAACTCGGTATTAAGTCAAATGTATATAAAAAATAAAAACTATGCAAGGTAATACCCGAAATATTATAAGACACCGTATCTTAAAAGTTATAGATGAAAGACAAATAGTTAAAAGTAATGATAATAATAAGATGTTAAAAAGTTAAAAAAAAATCATAGCTATGTGGACTAAGGTTGCTACGTATGGACAAGTGACCAAAACCGGTAATTTCCGTACTATTTTATTAATTATTTATTCCTGCAATTATGTGCTTAAACGTCAACACTAAGTACATACTTGCTTTACATATGAATTCGTGCATATTTTATACTTCCAATATTGCATTGTGCATTACATCAAGCGTTGCGTCAGAAAGAGTAGTAAACTCACCAGTAAGACACATTGTGTCTGTAGGATCGAGATTCGATCAATACGAGCCTTTCAGAGTTAAATCTAGATCACTAGATAGGCGGAATCCATCTAGCAACCTTGAATCAGTAAGAGAATGTGAGTAGGAGTAGAAAGAAGTACTTTAAACTTGGTTTTCATTCATAAAATGACGTTTTACACGCAGAGAAACCGACAGCACTTCGTGTCAAGATCCTCTCAAAAGTTACAAATGAGAAAACCAACACCCCTATTTATAGGGAAGCCAGTCCATATGGAGTGGATCTGCCAGTCCATGTGAACTGGCACTTTTACATAACTTTACAACTTTAAACCCTTAAAATACATTCACGACACGACACGACTGACGACGTAGGCGATAGACATTATGCACCAACAAACTCCCCCTTGGATATTGCCGGAGTCTTCAGTCTGCCTGTCTTCAAAACTTTCTTTCACAAAGTCTTGAAAAATTCTACTCTTTGTTTCTGCTTTTTCAACAGCAATTTCCAGAGCTTTTCATTTTCCTCAGCAGCTCTCTTCTCTCCTTTTCAGCTTTCAAAAATTCTTACTTCAGGCTCCCCCTTTCATCAATCTTCCGTGCTTTTGGGATCGACACCTGGATTACCAGCAACAAGCTCCCTTTTGCATCAAGCTCGTCTTCAGACTCCCCCTATCAACATGATGGGATCACATTCTGGAATTTGTAGCATAGGATCGAAAACCTGGCATTAATCTTCAGGAATCGAAACTTAGCTTTTTCAACATTTCCTGCACAAATTCTCTACCCAAAACATAAGTTTTTAATCGAAAAACTTACTGGTAGAAAGCACATCTCATCAAAATTAATAGTTACATCAAGTTCAAATTAATGACCTTGATTAACTAATCATACAATCATTCACAAACACATTTCTCATTTAAACAAACTCCCCAACCCAATGTGGTTCATCATTTTAGCACTCAGAATTTTGAAAATCAACTCTTCAACATCAGTTGTCGAAAATAAGATGAAGTAAAATCTTTTGGATTTTCAAAATTTTATGCTAAAACACACTTAAAATCTTTTTTGATTTAGGAAAATAAACTATATACAGACATATTTTTGTGAGTTTGCGTTAGAGGATCATATCAGATTATTGAGACAAATCAGTTGCACAGTTGATCTAAAATTATCACTTAAAGCTTTTAAACATTTCACCCTAGATCATCGATATTGTGGTCCACTTAAACTCTTCTAGGATGTTCGTAATGCTTACCGATACGATTAAGGTATATTGGATAGCACTAAAATCCTATGGGCCCCACGATCTTAGCATATCCCCTCATCATGTAATGCACTGACCCGAATAACACTTTTAAACTTTCATCAACTGTGATTTGTGCAAAAATAACTCAGAACACTTAAACATTAACGATCAGGACGATACTCACGTATACGCAGAGATCGTCCAATGTTTAAGTAAAATAAGAAAATAAAACAAGTTGAAAGTGTTTAGGCTTTAACCACCAGTTCGATACTCCCGTATACGCAGAGGTGATCCAAAACTTAAACAAAACACCAAAGAAAATAAAACAGAACGTTTAGGCAATATCATCCAGTTCGATACTCACGTATACGCAGAGGATGTCCAATGCTTAAAAAAACAAGTTTAAGTCTTTGCAAAATGAAAACACATAATCACAATGACTTTTCAGCAAAATTGTGAAAGCTCACAAATTTAACCGGTTTTATGTCTTTCGACAATCAGCAATTACCAAGCAGGCACACAGTCAAGAAAGACAAAACTAAGTACTATGCGTTCGACCGTGTTTCCCACCAGACTTAGGCATTTTACATTATGTTTGTATTGTTCTCTCAAAACTACTAGTCTTAGCTGAGCCTATCGACACATCCCTAGTGAGACTGTTTAAAACTTTATAAAACTTTACATTTCTCTAGCGTGCACTGATAGTCCACTGATGTACTATCATTTCCTATTTTTACACAAAACTCTTTTTGATTTTTCGATATTTTTTAGATTTTAGATTTTATCATGTTTTTGTATTTTTAAATTTTCAAAATTTCTAAAAATTTTCTTACTCCCCCTAAAATCAAAATATGTTTCAATTTTGATTTTCCGGGAAAATTTGAAAACAATAGACTGTACAAGTAAAATGACAAACTGATGAGAATTGCCTCAATACGCCATCCACTTGGCTTAAACAATCAGAACTCCCCCTGACAACAAACTATTTTCCCATTATGATTTCAAAACACTTAAGTTTGTTTTAATCAAAATGGTTTTTCCGGAAAATTAGTTTTGTTTGTCGTTTCACAAACATGGGGTTTTCATCACATTGTCCTTTCACAATTCACTTGTAAAAACTTTAACACTTTTCGGTTTTTCACAATAAAACAATACCACTTGTAAGAAAGTTAAATCAAGTACAACTTAATGTCCTTGATTAACCACTTGTAAGTCGAAATATCACAGATGTGAATTTCTCAAGAAAGATGCCGATTCCTACTCCCCAATTACCAACCTGGGAGTTCCGGCAAGTTAGGATTTTCAAGTAAAGAAAGGTGACACCCAAGCCTGACCAGTGTCAGCACTTCCGCAGAAAGCAGTCAGACAATAGATTTAGGGCCTAGATGTAGGTCCAACATCAAAAATACTTTGAAACCCAAGTGTGGGTACAAGGGTTAACATAAACACTTTCCGGAAGCAAAAATAAGCACTAAAAACTGTCTGAAACGCACTTTAAACACATAATTATGCACATTTCAGCAAAATTCAGCTTTTACAAGTCAAAATAACATTAAAAAATAGTGTTTAATCATCCATAATAACTTGTAAAGTGTCGGGAATGAAAACTGTCACAAAAGGTATGTCATACCTTCTAAATTGCACATTTAAACACTTTAAGGAACCGACAACCGAACAATTAACCGGACACTACCGGAAACATCAAAAATGAACTTGAAACATTGTTTTAGTGTTATTTAGATAGTATTGGTCATAAAACACATCAAAATCCTTGAAAACATATAAACACGTGTAACCTAACATTAAACCCCTAAATTACATCTTAAACCTTCAACTTTCAACTTTTACACTTTACCCCCCCCCCCTAAATGTTGTAAACGGCCAAAACATGTGAGCCCCATGCCCACATGTTGTCTAAAGTTGTTGGAGAAGAATTTGTGGATATTGGGATTATTTAGTGGAAGAAATAATTACTTGAAGTTTATAAACACCAAACCTCCAACATCATCTTCATTTTTCATTTCACCAAACTTTTGATATCTTTCTTCCTCCCTCTCCCTTCACTCTCAGCCACAACTATACCCACATACACCACCATAAATTTTCCTCATTCAAGGCAATCCAAGGTTACTCAAGGGTGCTAGAAGACCATCTAAGGAAGCTACAAGTGATAGAAGAGGAATGACCTTCTTGTGGAGCTTTTAACCACCCATTTTTCATCATCTTCATCTTCATCCTTCTTGTGCCACTTCCCTAGCCAATAGAGCTAGTTGTAAGCCTCCTAATCACTATTTTAGTTCATGTTTATGTTATGTTATGTACAAGTCACACCATCTAAGTAACTAAACTTTAAAGGATGAATATGAGAAGATCTAACATAATCATGAAGAAAACAAGTAATTTTAGTGATTTTTGGTGTATGTGATGAAGTTGATGTTGTTGAATCTTGTGTGTATGTTTAGATCTAGTATGTTAAGCTTGTTAGAAGCTTAGATCTAACAAGTTTAAGCATGGATCTTGGTTAAACTTGAAGATGAACTTGTTAAACACTTATGTGAACTTGGAAAATGATTTTGAAGCATGAACTTGTAATCTTGAAGTAACAAAGTGTATGTAAAACTAACTTTTGAAACTAAAATCCATGAAAAGTTTGTTAGAAATTCATCAAGAAGCGTGTTAATGCAAGATTTAAAGATGTTAAGTATGGATCTTGGAGGATCCATGATGAAACAAGGTTTTAAACATAAAGATCTTTCTAATGAACATAAAAATGGTTTTTGAACATGATTTTCAAGACTTTGAAACCATAAAACTCATGGATGGATTGATTAGTAAATTAAAGTTTCCTAAAAAGTTTGTTTAAAATTTACAAGAATACTTGATTTTGAAAGATCATGGTATGTAAAGTGTAGTTCTAAAAGACTACACATTTTTAACAAAAATCAAGTTCACCATAATGTTTCACATGAATAAATTAGTGTATGTTAGTGGTGAAAATTGTTGGAAATTGTTTTTGGTGTTGAAAAGAAAATAAACACATGTTTTGAAAACATGGGAAACCTCCATTTTTAGGGTAAAACTATGTAAAAAAATTTATAAAATTTTGAAACTTAGAAAAATATAAGTTTTGGTGAAACTTATTCCCCAAAAATTCACTTAAAAATATTTACCAATGTTTCCTAATTTTTGTATGAAATTTCAAGTTAAGAAATCATGATTTCTTCAAGTTAAAAGTAATATTAAGTATGTATATTTTCAGGAAAAATATATATATTTAGTGATCACCAATTTTTGTGCTAAGTGTGTATTATGTGTATTATATGTAGTAGTGTATTAGGAGCATAAAGAAATACACTAAATACTCCCAAGGAGTATCACCAACAAAATACAAATAAAAATACATAACAAATACCCAAGACTACTCATGCAAAATAACCCATGAAAGGGTACATGGACAAACACAAGAAAATATATTTGCATAAATACATTCGACGATTCGGACAATGGACACCTTGGACAAAATATATAAATATTCCGGAAATTTAACTCGTATCTTGACAAATTTGGTAAACGATACTCTCAAAACCGAACAAACGACAAAGTATGTATTTTTACAATTATTATGAAAATATATCATATTTTGTCAACTTGAAAATATATTATTTTGGAGTGTAAGGAAATATATATTTTCATAAACAACTCAAAAATATATTATTTTGGTGGAAACTAAAAATGTATATTTTCTAACTTTGATCTTAAAAATATATTATTTTTAAGATATATGGATACATACATATTTTACCAAGTCAAATTATAGGTATTTTTCTATAAAATTTTCTTAATATATATATATATATATATATATATATATATATATAGGTAAAGAGTATGGTACAAATATGGTTATCCTACATTATGTACGCTATATTGTGAGCCGTACACGTGTCCTGATTCAGTTGGGTTTAAGAAGGTTAAATCAGACAATTAACGTAACCATCAGAGGGCAAATTCGTCTCTTCAATCATTCAGCGAGAAGTTCGTTACACTGATATCCCGGTAATTATTATTCAAATCAGTTTCAAATTTTACATAATTCACAATCTGCAGTTTTTGTTCGTATGTGATAGGGTTTCATTCAATTTGTCTATTTTCGATGGATCCACAGAGTAGCACTGGACGAACAGAAGATGATTTTGAAGAAAATCGACCGATCGGTGATCATGCTCAATTATCTGCTTATCAGAGAGTTTCGATTGAGGATGTTTTAAATCCGCGACCTGCAAATCCAATTCCAATTCCAGGTTCAAGTTCAAGTGCTGCAAACGAGATTTCTATTGGTAATTATGTTAATTCAGATATCTAAATTGTTCGTATAATTGTTTTTTGTTTAATCGTAGCATTGTTGTAGATGTTTTTGTAGTTTGAATGTTTGATTTCACTTTTGTATTTTTTTTTAGAACAACATGTTAACTTCGCATGTTATTACTCTCTACAATTCGCATTTGGTTTGTTTTTTTTTTTTTTTTGTAATTTCGCATTTGATTATGTAATAAATCGCACATGTAATTCAATTAATGAATATCATCATTTCGCATGTATTGATCAGATAATTCGCATGTGGTTTATATGACTTTTTATGTTTTTTATTTTGATTCATGTAGATGAAAGGGTTTACACTCCGGAGGTTCAGGCATCAGCTACACCTGTTGTTGGAATGCAATTTACCTCCATTGAACAAGCATATGCGTTTTATCAATCATATGCTAAGTTAGCTGGTTTTTCTATTCGGAAAGGTGGCGAAGTATACAGCGGTGGTATAATCAAAACTAAGTATTTTGTTTGTTCTAAAGAGGGACATAAGCCTGTGTGTATTGATGATAATTCCAAGTCAAAAAAGCAATTCAAAACAAGGAAAATGGGGACTATTAGGACCGGATGCAAAGCTCAACTTATGATTTGCACTGTGGACGGTAGATTATATACAGTCAAGAGATTTGTTGATGGTCATAACCATAAGTTTGTTTGTGAAAATGACATTCACATGCTCCCAGCTTACAGACAATTGTCAGATGTCCAGGAGGAGATGGTATGGGAACTAGGCACTTTAAACCTTGGTCCTGTCAAAGCTTTCCATATAATGAGGAAACGTTATGGTGGTTTCGAGAACGTTGGTGCCACAGTTGATGATTGCAAAAATTTTAGGAAGCGAATAAACAGCTATATAGGAGAGTATGACGCTGACATGGTTATAAATAGGATGACTGACAAAAAAGAATATTTAGCTGATTATTCGTTTGAATACTCTGTTGATGATGGCAAACGTTTAACTGGGTTGTTCTGGGCTGATGGTTTATGCAAGCTTAACTATATGGAATTTGGCGATGTGATATCGTTCGATGCAACCTTCAAGACAAACAGGTAACTGTTTCAAAGACAAACATGTTTTGTTACTGATTTTTCGCATGTTTTGTCTGCTAATGAGGGTTCAATATCGCAAGTGTAGACAACAGAGTTGTGTTGAATATATCGCATGCCTTTTCCCCCTGGTTTCGCATTTGATTTTTATTATTTCGCATATAATAAATGTGATTTCGCATTTGTTGTTCAGGTACAAGATGGTGTTTGTTCCGTTCACAGGCATTGACAACCACTGTCGGAATGTAACACTCTCAGCTGGGTTGTTGGCATCAGAGAGTATTGAATCATATAAATGGCTTCTAAATTCATTTTTAAAGTCATTTGGTCGGCAGCCTAATGTTGTAGTGACGGATCAAGACCCTGCTATGAAACAGGCTATTGAGGAGGTTTTCCCTATTAGCAGACACAGATTGTGTATGTGGCACATAATGAAAAAAGTGGCAGATAAGGTAGAGCATGCAACATTTTTGTGTTTTTTGTTGGTGTTATTTTTTATTATTATAGTTTTTTTGTAATAGACTGATATAAAATGCATTTATTGTTAAAGGTTGGGCACAAGTTGTGCAATAATGACGAGTTTAAAAGGAGAATGTGCGACATTGTTTGGACCGATTCGATTGAGCCCGAAGAATTCGAGAGACAGTGGAAGTTGGTGATGATTGAGTTTGGTCTTACTGAAAACAAATGGATTGATGATATGTTTGGGATGAGATCCATGTGGATTCCGGCTTTTTACCGGCATGAGCCAATGTCTGGTCTTATGAGAACAACTTCAAGATCAGAGAGTGAGAACCATTTTTTTTGTCAGGTTGCTAATTCACAACTAACACTCGTAGAGTTTATGAATCATTTTGATGGGGCAATGGATGTTCAAAGGTTCAATCATAGAAAAAATGATCATATTTCAAGATATACTGAGCCAGCTGATTGGAGTCGAACTACATTGGAAAAAGATGCTGCAAAGATCTACACCAGGTCTATATTTTTTGATCAGCAATCATAGATTCATGGAACAATTTCCGAATGTTTGCCGATGGACACCAAAGTTGAAGGTCCACGTATCAGAATATTGTTGAAGGACTTTAAAGCACATGGTGATGGTTTATTGGAGGTACTTTTCATGTTTTTTTAGATTTGCGAATTTTTTACATTACATATGCGATTTTAGTTTATTTACTTTACATTAACTTTTTAGAAATGCGAAATTGTTATTTTCCACATGCGATATTAAATTTACTTACTTACATGATTATTTAAACATGCGAAATTGTAATGTTTATACATGCGATTTTAAATCTTATCATTATTTTGTTTTTTTGGTTATTTTTGCTAGGTGTGGTTCAAGAATCTTGAAAATGATGTAACTACACAGTGTAGCTGTTTGCGTTTTGAGCAATATGGGCTGCTATGTAAACACATCTATTTCTTATTCATAATGTTTGGTGTTAAAGAAATTCCAAACAAATATGTTACGAAGAGATGGACGAAGGATGTGGTGCCTAATGAGTTAAATGTGAAGTATAATCTAAATATTGGTGGTAAGGATGTGCAACACAAGGCTAAACGGATTGCTCGTGAAATCATTCATACAGGGGAGTATTTGGTTAGTAATTTGATTTCCGACCTTGATCAACTTGTTTTAGTGAGGGATCAAATGATGCAGCTTAAAGAGAGAGTTGATCAGAGTCGCATAACCAAGCAACTTGATCCAAAATTTGACCGATTTTCAAGGTTGATTGGTTATCAACAACCAGTAACTAATGCTCCCCCTACTGTTCGTGTGCCGGCTGGTATAAGAAACAAAGGCCGCGGCTCGCATAGAAGGATTAAATCTAAGAAGGAACAAATGATCAGCCGCAAAGGGAAAAGGTCAAGGACATGTAGTGTATGCAATGTAAAAGGTCATGACATTCGGACTTGCGAGGAGCTGAAAGCCAAACAACAAGGTAAACAGCAAAAAAAGAAGAAGAAGGTTGTCCAGATAGAAGATGGTTTGAGAGACAAAGACAATGAGGGTGAAGACGACGAAGAGGAAGATGATTTTGAAGATTACATTAGTGATGATGGATCCGAAGAAGATCAGTGGGAAGAGGTGTCTGGAGATGAAGATGACGAGGATGAGTAATGGTTTTTTAAATGTAAATGCGAATTTACACGGAACACATGCGATTTTATATTCATTTATGTATATCATTTTTCACATGCGATTTTAGTATTATAAACATGTGATTTTATATGCATCAGTATATTTATTTATATGATTTTTTCACATGCGATTTCTCCTTTAATACATGCGATTTTGAGTAATCTTGTTTTTTTTTATGTTATTGTGTCAAAGATCCCTAATTCATTCATGCGATTTTAAATTATATATAAGCATAATATTTGTTCAAAACATATATCCAAAATAATAGTTATTGTCTAACACAGCCACAACCACAAAAGGATTAAAAATATAAATTAGTTACTTGAAGAGAATGATTTTGTCACGTGCAGAAGAGCTGAACTTCATCTTCTCCTTCACAGTGTTCAGAGCATCTGTTAGGAAAGAGAAGGCCAAGTCATCAGATCGAGATTGCTCCTTTAGGTGATCCAAAGCTCTGTCTCTGAATGTTGATGGTGGTTCTTGAAGTAGCTTTTCCCATACTTCTTGATTGTTCTTGATTTGTTCAAGGATTTTGCCCTGCACATCAAGAATCAGATGAGAAGAGGTGACATCAGTGCTTGAAAATAGCTCTTTGATTGCAATGGTTTTGATTTTTTCTATATCTTCAGATGCCATTTTTGTTGTCTGTGTTTTTGTGTGTGTTTTATTTGGTCTTCTATGTCTTAATATGGAAGGTAGTTATCAAGGTTTTTTATATTAATATAGTAAATTTATTATATAGGTAGGGTGGTAAGTTCAGTAGTATTCATTGTAAAACTCATCATTACATGTCAAATTATAGTCACATCGTTAATAAATTAAGTTTTTGTATGTAAAATAATATCATTTTTAGTTTTTAAGATTGGTAGTTTTTTTTTTTTGTATTTTTTATTACAAAGTATTTTTTTTTAAGTTTTTTTTTGCACTCTTCCTTATTCGAAATCGCACTTGATTCGAAAGTAATTCGCAAACCGTAAGAAACATACATTTAAATATCATTTTCTATGATATCGCATGTGTAATTTATCTAAAATCGCAAACTATATGAAGAGATTTTGTAAGTGTTTGAAAACGCATGTGCATTATCCTGAAATTCGCAAACTATATGAAATCTCAAAGAATTCTTAACTTTTTACTGATATCGCATATGCATCACATGAAATTCGCAAACTATATGAAATGTCAAAGAGTTCATTTTTATACCGAATTCGCATTTGTATTGTCGACGTTTTCGCACATGATTTGACAAACTGCATCATCTTCTTCGATAGTCAGTGCATACAGAATTTCTAAATTCATCAGAAGTTCATTTTATCAAAAGAATTTGATGAATAGGAATCGATCGATTTGGTGAATAAGAATCGATCGATTTTTTGTTAATTGTTATAATTTCGTCTTTGGTTTTGATTTAGGATCTTTCGTTATGATTTTTGAGGTTTTGTTTGCCGTTATCAGGTGTTTTGATCTTAAATTTGACGTTTTTAACCTTGGCGGTTTCTTTTTTATGAATCCT
This sequence comes from Helianthus tuberosus, assembly GCA_030545235.1. Classification (NCBI taxonomy): domain Eukaryota; kingdom Viridiplantae; phylum Streptophyta; class Magnoliopsida; order Asterales; family Asteraceae; genus Helianthus; species Helianthus tuberosus. The sequence continues at coordinate 48,467,290 of CM060387.1, read as the reverse complement.
ATGTTGATAAATTTAATAGAAAAAGGCGCTGTTTAAGGAAGATGATCCGACGGTTGTAGACGACGCGTACATAATGTACGATTAGAGGATTTGTATGATAACCGGCCTCTATATATATATATTAAGCATATTAAAATGGTGATTTTAATAATGCAAAAACAATATTCCGAAAAATTACACATAAATTAAGTATGAAATACCTAATAAATACAAGAAAATACGTATTCATATACGTATAAATACATACCGACATACACTACCAACAATTGGTAAAATGCCCATAAACAAGTATTATGCATAAGTATGAGAATACAAAATAACTTACTCAAAATACAAGTATACTTACCTAAGTATACTTACACAAAATAATATTGAAAATATTATTTAACAAATTACTTATACTTATTTTTGGGAAAATAATATAAGTAACATATTTGGAACAAGTTAAGAATATAGATTATTTTTAACACCTATCGTTTGTCAAACATTACATAAACAAATATATTTTAGGGAGTAAAATATATATTCACAAGCAGACGACACCGGATTCAAAGTACGATAACGCGACAAACGGGCGAGACCCGACAAACAAGGGCACGACCCTCACAAATGTTGAACAAACAAAAGACGAATGCATAAACTTAAGATGGTGACTTGTACTCGTGTGTTACAAGTCTAGTGATTAACGTACATAATACACATATAGGTTACGAGGCATACAAAACAAGTCGGTGAAGTTTACGACGCAAGTTATGCAAAACCGTGAGTTCATGTCCCCCTTTTCTTTTAACTGTTTTCGGATTTATAACTCTCGGGGGTGAAATACATGTTTCAATGGTATGGTTTAGCTAAGGAATGAATTGTTAGATCATGTGGATGGGTAGGCACACTCTTAAGGCCATTAATCTTGTTAAGACCGAGGGGCAGGAGTGGTAGATCTATCGGGTGTAGCGAGCCCCACTCATGGGTCCTTGTGTGGCTGCATGTAGTGACTATGTCGTTCCAGCCGGGCGGACCAGAGGAAATTCGCTAGGTTTGAGCACCTCCTACGCCACCACACATATTAATGTCCTTGCAAAACATTAATGATCTGTTTATAGACGCTTTACATACCTGTTATCAAAAGAATCTCTCAAATGTTTACAAGTTTATTCGGAACTCATACAAAACGCATGAGCTCGCTCAACTTTTGTTGATTGTTTTTAAACTTACATGTATTTCAGGAAACTAGATGGATCTTTGGCGTTGGTGTTGTTTTCAAGTTGTAAATTTCAAGTTTAGATGTCATCCACTTTTGAAAGGTTGATTCGTATATCCCATCCTTGATGAGATATAGAATGCAAAACCTCGTGAAATTAGTCTTTTGTTAAACAATTCTTTTTTATGGAACTTGAATCTGATAATGGTTTGTAGCCTAAACTTAATACTTGTGTTGGTTGAAAACTTAAACAACTTATGTTTTGTAATGTTTTAAACTTATGAATGGATGAACATCACTATTTTAGTCATGTAGTTGTTTATTATAATCGTACGCGATGAAAACTGATCAAGTCACACATATACGCTTCCGCAAAAGTCAGGGTGTGACAGGTTGGTATCAGAGCCAGGTTGTAGTGAACTAGGATTCATTCTCGAGTCTAGACTACAATCACTAGGATTATCTCACGAAAACATTTTTACAACAAACAAAAAGGTTTTTCATTGTATTTACAAAAACGCCAAGATCCACGAATCAAACATTTTTTCAAGGGAAAGACAAAGCAAGGACATTAGTAGAAACGAAGAATACCTCAACTAAGCTCATCCCTTAAACATTTGACAATTGGTTTAAACAAGACATTTTTGGTGGTTTGTTTTGGTAAGTGATTTAAGTAACGAGGCGTGTGTAATATGATAAAAGCATGGTGGATACGCCGCTGGTACTTCCTATATATAAGTGCTTTTATGATATTACATATCGTAGCGTTATTTAAACCATTTCAGGTTAGACATATTACATTTTACACATGTATCATATCTTCATGAAACATTGTTTTACAAATAACATATTTTATACAAACTGATTTTTACTTGGTTATTCACTTAATTATGCATTATTCTTTTATATCATCTGATTTCTTATCACTTTTTATATGATTTATAAAAGAAAACATTTTACAAGGTTCATGACTAACTTTTGTTAAACATTTTCTTTAAACTTACAAGTCATGAACCCTAAATCAATAAAACCTATGTATCTCACAGGCATTTTTATGCTGACATACCTATTTTCACATGTGTTTTCAGGAGATGATGCACATGATTGATCAAGATACACTTAGGCGGACTTGGGCCTTAGTGACAATAAAAGATGCAAGACTAGTTAATTATGTTATGTTTCCTTGTTTTTAAGACATTGTAACTTCTTTTAATTCAATAAAACAAAACTTCAATTTCCATGTGTTATGAAACAATGATTTTGTTACAACACTCCCCGACGATTCCGCCGTGATTTGTTGTTTTACGCGGTCGGGGTGTGACACGTAACCCCAATTGATAGAGATAATGTGCTCCTAGCCATCATAAATCGAACCATATCCAATAGAGTTTGATTCCTCCTCTATCGGAACGAAGAACTTTAATTGAGTTGATTTTCTACTTCACTTTGAAGATTTTGAACGTTTCAAATACTTCAACTTTGTGTCTTACCATGTACACATAACCACAACTACTATAGTCGTTGGTAAAAGGTAACGAAGTATCTTCCACCATTCCTAGTCATTGTCTTAAAAGGACCACATACATCCGAATATATGATACCTAATAAATCTTTTGCCCTTTCCCACTAAAGGGTTTCTTAGTTATTTTACCTTATAAACAATATTCACATGTATCAAATGAACCAACTTCATTTGTGTCCAAAAGACCATTCTTTTGAAGTGTTTGCATGTGACTTTTGTTTATATGACCAAGCAATGTTGTAGAAGGCGCTAGTCGGGCGGTGAGGTACCGCCTAGGGATTAATCGGGATTAATAGGGATTAATCGGGATTAATCGGAATGGGATTTTTATATGTATTTTTTCAAAATTATATATATATACCCAATAATATAAAAATAATACTTCAAAATTCACATAAATACTTCAAGTTTCAGATAGTATGGTTCGATTTTAACCGATTTTGACCAATTTTGACCGCCTAGGACTGATTTTGACCGATTAATATAGTCCGATTAATCCGATTTTTGACCGCCTAGGACCGATTTTCACCGCCTACGACCGACTTTGACCAAAACCGATTAATTCCACCGACTAGCTTAAAATTAATCAGTAGCCAACCGCCTAGCGCCTAGGCGCCGATTAATCGGCCGCCTAGGCCAATTTCTGCAACAGTGTGACCAAGACGACAATGCCAAAGATAGGTCTCATTCAAATCCATTTTGAGTTTCTTAGTGATTGCTTGGTACATTGAACTATCAAATGACATATTATCATGAACCAATTTATAAATACCATTTGAAGGCATAGCTTTAGAGTAAAACATGTCATTCATCGAAATATAAATGTCATTGTTTACAAACTTTAAATCAAAACCATATTGTCTTATAAGGGAAACTTGAATAATGTTCCTAGTCAAACTAGGAGCATTCAAAACATTTTTAAAACAATTTCCAAACCATTTGGAAGTTTCAAAATATAGTCTCCTCAGGCTTCAACTTGAACTTTCGCTCCATTGCCCAAGAAGTGACTAATGTCTCCCTTCTTGTAATGCTTATTTCTTTTGAACCCTTGCAACAAATTGCAAACATGAGTTCCACATCCGGTATCTAATACCCATGTGTTAGAAGAAATAACATTAAGGTCAATATGTATCATAAAGATGGTACGGTTCGGTCCGGTCCCGGTCGGTACTGGTACGGTACCGGTATTTGAGGGTAAAAACCGGTGCCGAACCGATACCAAAAATGTCAAAAGTCGATACCGATTCAGTACAAAAAATATACCCGATTTGGTAAATTTGATACCAGTATCGGTACCCGATACCATTTGCCCATCCCCCTGATGATGTTACTATTCATTGGATTGTGTATGACAAATAATCTAAACTGGTGCAATTACTTGCGTTGCTACGTTGCTACATGATTTGATGAGCTCGGTACCAACCGGTACCGAAAATACTGTTACCGAAAATCCCCAAAAGTGGGTACCGGTACCGAATATACCTGGTACGGTACGGTTCGGTACCGGTACGGAACGGTTCGGTGCTGGTCGGTACCGGTACGGTACCGGTATTTGAGGGTAAAAACCGTTGAATACCGGTGCCGAACCGAAACCGAGAATGTCAAAAGTCGATACGGATTCGGTACCGAAAATATACCCGGTTATACCTTATTACCCTATTTAATTTTCATTTTAATTGAATATATAAAGTTTACTGTTCAAATCGTTTGTTTTTTAATATAAGGATAATAAGGATAATGTGCCATACTCCATACTGGGCTATAACCAAAGGTCCAAAAGCATGAGACATCTACCCAAGTCCAAGTAGGCCCAAATGCGAACGATTTGTATTGTATTGTATTGTTCGTACCATATATCGGTACTCAAACTTTCCTAAATCCAAAACCGAATACCGTACCATATATGTTTGGTTAGTACATGTATGGTTTGGTATGGTGCGGTACCCTTAAAAGACTTGAACTAGTACTGTACAATATGTTTGTTACCAATAACGAAATGAACTAAATTCAAAACCGAATACCGTATCACATATGTTTAGTCGATCTCGATATAGTACGTACCAATAGAGTAGTACTCTACCAATATTGTGTATAAATTTCTCATCCCTACTCCCCCATCCTCACTTCAAGGGCTTTACTTTGGAGAATTCCAAAAGGGTTTTTTCATTTTCAAACTCCCTAGGTACGATCTTTGTTCTGTAAATTCTCAGATCCGAATTCATTTCCATCAATTGAACAGCTTACAAATACACTAAAAGAAAGAAACCTTAAGATCTTACAATCAATTGAACATCAACAATTTTGCAAATTGATATCAAAATTAAAAAAAAAAGGTTCCTAATTTTACATCCTGTTTTCAAACCTCGGGTGAAGGATTTAACAAAATGTGGAATTGTCACAAATACACTAAAAGAAAGAAACTTTATCAACTTACAATTAATTGAACATTAACAATCTTGAATTTTAGATTGCTTCATGAAATTCATGTTTGCTATTCCTGTTTGTTTCCGTTTTATCAAATTTAGGTCAAGTCAATGTGAAACCTAGGGTTTTGTGTTCGTTTCATGATCTGCTGCAGTTATACATTCATGAAATTTCGAATTGCTGAATGCTAGATTTAGGAGTTTTGTTCAGTTTATTTATTAATTAATTCGTGAATAGTCAGTCAGTCCATCAGTGGTTTCTTTTTTCATGCTAGTTTCTGGAGTATGTTCAACATACGTTATTCATGTTGATGTGATTTTGTGAGATATAAATGGTTTTAGTTCATTATTTTTTGTTAATATTTCAGATAATGGCGTCTGATGATCCGGTGTGGAATTATTGTAAGAAAGTCAATAGCAATAGTGATCTGGAGTGCCTAGCATGTCAAATGCATGTTTGTTGGTTACGGGGCTGATCAGATGGGTTATCTTGGTTTAAAAAAGCGCGCCTGAGGCGCGAGGCACAACAAGGTGTAGGCCATGGGGCTTTACCGCTCAGCACCTTGTGTTTTTTCAGGAAGCGACCAAAAAGCGCATTTTTTTGGGTTTTTTGGTGGCTTTTTGGCCTGAAAAGCGCGCCTCATGGACCTGAGGCGATACACAACAAAAAAAAAAAATTAAAAAATGGTTTGTTTTAGTAAAAATAAGCGTTTTTAACAACAAGAGCGTGGCCTCGGGTTTTTGGAGCTGCATTCGTGTCCGCAGGACGTGCGGGCAAGCACGAGTTGAACCAAATTCCAGCTCCGAAACTCAATTTTTAGCACCCCCCTGCGTGCGCGGGTAGGACTTGAGGTAAAACATGTCATAAAGTTACAATTGTTTGATAAATGTTTTACCTTATAAACAACCATTCCCTTTGTTCCCACACCTATGTGGGACAAGGTATAAAAGCTTTATTTATAGCTATATTTTGGTTAAAGGAAACTAAAAACCTATGGGATATGTATGGGGTATATAAAAAAATTATATAAACACCTTGCGCCTCGGGTACGAAAAGCCCACCGCTTTTGCGCTTTGCGCCTCAATTTTAGACCTCGTCGCTTTTGTGCGCCTCTCGCTTTTTTAAACCAAGTGGGTTATAGACTTTGGGACGCACATGCCAAGAAAGTGTACAGGTCTCGTGACCCGGTCTTTAATGAAGCGAAATTTTATAAAGACAGAAATTCAACCAAATAAGAAACTCAAAAGGAGGAGGTAGAAATTGAAGATAAAAGCCAGAAGACAGTGACAAAAATTCCATTGTTTAGATTATCGTATCCCTATTCGGTTCGGAGACGGGTCAGCCACGTAAAAGTAACGACCTAACATATGAGACAAATGGCAGTTTGTACATCACCAAAAACAACATCAGGGCAGCAGCAACACTATAGCTTTGTGTTCAACTCAAAAGTAAACTTAACAATGAAAAATAAGAAGCAATTAACACAGTAAATAAGAAGTATCTCACCTTGACTGATAGTGAGCTTAAGTGGCTTTCCCGTCTTACGACTAGACCAAACTGGAGTTCCATCAAGCTTAAATCCAGTATAATGAACTGCCAATAACTCAAATCAAAATCATAATAAACAAAATCATACGATCTAAGCTGACCCTAAAAAAAATACAAAATACAAATTGAAAGCTAACTATTTTACCTTCCACCAAATCTCCGCATTGAGGAGTCTCCAAATCATCACCTTCCTCAATAATCTTCTTCAAACCTAAATTACAAATTTCCTCCTCCTCTCCGACTCTTTGTGTCACGAGGGTTTTAATATCATTGTCTGCCATCACTTCTTCAAATATCTATCAAAAAGCAGCCTCAAAATGAAGCTTATGATTTCTTATTTTTTTTTCCTTTGAGCAGGTCAAGACCAAAATACATATGTAAAAGGATTCGCTACAAAGTCATAGACAAATTCTATTTATATGTTCACACAAGTCAAACTTAATTGTATATCATTTCGGAAGCTTCAAACGTGACTGTAATTTTCACAAGTCAATTTCACATATTTATTTTGGTCGATTTAAAACTGTAAGTTGAAACCAACGAACTCAAACAAATCTGATATTAACCATTGGGGACTAGATTAACATGAAATTCAAACATATAGCTTCATTTATTTTGGTCAATAATCGTACGCAATGAAAACTGATCAAGTCACACATATACGCTTCCGCAAAAGTCAGGGTGTGACACCATGTCACGCTTAAGGGAGGAGCTTAGTGGAAACCGGGGGGGGGGGGGGGTGCACTCCCATCGAATGTTTCGGTTAGAAGTGTAAAATTTCCAATTTTTCATCCGAAAAATTTAAAATTATAAAGGATCGCCCCCCAATTATTTTGCCTAAATATATGTACAATATATAAATTGGGTCCCATGACTTCCCCCATCCCCCGGAACTTTTGGTCAAGCTCCGCCATTGGTCATGCTCGAGCTCGGGCTTGGTAAATAAACAAGCTTTATTAAAGGCTCAAGCTTGGTTCGGGTCCGATAAGGCTCGGCTCGTTTTGAGCTTTTTCTGAAGCCGATCTCGAGCCGCTCGACTCGTTTGCACCCCTATGTATAGGGTATAGTCTACAAAGGGCATTTTCTTAAGAAGTGTGAGAAGTCTATATAGACGTCATGTTTTTTATTTAGAAAAAGGGATGTTTGGATTGTTTTTGCATGGCATTATATAGAAAAACACCAAACATGACAATTCAAAACACAACGCAATGTATTATAGGCATAAAATTTCAAACACAGCTAAAACACATTGTTTAACGTTTAAAACACAATGCTTAATTTGCTTGGCATGATGTTTTAAGTTGTAAACATATAATACATTGCATTATGCTTTTGATTGTTACGTTTGGTGTTTTTTTATATAATATCATTCTAAAACAGTCCAAAACATAATGTATACATGTAAAAATTCGCATGTCTTCTTAGCCTTCTTAGTGTTTTATTTTTTGTAGAGAAACCTTTATTTATGTATATAACCCACTTGAAACAAGATACATAACTATTTAAATATTTGATGTGTAGTTGTAATGTTAACAATATGTGAAACATGAAATAAAGGTAATATGAAATATGAAATAGTAAATGAATTACTAAATAAGATTTTGAAAAAAGAATTGAAATTCAATCAAACCATCTATCTGTATCACTAATTCAACCGGTCTAACTAATCGATCAGTTAAATTCACCACTTGTGGTCTAGTGGTATAGAAGCTTGAGTTCTCCAATGGAGACTCAAGTTCAATCTCCATTTGTGTCACTTTCGTGGATTAGGTAAAATGATGAATAGAGCCTAGCCTCCTTGCAGAGGTGTCAGGCTCTATCCTGAGCCCACCCGGGTTTTTGTCTCATTGTGTGTTACGCCAGAGAGTGTTCAACTCTTGTGGTGATACAATGTCTGTCAAGTTAACATAGTTTAACATAGTTGGCTGTATGGTTTCTCGTTGAAACGCCCAAGCCAAACTCTGAAGCCAGCATAAGCCCGGTTAAGATAACATAGTTTGACAGGAAGTTGGGCAATAAGACTCTCCAATTTCAAGAGTGCAATGACCTAACACGAAAAAGTCGTCGTTCTAAAAAAAACTAATCAATCGGTTTAAATGACGATTATTCAAATAAACTCAAACGAACCGGTCCATTCTAAAAAAGTGTAATAAATAAATTCATGGTATTAAATACACAACAAACCAATTACATTGCGATAATTTTTCCTTAATGTAACCATACCAAACGTCCACTAAGTTTGTTGAATTGTCGTCGTACATACACTACTACCCAGTAGCAGTGGGCCCACCACCGACATCCACCGTGTCACAGCCACGTAATACATCCTCATCAACTAAAACAAGCATCTTTTTTTATTCCAAAATTCCATATGGCATTTTCCCTCTTTAATAGCTAGCTGTAAACCTTATTTTCCAGACACAAAATTACCAAATCCACACCTTCATAACATCCCAACTTGTACATTTCCCATCAATACTTGTACAATTATCTGGCAATTAAACATTTCCAGTTATGAAAAGGTCTTGTTTTGGAAACGCGTAACAGAGACTCTTTCTTCCACACCTTTGCTTGCTTTTAAATGGCGAAAGGTGAAGATAGCGGGAACACAACAACCGCGTGAAGCTTTACTTTCTCTCTCTAGAAGGTGAGTTTTCTCTCTCTAAACTTGCTTACATTTTGTGTATCTATCGATATCTTTCGCTTGATTCGTACGCTTTTTGTTTTCGTTGTTGTTAAATAGCTAGATCTGCAGTTCGTTTTCTCTGCATCAGGTTCACATTTCAATTCAGGTTTGTGATTCGTACACTCGATTATTGATATATTGTTTATGAAGTTCGAATTTAGTAGTTTTCATGATGTTGTTTACTTGTTCATTTACTCCACTCAAATTATTGCTTCGTATAACATATTTACACGCTTTGATTCGTTTTTAGGGTTTTGATGTGAAATGATTGCGTTTCTGAAGTTCGAATATAGTAGATTTTATGCTGTTGTTCAATTAGTGAACGTACATTGCTTCGTGTTACATATTTACACGCTTTGAATCGATATTAGGGTTTTGATGTGAAATGTTTGTGTTTCTGAAGTTTATTTGTGTGTGTGAAGGGGATTTTACGTGTAGTGATCTCGATTAGACAATGTGTTGGAGAAGATACATGCTCTGAGTATCACTAAGCATAAAACTGTTGATGCCTGTTTTTGTTAAGAAATATATGTGTTCACGAAGTGTTCATGAACACTTACCGAATGAGATTTTATGTTTGTGTTAGTTTGTTAAGGAAATGAAATTGTTCGTGTTCGTTCGTTTGTGTGTGTTTGTTAATTTTAGGCAACGAATGTTAACGAGCACAAACTAATGTTCATGAACACAAACGGAAACAAACGAACACAAACAAGCGTTCATGAACATAATATATAATACGCTGACACTTATTAAATATTTTATTTGTCGGAATTTTGAAGTATTTAAATAAAATATAAAAACTAAAAACACTAATGAACTTTCGAACATGATACCGAATGTTCACGTGCATAAATGAACGAGCACGGCCTCTGTTCATGTTCGTTCATTTAACTAAAAGAACGAAATTTTCTTGTTTGTGTTCGTTGGTTTAATAAACGAACGAACGCAAATGAGCTTCCCGCCGAACGGTTCACGAACTGTTCGCCGAACGTTTGGTTCGTTTGCAGCTCTAATGGTGTCATGTTTAAGTATTTTTCTAGTATGCTTCTTGGTTGTGACGAGATCTGGATTGTTTTTCGACACTTTCACTGGCTTGCAGGAGAAATTAAAAAATATTAAAATGGTGAAAAATGCGGTTCCATATCTATGATTCTGGTTATTTAATTCATGAATGTCGGTTGTCTCCATCACAATGCTAAGGAATTTCATAGATCTTAATATCAAAACAGTTTTGGAAATATTGATGTGACACAATTTATGCATATGCTGTGCTACCATCTAGATTGTATATCTGTAACATGTAGCGTCTGTGCAACTTGATCCACAAATTCAGTTTATTGCACCAAACAAACACTTTTTGGCTTTGTATATATTGTCATAACATATGCTATGCTACCGTGTAGATTGTATATCTGTTTACATTCTTATTATACACAACATTATTGTACATTTGTACTGATGACAACTTCTTGTAGTAATGTTCTCTTTTCAGTGTCAAGTAATTATTTTGTTATTCTGACCTTCAATATAATAGAGCAACATTTTAATTCTTTTGTAAAACTCAACTGTCAGCAACATGCTGAAATTAGTTTTTACAGCAACTAAGCTATTTAAAAACAATAGAATTGTTTCATCCTGAATATATGGTTACATGTGCAGATTGCAACAATGACACCACCAATTGAGACTCCAAACAAATCTTCTGTCTCTCACCATCATACACATCCTCCTCTTAATGAAAGAATCCTTTCATCCATGAGGAGGCGGTCAGCTGCTTCCCATCCTTGGCATGATCTTGAGATAGGTATTTCATATGTTTATCTAGTTAGTTCCTTTTAATTCATAAAATAATTATTCCTTGTGTAATGATATAGTGATATTCAAATGTCTAACTTTTATAATTCTCCAATGCAGGACCAGACGCACCAAAAATATTCAACTGTGTAAGGATGTTTGATCTGTATAGTTTAAAGTCTAATTAATTGAAATCACTAGAGGTGGCAAAATGGGTAGTAAGGGTAACATGTCAAAATACGGAAGTAATTTTTTTGTGCCTTTAAATTGATCCCGGTCGATTTGAATTAAGCCGAAAACCTTTCATCCGAAGTTTTTAACCAAACATTTAATAAATAATTGGTGTGGCAATAAGTGATAACAAAAGTTATATTATCTCTATATAACTGTTATATTGAATAAAATAATTACCTATTAGTTAAAATTCGCTTTGGGTAATTTTTGACCCTTTTGAACCATTAGATCTACTAGGCCAACTTTTCTCTTTCAGCTATTTTTTCTTACTCTTATCAGTTTGATCCGTTATAGATAACTGGAAATGACCGATCTTACTCTTATCAGTTTGATCCGTTAGAGATAAATGGAAATGACCCATTAATACGTGTATGGCTTGAAACTTGAAATGCCACCTTTAGAAACACCATCCTTGCATATGGGACTATGTGTATGTATACAAAGGGATTGTGTGTGTGTGTGTGTAAAGGATTTTATCATCAATCATGTCCTTTTTTTCAATTTTGCAGGTGATTGAAATTAGCAAGGGGAGCAAGGTAAAGTATGAGCTTGACAAGCAAACAGGACTTATCAAGGTACATATTATAATAATTGCCGGTGTAATGAGTTAGATTCTATTGGTTCAAGTAGTATTCTTATTCTTATATGTAACAATGTAAATATTTTTTAGCATTACTGATATGTGCTTTTTTATCAGGTTGATCGTGTCCTGTATTCATCTGTCGTGTACCCTCACAACTATGGCTTTGTACCCCGTACTCTTTGTGAGGACAACGACCCACTTGATGTCTTGGTTATCATGCAGGCATGCCAATTTATCTTAATAATTCATTTCTCATTAGTGTATGGTTTGGAGTTCATGAAATTCTTATATCAAGTGGGAAATATTTTAACAATATTGTGGTGTTTTGAAATTACTTGCAGGAACCAATCCTGCCCGGCTGTTTTCTTCGTGCAAAAGCAATTGGTGTCATGCCCATGATCGATCAGGTATCATACTATATTTCACAAAAAAATATATTATTTTTACTACTATTATTATATTAAATTAATGACATTGGCTGACAACATCAGGGAGAGAAAGATGATAAGATAATTGCAGTATGTGCTGATGATCCGGAGTATAGACACTACAATGACATCAAGGAGCTCCCACCACATCGTTTGGCAGAGATCCGCCGCTTCTTTGAAGACTGTAATATTTCAAAACTCAATTATTTAATTTTGACATGAAGTTTTGTTTTTTCATAATGATGTGGCAATTCTGCAATTCTGACCCATTTGATCAATTTCATTGTTAATGGATTTAATGTTGTTTATCTTGACATTTAATTAGACAAGAAGAACGAGAATAAGGAGGTTGCTGTCAATGATTTCTTGCCGTCTGCTGAGGCGATTGAGGTGGTCAAACATTCCATGTAAGTAAAAGTGTTTCATTTCATTCATCTATATAACTCTTTTTATATCATCCACACCAATCACTATGATATTTTAACGACATAGATGGTAGATCTTCTCATGATGTATCTATCTTTGTGTATATATATATAAATATATACACACAGAGAGAGAGAGAGAGAAAGACAGATGTTCAATTCAGGATTATTTTTTGGTAGAGAACTATAAGAACCACATAGATAATGGATACTTATTGTTTTGGAAGTGATACATAAGACGGTTTTTAACTGCATGATGCATTTTGTTCTCTTTCCCACTACATGTTATATTTATTATCTTATATGCACAACGTGTTTATTATATTTGTCTGTGTTTATTATATATGCTCTCGCGTTTGTGACATTGAGCTTGTTTTGTAACTTGAAGGGATCTGTATGCGGACTACATCGTGGAGAGCTTGAGGAGATAGGGAAAGATGTTTGCTCCATATATAATTGATGCCGCCTATATTTTCTGCAGTTTAATTTTCTCATTGCTATATATGATGACGACGACGACAGGGACTTTAAAAAAGTACTCATGAAACATGTGTTCATGGTACCGAAGAAATGGTTTTATTGTTACATATATTCTATTTTTTCATTTTTTTTTCACTTGATGTATTGGTTGGCAATATGTAAGGAAAGAAACTTTGCGCTTTTAAACTGTTTTTTGTATTATTTTTCAGTTAATTTGATTTTATATATTGATTTTTTTATGAAAACAGTTAATTTTAAGATTTTGCCCAAAGTGTTGTTGGAAATTGGGTTGTTCAAAGCTCCCTTGATATGAGGTTAAGCTAATTTGGCTCAAGCAATATTCTGAGTCCAGTTTGGCTCACTCAAATATATGTAGAAAACATATTAATCAAGTGAAGTGGGTCAACCGTCCTTGGTGAGCTCGTATAGAAAAACCCCAACTAAATCTTTTTTCCCTCTCTGTTATGAGTTTATGACTAAGGTCATGTTTGGCTAAGCTTTTTGAAATAACTTATTGGCTTTTTGAAAAAGTCAGTATGGAGTGACTTTTTTGAAAAGTCATTTTTCCCGTCACATACAAGCTCATTGCCAAACATCATTTAGAGCTTATGACTTTTCAAAAAACCAATAAGTCAATAAGTTGTTTCAAAAAGTTTAGCCAAACATGCCCTAACACTAGACATTTTGTATGATAGACTTTTTCAGTTTTATTATCCTAATTCTATACAATTATACGCACTCGTTTAGCCTCACGAGCAGTGGGAGACCCAGAAATATTTTTCATGGGATGCGGAAATTTTCAAGGGTCATGTCGTCAATTGCTATATAGTAGATTTTCGGTCCAATTAGGGTCGGATCAGGTCTAGTCGGGTCAGATCGGGGGCAGAAATTCTCACCATGATTCTCATTTAAGTCAATAACTCAATAATATATCTCAATATCACATGATCACATATTCACTCACACTTTAAGTATTTAACATGGATTTTACATAGTAAAATTCGTGACTGGACTCGATTATAACTTATATTATTCAAATATTAAATGTTCTAAATTTATAATCCATATTAACCACTCAATAATAATAAAAAAAATATACGATACAATAATAAAGAAATATCGGCATATGTTACATAATAAATACACGATACAATTATTAAAAAAAAACATTGTAATTGGAGTTTATAAATACACATAATAAAAATATGTTTGTCTTTACGAATTATAAAAAACTATCTATAGTTGTTCAATGCAAGCTTCATCTTTTAAAAAAAGTTGCTAAACTAATAATTCATAAACAATCACAAACAATCAATCAAGAATCAAAGTATACCTAAAATTGAAGTTTCACCTAAATTTTAAAGTAACTATACATATTTTTTATATATGATCCTATGGAATGATAATATATAAACTAAAGAAACTTACAAAGTACATATAAATAAAAAAAAGTAAAAACTCTCGAAGTATAATAGCATATTAATTTTATAATGTTGTTATTTATATGAACCTTTCACACTTTATAACTAAGTTGGATCATTTATTAAAATAGTTGTATAGGTGTTTTTTTTCGCTTTGAAGTATTTGTTGTACATTGTTTGCTTTATGGTTAAACATAAGTAAAAAAAATAAGTTTATACTAGTATAGTGGATATTCAACACTTTGAAGACACTTTTTTTTACCCAATTGTTTGATGGTAAATATAAATAAAGAAATAAGTTTGTACTACATATCCAGCACTTTGCAGAAGACTTTTCATTACCCAATGCCAAGGTTGGAGAACTCGCTAGTCGCTAGCGGGTCGGTGAGGTAGGGACTAGCGACTACTCGGGATTACTCGGGATTAATCGGATCGGACTTTTTATGTATAATTTTAAGTTTTTATACATATATACATATATTTTTATACGTAATTTTTTTAAGTGGACAAGTTTTGACCGGAATCTGGGAGGTTTTGGCCGGAATATGTGTTTTTTCGGATTTTTTCTGATTTTTTCTGATTTTTTTTGTTTTTTCCCGATTTTTCCGATTTTTCCCGACCGACTAGTCGCGATTAGGGCCGACTAGGGCCGATTAGGGCCGACTAGGCCGACTAGCGATTTTTTCACTGATTAGTGAAAAATTACTCAGTAGAGGTCCGACTAGCGACTAGTCGCCGATTAATCGCCGACTAGTCGCGATTTTTGCAACACTGCCCAATGCACAAGAATAAAATATAGATTTAAATATATCATCTTCTTCTCAGTTATTCTCTTCTCCGTTGCTCTCTTAAAAAAAATTCCGATGACCCAACTTTTTTTTCTTTTGCTTCATATATTCTTCATCATGGGTCAAAATTTTCAAGGGGTGCGGGTGAAAATTTCCAAGGGGTGCGGTCGGGATTTCTGGCGAAAATAACACTAAACTTTTTTTTCAAGGGGTGCGCCCGCCCACCCACCGCTTGGAGTGGGTCCGCCCCTGCTCACGAGCCTTGTCGAGCTTGGTTTATGCTTGAGCTTCAAGCGAGCCGTCTCGAGTAACTTACAAGCAAATCAATGTTCTAGGTTTTTATTCTATGATTTCAGCAATAAGTAAAAATATTAAATTTAAGAAAATCAAATAGAAGTCACGATTCTCTATATTGTGATGCAAAGGTGAAGATTGCCACATCATGAAATTTTCAAAGATCTAGAAGTTATGTTGCTTTAGAGAACATCATATGAAGAATAATTTTTATCACTTTATTCATATATTATTCTCAGAAAATAAGACTTATAAATTGAAACTTTCGTTAACTAAACGAACTTCTCGCCAGACAGTTTACAAACTGTTCGCTGAACGTTCAGTTCATTTACAAACAAGTGACAAGAAGTGCACACAATAGAAAAATCCAGGGACCATTACATAACTTCCACAACTTATTTACTTATTATTCAAATACCCATCCATCGTGAATCCACAAAAACCTGATAAACCCTCATTCAAAAACCCTAAATCCCCCAACACACACACACACACATCAAATCACCCCCTGAAACCATGAATCCCCACACAAACACATCTAATTTCGACAACCTCCTGCTCCAAACCCTAATGAACCGCCTCCAAATCCGCCCACAAAACCCTCTTCAACCCCAATTATCCCCAATCCTAAACCAAACCCTAGAAGACCTATTATTCGACACAATCAACAACATCTCAGACACCGAAGAAGACGATGACGAAAACCCCACGAAAACCCACCTCCAAATTGAGGAATCAAAGCTTGAAAAAGAGGTGATCAAGATTATTCTCAAAGGGGAAAGTGAGCAAACCCTGAAACCTAATTCGGGTCAGGCGGTTAATATTGGGGAGCACCATATTTGTGTCGGGTACCATGTGGAACCCGGGTCGGAGTACCGGGTGTGGGAGTGGCATGGGCATGTTATGTTGTTTGATGAGGAGAATGGGTATAATCCGGAGTATATTTATGGGAATTATTTTGAGAGGTTGAGGGGGGGTGTTGTGAAGGTGAAGAATGAGGTGAAAGGTGATGATGTGGATGAGAAAGTTGTTAACTTTGGGTTGAAGGAGTTGATTGGAGCGAGTGACGAGTCCGGCGGTTCGGGTTCGGGTTTGGGGCGGATAGTGAGGAGGAATGTGAATGTCGGGTCACCGAGGTTTGTTTAATTGTTTAATGATTATGAGTTTTTGTTTTAGTGGTTAAAGATTGTGAAATTAGTGATTTGAGTTTGAAATTTGGATTATCGATGAGAAGTAGTATAATTTTGTGGGCGGATCGGGTTCGGGTTTGGGGCGGATAGTGAGGAGGAATGTGATTGTCGGGTCACCGAGGATTGTTTAATTGTTTAATGATTATGAGTTTTTGTTTTAGTGGTTAAAGATTGTGAAATTAGTGATTTGAGTTTGAAATTTGGATTAATGATGAGAAGTAGTATAATTTTGTGGCTTAGAAGGTTGTTTACTGTCTCGTATTTTGTTAGTAGCTTAGAAAATCTTATCTAGTTAAAGATTGTTGTTAGGATTTGAGGAATTATTTGCTTGAATATGTGTTTAAAATGGGATTTTTCTTGATCATGATCTTCTTGATTATCTTGGGTTCCGGGAATTTTATGCTTAAATATGCATGTCGTTGGATCTTTCTCGATCATGATCTAATGATCTTCTTAATGATCATACATTCATACGGGATATATTGTTTTGTGCTTAAATATGTGTGTATCGTTGGGATCTTTCTTGATCATGATTAGATGATTTTCTTGATGATCATGGGTGATATATTTTTTTGTTCTCAAATATGTGTGTCGTTGAGATTTTTCTTGACATGATCATTTGATCTTCTTGATGATCATGGGTGGTATATATTTTTTTGTGCTCAAATATGTGTGTCGTTGGGATCTTTCTTGATCATGATCACAAATGATCTTCTTGATGATCTTGAGTGGTATATCTTTTGTGCTCAGATATGCGTGTCGTTGGGATCTTTCTTGATCATGATCACAGATGATCTTCTTGATGATCTTGGGTGGTATATTTTTTGTGCTCAAATATGTGTCGTTGGGATCTTTCTTGATCATGATCACATATGATCTTGAAGATCTTGGGTGGTATATTTTTTGTGCTCAAATATGTGTGTCGTTGGGATCTTTCTTGATCATGATCACAGATGATCTTCTTGATGATCTTGGGTGATATATTTTTTGTGCTCAAATATGTGTGTCGTTGGGATCTTTCTTGATCATGATCACAAATGATCTTCTTGATGATCTTGGGTGGTATATTTTTTGTGCTCAAATATGTGTGTCGTTGGGATCTTTCTTGATCATGATCACAGATGATCTTCTTGATGATCTTGGGTGATATATTTTTTGTGCTCAAATATGTGTGCCGTTGGGATCTTTCTTGATCATGATCACATATATCTTCTTTGATGATTTTGGGTGATGTAATTTTGTTAGCTTAGATGGTAATTAGACTATATGAATTTCCTATGTTTTCTAGGCTACATTTTGCGTAAATACTCTTCTATGTCTATCTAAGATTCATGTGTATTTAACCTTTCCGATGAAACTTTGTTCTAGTAATCATAATTGCATATGCAATAATGCATCAGAATTGGCTATACTTAAGTGTTACGTGCTAAATATGTTAGTTATTAATGCTCTAATAGAAGATGTTAACTCATAAGTAGCAAAGTATATCAATAAAGCATTAGGGACTATACACATGTATGACGTAGAAATTTTGCTAATATTTCCTGACTTGTAACTCTTATGACGTTTCACCTGTTCTTTCAATATAACTATGACTGTACACTTTCTTAAAAATGAAGTAATACAGACTATTTTTGTTCTTGTTTATATGCATAGGCAGCTAGCTCAACCGTTTGTTTAAAAAAGAAAAAGAAAAATGAATAATGAGTTACGTAATACATAAAGTATGAAACGAAGAGTTACAACTTTGTGATGAAGGGATTTTTCTCCTTTTTAGAAGAAATGTGAAATGATATCTTTCGACTATACAATAATTTCGGTATGATAAACAATAAATGCAGTTGAAATATCCAGATTCTGTCTGGACCGTTTAAAAATCGTATGAAACTCTCTGATTTTATGGTTATTTGTGCTATACCATCTTTCCTGGAAAAAGTTAATATTATTTAACTTGCATACTAACTGTTTTATATTGTTCGCAGCGTCTAGACGGCCCGTTTGTATCAAAAAAGCCACAAGGAGTCCCTTGCTTTTATAATTGCTTGCTGATCTATGCGGAGACCATCAGCGGGTTTGGGGTTCAAATAAACAATTCTCCAGCGTAGGTCTTTAGTGCAAAATCAAGATTTTGATACTTCCGAAATAGACAATATTTTGTTCTCATGTTCATAAACTAGTATTTCGGCATTCAATATGCTAAACAGATTGATCTTTTTCACCGTTGTTGTGAATGGAAGCTTTGTTAATTCACCCTTGTTGATATGGTTGCTTTTGAGTATGTGATACCGAGATAATAGTGAGATGTCATTATTAAACTTGTATAGTATCTGTCCGATACAAATCGGATTAGAATCAGTTCGATGCCTTGACGTTACGAATATTGCATCAATCTATCATAAAAGTCGTAGCGTTTCGAAATGAACCACTCACGCTTTTGTGTGATGTTTGTAGCTTGACGCTTAGCTAACGCTTCAACAACTACAAAACTATAACAGGCTTCGAGTAGTATAAACATTCATCGAACCCGACATATTAACGTCGAGGAAATCTAATAGATTTACTTGTTTTATAGCAACCATATCAGGATAAACGAATTCGATACTAATACAACGCTATGATATCACTGTTTATTTATGATCTTCGTGAGCCGTAAACATCATGAACAACCAATTAAAAGGGTCTTCAGTCTTCGTGGACACTCTGACGGTGCATCAAACAACCGATTAAAAGGGTCTTGAGTCCTTGCGGACACTCTGACGGTGCATCAATCTTGCTATGAGCGCACGCTTCAACAACGGTATCATAAATATTCATCAAACCAAACTAACAACCTCAAGTAAAACTTTTAATCCCCAACTATTGGATTTACCTGTTTATCGCAACGATATTCATCCCTGGTTATAGCAGTCCCTTCCGTATGTCTAATTTTCGTAGCCTACATCAAATAACTAAGACCTTGGGATGTGATGCTACAACAAAAAGCTGTTTCGAGTGCGTATGATTATTAATAAACGAAATACGTTGTTCTGAATAAACTATTTCGACACTTGCTAAATACAATGCTATGATATAATATCATTGGTTATTTAGGGATCTTATGAAATACAAACAAACCGATTATGATTGTAGACGGCTAGGTGGTCTCTGTGACCGATGAGAGGTGCAAGACCGAGTCATGTGAATTGACAAAACTACCCTCAGAGAAAACACCAGTAAATCCTGGAAGGAACTCAATATCACTTGGCTGTTGGATCTGGGAAACATGGGAAACTGTGTGTTCACACAACGTATCTTTACCATCTTGTTGTTTGTCTTTACTTTTACTTCCTCGTGATTTACTCCTGTTTCTCTGCTTGCTCTTCGACTTCTTTTTACCATGTCTATGTGGCCTGTTGATTACTATATGTAATGATGGCATCGGGAGCGGATCATACACATCTGGGGCCCACTTCACGGTCAGCTGCTTCGGTGGGCTCAATCCACGTTTCTCACGGCTGCCTTTCATGGCAGATACAGGCTTTAAACGTTCCTGTAAGAATTTATTATGAATAGCCCTATAAATGAACCGAACGAACACGAACAGAGGCATGTTCGTGTTTGTTCATTTAACTTTAACCGAACACAAACACGAACATTTATGTTTGTTCATTTGAAACCTAAACGAACAGTTCAAAAACATAAACAAACAAACTTAAACGAACATAGTTAACAAACAATAAACAACACAAATGAATATAACTGAACAAACATAAATGAACATAATTGACAAAATTTAAACGATAAATTCCATTGGAAATCCATTTTTATTACTAAAAAGCGCAATTACCAATTAGTTATATTTATCTAAGTAGTTAGAAAGTTCCTTTTATGTTTAATATTTATATAAATATAACTAGTTATGTATTCAAATTGAAACGAACATAAACAAATGTAAATAAACGAACATAAACGGATGTTAACGAACAAAATGTGTGTTCATGTTTGTTTGTTTATTAAATAAACGAACTTCCCGCCGAACAAGTTGACGAACAGTTCATGAACGTTCGGTTTGTTTACAGGCCTAATTATGAAAAAAAAATGTATTTCAATTCACAACAAAGTCCAACAGTAACCCTAGTGTTCCAACATGGACAGGTCGATAACGGGTTTAAATGGGTATGGTAATATATATTGTGGTTCAAAACAGCCTGGCCCGGGTTGAGTTGACTCACAAACACCTTTTTTCACATTTTTTTAAGGGTGGTTAACATGCCAAATAAGATTACAAAAAGATATTATTACAATACTCTTAATACACATCAAAATTAAAATGAGGTTGATACTTACTAGTAGAGATTGACCTCTTGAGCAATGAGTATTAATAGATTTAGCATCATCATCATCCTGTGTTATGACTTCACTGGTTACGATATCATCATCACTCTGATGAGTATTGGTGATTATTTCACTCTGTTGAGCTTCTAAACACGCGTTTTTCGTCTGCATTACATCTTCCTTATGCGATGGTATGGAAACCGAATTCCGTTCATCTTCAACTTGGATATTCAAAATTTTGGTAGTTCCATATGCAGGTTCATCCACTAAAAAATTACCCACGGGTCCATAACTGGATTTAAGGGTATCCGTACGAAACGCATGAAGGCTGTTAACATCATTAACCGAGAAACCAATGTGAGAGCAAACATCCATTTGTATCAAAAGGCCAGAACTGAAACGAAATGTAAGTGTGAATCCATGGTAGACTTTAGACAAGAAGTCAACATGTACATATGCTATTTGAAAACACTGAGAATAAGTTAAGATAATGAATAAATGGGTGGGTCGCTGTTTTGATTTATTTATGAGCATATTAGTGCACAAGCTGTAGAAACAGCATATGCAAGCCTATATAGCTCACGCGTGTGCAACTATTGGAATTGCACATTTGTCAAACAATCCAATTGACACATGAATCCGCTACAATAAGCAAAATGAATCTTGAAAAAAGAAGCATTGGATGTGAAGTTTAATGCCATGAAGAGTCCAGAGTATCATAACAGAAAGAAAATATTACTATATACACAATTAGATTTATTATATTGATATACCTTAAGCATCAGCAGTAACAAGGATCTTGTATATTTTGAGTGCAAGTAACAAGGGTAAACTTAAGGCCTTTGTGTCGTCTAAAATCGGTCGGGTTGCACTACTTTAATTTAAAACCTTTGTGACTTCTAAAATCCGCGCCTTTTATGTTTTGACAAACTTATCTTATGACCGGATAGAACGGACTCGGATTTGCCTACGGTATCATACAAAGACAAAGTACAAATCATACCCGATACGACAATAGAAATCGTTACACACTCAACTAAATCCAAAATGACATGCTACTTCATTAACTTCACACCCTAACATGATAACCATTATTCCAAATGCATATAGAGCAACAAAAAGTGCAAAGTCCTAAATATGGCCAAATTTGGCATTTTATTCTGGAAAAAAATCTACAAAAGCATTTTAATCTTCAAAGGAACATATGAGATTACCTTATTAAGCTTACAATCTGATCACATTATAAAAATAAATAAATAAATAAATTCCCCGCTTGTGGATTTAGGTAGAGGTGTACAAAAAAAACCGGTTTTAGAACCGAAACCGGTTTTTTTTACCGGTTTTAGAACCGAACTGAACCGTCGGTTAGCATCCGGTTAGGGATATTTATCTTCGAAACCGGTTAAAAACGACCCTAACCGGTTGGATCGGTTATTGTTTTGAGTTAAAAAACCGGTTAGCAACCGAAACCCGTTTTAAAAAAAACCGGTATTTGTTTTTGATGAAAAGGTCGGTTAATAACCGGAACCGGTTTTTGAAAAAAAAAAAACGATTTGTACACCTCTAGATTTAGGGGTACTGCTTTCACGGTGGGTCAGGCTGCTTCAGGCAAATTGACCAAACATAAGAAAGCGTGTCTTGACAACCAGCACGTGTTTATTCCATTTGCTTTTGATACTTTTGGGTTCCTTGTGCCAGAGGCTGTGGACCTACTTAGCCGAGTTCAAAGGGTCATGCACTGATGCATAGTAATGTTATGACCCCGAGATCTATGGATGTAGTTTTTAAAAGACTTAGTTTTGCTATTCAAAAACGGGTGCGCTTGTTGCCCGTTTACCTTCTATCTCGACGTAAATTCTTTGATTATTGAGAATAAAACGATAATATGTTAAGAAATCAGTCATATTACAATAACTCATGTTTTCAAAATAAACAAAACAACAACTAAATAACGAAGAAATTTATGGATCAAATCCTAAACGATCAATCTAAAGCAAAAAAAAAAAAAAAAAGTAAAATACATATCAGATCAATAACTGAATAAGTGCAGTAAACATGTTACCTTCTTAATTCTTATTATTCTCCGTCAAATTAGCACCGTCCGAACGTGAAAACCGATCTCGAAACAAACAATAACTTTGATTCACCGACTGAAAAACAAATTATAACAACAAAGAAGAAGAAACGGATTCAGTTAATTACAGGAACAAGCTACGATTACAATGACGATTTTTATGAAGACGATGTATTAAACGATGCGAACAGGAACAATCGCATGTAGAATTAGGTTGTGAGAGTAATTCGATTTAAGGCATTGTTCGCTGCTCTTGAAACCCTAATTTTGTCAAAATGTAAGTTTGATTACATGAATTTGGGGATCGAGATTGGATGAAGAAAGTGGTTATGGAGATTGATTGAGGTTTGTATAGATATAGAAAGATATTTGTGTGTAAAGAATAAAGAACGGATAAGGTAGTTGATGACATGTATTTGTAATTTTATATATTGTTTGCAATTATACCCTTGAATTATGGAGTATTTACATGTTTTTGTGACTAGAGAAGGTGAGCAAATGCAAAGAGAGTTAGTTACGTATTTCGTCTATGTGGTTTGTCAAAAATCATTATTTCAGTCTATTAGTTTAAAAATTGTAATTTCAGTCCCTGTGGTTTTACTTTCGTAACTATTACAGTCCACCGACACTAACGGCATCCAATTATTCTGTTAAGTGTTAGTGAAATGACAAAATTACCCATGTATATTAATACCTAATAAATGTTTATAATTCAGATGTCGAACAAAGTAAATCAGGAAAACTAGAATAATGATAATAATAGAAACCAAGTGAATAATAGTGCCATCGAACACATAGTCGCACAAGGAATTATAGACGCTATGCCTTATATTATCAAGACTGTTAAAGAAGCAGCGTGAATGAAAATCATGGACCAATAATCCAAACTCCAATTCCTAAAAGAAGAAGAACCATCTATTATGGTTGTTCTTATAAAGAATTATTTGCTTGCAAACCAATAAAATTCTCAAGCAATTAAGGAGCCATTTCAGCCTTACGCTGGATAGAAAAGACAGAAGCAGTCCTAAAAATAAGTAAATGTGCAGATGAAGATAAAATTATGTTTGCTTCTAATCTTTTCAAGAATGCAGCCTTATAATGGTGGAACACTATTCTCCAGCCTAGGGGAAGTGATAGAGTTTATAATATGGAATGGACTAACTTTAAGGAGATAGTCGAAAGAAAGTTATGTCCTCCTCATGAAAATGAACAAATCGCTAATAAGTTCCTAAATCACAAAATGAATAGACTACAGGGAGTACACTACCATATTCTTCGAATATGTTAGGATAGTACCAACTTTAGCCTCACCTGAGCCAGTGTTAATCTCCTGTTACATTTGGGGATTAATTAGTGAAATCAGACACGTAATCAAGGCAGCTAGACTCCAAACTATAGAAGAAGCAGTAGAACTAGCCAACACCCTGACTGATGAATTGGTACGTACACAAGAGGAAAATGATGTGTGCAAAATGCAACATATAAATTACATCAAATGAGGCATAAAACTAACCATTTTTAGTACTAATGTTGGAAAAAGTGTGCTTTTGTCTTCCTTTTGTATTTTCAGGACCAAATGAGCTTAAATGGACAAAAGGAACAAATATCCAACAAAAACTAACATAAATACAAAGAAAATGAGTAAACGTGGCATGCCCGACCCCTCGACAGCATCTTCTCAAGCAAAAACAAGAAACAGAGGGCTGACCACGGCCCCGTGCCCAACGGACACGGGGGCGTGGTCAGGTGTCTGCAGAAAATGACAAAGTTTTAGAAGCTTCTATTCCCAGCATGGGGGCGTGCCCAGCTCAACACGGGTCGTGGTCAATACTAAGATTCGCTGAATCTTGCAAATCATGATAGTACAGATACGCTTCTGCATATGGGGCCGAGCCCAGTGGACACGGGGCGTGTAAAGCCTAATGCAGACAATTGTAATTAATGAAAAAAGAAAAAGAGGATGGCCACGGGGCCGTGTCCGGGCTTCTGTTCAGGCTATAAATAGGGGTGCTTAATTCACTTCAAAGGCATCCCTTGGCAAACCACCTCTCTCCCACTTCACCGCCACTCCACCACCACTACAACACCCACATCCACCACCATCATCCATCATCCACCTTAGAGTGTGTGTAGTAGTCTCGGGATCCAAGATTGATCGTAAGAGTTCTTGTCAATCAAAGGCCATGTTTGGCTAAGTCTCTTACATCACTTGGTGAAGACAAGCATTTAATGTAATACTTTTGATTTTTAATCTTTTCGCACTTTTTATTTGGTTTTGTATTAATGACTTTAATAACTAGTTTCTTATGTTGAAGGTGAACTTCTTTATCATTTGTCTGTGGTGTCTTGGCATTACTTTACTGTCTATATAAAGTTAAAGATTTTCACCATTCATATCTCTACGGTCTATATAGAGATATGTTGGCTACCTGGTCGGGGGTTAAGGGAATGGTTTAGTAAGGTTCTTGCCTTGTTCAGTGTATAGATCCTGCAAGGACTTGGGTCAAGCTTACTAGGACCTCCTTCAATACCCACTGGTATTGGATGACGGGGGTGCGAATGGCTTGATCCCCTCATATGTAAACTACTATTAATACATTAACCCGGCTACTTGGGATTGTATCCCTGCTGGCTCAAACCACTTAGCCGAGGGTAACGTCGCCTTCAAAAGAGGGGCCTACCACATTACGCATTAATAACTTAATTAATTATCTTTCAATATCTTGACCCTTTTGGGATTGTATCCTTGCTGACTCAAACCACTGGGTTAAGGGTAACTAACCTTCAAAAGAGAAGCCTACTACTATAACTAAGATAATCTCTTAAAAAGTGCAAAAGTGCGGAAATCATCAAAGGTTACATTCAAGGCGAGTCGGATCCAAGTGATTCATCTTGTCTATCTGTTTTTATTTTATTTTATTTTTCAACATTTTAGTTTTTATTTTTCATGTTTAAAAACCTTTTCTAAAAATTTTGATTTGATTAGACGTTGAGGATAAACCGGTACTAAAAGCTCTTGTGTCCTTGGACGACCTCGGTATCTTCCCAACGTTATACTACGTTCATGATGGGTACACTTGCCCATGTGTGTGTTTAGTGTTAGTAGAATATCGTGTTTTATAAATTTAAAACTTGACTAATGTGTTAAAAAGGGCTTAAAATATAAAGAAAAACATATCACACCCAACACACACCAAAAACCAGAGAAAAAACCTAGCTCAAATACTTACCCAAGAAATTCGCTACAGTAATTCTAACCGTGGGGAAGGTACAGGTTCTTCCCCTGCACCCTACTCCAAGTATTGCCAAAGAAAGTACTTAGGAAGGTGCTCGATATACTGCAACTTTTACAAAATGTCTGGACACAAGGAAGAAGATTGTAGGAAGAAACCTAGTAATAGGCTATGCTTCAATTGTGGAGAAGCTGGGCACATCAAACTGAATTGTCCGAAACCAGCTCTAGCGACAACCAGCAAAGCTAAGGCAACTGAAGGACCCAAGAAGAATGCCAGAGGATTCGTTCTTACAGTTGAAGAAGCCAAGATGATTCCGAATGTGATTGCCGGTACGTTTTTAGTTAATGATATTTTTGCCAAAGTATTATTTGTCTCTGGTGTAAACCAAAGTTTTATCAATACTTCTCTCCACAAACTTCTCAACCAACCATTAACTAAACTTCAACAAGACTGTCTGGTGGAGACAGCAAACGGAGAATCCATTAGAATAATTGAAATCTTGCAGGGAGCAAGAATAAATATTCTAAACCATCATTTTTCTACTAACTTTTATCCAATGAATCTAGCTGGATTCGATGTTGTATTAGGAATGGATTGGTTGGTAGCCAATCATGCCAGTATTTTATCTGATGAAAAGTCTGTACAAGTAAGTACATCAAGTGGTGAAAAGATCACAACTAAAGGAGACAATCCAACTAGGTCAACAAAGTTCATATATGTGATGAAAGTTGCAAGCTATGCAAGGAAATGAGCAATGGTGTATATGATTTCCATAATCATTAACACTAAAGGAAAAGAATTAAAAGATATTCCTGTAGTATCTAAATTCTCAGACGTTTTTCCAGAAGAGTTACCTGGATTACCGCCTGATAGAGAGGTTGAATTTAGGATTCATCTCATACCAGAAACGGCAACGATTGCCAAAGCACCTTATCGATCAGCACCGACAGAGATGCAGGAGCTGAAGAAACAGTTGGATGAACTGCTCGGAAAAGGTTTTATACAACCTAGGTCATCGCCATGGGGAGCACCGGTCTTGTTTGTCAAGAAGAAGGACGGATCAATGCGTATGTGCATTGATTACCGGGAATTGAACAAGGTTACGATTAAAAATCGGTACCCTTTTACCGAGAATCGATTATCTGTTCGATCAACTTCAAGGAGCTCGATTATTTTCTAAGATCGAATTACATTCAGGATATCATCAATTGAAAGTACAGGAAGAGGACATTCCTAAAACTGCTTTCAGAACAACGTACGGTCATTATGAATTTACAGTTATGCCATTTGGTTTAACCAATGCCCCAGCCGCATTTATGGACATGATGAACAGGATATGTAAGTCATACCTAGATAAATTCATAATAGTCTTTATAGATGATATTCTAATTTACTTTAAGAGTAAAGAGGAACATGCAGAGCATCTGCGTACACTTCTGACATTATTGAGAAAAGAAAAGCTTTACGCTAAGGAATTCATGTGGATCCCACAAAGATCGAGGCGACTACCAAATGGAAAGTCCCTGAATCACCAACAGAAGTAAGAAGTTTTCTTGGACTGGCAGGTTATTATAGACGGTTTATTCAAGATTTCTCTAGGATAGCCATTCTATTAACCAAACTGACCTGTAAATCAGTTAAGTTTGAATGGGGACCAAAACAGGAGGAAGCCTTTAAGATTCTTAAGCAAAGGTTAACCAACGCACCATACTCGCGTTACCAGAAAGAACTGAGGACTTTATAGTCTATTATGATGCGTCTAAGTTAGGATATGGATGTGTGTTAATGCAACATCAAAAGGTTATAGCTTAAGCCTCTAGACAGCTTAAGAAACATGAGGAGAATTATACAACTCATGATCTAGAATTAGGAGCCATAGTTTTTGCCCTTAATATTTGGAGACATTATCTTTATGGAAGTAAGTTTCTTGTCTTCACATATCATAAGAGTTTAATGTATGTTTTTTTGGCAAAAGGAATTAAATATGAGACAGAGACGTTGGATGGAAATTCTTAGTGATTATGATTGGGATATCCAGTATCATGCAGGAAAAGCTAA
This sequence comes from Helianthus tuberosus, assembly GCA_030545235.1. Lineage (NCBI taxonomy): Eukaryota > Viridiplantae > Streptophyta > Magnoliopsida > Asterales > Asteraceae > Helianthus > Helianthus tuberosus. The sequence continues at coordinate 48,438,593 of CM060387.1, read as the reverse complement.
TGTAGTAGCTGATGTTTTAAGTCGAAAGTATCATGAAAAGCCAAAACGAGTACGCTCTCTCAGATTAAATCTACAGATAGATTTAAATGGGCAAATTAGAGAGGTACAGGAAACAACAATCAAGGACGATGCTGAAGGATTAAAATGAATGATTAACGAATTAGAACAAGGATCAGATGGAATTTGGAAGTTCCATAAGAAAAGGATGTGGATCCCCACACAAGGAAACCTACGCCACAGAATTCTAGAAAAAGTCCATAAGTCTAAGTATACAATACATCCCCGTAGTGATAAGATGTACCGAGATCTAAGAAAAAATTTCTAGTGGATAGGAATGAAAAAAGATATAGCAAACTATGTTGCTAAATGTCTAACCTGTTCACAGGTTAAAACTTAACATCAGAAAACCTTAGGGCTATTACAACAATTAGAAATGCCAATATGGAAATGGGAATTGATAACAATTGACTTTGTTACCAAATTACCCAAGACACGAAAAGGTAATGATACAATCTGGGTGATTGTTGACAGATTAACCAAATCTGCTCATTTCTTACCAATGAAGGAAACTTTCAGTATGGAACAGTTAGCCAATTTATATGTAAATGAAATAGTTTAATCACATAGAATTCCTTTATCTATTGTATCTAATAGAGATAGCCATTTTACATCTCATTTTTGGACAAGTTTCCAAAAAGCAATGGGAACCAGGTTGAATCTAAGCACAGCTTATCATCCTCAAACGGACGGACAAACGAAAGGACAATACAAATGATGGAAGATATGCTTAGAGCCTGTGTAATTTATTTCGGAGGAAATCGGGACGATCATTTACCATTAATAGAATTTTCCTACAATAATAACTATCATACAAGCATTAATGCTGCACCATTTGAAGCACGGACGAAAGTGCCGAACTCCAGTCTGTTTGGCAGAAATTGGAGAAAAACAACTATCTGGACCAGAGATAGTACAAGAAACAATGGACAAGATTATTCAAGTCAAGGAAAGACTAAAAGCAGCACGAGATCATCAAAAGAGTTATGCGGATAACAGACGAAAACCATTGGAATTTCAAGTTGGAGATAAGGTATTGTTAAAAGTTTCTCTTTGGAAAGGAGTAGTCAAATTCGTTAAAAGATGAAAGCTAAACCCCAGGTGTCACGACCCCCGACCCCACCCTGGACGGAATCGGGAGCCGCGAACCAGTTCAGTGGTACCGGTGGTTATTTAGAAAAGTAGTGCAGCATAAATTTCATCAAGACCGTGAGTTAGGAAAAATATCAGAGTTTAGAAAACACCGGATTTTATTTACTAAATAGATGGGATAAAACCATGTTTTGAAAGATAGCTTTAATATGGGATAAACCCAAATACATAAAATAACTTTTCTTAATTTAATTTAATTGATAAATTAAGCCACTTCTGTAAGCCTTTTGGTGCCGTATCATCACTCTTATTCCAATCTACTGTAATTACCTGAAACGCGTTTTAAAAAGATTTGGTCAGCAGGAAATACTGGTGAGTTCATTCAGTTTGTACAAAAAGACACGTTGTTATAGATTACAGCATAAGAGCGATTACAATGGCTACTATCTTATTTTTATCTGGCGTCGTGTCACACCCTGGTGACGATGGTCATACCACTATTGGGTCCTTTCACCCAAGTAGTGATGATTATCACTGTTAGGTTGATGAACCTAACCGTGAGAAATTAGTAATGTGCACAATACCCCACTAGCCAGTGATTCAAGATAACCATGACTTAATCCGTGTAATTCTAACTTTTGAAAATAATTGGAGTATTGTAAAACATTGTTGATAAAAAGAGAATGACTCACCTTGTTAGCATATAGTCTTGTTTAAACAAGCATCTTGATTCTAAGCATCTACTTTATGGTTCTGAATCTTCTGATGATTAAGCATCCATTTTGATTGTAAGAGTATGGTGTAGAGTTTCGGGTAGTTAAACATTTAGTTTAACATAGTGGAATACGCATTAGTGTAAAACCACATCAAACCTAACGATGGTCACGAGATCAGAACCTTAACGAAATTCACAAAGTATAGTCTTGTTTAGACAACACTTTGGCATTCGTTTAACTAAATTCACAAAGTACAGCACTTTGGCATTCGTTAGTTGGTTCCCGAATCGATCGGACAGAACATCGCATTGGAGATGATTGGTTAGAACACCAACGTATAGAGAGAAGAAGAAAGGAAATGAGCAAGGAAGAATGAAATCCTAGGCTCCTATTTATAGGTAAGGCAGATTTCTTTCTTAGCTAGGAAGTTTTCTTAATATTTAAGTTTCCTTAACTATTAAGTTTACTTAACCATTAAGTTTACTTTAACCATTTAACTAAATAACTTACTTAGCTTAATTAATCTTGATTAGCTTAATTAATCTTGCTTAGCTTAATTAATCTTATTTAACTGGTTAATTAATCTTACTTAACCGATTAATTAATCTTAATGGTTTAAATCAAGTAATTTAGCCGATTAATTAAATAACGTAACTAGCTGATTAATTAACTTACTTAACTGCTAAGTTTCCTTTCCTGTTAAGTTTCCTTAGCTATTAAGTTTTCTTAACTGCTAAGTTATCTTAATTGCTAAGTTTGATATACTAGTTTAACAGCTTCCTGATTATGAGTTCTAATGCTAGATACAATAGAACTCGTATTAGCGTATTAACCCAATTCAACTTTAACGATAATCACGAGATCAAAACTTACAACGAATGACAAAGTATAGCCGCATACAGGTCCGTTGGATCAGTTTCAATCTATCGGATAGGGTATCGTACCAGTGATTAGAGTTATTACCCTAATAACGGGCAGAGTTTCGGGATTTAGAAGGTATAATCCCGAGCTACTATTTACTATAATAAAAGCTGAAGGAAAGAAAAGAATTGAGCAGTTTGAAACGTAGCAGTGATCGAGTTAATACCCTGGATTCGTAGCGGCGTCTTGACACCGAAAACCTCGTTTTCAGCAGAATATGACCGTTTTGAGACTGAGATTTCGAACACAGAAGCAAGTCCCATGCACAGGCTACTTATAGCAACATTTTAGGTTTTACACGGCTCGCGTAAACCTTAACATGAATCTTACGCGGCCCTCAAGGGCCATAAAGGCGGCAGTAGGGTTTGCTGAGTCATCGGTGGTCTTGACACGTGGACGACACATGTCCCTTAAGCTTATCCGGAGACTTTCAAGTTGTCGCGGCCCGCGTAGCCTTACCTTATGGCTTACGCGGCCCGCGTGAAATCCAATTTTCTTGATTTCTTGATTTTTCATGCTCAATAGGGTTTCAGGGGTCCGGGTTTTCACTTACGGAGCGTTTTAGAACATTTTTGGGCGAGTCGTTACACCAGGTATGTTGGACCTTTTGAGATTATCAAAAGAATAGGACCCGTAGCTTATCGGCTACAACTGCCAGAGGAAATGGCAGGAATACATGATGTATTTCATGTATGTAACCTCAAAAAGTGCTTAGCAGACGAAGCATTAGTGATACATCTTAAGGACATAGAGGTAAATGAGAAACTTAAGATTATAGAGAAACCCATTCAGATTGAAGATATAAATATCAAGAATCTCAAACACAAGAGACTAGTTTTGGTCAAACTGAAATGGGATTCTAAGAGAGGACCAGAATACACTTGGGAGCTCGAGTCAGAGATACAAAGAAAATATCCACACCTGTTCCAGTAGATCTCGAGGACGAGATTTAAATCATGGTGGGGAGGATATAACAACCCTCCTAAAACCCTCCTACAACATCCTTAACGTTTCTATTATACCCCGTATACTCGTTAACGGTCCCAAATAACATTTATATAAATAAAAATAAATAAAAGCAAAATTTAGTGGGTCTCGCAGGTTGCGACCCGGTTCCCCAAGCCTGTCGCGGGGCCCGACCATGTAACACCAGGCCGGACCCCCTTGCGCCACGTGTCTAGGTGCATGTCAAGGCTACATAGGTGACTCGACCAAGCTGGGACCTACCCTAGGTCTCTCGCGGGTTGCGAAGGGCGACCCCAGGTTAGTCGCGAGGTGCGAGCCGCCATAGGATCAGCCTATAAATTGAGGTCGACGGGACATTCTTCTCCGTTCAAAATTCTTTTCTTTCTCTGTCCCTATAATAGCAATATTGCTCGAGAATAATACCCCTAAAAAGCGAAGCTCTGGCTCGTTGTAAGTATTATAACCCCCGATCACGTATTTGTTACCCTACCCGATTGATCTAGGGCTCCATAACGCATGTCAAGGCTCTACCTGACTCAGTTCGTTGGAGTTCTGTCTCGTGTTGTATGGCTAATGTGATTTGGGTTATCTTACTAACACGTGTGCATTGTTTAATTTTTAATAGATAATAACCAGCAGAACCATCAGGAAGCTATATTATTATCTAAGTCAGCAATGTGAGTACATCTTACTTTTTGTCACCTTTTTGGGAGTACATTCTCTTTTTGTAAACCATTTTTGTGAGTCAAACTGTTTTACCAAAACCACAAATGTTTTAAACTAGACTTAACAGTGATTGAGTCTATATTGCCGGTATGTTGGGGTTTTGTATACATTATTTGTAATTCGTTACTATTGGACAAAGAGTTAACCAATGAGTAATATGACCACAAGTCAGGATTAACAGTACTGAATGAGTAACTGTGTAGATATAAACATTGTAATCGCTCTCAATACTGTGAAGTTATAAAACTGTTTTGATTAAACTGGAATGCACTCGCTAGTATTTCTTGCTGATAAAACTTTTTTAAAACGCGTTTCAGGTAACTTAATGTGAAGCTAATAGAAGCCAGCTAGAGAGCACTGAAGGCTTAAAGTTGTGGCTATAAAAGTTACCTAAATAAAAAGGAGATTTTGTTTTCAATAAATTAGGGTTTATCCCTATAAATGTATTGTAATTGAAACCGAGGTTTTATCCCATTTATTTATTATAAAAGTTTGGTTTTTTAAACTCTGATAAATATTTCCTAACTACGGTCCTGATGTCTCATTTCCGCTGCCAAATTAATAAACACCAATACCACTTGATCTGACTGGCTCGCGACGCCCTCTCCCGGTGCAGGGGTCAGGGCCTGCGACAGGTAGTAATAAAAAAGGTAGGTAATCAACTAAAAAAACACCTCATTATAAAATGTATAACTACAACTACAAGAGTCTAGATCAATTACAAGAAAATCAACTAACTGAATCACTCAAAAAAAATTGACTAGAGGTTGGATGTGCTGCAAATTGACTGGTGTTTGGATCTGGTGTTCAATGATTTGATTATTTTGTTGATATTTGATTCTTTGTGAGTTCGGGTTCCTGTGTTGGAAATCAGGCATTGATCGAACACAAATAACATTAAAGTGAACGAAGTTCGCTCGACTTTTTTTATTATTAAACCAAATCACGGAAATTACATAGAGTGTACATGGTTTGATTGGTTCGATTATTATATTCAATTGAAATCATTAGTTAGTCTATTATATTAACTAACTGGTTTTCGGTTAATAAGTTTGGTTTATTCGACTATATTGACGGTTTTGGTTCGTTTCGTTTAATTCGGTTAATAGCCAAAATCAAACTTGAGTTAAAACTTTTGCTTAAAAATAACGAAATTAAGGTGTCATCATCATCATCATACTCAGTAAATCCCACTAATAGCAAAGCTAACGAAATTAAGGTATAAATAAATCAAATACATGAATTGAAGGTATAAAATCTAGTAATACAACAATATAAATGCTATTAGAAATAAAGATATAAAATATATAAATTGAAGGTATTAAAACTAGTACTTCAATTTATATATTTTATATCTTTATTTCTAGAAATGGGAGTTAAGAGACAGAGAGTTAGGGGCCGGCCACCAATCCTTACGGCGTATTCACGACACCACGGTGTCGGTTTGGTGGCACAAGCAACATTGGTTCTATTCCTATGGTCTAGGTGGTGTACGAGGTCAACCGGCAGCAGCGGTCCTTACGGCGGCGTGACGAAGGCTTCGGTTCGGTGGTACAAACGACAGTATGGTCCAGGTGGTGTACAAGGTCGATCGGATGCGGCGGCGGCAGAAACAGGAGGTTTGGTGGTACACCAACAGTGGTTCTATTCCTATGGTCTAGGTGGTCTACGAGGTCAACCGGTGGCAGTGGTCCTTATGGCGTATTCACGACGGCGTTGGTTCGGTGGTACAAGCAACAGTATGGTCCAGGTGGTGTACGAGATACGTGCTCGATCAGATGCGGCGGCGGAAACAGTAACTAGGGTTTCAGTCGGTTACCATCCCACAACCGATCTGGCTTCAAGAAGATGTCACCCGGTGACATGCAACAGCCGCATAGTTAGAGTTCCGTCACAAACACAACGACGGTGGCGACTGTGGTTGACCTTTCGCGACATTGGAAGCCAAACCAGGTACGTATTCTAACAAACGAGGTTAGACTTGACATCCATTGCTCTATTTCTTTGTATGAGTATATCTTATTGGGTCGATTTGATGTATGGCGGTGTTTGATGTGATGTTCTCCGGTGAGGGAGTAACAAATCAAGTGACAATATCCGGCAACAGTGGTTGTGAGCAGTGATGGTTCCTCATGGTGTTCGGGTCGGGATCAACCATGGTCAAATATACTCAACCAAGTCAAAGTCGGACAACAGTAGGTCAAGCATGGCCAACCCGGCAACTTAATTAATTATTTAACTTGATATAATTATTTACATGTGGGACAAATGAACATAAGACGACACGACCCGTTTATATAATACTAATATGGTGACAAACTTCCATCAAATGGTTTATTTTATTATATAGTATAGATATAGATACAGATTTAACAAGAAATGAAACCTAATAAAAGCATATATTAAATTAAAACGACTGTTAACCATTCACCTTTACCAATTTAAAGAGATTTAATGATGCAGGCGACCCGGACCGACACGGTGATTTGGAACTTGACTCGTGACCCGGCCCGACCCGCAAGAAGACCCGCACGGATTATTCTTTATGATTTAATATTTTAAGTTTATCTTTATTTTTTATTGGTACTTTATTTGGTTTCCTTTTATCCGTTTATTTTGTTACCTAATTTTGTGGTTCTAGGATCTATTTATAGGGGTCTTGGTTATTGTAAAGGTTGGTTGATTTGTTTTGATAAAAGAATTTGTGTTCTTAGAACCTTTGGGTTCAATTTTCGGTCTTTGATTAATCCTTGGTGTTTGAGCCATTTGATTGCTAAGAAAAACTGCATCATTTAATCTCATTTTTCTAGCGAACGGTATTTGAACTTCTTTTAAAGTTTATAATCAACTTCTAATATTGTTGCATCACTATGACATTATGTGAGGGCAGTCAAATAGTCAATGGTATGATTTATCAGACATAGAGAATCTTCTTAGCAAGAAATCTGTTAAAGGTCCTCTTGGAGTTGAAGATATGAACTTTGGTTCATGTTGTATATCGCTATATCAGGCCAAGATTATAAAGTTGGTATTCCGGATCTTCTTGAAGACGGGATTAAGTTGCTTGTGATGTTGGTCCAGTGGTCAAAAGGTTTGCCCTCCCTACTGGAGACGACGCAGGTTCAATTTCCGCTTGGGCCAATTATTGAGTGACATCTGGGTGAAGGGACGAATCGGGGATTTAATCTCGGGTTCGAACCTGACGGGGTGCAAGGGTTTACGGATTCCGTCCGGTTCCCGTGCATCAGGGGTCACGGTCTCATGGCGGTCGAGGAGTCGATCTTGGACATAGCCCCGAGCAAGGCACACGTGAGATTCTTTGCCATTCAAAAAAAAAAGTTGCGTGTATACAATGTTTTAAAACTGGTTTTTAAACGGTACCGGATAAGGCTCATAAATGGTTCAACCGGTTGTATTGTGTTTTGCCTAGGCGGTAATACCAGGTTAAGCAGTTAACCTATAATTCCACAATAATACAACTTCAACTCAAAAAATAATCTAAAAGTACACGATTCCATAACTATAAGGAAAAAAAATCCAAAAAACACTCCAAAAGTACTCGATTTGAACTTGGAACACAACAATGGAATGTACAGACACCTCGATGTGAAGCCTGTAACTTTTTGTGACAAGCGATAAATGATCGTTAGGTTTTTTTCACCATTTACTGAAACATGGAAGGCAAATCTCGGAATTATCGATATTTTATTAAAAAAATAATTTTTAAAAATCAAATTTGTAGATTAACAAAACCGGTTCAACGGTTTGAACCGGAATTACTGGATTTAGTGCCGACACATAACATTTATCGTTTGCTAGTTTAACCGTCCCTTATCTTGCCCGGCTCGAGGTTGGAGACCAGTGTCATCCGCCGGTATGAACTGATATTTAAAACATTGCTTGTATATAGCGGAGAATAACTGGCCCAAGTTCAAATCATCTGGGATATTAGAAAGATCAAAACTTAAAAGTTTGACTGTGGAAGTCAAAGTTGACATTAATTAGCACATACTACATATATCACTGATATAGGGATGAGATCGGTACGATATCGGTACCTTACCGGTACCGATACCGTAAATACCGTTACCGAAATTGAGGAAATGTGGATACCGATTACCGTACCGTATTTATAGATTCGGTACCGGTACGGTACCGGTATCGGTACCGGTATTTCGGTACTTTACCATATTGGTACCGCTTTGGTGTCATCCATTGTTTTACCTAAAAAATTTCATGTGCAACACATCCATCCATTATTAATTGAACTAGAGTAATATATAGAGGAATGTAAACAAAGGGTGAACATATTAAGTAGTCAAAAAATCAAAAGGTAAACATCCATGGATTCGACTTTTAACATCAAAATTCAAACATGTCTAAAAAATCATCATAATTGATTAAAAATAACCAAACAAAAGAAATTTGATATTAGTTTTTGTAAAACAATGTTCAAGAAAATATAACTTTATAGTGAGATCTAAGATAATAGCAAAATACATAAAGTCATTATTAAATTCGGTATTAATACCGGTATTTACCAAAAAATACCGGTACCGATACCGTTTTTTACCGATACCAAATTTTGAAAAATTTGTTACCGATACCGGTACCGTTTATGATCGGTACGGTACGACATCGGTACGGTACCGGTACGGTACCGGTATTTCGGTAAAAAATCTCATCCCTACACTGATACATGGTTTCTACTTATAAGCAAAAGACTTAACTAAATCAATAACTGAAATTCAGTACATTGTGAAACCAAATCATCTTGAAATTTGTGGCTTTACACTTCATTATAAACCGTAAGATTTTGTTGATCAAGCAGAAGTAGTGTTTCCTCGTAGGAATGCACGTAAAACGACAACTCTTGTCCATCAATCCCAAGATTACTTATGTGTTTCGAGCAGGGATCGTAACCAAACAATTGTCCACGTTCATCATTCATAATTTCGATCATAGCTTCACTAGTTATCCTAAATCCCCTAGCCAAAACCATTGATTCAAGTGGTATGTTAAAACTAACATTGAATAGCTTTGTAAATGCTTTCGGATCACCATCCTCCATCATCCATACACTGTATACTATATCATTAGCCTCAAAACCGCGCTCAAGCACAACAAGAGACTCCCTTAGCTTAGACATGGCTAAGCTAAGCTCAGACACGTGGGCTAAATTATTCGTGAACTTTACTTCTCTAAACTCTTCACTCATCATATCAAACGAGATTATCAGATTACAAGACGTAAACCCGCCATCCATAGTAATCTTATCAGTAGCAAGCCAATAAAGCAACCCATCTACCGCTTGCTGTGAACCGGAACCGGAAAATTGAACCGATTCACAAGGGAGATTGTTACAACTTCTCCAAACCCCGGTGTTCAACGCAAAAATCTGAACATCCCAACTATTATCATGTAAAATCTTGACAATCTTAGGGTCATTGGTTCTTGGACACACACCAAAACCTAAAACAGTTCCATGTACCCAATATGGCAAAACAACAGCCACAGCCTTCCTAATAGAAAGGTTCCAAAGAACAACTGTTTCAGTATCGAAAATGGCGTCATCACTGTCATCTTCATAATCACCAAACAAACACAACAAGCCATGAGAGCTGCCGATTATTCTAGGGTTTTGAAGCAATAGAGGAATAGTGTGGGAAACTTTCTTTTGGGGGAATGTTTCATCATCAGCAATTGAAACATATTTTCGTTCAGAATCAACAAGAGCTTCATAACTTACGAGTAGATGTTGCATATGGCCTTGATAATGTTTGATAAAATCAGCACTATCGATGAGAGACTTCCATGCTTTGGAGACTGTTCGGCATTGAATCAGTGATTTGACAGGAAGCCATTTCATGATGTTCAGTTGGAGTTCAAGAGGTAAGTTGTCTGACATTTTGATTTTGCATCAAGGTATGAATTTCTAGGGTTTATGAGGAAAGATTTGGGGATACAAGGTGCAGCCAGCAAACGACGCCGTAGTGTATAAAATTATACCAACAGTCTATGTGGGTGTTGCTATATTGAATTGTTGAGTTGTTACAAAATTGTTTAATCAAATAAAAAATTTTGGTTTGTGGGTAACACCCGTGGTTCGCATAAGTAGGGCGTATCTAAGTCAATTTTGTGGATTTTAAGAAACCCATTCGGTTTGAAAAAAATGAAAAAAAATTATGAAGAACCCTGTATGATTTATAAAGAAAATAGTGAGAATCACCGAAAGGAACCCAGTGAAAAAATTCTTAAATCCACCATTGTGCATCAGGACGAACCGACGGACCTACTATCCAAACTCACTACACGCATGACCGGCACCGATGTTTCCCGTCAAGAGCGTAGGATAGTGGGGGCGGGAGGGGGCGGCCGACCCCCCGAACTTTTCTCTCAGTAGTGGAGAGTATGTGGCTTTCGTATAGAAATTTTTTGGTATATACGTTTTCGACCCCCCGTTTTATAGAATTTTTTGGGTGTGTATGTTTTCGACCCCCGGTCAGAAATCTCAAGCTTCGCCACTGTTGCCAGTTGAGTTGGGGTGCGTGAGAGCTATTCTGGAAGTGCCCCGACCCCCTTACAGAGATATATCTTATCATATGCTTTGAATGTGATTTGAGCATTTTTACCATAAACAAGGATTCCATAAAATCTCCGAGTTCAATACTCTTTTGAGATTCCCTAACACTTTGTTGTGACACTATATGTAAAGATCAGGTTATTCGTTTATAAAAAAGATGCTAGATCATAAGAAATATTTAATTAATAAGGTGTGGTCCATTGACAAAAGCAAAACCTTTAAACACTGTGTTTAAAAAAGAGATGTAAAGTCTCACAGACGACAGGAATAAAAAAAAATTGTCGTTCAAAAAAAAAAAGAAATATTTGGCATCAAATATTATGAAAATGAATTCGACCCTTTAAATATAGTTAGGGGTTGTTTGTTAACCTCTTAATGAGGCTCTTAATGGTTCAGACCTCTTATTGTTTCAGCACTTAATTGTTCGGACTGTTTGTTTCATAAGCAGATGTCTGAATGGTTCAGACATTTGCCTTTGAATGGTTTAGATTTATACAGAGTCGGGATGGTTAAGACCTATAATCTGAATTGGTTAAACATTTGCCTCTGAACGGTTAAGCATTATACAAGCTCTTAATGGTTCAGACATTTTACTGGTTTAGAACTTAGGTAGCGTTTGGTATGTAGAAATAAGAAGTGGAATGGAATGGACCATTGAGAGGGAATGAAGAAAAGAGTGTTTGATTGGTCGATGGAATGGAATCGCCCATTCCAAAATGCATTTCATTCCCTCAAAATCATTTCATCCTTCCCCCCTGTTTTTTTTTTCCATTCCATTCCATTCCTTCTTCATCCTTCATTAACAACACCACAACTTACTACCGTTGCCACCACCCACCACCACTGTCAACCGCCGCCGTCACCCACCTTCGCCGCCACTTGTCACGGCCCCCGTCCCGGTTCTACCCGGTTCAGAGGCCGCGGGACAAAAACCCATGGTAATGATGTTTAATTTGGCAGCGGAAATTTTAACAGGATCGTGAAACTGAAAATGCCCAATTATTTTATTTTACAATTTGGGGCAACCCCGTAATTTACAATAAAGGAATTTCACGAGGAAATCCCCTGTTTTACAGAACATGTTTATTTATTTTACTGAGCCACATCTTCAAGTTTTAAGTGCTACGCGGCACTTTCCCTAGGTCACAGTAAATCACCTGAAACATGTTTAAAAAGATTTTATCAGCAGGGAAATGCTGGCAAGTCGCTCAATTTGTACAAAACGACACATTGTTATAATCTACAGTATTAATGTAACACCTCGAAAAATTCGTGTTCAATGAAATAGCGACACGTGTCTTATAAGACAAAAGTGATATAAACCCGGATATAATTAAAGATGTATGTCGGGAGTTAAAAGTGTTGTCATGTTAATTTACACCTCTGAACGACCTCATTATGAATCCCAAGACAAATAAACATCTGGTATATATATTCAAATTCGGTGAGTTATAGCAAAAACTGATTCATGATTGGAATGGTGGACTCCTACGAAGAAAAAGCACGGTAAACCTTCTTTAACGGCACTTTCTTATGGATTCAAAGAAACATGGCAAAGTGGTAGGGTAAGTAACTGTTAAATACCCATATTAAGAGGCCCCATACTGTTAAAACATGTCCCAAATTCGAAACCCACGAGTTGCCCCTTCAAATCCTGAAAGAACAACAATTTTTGCTTCTGATCACATGCTTGCGCACCGCAAGCACAACCCTTACGGTGCGCAAGGGTTGCCCAGCTCCAACAGAATCTCCTGTTTGCTGTTTAAACGCAATATCTAACCTTTAAACGATTTTCCTCATCTTGCTTGGCCCCTAAACAACCCCTAAACATCTAGGGACACTTGTGGATGAGTTGTGGTCAGTTGTAGACTTGTGTGTCAACATTTTATGGTGATTAAATCACTATATAAGGCCATGAAGTTACAACCATTTGATCATTCACTTCTTGTGCAATTCTGGAGCTTTTGGGAGCTTAAGAGCAGACACAAGACCTTCCTAATCAAGCATAGGACTTCAGTAAGTTTGCCTATCCCTTCTTAGTTAAGTTTTTGCTTAGTTTAAGCTTAAAAGTCAAACCGTCGTAATTAACGGTTGACTTAACGATTAATCACTAATGGTCCAGTGATTAGTCGAATTGAAAGTAGTTATAAGTTGGTAATTATGTGGGTAATAAACCCTTAAAAGGGTTCCCCCTGATTCCCACTCTAACTAGGTCAAATGTCGGGTCAAACTTATTATTAAAAAGTCAACAGCATGCTTATTTTCTAATTTATGCATGATTAGCAATGTAGAACACATACAACCTGTATGATCATTAATATAACTTAGTAATTAGTGTAAGAACATGTCTAAACATGTTCAACCCGACAATTTACTGTTTAGACCCGGTTCGGAACCGAAAGTCGCAAAGCTTTGACTTTTGCTTTGACTTCAGTTCTGACCCGTTTAGGCATGTTTTAGAAATGCCTCAGAGCTTTAATTGGACTAGGTTACATGCTAGTATAACCCTCTGTGATTATACACCTTGGTTCATTAGTTATCCAATTAATATGCATGATTCCGTTAATTGCTCATATGTTGACCATTATGCCCTTTTCGCCTTAAAACGTGATTTTTGAAAAGGTAAAAGAGTAGAAAATTTAATTACTGATATATAAACTTGCACCCAAAATTTGACATCAGTTTGAGGTGTAGATTGAGAGTTATGCTCATTAGCGTAATTAGAAGCTTCTTTAGCAATTAAACGGTGTAATTAGCATATAGCCTATTTACACCTACTTTTTGATATCAAACTTAATACCCACTGATGTAATATATTATTTTGGGATTTTTGAAGATTTTTAATTAATTTTAGGCTGAGCATAACTTATAGTCGTAGGCTTAATCCGGTAGTTGTCGGTTTTGCCCTTACGGGCTATAAAATGAGTTTTACATATCTAATCGACTCCAAACCTTTTGCTACTGTTTAGATATGATAAATAAATTATTTTAAGCCTTCTGGAATAATAAAAAATATCAGCCTTATGTATCGAACCCGGAAAACGGCTTCTAATCGCCTTATTAAGCGTTTTTAGCGCATAGTATGTACTAAGACTATTTTTAAACATACAAGGGTGATACCTACTGATATTTAGGATAAACTATAATATTTTAATAGTAAGCAAAGGTTGTTAAACTCAGACTTCAGTTTTGAGCTTTTCGGCTTATGTGAAATTACCAAAATGCCCCTACGGTGCATAGTTTTGTTATAATTGATAAATTTCACATATATACAATACCTTACTGTTATAAATCAGTAAACTAAGTATTTTTGATGATGATATCAGACCTGTAACTCAGGTTAATACTTAGACTCTTTTGTAATCTTTTAAATGACCAAACTACCCCTACGGGGCATAGTTTGCGTTTAAATTCATTTCGGGCAAAATAAAAGACATCTTACTGATGTCACAACATATTTGAAGCATATTAACTTAGGAAACCTGTATATGGCTCTTACGGATACCCGTTACGCTTATTACGCGTTCGGTTCGGTTTATGTAACTAGTTTACATAAATTAGCCGAAACGGGTCAAACCTTATCGGTTTTATCTCAAAATCCAGAATGTGTATAAAATACCCATATTAAGCAAGTCTTCAAACTTGTCGGGTCTAAATCACATTCTATCCGGTCTTCGCTTAATCGTGCGTACGAACCGTATCTTTGAAACTAACCGGTCTAAGCTTAAGCTTAATTAAAGACCCGTTAGGATTCTAATAGGTTATTATAAACCTTCGTTCCAGATTAGGAATACCAGTAAAAGCTACTTGCATTGCTTATTGTGAATTATTACTTTGCTCAGGTAAATACTTTTAACTTATTTTCCCTATACGGGCTTGGGTTACGGTATTTAAAATACCGCTTGGTCGGGCATCAAATCTTCCATCCTTTGGTGGTTAATTGAATAATTTGATCGGCTCGTTTAAACAGTTTTGTTTACTTAAAAGCCTTTGGGGGGGTTAATGACCATGTCCCGGATATCCTTGGCATCATTTTACGAAATGGCTAGGACTTAAGCGCGGAGTGTAGGCGTACACTCGTCAGTGCATAAATAGTTGATGTGGTGTGTCTATTGATCTTAACCCGGTACGTCCGGGCTACTGAACGCATAAGGAACATGTAATTCGTTCACAAGATTATATATTTAAATAGAGTAAATTGCCATTTTAGTCCCTGAGTTTTGTCCAAATTTGCCATTTTGATCCAAATAGTTTTATTTTCCCCCTTGGGTCCCTGACTTTTACATTTTGTTGCCATTTTGATCACTTTGCCTAACTCCATCCAAAAACCCAGTTTGTAACAGGGGTATTTTGGGGATTTCCTTAAAAAATGTTTTCAGTTGCCATTTTGATCCAATTCCAAAAAATCAAAAAAATTCCAAAAAAATCAAAAAAATAAAAAAAAAATAAAAAAAAATCTAAAAAATTCTAAAAAATCATAAAAATTCTAAAAAATTCAAAAAAATATAAAAAATTCTAAAAATTGTAAAAAATCAAAAAAATCAAAAAAATTCTAAAAAATCCAAAAATCATTAAATGTTTCGGCACGAACCGTTTCGACCCGTACCGTTTCGAACCGAACCGTTTCGACCCGTACTGTATCGAACCGAACCGTTTCGACGCGAACCGTTTCGAACCCGTACCGTATCGAACCGTACCGTTTCGACGCGAACCGTTTCGAACCGTACCGTTTCGACCCGTACCGTATCGAACCGAACCGTTTCGACGCGAACCGTTTCGACATGAACCGTTTCGACCCGTACCGTTTCGAACCCGAACCGTTTCGACGCGAACCGTTTCGAACCGAACCGTTTCGACTCGTACCGTTTCGACGCGAACCGTTTCGAACCCGAACCGTTTCGAACCGTACCGTTTCGAACCCGAACCGTTTCGACCCGTACCGTTTCGAACCCGAACCGTTTCGAGCCGAACCGTTTCGAACCGTACCGTTTCGACGCGAACCGTTTCGAACCGAACCGTTTCGACCCGTACCGTATCGAACCGAACCGTTTCGACGCGAACCGTTTCGAACCCGAACCGTTTCGAACCGTACCGTTTCGAACCCGAACCGTTTCGAGCCGAACCGTTTCGAACCGTACCGTTTCGACGCGAACCGTTTCGAACTGAACCGTTTCGACGCGAACCGTTTCGAACCGAACCGTTTCGACCCGTACCGTATCGAACCGAACCGTTTCGACCCGTACCGTACCGAACCGTTTCCACGCGAACCGTTTAGAATTATTTGGATTTTTTAGAATTTTTATGGTTTTTTAGAATTTTTTTTATTTTTATATTTTTTTGAATTTTTTAGATTTTTTATGATTTTTTAGAATTTTTATGATTTTTTAGAATATTTTAGATTTTTTTGAATTTTTTAGATTTTTTAGAATTTTTTAGAATTTTTTGGAATTTTTTTGATTTTTTGGAATTTTTTTGATTTTTTGGAATTGGATCAAAATGGCAACTGAAAAGGTTTAAATTGAAAAGAGTAACTGGGTTTTTGGATGGAGTTAGGCAAAGTGATCAAAATGGCAACGAATGTAAAAGTCAGGGACCCAGGGGGGGAAATAAAACTATTTGGATCAAAATGGCAAATTTGGACAAAACTTAGGGACTAAAATGGCAATTTACTCTATTTAAATAATTCTCCCAAGTTATAAAATGTTTATGCCACGTGCATCCAAATCAATTTTTAATCATTTTTAAAATGAGTCAGTTGATTGTATTTACCAGTGTAAACTGACGTATTTTTCCCAAAAAGATTAAATGCAGGTACTAAGCGTAATTGGTTGGGATTTCTCCTTAGCATCAATAGAAGTCTCGCAAGCTTAAGATGCCTAAAGTCTGTTGAACTATTGTTTCCATTTTATTTTTCGATCCGTCTGTGGATAAACAATCGACAGTTGTGATATTTGATATTACGATATTATATTCGGTTGAATTATATCTTTCATTTGCTTCCGCTGTGCATATTAAATATTGTGTTGTTTGACTATTATGTTGCCAACCACGTCACGATACTCCCCCACCGAGCCCACCGGTGACACGTGGAATCCGGGGTGTGACAGGTTGGTATCAGAGCCAACACTGAGTGAATTAAACACTAGCCTTTTTGTGTTTAATCTCAGTTACACAATTGCACATTTCAAAAACTTTCGAGTCTAGACAAATAACATAGGACAAATTCTACTTTGTTTGGTTTTTGTTTTGTCTTTTTTTATATATATTCTTGTCGTTATCTCATGTTGTATTGACAGGATTAAAAATGCCGCCAAGATTCTTCCGAAGAAGAGGACGAGGGAAGGGGCCAATCACCGCCCCCAACGACGACGAGGCAGGACCTTCGCATATGCGAGCTCCTTCTACCACCGAGAGTGACGATCCTCGACAGAACCGGAGGAACCTTTTCGAGCCGGCTAGACGGTCGGTTTCGCACAGTTCGCCACCTCCCGTTCATAACCCTTATGAACCCAACAACCCTCAACCTTCCTATATACCTCTATAGCGATCCTTATCGCACAACTCCTTTGGTGACCCTACACCTGTTTTTAGGGGCCGGTTTAACCCGGCAAATTTTATACAAGAACCAGTGGGTTTTAACCCATTGGGACCAGAGGACCACTTCTCGGGAGACAACGCTATGGATATGGACGAGGACACGGATCCCGTCGAACCTGCCAGTGGTACACCGAATCATCCCATTGAGATTTCGGATGGCTCTTCTTTTCACGGATCACCCTACGGTGGTCCAGACAGCTTTCAGGCGAGGTTTACTCAGCACGAGTGGCTTCACACCCTCGCACCATTCATCACCTCACCAACAGCAGCACCAGCAGCAACAAGATCCCTCAGAGGATCCACGTTTTCACTTGTCTAGGTTTAATTCGGGAAATTCAAGTTCTTAAAAAGGTTATATTTTTATGAATTTACAACCGATAGCGTCGTGATAAAAAGAACCAACATAAGAAAATTATGAAAAGGCATGACAAGCTTAGTTAAAATTTAATATATACTTGATCACATAAAAACCCATTCCCACAAAAGTGAGTTTTGAGCCTTTATTGAGCAAACACTTACATATCATTTGACTAAATGCTCATTTTCGTTTCTTGTGTGAATAGCCGCTTGGTTCTTACGACTCTAGAACTTGCCATGACGATACATTCCCGGTCCTTACCAACTTAAACCCGAGTAAGTAAATGATGGAGGCATTAGGACTAACCCCTTTTTATTTCTACACCATTATTTTTCTTTTTTTTTTACCACCTACCCAAAATCCCCCTAGTTAGCACCTTTGAGCCTAAACCTTTTCATTTCATAACCCAAACCAAACACCCTTTTTACCCACCAAAACCTTTTTCATTTTTTACCCCTTTGTTTTAGTAACAAGTTCGGTTCTTTATATGACTTTTGAAAAAAAAAATTGTTGTTGATGATGAAGCAAAAAAAAAATAAACAAACAAGTTCATCAAAAATAACTTTGTTTGAATAAATAGCTTCATCAAAAAAGTTACAAAAATATAAAGTCATACGAAAACCGACACTTGTTACGCTTTTCGCCCTTTTTACTAACCACTAACCACCAACCCAACCACCTACCTTTAACCCAAGCCTAACCCTTAACCCACAAAGTCCTCTTGATATTTACAAAGGTATATAAGTTAAAAAGGAGGAGGATTGATTGCTTGGCAAGCCTATGGTAGGAGTAAGTTCCATGCCGCTCTCGAGTGATCCACAAAAATACATTTTCGGCCGAGTGTTGAGTGATCCCCGTGAGGTATGTGAACTTGTATATAAATAGAATTTTACAAAGGCATGTTATGCCCTAATAACTAATTTATCTTATGAAAAGTTTTAAATAAATCATGACGAATAGGATTGTAAATAAATAAAAATAAAATTAAATAAAGAATCTTGGAAATCCCGACACTCTACGACAAGCCCAAAAACCTTCTTCTCTACCCATTCCATTTGGGTGTGTAAATAGCCACATATTAAAGAGTTTTGTTTGAGGACAAGCAAAGATTCAAGTGTGGGGGTATTTGATGTGTTCAAATATTAACATATAAATTTCATCAAATGAGGCATAAAACTAACCCCTTTTTAGTACTAATGTTGGAAAAGGTGTGTTTTTGTCTTCCTTTTGTATTTTCAGGATTAAATGAGCTCAAATTAACAAAAGAAGCAAAAAGACATCAAAATCTAACATAAATACAAGAAAAGGAACAAGACGTGACATGCCCGACCCCACGACAGCATCTTCCCAAGCAAAACAAGAAGACAGAAGACTGAACACGCCCCGTGCTCAGCCAGCACGGGGGCGTGCCCAAGTGTCAGCAGAAAAGACAAAGTGGTAGAAGCTTCTATTGCCCACCACGGGGCCGTGCTCAGCAGACACGGGGCCGTGGTCAACTATAAGATTCGCACAATCCAGCAAATCTGCATAGTACAAAGATTCTTCTGCACCACGGGTCGTGCTCAGCGGACACGGGGGCGTGGTCAACTAATAAGACAAAGCTGCATTTAATGAAGAAAGAGAAGGATGTGGACACGGGGCCGTGCCCACTGGACACGGGGCCGTGCCCGAGCTTCTGTTCAGCCTATAAATAGATGTGCTTGGCTCAAGCTCAAACCATCCCTTGGCACACCACCTCTCTCACACTTCACCCACCACCCACCACCACCATAACACCATCATCATCCATTGTCCATCGTAGAGTGCGTGAGTCGTCTCGGGATCCAAGATTGATCGTAAGAGTTCTTGACAATCAAGGCTATGTTTGCCTAAGTCTCTTATATCACTTGGTGAAGACAAAGTGTCTAGTGTAATACTTTTTATTTCTAATCTTTTGCACTTTTTATTTGGTTTCGTATTAATGACTTTAATAACTAGTTGCTTATGTTGAAGGTGATCTTTCTTTATCGTTTGTCCGTGGTGTCTTGAAATTATTTTACTGTCTATATAAAATAAAAGATTTTCACCATTCATATCTCCACGGTCTATATGGAGGTATGTTGGCTACCTGGTCGGGGGTTAAGGGAACGGTTTGGTAAAGGTCTTGCCATTGTTCAGCGTTTAGAGGTCCTGCAATGGACCTGGGTCAAATTTAGTAGGACCTCCTTCAATACTTCACGGTATTGGATGGCGGGGGTCCAAACTCTTTGATCCCCTCATAAGTTAACTACTATTAATACTATAACCCGGCTATTTAGGGCTGTATCCCTGCTGACTCAGACTACTTAGTCGAGGGTAACGTCACCTCTAAAAGAGGGGCCTACCATAATATTGCATTAATAACTTAATTCATTATCTTCCAATAATCCACCCTTTTAGGATTGTATCCTTGCTGACTCAAACTACTGGGGTGAGAGTAACGTCACCTTCAAAAGAGGGGCCTACTACAATAACTAAGATAATCTCTTAATTATGTGCAAAAGTGCGGAAATAATCAAAGGTTACACTAGATACGAGTCGGAACCAAGTGATTCATCTTGTCTATCTGTTTTTATTTTTATTTTTATTTTCAGCATTTTAGTTAGTTTTTATTTTTCTTAGTTTAAAACATTTTTCTAAACCTTTTTATTTTGATTAGACGTTGAGGATAAACCGGTACTAAAAGCTCTTGTGTCCTTGGACAACCTCGGTATCTTGCCAACACTATACTACGCTCACGATGGGTGCACTTGCCCATATGTGTGTTTAGTGTTAGTAAAATATCGTGTTTTATAAATTTAAAACTTGGCTAAAAATAAGTGTTAAAGGGGCTTAAAATATACACCTAAAATATATAACACTTCACACGCATCAAGTTTTTGGCGCCGCTGCCGGGGACACAAGGATTTTAAGAAAGTTAGGAATCAACGGCCTAATCGTTTTTCTTATTTTTCATTTTTTTTTTAGATTTTTCAGTTTCTGCAGAGCTCAGCACGGGCCATGCCTGGTCGAAAACGGGCCGTGCCCAGCATCATCACTGGCAGTTTTTATTTTCTGAGTTACAGAGAGCTGAACACGGGGCCGTGTCGGTGCAACACGGGGTCGTGTCCAACTCCCAGTAACAGGGATCCAGAAGACAATCACTGTACCTCTGATCACGGGCCGTGTTCGCTGAGCACGGGGCCGTGGTGAACATTCTGACCAACGTTCTTTTCTGTTTTTATTGCAGGACTTGGAACCTAGGCGCCACATTTGAACCTCCTACATAGTGCATGAGCTCCAGTTCTAGTAGAGACATAAAAGAACCTCTAGAAGAACCCGAACGCTTTCTCAGAAAAAGACTTAAAGCTAAAAATCAAGAGAAAGTTTCGGGGGACCCACTTCCAATGGCGGATCAACGTACCCTCATGGATTACCTACGGCCCACCGTAGGCAATCTCGGTGCCGCTATCAATGCACCAAATGTCGAAGCCAATAACTTCGAACTTCGGCCGCATTTGATACAAATGCTCCAAAACTCCGCAACCTTCCATGGGCTTGCGGACGAGGATCCCCATCTGCATATTACTAATTTCTTAGAAATATGTGATACCTTTCGGATCAATGGAGCATCAAATGACGCCATCCGTCTTCGAATGTTTCCATTTTCACTAAAAGACCGAGCTAAGGCTTGGCTTAACACCCTCCCAGCTGGCTCGGTAAACACCTGGGATGAACTTGCCCAAAAGTTTTTATATAAGTATTTCCCTCCTGCTAAAACGGCTAAATTAATGACTGAAATTAATACATACTCACAAGAGGATGGGGAATCCTTATATGAAACTTGGGAAAGGTTCAAGGAGCTTCTAAGAAAGTGTCCTCATCACGGTCTAGCAATGTGGCAACAAGTATCCACTTTCTACAATGGGTTGTTGCCACACACAAGACAAACACTTGATTCAAGCTCCGGGGGACTTTTAGGTAATCGTCGCCCAAATGAAATATATAATCAAATTGAGGAAATTGCTCAAACCAACTTTCAGTGGCACACTCCCCGAGGTAATAAATCTATTGCCCTGGGCGCCCATAAGGTTGATGAAAGCACCTCTTTACAAGCCCAAATCGAGGCCCTCTCTTCGAAAATCAAAAAGCTAGAAATGACAAAAACGGCCTCGGTTATGGCTTGTGAAGGGTGTGGTGGGTCACATGAAAATTGGAGTTGTATGAAAGAATTAGATGAACAAACAGAAACGGTAAACTACATTGATAATAGACCTAGGTCGTCGGGTCCTCCAACGGGTACCTACAACCAAGGATGGCGTAACCACCCAAATCTTGGTTGGAGAGATCCCGGCAATAGTAGTAACCAACAAAACCAACGAACTAATTTTCAACAACCACAAAATTTCTCTCAACAACAAGGTGGAAGAGAAAGGCTTGAAGATACCGTATCTCGCCTCATCTCCGACACCGAAAAGAAAAACTCGGATCGATTCCAACAATTGGAATCGAATTTTAGAAATTAACAAGCTAGCATTCAAAACGTTGAAAAACAATTAAATCAACTAGCTCAGAATTTCTCCGAGAGACCACAAGGCGCATTACCAAGTAATACCGAAACCAACCCAAAGGCGCAAGTACACCTTATCACATTGAGAAACCGAACCGTGGGTCCCGAGGATACTCCATTACCACCAGTTGAAGGGGGTCAACGTCAAAGTACGACTTCACCTACACCTCAACTAGAAAAGGCTTCTTCACCAAATCAAGAGCCCACCAAGACTCCTCCAATTCCGTACCCCGGTAGGTTAAATCGTCAAAAGACCGATGAGCAATTCGCAAAGTTCGAAAGTTTACTAAAACAATTGCATGTCAATATTCCTTTTATTGAGGTCCTAACCCAAATGCCTAAATATGCAAAATTCATGAGGGACTTCCTCACTCACAAAAGGAAAATTGAATCATTGCAATTAGTTAACTTAGGCGAAGAATGCTCCGCTTTAGTACTCAACAAACTTCCACAAAAGAAAATCGATCCCGGGAGCTTCACAATTCCCTGCTCGATTGGGGAGTCCCCCGTTCGTAATGTATTAGCCGATCTTGGGGCTAGCATTAACCTCATGCCCACGTCAATGTTCAAACGACTCGGCCTAGGAGTAACTAGCCCTACAAAGATGAGCATACAACTCGCCGACAGGTCCGTCAAATTTCCACAAGGTGTCGCTGAAAATCTACTAGTCAAGGTTGACAACTTCGTTTTTCCAACTGACTTTGTCATCCTAGACATGGAAGAAGACACCGAAGTCCCTCTCATCCTCGGGAGGCCATTTCTAGCCACCGCCCAAGCAGTGGTAGATATGAATGACGGAATGTTAACATTGAAGTTTGGGGACGAGGAAGTGAAGTTTGAATGTGGAAAGAAGATAGAGGAAGAAGACCCGGTCAACTACATGAAGGTCATAGACTCAAGCTTGGATGACGCTCTCCGACGGTGCAACTTGGGATGCAATACATCCCACTTGGGTAACATATGACCAGGCTTTGGGTCTAGCCAAGGACCCTTATAAACGTGGCGCACCATGGAGGCATTCCATGGAACTATCATTAGTTTAGTTTAGATTAATTTTCTTGTTTTCTAGTTAGTTTTAATTTTCAGGAATAAAACACACTTGAGATGGCAAAGGATGCAAGGGAAACTTGAACCAGCACTCCATACAGGAAAACAGAACCGTCCGACAAATTTCTTCGTATGCAGTAAGCTCGGCACGGGCCGTGTCCACCCAACACGGCCCCGTGCTGCACAGTCTGCAGAAAAAGACCCAGTTCAGGTAACTGGACACGGGCCGTGTTCACCCAACACGCCCCCGTGTCCAGACTTCTGTTTCTCTTGTTTAATTTTGTTACTGGCACTTGAACACGGGGCCGTGCCCGGATCACACGGGGCCGTGTTCAGCGCCCAGTAACACAAAATTTTTGCTTTTCACACCTTTTTACACATTCAATCAACCTAAAAACTTATTTTTGGGACACATTGAGGACAATGTGTAATTTAAGTGTGGGGGGGATGCTAAAACCTTGAAACTTGCAAGTCCTAAATACAAGCCTTACACAAAACTCTATTGGAACCGCTAATCACCCCAAATTTTTTCAAAAAATTTCATTTTATTTTTTTCACTTGTCTAGGTTTAATTCGGGAAATTCAAGTTCTTAAAAAGGTTATATTTTTATGAATTTACAACCGATAGCGTCGTGATAAAAAGAACCAACATAAGAAAATTATGAAAAGGCATGACAAGCTTAGTTAAAATTTAATATATACTTGATCACATAAAAACCCATTCCCACAAAAGTGAGTTTTGAGCCTTTATTGAGCAAACACTTACATATCATTTGACTAAATGCTCATTTTCGTTTCTTGTGTGAATAGCCGGTTGGTTCTTACGACTCTAGAACTTGCCATGACGATACATTCCCGGTCCTTACCAACTTAAACCCGAGTAAGTAAATGATGGAGGCATTAGGACTAACCCCTTTTTATTTCTACACCATTATTTTTCTTTTTTTTTTACCACCTACCCAAAATCCCCCTAGTTAGCCCCTTTGAGCCTAAACCTTTTCATTTCATAACCCAAACCAAACACCCTTTTTACCCACCAAAACCTTTTTCATTTTTTACCCCTTTGTTTTAGTAACAAGTTCGGTTCTTTATATGACTTTTGAAAAAAAAAAATTGTTGTTGATGATGAAGCAAAAGAAAATAAACAAACAAGTTCATCAAAAATAACTTTGTTTGAATAAATAGCTTCATCAAAAAAGTTACAAAAATATAAAGTCATACGAAAACCGACACTTGTTACGCTTTTCGCCCTTTTTACTAACCACTAACCACCAACCCAACCACCTACCTTTAACCCAAGCCTAACCCTTAACCCACAAATTCCTCTTGATATTTACAAAGGTGTATAAGTTAAAAAGGAGGAGGATTGATTGCTTGGCAAGCCTATGGTAGGAGTAAGTTCCATGCCGCTCTCGAGTGATCCACAAAAATACATTTTCGGCCGAGTGTTGAGTGATCCCCGTGAGGTATGTGAACTTGTATATAAATAGAATTTTACAAAGGCATGTTATGCCCTAATAACTAATTTATCTTATGAAATTTTTTAAATAAATCATGACGAATAGGATTGTAAACAAATAAAAATAAAATTAAATAAAGAATCTTGGAAATCCCGACAACCTACGACAAGCCCAAAAACCTTCTTCTCTACCCATTCCATTTGGGTGTGTAAATAGCCACATATTAAAGAGTTTTGCTTGAGGACAAGCAAAGATTCAAGTGTGGGGGTATTTGATGTGTTCAAATATTAACATATAAATTTCATCAAATGAGGCATAAAACTAACCCCTTTTTAGTACTAATGTTGGAAAAAGTGTGTTTTTGTCTTCCTTTTGTATTTTCAGGATTAAATGAGCTCAAATTAACAAAAGAAGCAAAAAGACATCAAAATCTAACATAAATACAAGAAAAGGAACAAGACGTGACATGCCCGACCCCACGACAGCATCTTCCCAAGCAAAACAAGAAGACAGAAGACTGAACATGCCCCGTGCTCAGCCAGCACGGGGGCGTGCCCAAGTGTCAGCAGAAAAGACAAAGTGGTAGAAGCTTCTATTGCCCACCACGGGGCCGTGCTCAGCGGACACGGGGCCGTGGTCAACTATAAGATTCGCACAATCCAGCAAATCTGCATAGTACAAAGATTCTTCTGCACCACGGGGTCGTGCTCAACGGACACGGGGGCGTGGTCAACTAATAAGACAAAGCTGCATTTAATGAAGAAAGAGAAGGATGTGGACACGGGGCCGTGCCCACTGGACACGGGGCCGTGCCCGAGCTTCTGTTCAGCCTATAAATAGATGTGCTTGGCTCAAGCTCAAACCATCCCTTGGCACACCTCCTCTCTCACACTTCACCCACCACCACCATAACACCATCATCCACCACCATGATCCATTGTCCATCGTAGAGTGTGTGAGTCGTCTCGGGATCCAAGATTGATCGTAAGAGTTCTTGACAATCAAGGCCACGTTTGCCTAAGTCTCTTACATCACTTGGTGAAGACAAAGTGTCTAGTGTAATACTTTTTATTTCTAATCTTTTGCACTTTTTATTTGGTTTCGTATTAATGACTTTAATAACTAGTTGTTTATGTTGCAGGTGATCTTTCTTTATCGTTTGTCCGTGGTGTCTTGAAATTATTTTACTGTCTATATAAAATAAAAGATTTTCACCATTCATATCTCCACGGTCTATATGGAGGTATGTTGGCTACCTGGTCGGGGGTTAAGGGAACGGTTTGGTAAAGGTCTTGCCATTGTTCAGCGTTTAGAGGTCTTGCAATGGACCTGGGTCAAATTTAGTAGGACCTCCTTCAATACTTCACGGTATTGGATGGCGGGGGTCCAAACTCTTTGATCCCCTCATAAGTTAACTACTATTAATACTATAACCCGGCTATTTAGGACTGTATCCCTGCTGACTCAGACTACTTAGTCGAGCGTAACGTCACCTCCAAAAGAGGGGCCTACCATAATATTGCATTAATAACTTAATTCATTATCTTCCAATAATCCACCCTTTTAGGATTGTATCCTTGCTGACTCAAACTACTGGGGTGAGGGTAACGTCACCTTCAAAAGAGGGGTCTACTACAATAACTAAGATAATCTCTTAATTATGTGCAAAAGTGCGGAAATAATCAAAGGTTACACTAGATACGAGTCGGAACCAAGTGATTCATCTTGTCTATCTGTTTTTATTTTTATTTTTATTTTCAGCATTTTAGTTAGTTTTTATTTTTCTTAGTTTAAAACATTTTTCTAAACCTTTTTATTTTGATTAGACGTTGAGGATAAACCGGTACTAAAAGCTCTTGTGTCCTTGGACGACCTCGGTATCTTGCCAACACAGGTTCTCCCCACCAGAGCGTGAAGAAATTCTGCAAAGGCTGGACCAAGTAGAGCGAGACTTCCACAGGGAACGCAGGGAGAGACAAAGCTTCTTCCAAGGATTGACAAGCTTGATCAAAGGGAAGAGCAAGAAGGACCACTGAATCCTTCCAATTGTTGTTGAGCCCCTGCGTGGGCCAGTCTTGCTGTATAAACCCCTGCGTGGGTATGCTTGTTTGTTTTGACCCCTGCGTGGGTCTATCTTTCTGTTAACCCCTACGAGGGTATGTTATTGTTTAAGTCCCTGCATGGACTATTATGTTATTTGTGTAAGTCCCTGCGTGGACTATTATGATGTTTGTTGTTAAGCCCCTGCGTGGGTAAGTTTGTTTATTTAAAAAGTCCCGTTTAGGGCGACGTGTAACCTTTTAATAAATTAATGGAATGTAAGTTTATAAATTTTATTTTTGCTATTATCTGCATAAATATATTATATGGAATAAATAAATCAAAATCATTCCTTTTAATAATAATCTGCCTATTTAAATATTGAATAAGAATCTTAAGAGTGAAACCTAGCCTGAGTGTCATTATAAAGACCTGGCCATGATGGTAAGACCTGTTTAAAAGATTCAAATCCCTGTTAACATCTGTAAACATGTTAACGCTCCTGGCAGACGTGATTCATTAAAATCACACACGTCATTTTTATATAAGGATTTTTCCAAAGATTCCTAACCCAACTTAATGATCTCTGAATCATGGGTTAAATCATCAATTAAGATGATCATATTTTGACCATACGTTGGTAATATAACGCCTACGGGCCTTGCTCATTTCTACATGAGCCAAAAGACAGTTGTAGCGATGACTCCCTGTCCGAAAAAGGTAATAAACTTTGTTCAAACCTTAAAAGCCTTGATTCTCTGAAATCATAGCTTATAATTTAAAATGTCCTTGTGACTAGGCCTTATGTGCTAATATATATTGTTATTGTTTATAATTAGGATAAATTATAATTGAAATCCTAATTAAATACGATTAATAAATTAACCAAATATGGTCTCTGTTTACCATGGTTAATGAATTACCCTAAGGGGCAATTTCATAATAAACTCCCAAATAAACTATTGTCCTTGTTTTCTGTAACAGTTCAATTAAAATGGCTAACTCAGATGAGATTAATAGCCATCCAGTGGAGAATATTGATAACGCCCGAGTTCATTTAACGGGTGCTGAATTGAAAGCGTTGGTAGACGACGCTGTTACAAATGCATTGGAGCGGCAGTACGAAGAGTATAGTGGGACTCGGAGTAGGACCCTATCTACACCGCATTCGAAGCCACCTTCCAAAAAGGATGAACCCAAGAGAGATGATGATAGACTCTCCTCAAATCACAACAGTGCTCCATCTCTGAAAATCGTACTGAAACAGGGGACCCAGGACAAGGGTTGCTCCTATAAATACTTCGTTTCATGCAAACCCAGGGATTTTACTGGGGAAAAGGGAGCCATTGACTGCATGACGTGGTTAGATGAGATGGATACGATTGTGGATATCAGCGGGTGCGCTGAGAGGGATGTGGTCAAGTTTGTGTCGCAATCATTTAAGGGTGAAGCTTTAGCCTGGTGGAGATCTCTGATTCAAGCCACCGGGAAAATCCCATTGTACAACATGTCATGGGATCAATTTGTTGCCCTCATCAGGGAAAATTACTGCCCCCAGCATGAGGTTGAGAAGATAGAGTCTGATTTTCTATCATTGGTTATGACAAACCTTGACTGTCAAGCTTACCTCACGAGCTTCAACACAATGTCCCGGTTGGTTCCATATCTGGTAACCCCGGAACCAAAAAGAATAGCTCGTTTTATTGGTGGTTTAGCCCCGGAAATTAAGGCAAGCGTGAAGGCCTCCCGGCCAGCTACGTTCAGATCTGTAGCTGACATATCTTTGTCCCTTACTCTGGATGCGGTCAGGAAAAGATCGCTGAGGAACAAAGATGCTGAGAAGAGAAAACGTGAAGATGATAATTCACGGAGGTCGAACAAGAAGCACCGTGGAAACGGTGACAACAAGAGGGGGTCTGAATCAAGGAAAGATGGGCATCAGTCTGGTGAAAAGCCCAAATGCAAAATTTACAAGAAACAGCACTATGGAAAGTGCAGACTCGAGTCAAACTCGCAGACTCAGTCAAAAACTTTTGCATGTGGAATATGCAAGTCCACGGATCACAAGACCTTGGATTGCAAGAAGCTGAAAGACGCAACGTGCTACCGTTGCAATGAAAAGGGGCACATTAAGACCAACTGCCCGAAATACGCCAAGAAGCCTGAAGAGGCCAAGAAGACCAATGCGAGAGTCTTCAGAATGGACGCAAAGGAAGCAGTACAAGATGACAATGTGATAACAGGTACTTTCCTTGTAAATGATGTCTATGCAAGAGTACTTTTTTATTCAGGCGCTGATAAGTCTTTCGTAGATCATAAGTTTTGCAAATTGCTGAATTTACCTGTCAAAACCTTGAGTATAAATGATGAGGTAGAGTTAGCAGATGGCACCATAGAAACCGTCTCAACTATGTTAGATGGATGTGTTATATCCATTAAGAACCACTCTTTTCCTCTGTCTCTACTCCCCTTTAAGTTGGCCGGTTTTGACATAGTTTTGGGTATGGACTGGTTATCTCATAATCAGGCCCAAATCGTCTGCAACAGAAAACAAGTGGTGATTAAGACTCCGTCTGGTGAAGCACTTACCATTCGGGGAGATACCCAGTATGGACTGCCTGAGCAAGTGACCATGCTCAAGGCTTCAAAGTGTTTAAAGATGGGTTGTGTCATCTACATGGCACAAGTGATCATTAATGAGCCTAAACCGAAGATAGAAGACATCCCCGTCATTTCTGAATACCCAGAAGTTTTCCCTGAAGAACTACCTGGTTTACCACCAGATAGGCAAGTGGAATTCAGAATTGACATCATCCCTGGAGCAGCACCAGTTGCTAGGGCACCTTACAGGTTAGCACCAACCGAAATGAAGGAGTTGAGGACACAAGTGGATGAATTGCTAGCTAAAGGTTTCATTAAACCTAGTTCGTCTCCTTGGGGAACACCAGTCTTGTTTGTCAAGAAGAAGGATGGATCGATGCGTCTGTGCATCGATTACCGTGAGCTTAATAAGGTCACGATCAAGAATAGGTATCCTTTGCCCAGGATCGACGATTTGTTCGATCAATTGCAAGGAGCAAGTTATTTCTCGAAGATTGACCTGAGGTCAGGCTACCATCAACTGAAGGTTAGAGATGAAGACGTGCACAAAACGGCATTTAGGACTCGTTATGGTCATTACGAGTTCCTAGTGATGCCTTTTGGGCTCACTAATGCACCTGCCGCGTTCATGGATCTCATGAATCGCGTATGCAAGCCTTACTTAGATAAATTCGTCATCGTTTTCATCGACGACATTCTTATATATTCTAAGAACCAAGCTGACCATGAGAAACACCTTCGCTGTATCCTCAAACTCCTGCATCGTGAGAAACTCTATGCCAAATTCTCTAAGTGTGAATTCTGGCTTCGAGAGGTCCAATTCCTTGGACATGTGGTTAGTGAGCGTGGTATCCAAGTGGATCCCGCTAAGGTTGAAGCAGTTATGAACTGGCAAGAGCCAAAGACGCCTACAGAGATTCGTAGCTTCCTGGGATTGGCAGGATATTACAGGCGTTTTATCGAAAATTTTTCAAGGATTGCTGCACCCCGAACCTCCTTAACTAAGAAGAAGGTTAAGTTTGTTTGGGGCCCTAAACAGCAAGAATCTTCTGATATCCTTAAACAGAAGTTGAGCAACGCTCCTGTGCTGACATTGCCTGAAGGTATCGAAGAATTCGTAGTTTACTGTGATGCATCACACACTGGAATGGGGTGTGTGCTTATGCAGAGAGGCAAAGTTATTGCCTACGCTTCAAGACAGTTAAAGGTGCACGAAAAGAATTACACCACCCATGACTTGGAGTTGGGTGCCGTTGTATTCGCACTAAAACTGTGGAGGCATTATTTATATGGGATCAAGTGTGTGATCTATTCTGATCACAAGAGCCTTCAGCACCTGTTTAATCAGAAGGATTTAAACATGAGGCAGCGCCGTTGGATGGAGACCTTAAATGATTATGATTGTGAAATCAGATACCATCCCGGCAAGGTGAATGTAGTCGCTGATGCCTTGAGTCGAAAGGAAAGGGTGAAACCCATCCGAATCAATGCCAAGAGCATTGAGATTAAGAACAGTTTGACTGAAAGGTTGTTAGCTGCACAGAGGGAAGCTGTGTTGGAAGCTAACTATCCTAACGAGAAGCTAGGGGTAACTGAGGAGCAGTTATCTCTTTGCAAGGACAGGATTCTGAGATTGAATGGACGGATATGGGTTCCAGTTTATGGAGGACTTCGAGATGTTATCCTCCAGGAAGCCCATAGCTCCAAATATTCCATTCATCCTGGAGCTGATAAGATGTACCAGGATCTAAGGGAAAACTATTGGTGGATAGGCTTGAAAAAGTCTGTAGCTGCCTATGTAGCTAAGTGCTTGACTTGTGCGTAGGGCTGTCCAAACTGCTCGACGATCGAAGATCGCTCGAAAAATGCTCGAAAAATTCTCGTTCGATTCCCGCTCAGTTTGTAAATGAGCCGATCGGATCGGTTCGATTCAAATTCAATCCGAGCATGAGCAAGGCTCCGCTCGCTCGACGATCGCTCGGTTTCGCTCGAATTATTTTTATTAATAATTAATATATATATATACATATATAAATATATATATATTATAGATTAAAACCCAAATAAGTTAGCCCAAATAATTACAAGCCCAAATAATTACATGCCCAAATAACATTAGCCCTAGTATAAAATTCAAACCCTAAATCTATTACTCATTCATCGCCGCTCTCAAGGTCTTCGGACAATCAGTTCAGTCGCCGCTCTCAAGGGTCATCGGACAATCATCGACCCAAATTTCTGCAACATATCGTGCAGCAGCA
Source organism: Helianthus tuberosus (assembly GCA_030545235.1). Lineage (NCBI taxonomy): Eukaryota > Viridiplantae > Streptophyta > Magnoliopsida > Asterales > Asteraceae > Helianthus > Helianthus tuberosus. The sequence continues at coordinate 48,406,601 of CM060387.1, read as the reverse complement.
TCAGCGTGCAGCATCAGCGTCTGCTGATTTCTCAGCGTGCAGCAGCATCAGCGTGCAGCATCAGCGTCTGCTGATTTCTCAGCGGTTTGGGGAAGTAGTAATTCTGCTGTACTTGTTTGTAATTTAGGTATGAATATAGACATATGGCTTTATTATGTTTGTTCATTTGTTCTAGTTTTCCTCTGAGTTCTACTCTTCTACCTAGCCTGATCTGAAGTCTGATTGATGATGCTCTCTTCTGTATATCAGGAACATTTGCTCGGAGATTAGCAAAGGAGTTTCCAAACTGGCAGGTTAGTTAATCTCCATTCTACAATTACAATTTATTCTTAGTTTTGGAAATTTCTTACATAGTAGTTATTTCACTCCTAAACAATCAGATTAGCAGTTTTAATTAGCAATCCCAAACAGTTCATAATTTGTAACAGGGTACTTCATGGTTGTTCTTCAATATCTGTTTCTGTTTCTGCATATCTGTTTGCAACATATCGTTAAATCTGCTTCTGTTAACCATATTGTTTCTTTATATTGTTTCGTTTCTGTTTTGGTAGGATGTCTTCTTGTAAAGAATCAAACGAGAATCCGGCTGCTCATGTTGACTTGACTGATGGAGAGGACGACCCAATAAATGGTGAATCGGGTGTTGCCGATATGGAGAGGACGACCCAATAAATGGTGATTTGAAGTGGAATTTTGTGGATGGAGATGACCAAGCTTTAAGAAGATGTTTATGGCTTTTGAGCTGGATTTCAATTTGTGTTTCGCACTATATTTTATGCTTTGGATTCGATATTGTAACATTTTTAGGATCTTGATTTCAATTATGTATTGCTTTTGATTTAGTTTAATGCAGCCTAGAAAGGTTGGACATGTTTTACTTAAGTCATGATTTCAGTTTTTGTTGTTGCTGCACATTTGTTAATTTAGGTGTTGAGATAAACCGAGCGAAACCGATCGAAATCGATCCGATCGATTTAAATTCGAACCGATCCTGAGCACCACTTTTATGCTCGGTTTTATAAATTCGAACCGAACCGATCCGATCGGTTGTAATTCAATCCGATCTCGAGCAGACCCTCGCTCGGATCGGATCGGTTCGTGAACACCCCTACTTGTGCGCAAGCCAAAGCAGAACATCAAAAGCCGTCAGGTTTGCTACAACAGCCTGAACTTCCCACATGGAAGTGGGAAATGGTAACTATGGATTTTATCACCAAGTTACCCAAGACAAGGAAAGGAAATGATACAATATGGGTTATAGTTGATAGACTGACTAAGTCAACACATTTCTTACCCATCAAAGAGACTTATAGCTCCGACATGTTAGCCCAGTTATACGTGGATAAGATTGTAGCCTTACATGGCATACCTGTGTCTATTATCTCTGACCGAGATACTAGATACACGTCACATTTTTGGAAGAGTTTCCAGCAATCTTTGGGCACACGTTTGAATTTCAGTACGGCTTACCACCCTCAGACTGACGGACAGAGTGAGCGTACCATCCAAACGTTGGAAGATATGCTACGTGAATGTGTAATTGATTTAGGTGGTAGTTGGGATAACCACCTACCGTTGATCAAATTCTCCTACAACAATAGCTACCATACTAGCATTAAGGCTGCGCCTTTGGAGGCATTATACGGTAGAAAGTGTAGAACGCCTGTTTGTTGGGCGGAAGTTGGAGATGTCCAATTATCAAGACCAGAGATAGTTTTTGAAACGACAGACAAGATTGTCGAGATTCGTGACCGTCTCAAAGCTGCCCAAGATTGGCAGAAGAGCTACGCAGATCCAAAGCGTAAATCTTTTCACTTCGAAGTAGGTGACAAAGTGTTACTTAAAGTATCACCCTGGAAGGGAGTGATGCGATTTGGTAAGAAAGGCAAATTAAGCCCGAGATACATAGGACCGTTCGAAGTCATCGAACGTGTCGGATCGGTTGCCTATAAGTTAAACTTACCTGAAGAGCTCAGTGGAATTCACAATGTGTTCCACATCTGCAATCTGAAAACGTGTTTCGCTGATGAATCACTGGTCATACCACATACAGATGTGCATATAGATGAGAGCTTGAAATTTGTGGAAAAACCATTGTCGATTGAAGATCGACAGGTTAAGAAGCTTCGAAGGAAGCATGTGCCTATCGTAAAGGTCAAATAGGATGCCCGTAGAGGTCCCGAGTATACGTGGGAGGTTGAATCCACCATGAAAGAAAAGTACCCTCATTTGTTTCAGTAAATCTCGAGGTCGAGATTTCTTTTAAGGGGGTGAGGATGTAACACCTCGAAAAATTCATGTTCAATGAAATAGCGACACGTGTCTTATAAGACAAAAGTGATATAAACCCGGATATAATTAAAGATGTATGTCGGGAGTTAAAAGTGTTGTCATGTTAATTTACACCTCTGAACGACCTCATTATGAATCCCAAGACTAATAAACATGTGGTATATATATTCAAATTCGGTGAGTTATAGCAAAAACTGATTCATGATTGGAATGGTGGACTCCTACGAAGAAAAAGCACGGTAAACCTTCTTTAACGGCACTTTCTTATGGATTCAAAGAAACATGGCAAAGTGGTAGGGTAAGTAACTGTTAAAGACCCATATTAAGAGGCCCCATACTGTTAAAACATGTCCCAAATTCGAAACCCACGAGTTGCCCCTTCAAATCCTGAAAGAACAACAATTTTTGCTTCTGATCACATGCTTGCGCACCGCAAGCACAACCCTTACGGTGCGCAAGGGTTGCCCAGCTCCAACAGAATCTCCTGTTTGCTGTTTAAACGCAATATCTAACCTTTAAAAAAATTTCCTCATCTTGCTTGGCCCCTAAACAACCCCTAAACATCTAGGGACACTTGTGGATGAGTTGTGGTCAGTTGTAGACTTGTGTGTCAACATTTTATGGTGATTAAATCACTATATAAGGCCATGAAGTTGCAACCATTTAATCATTCACTTCTTGTGCAATTCTGGAGCTTTTGGGAGCTTAAGAGCAGACACAAGACCTTCCTAATCAAGCATAGGACTTCAGTAAGTTTGCCTATCCCTTCTTAGTTAAGTTTTTGCTTAGTTTAAGCTTAAAAGTCAAACCGTCGTAATTAACGGTTGACTTAACGATTAATCACTAATGGTCCAGTGATTAGTCGAATTGAAAGTAGTTATAAGTTGGTAATTATGTGGGTAATAAACCCTTAAAAGGGTTCCCCCTGATTCCCACTCTAACTAGGTCAAATGTCGGGTCAAACTTATTATTAAAAAGTCAACAGCATGCTTATTTTCTAATTTATGCATGATTAGCAATGTAGAACACATACAACCTGTATGATCATTAATATAACTTAGTAATTAGTGTAAGAACATGTCTAAACATGTTCAACCCGACAATTTACTGTTTAGACCCGGTTCGGAACCGAAAGTCGCAAAGCTTTGACTTTTGCTTTGACTTCAGTTCTGACCCGTTTAGGCATGTTTTAGAAATGCCTCAGAGCTTTAATTGGACTAGGTTACATGCTAGTATAACCCTCTGTGATTATACACCTTGGTTCATTAGTTATCCAATTAATATGCATGATTCCGTTAATTGCTCATATGTTGACCATTATGCCCTTTTCGCCTTAAAACGTGATTTTTGAAAAGGTAAAAGAGTAGAAAATTTAATTACTGATATATAAACTTGCACCCAAAATTTGACATCAGTTTGAGGTGTAGATTGAGAGTTATGCTCATTAGCGTAATTAGAAGCTTCTTTAGCAATTAAACGGTGTAATTAGCATATAGCCTATTTACACCTACTTTTTGATATCAAACTTAATACCCACTGATGTAATATATTATTTTGGGATTTTTGAAGATTTTTAATTAATTTTAGGCTGAGCATAACTTATAGTCGTAGGCTTAATCCGGTAGTTGTCGGTTTTGCCCTTACGGGCTATAAAATGAGTTTTACATATCTAATCGACTCCAAACCTTTTGCTACTGTTTAGATATGATAAATAAATTATTTTAAGCCTTCTGGAATAATAAAAAATATCAGCCTTATGTATCGAACCCGGAAAACGGCTTCTAATCGCCTTATTAAGCCTTTTTAGCGCATAGTATGTACTAAGACTATTTTTAAACATACAAGGGTGATACCTACTGATATTTAGGATAAACTATAATATTTTAACAGTAAGCAAAGGTTGTTAAACTCAGACTTCAGTTTTGAGCTTTTCGGCTTATGTGAAATTACCAAAATGCCCCTACGGTGCATAGTTTTGTTATAATTGATAAATTTCACATATATACAATACCTTACTGTTATAAATCAGTAAACTAAGTATTTTTGATGATGATATCAGACCTGTAACTCAGGTTAATACTTAGACTCTTTTATAATCTTTTAAATGACCAAACTACCCCTACGGGGCATAGTTTGCGTTTAAATTCATTTCGGGCAAAATAAAAGACATCTTACTGATGTCACAACATATTTGAAGCATATTAACTTAGGAAACCTGTATATGGCTCTTACGGATACCCGTTACGCTTATTACGCGTTCGGTTCGGTTTATGTAACTAGTTTACATAAATTAGCCGAAACGGGTCAAACCTTATCGGTTTTATCTCAAAATCCAGAATGTGTATAAAATACCCATATTAAGCAAGTCTTCAAACTTGTCGGGTCTAAATCACATTCTATCCGGTCTTCGCTTAATCGTGCGTACGAACCGTATCTTTGAAACTAACCGGTCTAAGATTAAGCTTAATTAAAGACCCGTTAGGATTCTAATAGGTTATTATAAACCTTCGTTCCAGATTAGGAGTACCAGTAAAAGCTACTTGCATTGCTTATTGTGAATTATTACTTTGCTCAGGTAAATACTTTTAACTTATTTTCCCTATACGGGCTTGGGTTACGGTATTTAAAATACCGCTTGGTCGGGCATCAAATCTTCCATCCTTTGGTGGTTAATTGAATAATTTGATCAGATCGTTTAAACAGTTTTGTTTACTTAAAAGCCTTTGGGGGGATAAATGACCATGTCTCGGATATCCTTGGCATCATTTTACGAAATGGCCACGACCTAAGCGCGGAGTGTAGGCGTACACTCGTCAGTGCATAAATAGTTGATGTGGTGTGTCTATTGATCTTTAACCCGGTACGTCCGGGCTACTGAACGCATAAGGAACATGTAATTCGTTCACAAGATTATATATTTAAATAATTCTCCCAAGTTATAAAATGTTTATGCCACGTGCATCCAAATCAATTTTTAATCATTTTTAAAATGAGTCAGTTGATTGTATTTACCAGTGTAAAATGACGTATTTTTCCCAAAAAGATTAAATGTAGGTACTAAGCGTAATTGGCTGGGATTTCTCCTTAGCATCAATAGAAGTCTCGCAAGCTTAAGATGCCAAAAGTCTGTTGAACTATTGTTTCCATTTTATTTTTCGATCCGTCTGTGGATAAACAATCGACAGTTGTGATATTTGATATTACGATATTATATTCGGTTGAATTATATCTTTCATTTGCTTCCGCTGTGCATATTAAATATTGTGTTGTTTGACTATTATGTTGCCAAGCACGTCACGATACTCCCCCACCGGGCCCACCGGTGACACGTGGAATCCGGGGTGTGACAATTAAGAGCGATTACAATGTTTATATCAACCAATTACTCCAAATCGGTATTTGTCACTCGACTCGATTCTGTGACTATGGTCATATCACCCATTGGCTAACCCGTTGTCCAATGGTGAAGATTATCAAGTAATGTATACAAAACCCCACATACCGGCAGTAATTGAAGATTACAAAGACTTAATCCTTGTAATTATAACTTTGAAAACAAATAGGGTTTTGGAAACAATTTGGTAAAAAGAGAATGACTCACATTGCAAGTTTAATTGGACAGAACCTTGCCTACTGATTTAGTCTCGCAACCTAGGTAAATAACAATGCACACGAAACTAGGTCAGTAACTTAACACAACATTTACGATAAGCTGACGAAATCAAAACCCTCACGACAAATGACAAAGTATAGCCCGGATGTGGGCAGCACTTAAACATCCATCGGATCGGTTTCAATCGATCAGACATTGTATCGTAGAAGTGATCGAGTTATTACCCTGTTGTCGCAGCAGAGATTCGTGCTTGTGTGTGTTTTTGATCGAAATGGTGTATAACTCAACGTACATAACGAATTTTAACGTCGAAACAAGACAGCCATGCAAGTGCCAAACCCCTGCATTTATACTGAAATTTGGCTCCCCTCGCGCGTCGCGCCAGGATCACCTGGTTCCTGCGAGTGGCGCGACGGCTACCCTTTTAGGGTAGGGTAGCCTCGTGTCCCACATAGCCCAGGTGAGTCAACATTCAACGAAATTCGTGTTTTACAAACGGTTTTGAGGATAATTATCAATTAGGGGATACCCCCCTTGAGTTTTAGGGGGCCCTGATCCTAGTTTCGATTGTTCTGAAAAATTTATGGGTCATGCCATACTACTTGGGGGTCTCAATTAGGGTTTCCTATTGGACATTAATAAAATAAGAAATAGAAATTTTAGCGAGAGTTGTTACACCACCCACCACCGCCGTCACCCGCCACCGTCGTTGTCTCCACCCACCTCCATCCCCGCCACCGCCGTCGCCGCCATCCACCATCCACCATCGCCGTTGCCACCTCTTGTCACACCCCGACCACGTGGAACAACCAAACGTGGCGGAAATGTCGGGGAGTGTTGTAACAGAATCATTGTTTCGTAACCATGGAATAAATAAATTCTGTTTTATTGAATAAATGAACTCATTGTTTTAATACAATCAAATAAATACAACTACGATCTTCCAAGTTTTAAAGTCGCTAAGGCACGAGTCCATCCTAAATGTAGCATGTATCAACAATCATTGCAAAGCAGTACCTGAAACATGTGTAAAAATAGGTACGTCAGCATAAAAATGCCTGTGAGATACATAGGTTTTGTGAAAATAGGATTCATGACTTATGTTTGAGAAAATGTTTAGTCATGAACCTTGTAATTTGCTATGTCTTGTAAATCATTTGAAAAACGATAAGGTCAGATGATATGTATAAATAAGAGAATAATGTATGGTTAAATGAATAACCATGTAAAATGAGTTTGTATAATATAAGTTGTTTGTAAATTAATGTCATGTGAAAAGTATGTTATTTGTATAAAATGTTATATGTCTCAAAATGAAATGATTCAGATAACGATACAATATGTAATACCATACAAACACTTATATATAGGAAGTACCAGCGGCGTATCCACCATGCTTGTATCATATTACACACGCCTCGTTACTTAATCACTTACTCAAACCAACCAACAATGTAAGATGTCTATGTTTAAACCAATTGCCAAACGTATTGAATAATGTGTCAAAATGTTTATGTCAAGATGTAAGTCATGAAATGTATAACCAATGTCAATACTGTTTATGTGTCCAATGTAAATCATGTAATATGTAACCAAAATGATATGTATAAATAAATGTAAGGTTAAGCGAATAACCTTATTTAGCATATTAAAAGTATACTTTGGATTTGTAAGTAACATATTAAACTATGTTTTGGTTTTGTAAATAACATATCAAAATATGCTTTGGATGATTAACAAAATATATGTTGGTTTGTACAATACCACACATGAGAGTATATCAAATTATACTTTTGGGAGTATATCAAAATATACTTTAAAGGTGTGATTTAAGAATTCATTCAGACCTAGTGCATCAAAATACACCTTTGAGACTATAAGGATACCACAAAGGAAATCCCTATTTGGATGGAGAAACAAATTGGTTTCAGACATTCCATGACAACAGGAATGGGGTGTCTAATCCTATACCGCTATATCATACTACCAATCGGTCTGGTGAACATAAAATAAGTACAATTCAACATTTTATTTTATGTTATTTGAGAAATCAGTGTTTAAACCATAGATAGTCATTTAGTTTGTCAAATGATAAGTAATAACATGTATAATCAATTATGCTTTGAAATCATGAAAATAACAGATAGGTACACATGCTTCACCCCAAAACAGTTTGAAAACAGTAAAAGAGGGGACTATGTACTCACATTGAGAGTGCTTAGGAGTCCTTGTGTAACAACCAAACAATGCTAGAGATCACGGATATCAAACGGCACCTATTATAGGTAACTATGTTAATAAACCGGACCTAAATCGGAGGATTTAGATAGAATGAGGGTTCGTAAACCAAACGAGTATGGAGACTCGTGTCATATGGTTCAACAAAGCCTACATACTAAATGAAACCTATCCTAAGTGCTTTCGACCCATCGCGACCCATTTAGGTAGCTTATGCTACTTTAACGCGTCGTTCGCGTGAAACGCGTTTGGACCGTCTAACTAGTCCTATGACAAGTGTTATATGCCTAAACATGTTACATAATCAGTTATGTGACAAAAGTTTAGGTTACATATGCTTAATTACCAATTATACATGAAAAGGGTATTCTGGTAATTTACCTAAGGCATATAAACTACCTATCATACAACTACTCAAACGATGTGACCATAGGGTATAACCTCGGAAGGTTATTCCCTACCTACTATGGTCACCTAATGTGTTTGGTCGGATCCTAATGATCGACCAAATGGGTCGGGTTCGAAGGTATAAGCGATTTATTAGATCGCTTACCCTACGACCCTAGACAACGTGGTAATCAGTAGGCATAGTCCCAAGGGACCATAACCAACGTGATTACACTCACGTTGCGAAGTTCAAACGAACTTCGCATTGACCATAAACTGGTCAATGCAGAAAGTCAAACAAAGTTTGACTTTCAGACTCGAAAAGACTCGAAAAGCAATAAAAGAACGAAAGAATACTTACGAAGGGTCCCCGAATGCTAACCTCGATCCAAGTAGCTCAGGTATGAAACAATGGTTTCAACTTAGAGCTTCTCAAATCAAGATTCTAGTGGTTTTTGCAAGAAGTGGGGTGAGGTATTTATAGTGTTTCCCGAATCGTTAGGATCGTTTCTTGGAAAACGTGATTCGATCTTGGCCATACATTTGCACCCATGGTATTGTAATACCATGTGCATCAAAAACCAGCCCATAGTATTGAGAAAAAACCATGTGCAAGGTTGGAACGGACCAGATTCGATGTTTCTGCATGTTTTATGCTATCAGAGGGCTCATGCGGCCCGCTTCAGGATCAGACAAAGCTCAGGCGGACCGCCTGGCCTTGTCTGATCAGCAACATGTTTCAGAAATTACAGTTTTGGTCCCTGCACGTGTTTAAGGCCATTTCCGACACTTCTAAGGCCCGTAAAGCCAACTTTAAGGCCCTAAAATGATGCCTAAACATTGTGGACATAAAACATGCTCAAAAATATGTCGGATGTCAGTTCCTTTGGTCGTACGAACGCGATGTTCGCTTAATTACGACGGAATGCGCATAAGGGCGAAAAACGATCCAAATTGCGCGACGAATGGATTTTTCTTATTCCAAACACTAAAATAAAATATTTTAGTGCTTACATAAATTTTTGGATGTCCGGATGTATTCAGAACATAAGTTATGCGCGAAAATGCAAACTTGTGCACTTTTTGACACTTTTAGTCCCTGAATGACCCAAAAGTTTATTTTAGCACACTGAACCCCTCAAAGCCTATTTCTAAGCTATGTAAAGGATATTTATGGTATGTTTAACTTATGGTCGTGTTCCGGAATGTTCGTTACAGTTCAAATTGGCATACTTTCGCAGTTTGTCAAGTTTAGTCCCTGTAAGCGAATTAACTTGTTTTTGCCATACCAAAGCCTTCAAAACTTATTTCTAAGTTATGTAAAGGTTATTTAAGGTATGTTTAGCCTATTTCACTATTCTGGAGTGTTCGTTGGATTAAACTGGTTATATTTACGCATCAGAGCGCGTATAACCCTCCAGAAAGCGATTTAAAGCTTAAAATCGAACAAGAGTTGATATGTGCAAACGATACACATATTTTTACAAATCCCAAGTATGAAATACAATATTTCATTGGTTTGGCATTTGTTTGATGGTTGAAGTGACACAGGTGTCACACCTCTTATCACCGCCACCACCTACCTTCGATCATCGCTGCCACCATTACCGTTGCCACCTCCGATCGTCGTCGCCACCCACCTCCACCTCCGCCATCGCTATTAACCAACACCACCCACCGCCACCACTGCTACCACCTGCCACCACTGTCGCCACCGCTACCACCTCTGGCCACCGCCACCACCCACCTTCGCCGTCACCCACCACCACCACTGTTGTCACCACCTGTCGCCATCTCCACTCACCACCACCGCCGCCGCTACAACTACCACCATTGACCACCGCCATCCGATTTTATTCGTTCTTCTTTTCTCGCATACCAAACAACAAAAAGTAATGGTTCATTCCATTCTCACATGGTAACCAAACAAGACATGGAATGGTAATGATCAATTCCATTACCTCATCCATTCCATTACCTCGTCCATTCCATTCCCCCGTCCATTCCATTACCACATACCAAATAGGCCCTTAATGGTGCAGACCTCTTACTTGTCAGCACTTAACCATTCAGATGTTGCCAAACAGCCCTTTAAAGTTTATGAAACATCTGAAATTCAATACTCTTTGTGTTACTAGTTTTAATACCTTCAGACAACCCCTTAAAGTTTATGAAAGATCTTTGAAATTCAATTCAAATGTAAGTTCAACAGCATATTTACAGCTCAAAGCTTCTGCAACCTTTGAATTGACAAAAATGCCCTCATGTGCAAAGCAAATGACCAAATTTAACTGAAAAAACTAATTGGGTTAGGCCTAAAGGACAAAACGTGTATGATATGAAAACATAAAGGACAAAACTCGTCAATTTTGAACATAAATGACAACGCCTGAAAATGAGTATAAAAATAAAGGACAATCCTTGAAATTCACTCTAAATAACAAAATAGATACCGTTAAAATGAGGTATACAATGTAAAATAAATTACTAGATATAAAAACAACATAGATAGTGTTAAGGGTAAATTACACTTTTCGTCATTTATGTTTGTATCGGATTGCAATGGATGACCTTTAACATCAATAATTACAGTTACAGTCATTTCTTTATTAAAAACATTACATCGTAGGTCCTTTAGCACTAACTCAATTAAAATTTTGAGTTAACTCTAGTCTTATGCATTGCACATGAGGGCAATTTGATAATTTTAGGTATTAACTATATATATATATACATATAGGGTAGGGATCCGTGAGAACGCTAAATATTGCGAGAACCGTGAGAACGAACAAAAAAACCACGATAACTTGGTCAAAAACAATTAAAATTCAAAAATTCTTGTTACATTTATCATTATTATTTGAATATAATATTAGGAATTAAATTTACACCTTCAAATTTACGTGAATTCGTAAATAAAGAAAATTTACACATGTGTAAGTTTGCCATTTACACATGTGTAAATTTGTTGTATTTACACATGTGTAAAAAATCTAATTAGAGTGATTTTGAGAGGGGAAATGAACTATTTGATGTATTTTTTTTTATGTTGTATTTTAATTACAACGTGAGTTGTATTGGAAAAAATGGTTTTGATTGGTTGTTTCATTCGTTCTCACGGTTCTCGCAATATTTAGCGTTCTCAAGATAACCCTCATATATATATATATATATATATAGGGTTAGGATCGTGTGAGAAGCACTAGGTTAATTGAGAAGCATTATGGACCACACATTTTCCTAAGCTTTTTGTAATATACACATATGTATAGGTTAAAATCAACAATGTACATATAGTATATTGTCAAATCTTGAATTATACACATCTGTATATAGTCAATTTTAAACTATTCATATGTGTATATTACGAAAAGCTTAAGGAAAATGTGTGGTCCAGAATGCTTCTCAAGTTTCTCAATTAGTCTAGTGCTTCTCGCACGATCCTAACCATATATATATATATAGGAGGGGTTATCTTGAGAATGCTAAATATTGCGAGAACCGTGAGAACGAATGAAAAATCAATCAAAACCATTTTTTCAATACAAACCTCGTTGTAATTAAAATACAACATCAAAACAAAGAAATTACAACATCAAATAGTTCATTTCCCCTCTCAAAATCACTCTAATTAGATTTTTTACACAAGTGTAAATGTAACAAATATACACATGTGTAAATGGCAAACTTACACATGTGTAAATTTTATCTATTTACGAATTCACAAAAATTTAAATGTGTAAATTTAATTTCTAACGCTGTATTCAAATAATAATGATAAACGTAAAACAAAATTTTGAATTTGAATTGTTTTTAACTAAGTTCTCGTGGTTTTTTCATTCGTTCTCACAGTTCTCGCGATGTTTAGCGTTCTCATTTAAACCCTCCTCTCTCTCTGTCTCTCTCTCTATATATATATATATATATATAGCTTCCTGTAAAAAGGACTCTTTTTGTGAGAAGTGTGAGAAGGCATAGAAATTGACATGTAGGCATCATGTTTTGAACTTAGGCATGATGTTTTTTGTTGTTTTGGCAAGAAAAACACCAAACATAACAATTTAAAACACAATGAAACATATTATGGACATGAAATTTAAAAGACACTATTTAACACTTAAAACACACTACTTAATGTTCTTGACATAGTGTTTTAAGTTTTAAGCCTAGAATTCATTGCGTTGTGTCTTAAATTGTTATGTTTAGTGTTTTTCTTGCCAAAACAACGCAAAACATTATGTGTAACTCCAAAACATGATGTCTACATATGAATTTTTATGCCTTGCCACACTTCTCACGAAACATGTTCTTTTTCCAGGATACTAAGACTATATATATATATATATATATATAGTGTTTACGGGTACCGTAAATCTTACCGGAAAAATTATGGTACCCGTAAACACAAACTTGTGGTGCTCAAAACTACACACACGACATTTTTTTTTTTTTTTTTTACAAATGTGTTTATAATACACGCATCTACGTTTATGAAAAAAAATTTGGTCCACCTCGCCCCGGATCAAAAAGTTATCACGGTTCTTACAACTCGAGGTGGTTCTTATTTTAGCGCAATTCTATATAGGGGACCGCTAAAATGAGAACCACCTCGAGTTGTAAGAACCGTGAGAACTACACCGTACGGGGCGAGGTGGACCAAATTTTTTGTTCATAAACGTAGATGCGTGTATTATAAACACATTTGTAAAAAAAAAAATCGAAAAAAAAATGTCGTGTGTGTAGTTTTGAGCACCACAAGTTTGTGTTTACGGGTACCGTAAATCTTACCGGAAAATTTACGGTACCCGTAAACACAAACTTGTGGTGCTCAAAACTACACACATGACATTTTTTTTTTGAAATTTTTTTTACAAATGTGTTTATAATACACGCATCTACGTTTATGAAAAAAAAAATTGGTCCACCTCGCCCCGGATCAAAAAGTTCTCACGGTTCTTACAACTCGAGGCGGTTCTTATTTTAGCGCAATTCTATATATATATATGGGACCGCTAAAATGAGAACCACCTCCAGTTGTAAGAACCGCGATAACCACTTTCTAGCCATTAGATCAAGTAGATGGATGGATGAGATTAAAAGTATTTAAAAATAATATTAAGTATTTTTTGTCTTGTTATGTGTTTAATATTTTAATCCAAAAGGGTATTTAAGTAAAATCACTCTATTTTGTCTTTTTGAGTTTATTGTTTTTTTATTACTTTATTGTATTATTATATAAGATTTTTATTTTTTAAACATAGTTTTTTTATTAAGCATTTTTTAATTCAAATTTATTTACAGATTTTTACGTTTAACGTTTTACGTTTTTACGCCCGGCCTTTTCAATCCCCGTTTTTTGACGCGCCGTTTTTACGCCCGACTTTTTCACGCGTCGTTTTTTCAACGCGCCATTTTTACGTTAACGTTAGTTACGTTTTACGCGCCGGTTTTTACGTTAACGTTTTTTTACGTTTTACGCTCCGGTTTTTTACGTTTTTACGTTTTACGCGCCGGTTTTTTACGTTTTACGCGCCGGTTTTTTACGTTTTACGCGCCGGTTTTTTACGTTAACGTTTTTTTACGTTTTACGCGCCGGTTTTTTTAAGTTTTACGTAAAACTTTTTACGTTTTATGTTTTACGATTTACATTAAAAAGTTTACGGTTTAACTTTTTTTTTTTACAAAAACTTTTTACGCAAAAACGAACGCACCCATAAAATCGTTACTCGGTAGGTGTCTCAGATAGTTTGCTATCATCATCGACGCCTCAAAAAAAAATATAAAAACCCAACAAACAAAAATCAAAAAGAACGAGTGGATTCTGGAAAAAAATGAAGTTTTGGCTCAGATTTTCCGATAATCAGAGGCTGCAAAGTGGGGTTGCGGGTTCAAAAACCTACCCTCCACCATCCTTGCCGCGCCATCGTCCGTTTTTTTTTTTTTTTTGCATCATCACCGCCAATTAAAAAAGGCACCAGATTCAACCGATTTAAACATTCAAAAGGAACACGAACATCATTCAAACCCAGAAGGAACAGGAACATCATTCAAACCAAATCGAAACAAATATCAAGAACATACCAAAATCAAAACAAACATCAAGAACACATGCCAAAATATGAAAATCCCCAACATACCAAATCAAAACAAATATCAAGATCAAATTCCCCAACATACTAAACCCATAAAAATCAAGAACACATGGCAAAAAAAATACCAGAGAAATCAACAACACAGGAGGAGACCGGGACCTCCGCCGCTCACGGCGGCGCTGCCGCCGGCCCACCACCCATCCGTCGAATCGCCACTACCAGTCTTGAACCAACTAAACCCATAACCTCCAAAGTCGACCAGAGCATCAACTCGTCGGGAGGAGACCGGGACCTCCGCCGCTCACGGGGGCGCTGCCGCCGGCCCACCACTCAGTCATCGAACCGCCACCACCAGCCATTAACCCACTGTTAGATCCACCGTCGCCGATATTGAGAGAGAGATTAGGGGATGAAGGACACCAACAACATAGATCGGGACACCAAACAAACCACAAACATCAAATCAGAGTTCACTACCCCCCAAATCAGAGCAAGGCTTAACAGGTTTAGTCACCGGCAGGGGTGGGTTCAGTCGTCCTCATCATCGTCTTCGGTTAAACATATTTAGTCGACGGCAGAGAGACAAGGAATATGGGTTTGAGGGTTGGATTTCAAGAGAGAGAGAGATGATGAATGAGAGTCTGCAACTAATTTAAAAGAAAGAGAGAGGAGACAGGAAAATTAAAAGAAAGACAGAGGAGAGAGATAGGATAAGACATTTGGGGTAAATGACCGATATACCCTTTTTGTTGGCAACACCTGGTTGGTGGAGATTGGTTCTCATGGTTCTTACAACTGGAGGTGGTTCTCATTTTAGCGGCTCCATATATATATATATATATATATATATTATAGAGTAAATCACATTTTTCGTCCTTTATGTTTATATCGGATTGCAATGGATACCCTTTAACTTCAATAGTTACAGTTACAGTTATAGTCTTTTATTTGTAAAACTCATTACAATGTACGTCCTTTAGCACTAACCAGTCTAAAATTTTCAGTTAAGTATGACATGTGTCTTGCACATGACGGCATTCATGTCTTTTTACCCTAATCTATTTAAAGTATAAAAAAACATTAATATATATCTCCAGCCCTTTAATTATTTGACCTCCATTTATTTGTTAGCATCTTAAATCTTTAAAGTTGAAACACCAGACCTGCAAATCAATTGAACAACCACCATAGAACCACAACCGGCCACCTGCAAATCACTGAACGTTTCATCTCCACCACCACTCTAATTACAGATCATTAAACAAATTTCATTCTGGTTGGTAAATAACACAACCACCCTAAATGTCACACCCCGACCACGTGAAACAACCAGACGTGGCGGATACGTCGGGGAGTGTTGTAACAGAATTATTGTTTCATAACCATGGGATAAATAAATTTTGTTTTATTGAATAAATGAATTCATTGTCTTAATACAATCAAATAAGTACAACTATTATCTTTAAAGTTTTAAAGTCGCAGAGGCACGAGTCCATCCTAAGTGTAGCATATATCATCAGTAATCACAAAGCAGCACCTGAAACATGTGTAAAAATAGGTACGTCAGCATAAAAATGCATGTGAGATACATAGGTTTTAGTTGTAATTAGGATTCATGACTTACAAGTTTAGAAAAAAAGTTGTTTAACAAAATTCAGTCATGATCCTTGTAAAATGTTTTGTTTTATAAATCATTCGAAAAGTGATGAGAAAGTAGATGATACGTAAAAGCGTAATGTAAGGTTAAATGAATAACCAAGTAAAAAAAATGAGTTTGTATAAGATAAGTTGTTGTAAAACAATGTCGTATGAAAAGTATGTTATTTGTATAAGATGTTATATGACTTAAATTGAAATGATTCAAACTTGATTTTGTCATACCAAAGCCTTCAAAACTTATTTCTAAGTTATGTAAAGGTTATCTAAGGTATGTTAGGCCTATTTCACTATTCCGTAGTGCTCGTTGCATTAAACTGGTTATATTTACGCATCACTGCGCGTATAACTTCCAGAAAGCGATTTAATGCTTGAAATCGAACAAGAATTGATATGTGCAAACGATACACATAATTTTACAAATCCTAAGTATGAATTACAATATTTCATTGGTTTGGTATATGTTTGATGTTTGAAGTGACACGGGTGTCACAGTCTCCCTACTTTAGGAAATTTCGTCCCGAAATTTAATTTTAGAGGAAACTTGTGAAGACAGCTGTGACGGTTTCGCTTTCAAACAAATCCATTGAACCCTTAAGTAAAACTCTGGGCCATTTAGGATTCTTAGCGAAATTGTCAACCATCAAAGTGAACTCCTTGTAGTAATAAAACATGGGGTTTCGAACTACGGACGAAAGAACGCTTCTCATGAAGACTCATCATAGGAAACTTGGTGTGTGATTGATATCAGAATTGGGGAGTGTAAGATAAAATGACATCGGTCAATGTCCAAGACTTCTCCCGTGTCATTATTCTTGTCACTATAGGTTTTAACACATGACAAAACTTCTTGTGGTTTCTGTGCACTGAATTCCATAATTATGTAGGCCTCCATAATTACGTAATTCCTTGCACAGTCCGCACAGTTCATTTCATAATGCGTAGAGGAAAAATTCAATTGAATAAACATGAAGCGACTTGACTAGACCACCAAAGGATCTTTTCAACTGGATCAACGAACGATCTTTTTAACTAGATCAACACATGATCTTCTTAACTAGACCGTCGTACGATCTCCTTAAATAGACCACTTAAGGGATCTTTTTAATTATATCATCACATGATATTTCTAATCAGATTTTCAAATCAAACTGTTTATCTAGACCACTCAAGGGGTCCAATTTTAGAATAGTACTTTAAAACCCAGGGGACTTGACTACAACGTAGAAGTCCATTAAGGATTTAAGATAGTAACTTTGGATATCCTACTATGAATCCCTCATATGAGATATGAAAGACTCTATGAGGATTTTGGATGGATCACATACAACCACAAAATATGTAAGAAAACACATAAGCACAAAATTAGTTAACTTGATTCTTTAATTTGTTATCTTTAGGCATGGATATTTAAAGCACACTAGGAATCCAATCCATGGGTTTCATTTGGCACTTAAATGATTTTCAAGGATCTATCTATAAAGATAGAAGGATTTTCAATAAGAGTTTGGCTTTGTTTCTTAAAAGAAACGAGTGTTTAAGGTTCTTGGGGAGATCACAAGTGATCATAAGATGACAGAACCACACGAGTAGTTTATCTTTGGGTTGACATCATAAGGTTGCATTAAACATTCAAATAATCGCATAAATTTTGCAGAAATAAAAACAACAAATCTTTATTTATGTAACAACTGAATTGTCTTGAAGCGTCAAAAGATAACAACCAAGGAATTTCAAAACACTAATTGTTCACTGCTGCATCATTGTTCCCGTTTGCCTCATTGATGTTAAATGCTCGTCCTCGCACTGGAGGTGCATTAACAAGTCTTGGGCAATTGTTTCTGTAGTGAGTAAGGTCACCACAATTATAACATGACCCTGGTGGAAACCGTGCTTGAACAGCAGCAGGGTTTGCAGCAGCTTGATTTGCATAACGACAAACATTGATCAAATGTCCCAACCGCCCACAGTGGGTACATTTGTGACACTGCTCTTGCTCTAGATGATGACGGTTGCATTTGTTGCACAAAGGTGCGGTACCAACATAGTTTTGCCTTTTGCGAGGTTGTGCTGGCTGGTTTGGTGCAACCTGTTTGTCTTGAGCAGTTACAGCGTAATTTTGAGAGGCTTTGCGCTTCTTCTTCTTGGACACCTCAGCCTGTTTTTTCTTTGGTTCATCTTGAGCAGTCTTGTCAGATGGTCTTGGGTCGCCCTTCCGAAACAGCTTACCATTCCTGATATGGGATTCAGTCAGAGTGGCAGACAATTCGATGGCTTGTCTGACAGTAGTAGGGTTGCTGCCAGTAACGATATCCTGAACTACGTCAGGAAGACCATCAATGTATTTCTCAATCGCCTTATCCAGAGGCGTAACCATAGTAGGGAATAACAGGCTCAATTCCTCATAGCGGTCAGTATAGGCTCGATGTTCTCCACTGTCTTGCTTCAGGTCATCGAATTCCCTTTCTAAAGCTCTCAATTCATGACGAGGACAAAACTCCTTCATCATAAGAGCCCTAAGTTCAGCCCAAGTCTGTGCTAATGCGACCTCAGCACCACGGTCCCTCATAATTCTGTTCCACCATGTAAGAGCCCTTTTCTGAAACACACTGGAAGCAAACTCGACCTTGCGATTATCAGGACACTGAACATGACGGAACGTACTCTCAGTGCTCTCGAACCATTGTAGGAGCCCAGTTGCTCCTTCAGAACCACTAAACTTAAGTGGCTTTTCCGAATTGAAACTCTTGAAATTGCATGGAGCATTATGGTTGTTGAGGGCTTGATTCATTTGAGCAAAAAGATTTGGGAAGGCAGCAGCCATTTGTTGCGCGATGATTTCCGCCAGTTCGGCATTCGCCATCTGATTGTTGCGTCGAGGAGGCATTCTAAAAGAGGAACATGAAAGGAAACGAGTGATAGAATTAGACGAAAAGAATGGGATGAAACAAATCTGATGAAAGCAAGGATGGTGGTCATTTGTTTGTTACTACAAAGTAACAAACAACCCCGGTGATTAATCAAAGTAAATAGGTAAAAAATAATGTATCGCGAAGACATGCTCGCCTATAAGTGGACACTCACCCCAAGAGTTCCCAGGTAAGAGTGACTGGTCCGATATTGCGGATTTGTACGAACACTCTAGCCTTAGACAGAAAGCTCAGGGTACAGGCACCCACCCTTCCGGTTTGCACGTATTCACATTATTTAGACTAACTTTGACGGGATTTTGAAAACTTAAAGGGTTCAAAACCATATAATAAATCATCCTAGAACAGATGATTAGTTTTCAAAGCGGGATAGAAATTTGTTTTAAAACTAAACACAAGAAAACTTGTGTTAGGGTCATAGGAAGGTTATAGTCTAGGTCAAAGCATTACTAATAACCTAATTCCCTATAACCATTGGCTCTGATTAGGGCTGTAAACGAACCGAACGTTCAGCGAACAGTTCGTGAACCGTTCGGCGGGAAGTTCGTTTATGTTCGTTCGTTTAATAAACGAACGAACATGAACAAGAAATTTCGTTCGATTAGTTAAATGAACGAACATGAACAGAGCTCTCGTTCGTTCGATTGTGTTCGTGAACGTTCGGTAAGGTGTTCGTGAACGTGTTCATGAACATTCGTTGATTTTCGTTCGTTTATGTTCGTATGTTTGTGTTTTAATTCAAGATCTTTGTGCTTTCTTATATTTTATTTGTACTTTTTATATTATTAAACTTTTATTTATTTTTATTACCCTAACAATTAAACTAGGAAACCCACTTTCACCTTGTTTATGTATCATTTCCCTTTCATTTCTCATTTATTACATCGGCGAATACGATTGACCTCCGTTCCATAAGAAGGGATTCAAGTTCGAGTGCTACTCTCTGGGCCATCTATCTTTATCCTTCGTCGGTTTCGCCAAATTTATTTGTGTTCGTGAACCGTTCGCGAACACGCTCATTTCCTTAATGAACGAACACGAACATAAAATCTCGTTCGGTAAGTGTTCGTGAACCGTTCTTGAACACATTTATTCCTTAACGAACGAACACGAACAAGGCCTTGTTCGTGTTCGTTCGGTTCGTTTACAGCCCTAGCTCTGATACCAAGTTTTCTGTCACACCCCGACCACGTAAAACAACCAGACGTGGCGGAAACCTCGGGGAGTGTTGTAACAGAATCATTGTTTCATAACCATGGGATAAATAAATTTTGTTTTATTGAATAAATGAATTCATTGTCTTAATACAATCAAATAAGTACAACTATTATCTTTCAAGTTTTAAAGTCGCTAAGGCACGAGTCCATCCTAAGTGTAGCATATATCATCAGTCATCACAAAGCAGCGCCTGAAACATGTGTAAAAATAGGTACGTCAGCATAAAAATGCCTGTGAGATACATAGGTTTTAGTTGTAATTAGGATTCATGACTTATAAGTTTAGAAAAAAAGTTGTTTAACAAAAGTCAGTCATGATCCTTGTAAAATGTTTTGTTTTATAAATCATTCGAAAAGTGATGAGAAAGTAGATGATACGTAAAAGCGTAATGTAAGGTTAAATGAATAACCAAGTAAAAAAAATGAGTTTGTATAAGATAAGTTGTTGTAAAACAATGTCTTATGAAAAGTATGTTATTTGTATAAGATGTTATATGACTTAAATTGAAATGATTCAAATAACGCTACGATATGTAATACCATACAAACACTTATATATAGGAAGTACCCGCAGCGTATCCACCATGCTTGTATCATATTACACACGCCTCGTTACTTAAGTCACTTACTCAAACCAAACCACCAATATAGAATGGTCATGTTTAAACCAATAGTCCAATGTTATTGTATAACCCAAGTTAAATGTAAACCATGTAATGTGTAAACAAAAGTTATGTATGGTAAGTAAAATGAGACTACTTAAACCACAAGTAAAAATGTACAAAACAAAGTGTTTGAATAAATCAAAAGTTATGCTTTGTAAAATAATGCAAGGTTAAACGAATAACCTTATAGTAGCATATTAAAAGTATACTTTGGATTTGTAACTAGCATATTAAAATATGCTTTGGGTTTTGTAAATAACATATCAAAATATGTTTTGGTTTGTTAATAAAATATATATGTTGGTTCTGTACAATACCACACATGAGAGTATATCAAACTATACTTTTGGGAGTATATCAAAATATACAATAAAAGTGTGATTTAAGAATTCATTCAGACCTATTGCATCAAACTACACCTTTGAGACTATAGGAATACCACAAAGACAATCCCTATTTGGATGGAGAAACAAATTGGTTTCCGACATTCCATGACAACAGGAATGGGGTGTCTATTCCTATAGCGCTATATCATACTACCAATCGGTCTGGTGAACATAAAATAAGTACAATTCAACATTTTATTTTATGTTCTTTGAGAAATCAGTGTTTAAACCATAGATAGTCATTTAGTTTGTCAAATGATAAGTAATAACATGTATAATCAATTATACTTTGAAATCATGAAAATAACATATAGGTACACATGCTTCACCCCAGAATAGTTTGGAAAACAGTAAAATAGGGGAACTATGTACTCACTTGAGATTGCTTAGTAGTCCTTGTGTAACAACCAAACAATGCTAGAGATCACGGAAATCAAACGGCACCTAATATTGGTAACTACGTTAATAAACCGGACCTAAATCGGAGGATCGGATAGAATGAGGGTTCGTAAACCAAACGAGTATGGCGACTCGTGTAGTATGGTTTAACAAAGCCTACATACTAAAATGAAACTTAACCTAAATGCTTACGACCCATTACGACCCGTTTAGGTAGCTTATGCTACTTTAACGCGTCGTTCGCGTAAAACGTGTTCGGAATGCCTAACTAGTCCTATGATAAGTAAAATATGCCTTAACATGTCTAATATTGTTGAAAATCAGTTTAGATACCAAAAGTTATGTTACATATGCTTAATTACCAATTACACATGAAAAGGGTATTTTGGTAATTTACCTAAGGCATATAAACTACCTATCATACCACTACTTAACGAAGCGACCATAAGGTATAACCTCGGAAGGTTATTCCCTATGTACTATGGTCACCTAATGTGTTTGACTTTCGGTCAACGCAGATAAAACATAGGGAACATGAAATATGCTTGAAAACATCACGGATGTCGGTTCGTTTGGCCGTACGATTGCGTTGTTCGGTTAATTACGACGGAATGCGCATAAGCGCGAAAAACGGTCCAAATTGCGCGACGAGTGGATTTTTCTTATGCCAAACACTAAAATAAAATATTTTGGTGCTTACATAAATTTTTGGATGTCCGGATGTATTCAGAACGTAAGTTATACGCGAAAGTACAAACTTATGCACTTTTTGACACTTATCCAAATGTATTCAGAACGTAAGTTATGCGCGAAAGTACAAACTTATGCACTTTTTGACACTTTTAGTCCCTGAATGACCCAAAAGTTTATTTTAGCACACCGAACCCCTCAAAGCCTATTTCTAAGCTATGTAAAGAATATTTAGGGTGTGTTTGACTTATGGTCATGTTCCGGAATGTTTGTTACAGTACGAATCAGCATACTTTCGCAGTTTGTCGAATTTAGTCCCTGTAAGAGATTTAAACTTGATTTTGTCATACCAAAGCCTTCAAAACTTATTTCTAAGTTATGTAAAGGTTATCTAAGGTATGTTAGGCCTATTTCACTATTCCGTAGTGCTCGTTGCATTAAACTGGTTATATTTACGCATCACTGCGCGTATAACTTCCAGAAAGCGATTTAATGCTTGAAATCGAACAAGAATTGATATGTGCAAACGATACACATAATTTTACAAATCCTAAGTATGAATTACAATATTTCATTGGTTTGGTATATGTTTGATGTTTGAAGTGACACGGGTGTCACAGTCTCCCTACTTTAGGAAATTTCGTCCCGAAATTTAATTTTAGAGGAAACTTGTGAAGACAGCTGTGACGGTTTCGCTTTCAAACAAATCCATTGAACCCTTAAGTAAAACTCTGGGCCATTTAGGATTCTTAGCGAAATTGTCAACCATCAAAGTGAACTCCTTGTAGTAATAAAACATGGGGTTTCGAACTACGGACGAAAGAACGCTTCTCATGAAGACTCATCATAGGAAACTTGGTGTGTGATTGATATCAGAATTGGGGAGTGTAAGATAAAATGACATCGGTCAATGTCCAAGACTTCTCCCGTGTCATTATTCTTGTCACTATAGGTTTTAACACATGACAAAACTTCTTGTGGTTTCTGTGCACTGAATTCCATAATTATGTAGGCCTCCATAATTACGTAATTCCTTGCACAGTCCGCACAGTTCATTTCATAATGCGTAGAGGAAAAATTCAATTGAATAAACATGAAGCGACTTGACTAGACCACCAAAGGATCTTTTCAACTGGATCAACGAACGATCTTTTTAACTAGATCAACACATGATCTTCTTAACTAGACCGTCGTACGATCTCCTTAAATAGACCACTTAAGGGATCTTTTTAATTATATCATCACATGATATTTCTAATCAGATTTTCAAATCAAACTGTTTATCTAGACCACTCAAGGGGTCCAATTTTAGAATAGTACTTTAAAACCCAGGGGACTTGACTACAACGTAGAAGTCCATTAAGGATTTAAGATAGTAACTTTGGATATCCTACTATGAATCCCTCATATGAGATATGAAAGACTCTATGAGGATTTTGGATGGATCACATACAACCACAAAATATGTAAGAAAACACATAAGCACAAAATTAGTTAACTTGATTCTTTAATTTGTTATCTTTAGGCATGGATATTTAAAGCACACTAGGAATCCAATCCATGGGTTTCATTTGGCACTTAAATGATTTTCAAGGATCTATCTATAAAGATAGAAGGATTTTCAATAAGAGTTTGGCTTTGTTTCTTAAAAGAAACGAGTGTTTAAGGTTCTTGGGGAGATCACAAGTGATCATAAGATGACAGAACCACACGAGTAGTTTATCTTTGGGTTGACATCATAAGGTTGCATTAAACATTCAAATAATCGCATAAATTTTGCAGAAATAAAAACAACAAATCTTTATTTATGTAACAACTGAATTGTCTTGAAGCGTCAAAAGATAACAACCAAGGAATTTCAAAACACTAATTGTTCACTGCTGCATCATTGTTCCCGTTTGCCTCATTGATGTTAAATGCTCGTCCTCGCACTGGAGGTGCATTAACAAGTCTTGGGCAATTGTTTCTGTAGTGAGTAAGGTCACCACAATTATAACATGACCCTGGTGGAAACCGTGCTTGAACAGCAGCAGGGTTTGCAGCAGCTTGATTTGCATAACGACAAACATTGATCAAATGTCCCAACCGCCCACAGTGGGTACATTTGTGACACTGCTCTTGCTCTAGATGATGACGGTTGCATTTGTTGCACAAAGGTGCGGTACCAACATAGTTTTGCCTTTTGCGAGGTTGTGCTGGCTGGTTTGGTGCAACCTGTTTGTCTTGAGCAGTTACAGCGTAATTTTGAGAGGCTTTGCGCTTCTTCTTCTTGGACACCTCAGCCTGTTTTTTCTTTGGTTCATCTTGAGCAGTCTTGTCAGATGGTCTTGGGTCGCCCTTCCGAAACAGCTTACCATTCCTGATATGGGATTCAGTCAGAGTGGCAGACAATTCGATGGCTTGTCTGACAGTAGTAGGGTTGCTGCCAGTAACGATATCCTGAACTACGTCAGGAAGACCATCAATGTATTTCTCAATCGCCTTATCCAGAGGCGTAACCATAGTAGGGCATAACAGGCTCAATTCCTCATAGCGGTCAGTATAGGCTCGATGTTCTCCACTGTCTTGCTTCAGGTCATCGAATTCCCTTTCTAAAGCTCTCAATTCATGACGAGGACAAAACTCCTTCATCATAAGAGCCCTAAGTTCAGCCCAAGTCTGTGCTAATGCGACCTCAGCACCACGGTCCCTCATAATTCTGTTCCACCATGTAAGAGCCCTTTTCTGAAACACACTGGAAGCAAACTCGACCTTGCGATTATCAGGACACTGAACATGACGGAACGTACTCTCAGTGCTCTCGAACCATTGTAGGAGCCCAGTTGCTCCTTCAGAACCACTAAACTTAAGTGGCTTTGCCGAATTGAAACTCTTGAAATTGCATGGAGCATTATGGTTGTTGAGGGCTTGATTCATTTGAGCAAAAAGATTTGGGAAGGCAGCAGCCATTTGTTGCGCGATGATTTCCGCCAGTTCGGCATTCGCCATCTGATTGTTGCGTCGAGGAGGCATTCTAAAAGAGGAACATGAAAGGAAACGAGTGATAGAATTAGACGAAAAGAATGGGATGAAACAAATCTGATGAAAGCAAGGATGGTGGTCATTTGTTTGTTACTACAAAGTAACAAACAACCCCGGTGATTAATCAAAGTAAATAGGTAAAAAATAATGTATCGCGAAGACATGCTCGCCTATAAGTGGACACTCACCCCAAGAGTTCCCAGGTAAGAGTGACTGGTCCGATATTGCGGATTTGTACGAACACTCTAGCCTTAGACAGAAAGCTCAGGGTACAGGCACCCACCCTTCCGGTTTGCACGTATTCACATTATTTAGACTAACTTTGACGGGATTTTGAAAACTTAAAGGGTTCAAAACCATATAATAAATCATCCTAGAACAGATGATTAGTTTTCAAAGCGGGATAGAAATTTGTTTTAAAACTAAACACAAGAAAACTTGTGTTAGGGTCATAGGAAGGTTATAGTCTAGGTCAAAGCATTACTAATAACCTAATTCCCTATAACCATTGGCTCTGATTAGGGCTGTAAACGAACCGAACGTTCAGCGAACAGTTCGTGAACCGTTCGGCGGGAAGTTCGTTTATGTTCGTTCGTTTAATAAACGAACGAACATGAACAAGAAATTTCGTTCGATTAGTTAAATGAACGAACATGAACAGAGCTCTCGTTCGTTCGATTGTGTTCGTGAACGTTCGGTAAGGTGTTCGTGAACGTGTTCATGAACATTCGTTGATTTTCGTTCGTTTATGTTCGTATGTTTGTGTTTTAATTCAAGATCTTTGTGCTTTCTTATATTTTATTTGTACTTTTTATATTATTAAACTTTTATTTATTTT
Organism: Helianthus tuberosus; assembly: GCA_030545235.1. Taxonomy (NCBI): domain Eukaryota; kingdom Viridiplantae; phylum Streptophyta; class Magnoliopsida; order Asterales; family Asteraceae; genus Helianthus; species Helianthus tuberosus. The sequence continues at coordinate 48,380,177 of CM060387.1, read as the reverse complement.
TATTACCCTAACAATTAAACTAGGAAACCCACTTTCACCTTGTTTATGTATCATTTCCCTTTCATTTCTCATTTATTACATCGGCGAATACGATTGACCTCCGTTCCATAAGAAGGGATTCAAGTTCGAGTGCTACTCTCTGGGCCATCTATCTTTATCCTTCGTCGGTTTCGCCAAATTTATTTGTGTTCGTGAACCGTTCGCGAACACGCTCATTTCCTTAATGAACGAACACGAACATAAAATCTCGTTCGGTAAGTGTTCGTGAACCGTTCTTGAACACATTTATTCCTTAACGAACGAACACGAACAAGGCCTTGTTCGTGTTCGTTCGGTTCGTTTACAGCCCTAGCTCTGATACCAAGTTTTCTGTCACACCCCGACCACGTAAAACAACCAGACGTGGCGGAAACCTCGGGGAGTGTTGTAACAGAATCATTGTTTCATAACCATGGGATAAATAAATTTTGTTTTATTGAATAAATGAATTCATTGTCTTAATACAATCAAATAAGTACAACTATTATCTTTCAAGTTTTAAAGTCGCTAAGGCACGAGTCCATCCTAAGTGTAGCATATATCATCAGTCATCACAAAGCAGCGCCTGAAACATGTGTAAAAATAGGTACGTCAGCATAAAAATGCCTGTGAGATACATAGGTTTTAGTTGTAATTAGGATTCATGACTTATAAGTTTAGAAAAAAAGTTGTTTAACAAAAGTCAGTCATGATCCTTGTAAAATGTTTTGTTTTATAAATCATTCGAAAAGTGATGAGAAAGTAGATGATACGTAAAAGCGTAATGTAAGGTTAAATGAATAACCAAGTAAAAAAAATGAGTTTGTATAAGATAAGTTGTTGTAAAACAATGTCTTATGAAAAGTATGTTATTTGTATAAGATGTTATATGACTTAAATTGAAATGATTCAAATAACGCTACGATATGTAATACCATACAAACACTTATATATAGGAAGTACCCGCAGCGTATCCACCATGCTTGTATCATATTACACACGCCTCGTTACTTAAGTCACTTACTCAAACCAAACCACCAATATAGAATGGTCATGTTTAAACCAATAGTCCAATGTTATTGTATAACCCAAGTTAAATGTAAACCATGTAATGTGTAAACAAAAGTTATGTATGGTAAGTAAAATGAGACTACTTAAACCACAAGTAAAAATGTACAAAACAAAGTGTTTGAATAAATCAAAAGTTATGCTTTGTAAAATAATGCAAGGTTAAACGAATAACCTTATAGTAGCATATTAAAAGTATACTTTGGATTTGTAACTAGCATATTAAAATATGCTTTGGGTTTTGTAAATAACATATCAAAATATGTTTTGGTTTGTTAATAAAATATATATGTTGGTTCTGTACAATACCACACATGAGAGTATATCAAACTATACTTTTGGGAGTATATCAAAATATACAATAAAAGTGTGATTTAAGAATTCATTCAGACCTATTGCATCAAACTACACCTTTGAGACTATAGGAATACCACAAAGACAATCCCTATTTGGATGGAGAAACAAATTGGTTTCCGACATTCCATGACAACAGGAATGGGGTGTCTATTCCTATAGCGCTATATCATACTACCAATCGGTCTGGTGAACATAAAATAAGTACAATTCAACATTTTATTTTATGTTCTTTGAGAAATCAGTGTTTAAACCATAGATAGTCATTTAGTTTGTCAAATGATAAGTAATAACATGTATAATCAATTATACTTTGAAATCATGAAAATAACATATAGGTACACATGCTTCACCCCAGAATAGTTTGGAAAACAGTAAAATAGGGGAACTATGTACTCACTTGAGATTGCTTAGTAGTCCTTGTGTAACAACCAAACAATGCTAGAGATCACGGAAATCAAACGGCACCTAATATTGGTAACTACGTTAATAAACCGGACCTAAATCGGAGGATCGGATAGAATGAGGGTTCGTAAACCAAACGAGTATGGCGACTCGTGTAGTATGGTTTAACAAAGCCTACATACTAAAATGAAACTTAACCTAAATGCTTACGACCCATTACGACCCGTTTAGGTAGCTTATGCTACTTTAACGCGTCGTTCGCGTAAAACGTGTTCGGAATGCCTAACTAGTCCTATGATAAGTAAAATATGCCTTAACATGTCTAATATTGTTGAAAATCAGTTTAGATACCAAAAGTTATGTTACATATGCTTAATTACCAATTACACATGAAAAGGGTATTTTGGTAATTTACCTAAGGCATATAAACTACCTATCATACCACTACTTAACGAAGCGACCATAAGGTATAACCTCGGAAGGTTATTCCCTATGTACTATGGTCACCTAAGCGACCATAAGCGACCATAAACTGGTCAACGCAGAAAGTCAAACATAGTTTGACTTTCGGACTCGAAAAGCGAAAAAAGAACGAAGGAACACTTACAAAGGGTCCCCGCTAGTAAATATTGATCAAATAGCTCAGGTATGAAGCAATGGCTTCAACTTAGAGAATTTAGATCAGATTTGTGGGTTTTTGGGGTTGGGATGGATGGGTATTTATAGTATTTGGACCACCGTTAGGATCGTTTCTTGAAAACTGTGATCGAATATCATCCGTACACGTGTTGAAATGTTATGGTGCATCATTTGCCCCCACCATCAGGGATTAACATGTGGCATTGGCCTTTGGAGTGTTTAAAAGCTGTTAATCAGCAGTCAAAACGAGTTTCTGCATCTGAACCCTGCTTACGGACCCGTAAGGGTGATGGCTTACGGTCCGTAAGCCATCAAGTTTGGCAGAATGTCAGTTTCAGTCCCTGCACCTTGTTTCGTTGCGTAACGGCACTTCTAACACCCGTCAAACCCAATTTCAAGCTCCACAATGATGTTAAGACATAGGGAACATGAAATATGCTTGAAAACGTCACGGATGTCGGTTCGTTTGGCCGTACAATTGCGTTGTTCGGTTAATTACGACGGAATGCGCATAAGCGCGAAAAACGATTCAAATTGCGCGACGAATGGATTTTTCTTATGCCAAACACTAAAATAAAATATTTTAGTGCTTACATAAATTTTTGGATGTCCGGATGTATTCAGAACGTAAGTTATGCGCGAAAGTGCAAACTTATGCACTTTTTGACACTTTTAGTCCCTGAATGACCCAAAAGTTTATTTTAGCACACCGAACCCCTCAAAGCCTATTTCTAAGCTATGTAAAGAATATTTAGGGTGTGTTTGACTTATGGTCATGTTTCAAAATGTTTGTTACAGTACGAATCGGCATACTTTCGCAGTTTGTCGAATTTAGTCCCTGTAAGCGATTTAAACTTGATTTTGTCATACCAAAGCCTTCAAAACTTATTTCTAAGTTATGTAAAGGTTATCTAAGGTATGTTAAGCCTATTTCACTATTCCAGAGTGCTCGTTGCATTAAACTGGTTATATTTACGCATCAGTGCGGGTATAACCTTCCAGAAAACGATTTAAGGCTTGAAATCGAACAAGAATTGATATGTGCAAACGATACACATAATTTTACAAATCCTAAGTATGAATTACAATATTTCATTGGTTTGGTATATGTTTGATGTTTGAAGTGACACAGGTGTCACACTAAAAACTACAAAACAATGTTTTGAAAGCAAAAGCAAAATTTAATCATCTAATTACGTTAATGTAGTTCTTTTAATTATCAAAATTTAAATGTAAATCAAAACATATAACCATATAAGAAAAGAACTAGAGGCGTTAAATCATATCTACCTTGCCCACAATCAAAGTTTAAATTACATTTAATTACAATTTCATAACAACAGAGGCACCATCCAATTAAAAACAACGAATCGTAGATCAATATCAAAGCTAAAAAACAACAATTCGATCGAACAAACAGCTAACGAATCACAAATCTATAAATCCCATAATTTGATCGGAGAAACAGACCTTGCTAACGTATCCGCACTCGTTTTCCTTCTCAGAATCTTCAAAGTTCGTTAATCGAGCACCGCCGATTCATGGACGAAACTGTTGTTTATTGGTCCTGGGTTTTTGATAAGTTTTGTGTTTTTAGATCCTGGGAATTTGGAAGGGGATCTTCAGGTTAAAGGTTGGGGAGATTTGGAGGGAGGTGGAAGGAGGGTGGACAAAAAGAAGTGGTATTGTAGGTGGTGGTGGGTGGGTGCCGGAGGATGGGGTGGTGGAAGATTGTTTTCTAGAGAGAGAGCAGAGTCGTCCCCGAAAACTCTTGAAAAAATTTAGGCATCGGGCGACGAAAAGAATTGAGCCCAAAATTATGGTTAAGGGTAAATGAATTACAAAAGTAAAAACTTAGTGGTGGAGCAAAGACTCAAACTTCAGACCTTTACATTATCTGGAGATGGTTTTTACCACTACACCACCAATATTTTTTTTGCATAATAAACGGATAAATATACCAAATATATAAATTAATAAATATATACAAGCTTATAAAGACTTTCCGGGCCCTTCGAATTTTTGGGCCTCGGGCGTTGGCACGGGTTTGCCGGGCCCATAGCCGGTCCTGAGAGAGAGACATGATAGAGGAGTGAGAGAAAGAGGATAAGGTATGTGGATGTGAATGATTGATAAAATAATATATATTTTAAATATAATATGTGAAATTACTAACATACCCTCATGTGCAAGGCACATGCAATACTTAACTGAAAACCTTAACTTGGTTAGTGCTAAATGACGTAAAGTGTAATGCGTTTTCAAATAAAGGACTGTGGTTATAATTATTGAAGTTAAGGGGCATCCATTGCAATCCGATACAAACATAAAGGACGAAAAGTGTAATTTACCCTGTATTATAATAATAAAATAAATTCACTTCAAAACCGCCACCATCGTACCATTTCCACCATTAAATCGGAAGTCTTACCATCGTCGTCAACCTCTCCCACCACCACGAACCTTGCCATCTTCATCAACATATACCACCGCTAACCGCCATGAAACCCATTCGTTGCAAACCCTCTGTGTGTAAGAGTGTGTAGAGATGAAATTAACTCATATTGAGGGTTTTAGATATGAGTGGTGGGAGGTGGTGGTAGCCTTAGAGAGATAGAAAACAAAGTGTATGTGTTTTGAGCGAGAGATAGAGCTTAGAGTGTGTTTTTTGAGAGAAACAAAGTAAGAAATGCCATAAAATGCCCTCATGCGATGTGTACATGATATGATTTGATGTTTAGAATTAACCAGGTTAGTAATAAAGGACATACGGTATGATGTTTTTAACAAAGAAAATTCGGTGTATGTAATTATCAAAGTTAAAGGTCACTCGATGAAAACATAAAATACGAAAAAAATGCAATTTACCCTAGTTTTAAATAACGAGTGATTCTATTTACACCCAACTTTTTGCTATTTATACAAAGTGATGCGACATTAATAAATTCAAATTTGTGTTTTTCTTATATAACTTCTGATATATAATGTTTTATTAAAAAATAAATACGGTTATGTTATGTGCTTTTTTTCATCTACGTTTTGATATCAATTTTATAAAAAAGCGCAATAAAAAATTTTATAACGACTTATAAAACGTTATATTTGATACAACTTCATTTTTTATAAAACATATATCAAAGCGTAGATAAAATAAGCATATCGTAAAACCATATTATTTTTTATAAAACATTATACATCAGAAATTATAAAAAAAAACACAAATTTAAATTGCAAATAACAGATGCTTCACATTATTGGCTAAAGCGCCATCACACGGATCGCCAATCGTGACCGCCCATCATTTACCCCCAATCCAACGGCAGACACATCACCAACACAAAAACCATTTGGATCATCAACAAAGAAAACCGTATAAATTAGCCCTCACCATTTTCCTATCATCACGCTCTCTTTTACTCTCTCTCATCTCACATCTCTCTCTCTCTCTCTACACCAATCGCCATGGAAGCCGCTGGAAAGTCGAAAAAAGGAGCCGCAGGAAGAAAGGCCGGCGGTCCGAAAAAGAAACCGGTCACCCGGTCCATCAAAGCCGGTCTCCAGTTCCCCGTCGGTAGAATCGGCCGGTACCTAAAAGTAGGCCGGTACGCTAAGCGCGTCGGTACCGGTGCTCCGGTTTACCTCGCTGCCGTTCTCGAGTACCTTGCTGCTGAGGTAGTTTTTCAGAATTTAGGTTTAATTGAATTGATTGCGTATCTGTTTGCTAGACTTTTGAGAAAATGTTGTTGGATCTGGTGATATATATTGCTGTTGATTAAGTAATTGTTGTTGAATATGAGATTTATTTGGTTAGTTGTGTGTGATTTTGGACGAATCATTCAATTGATTGTGATTCTGTTTGCTAGATTTGTGTGAAAATGTTGCTGAATCGTTGTTGAATCAGCAGATGCATTAGGTTAAACTCCGTTTACGTAATTTTGTTGTATATGATGTTAGAAATCTGAATCTAGTTATCTATAATTGTTGTCGATTGTAGGTTGATAGGCGAGACGATAATTGAGATTTACTTGTTCAATCATCTAATTGTGTACTAGATTTGTGTGAAAATGTTGCTGAATCGTTGTTGAATCAGCAGATGCATTAGGTTAAACTCCGTTTACGTAATTTTGTTGTATATGATGTTAGAAATCTGAATCTGGTGATCTATAATTGTTGTTGATGGTAGGTTGATAGGCGAGATGATAATTATATGATTTTAAATTTATAATCATTGTTGAATTTGAGATTTACTTGTTCAATCATCTAATTGTTTACTAGATTGTGCAAAAATGCGGTTGAAATGTTGAATTGAACAATACATTAGGTTAAACTGTGTTTTTGTAACTTTGTTTTCAGTGTTATTTGGAATCTGAATCTGGTGATCTACAATTGCTGCTAATCGTAGATTATTTTACGTGATATTAGCTATATGATTACCTAATATTTGTTTAATTTGATACTTGATTACTTGTGATATTGGATGAATCATTCAGTTGATTGCGAATGATTATCTCATCGCTGTTGAATTTGAGATTCTCTTAATTACTTGTGATTTTTGGACAAAATGTGGCCGAATCATCATTACATTAGGTTAAACTCTGTTTACGTAACTTTGATCATGTTGATGTTTGGAATCTAAAGCCAATGATCTATAATTGCTATCAATTTTAGTTAAAAATTGATACACCATTTAGGTTATTGAATCAACATGATAATGATGAACTTGAGATTTACTTGTGTGTGGTTTGGATTGGTAATTAGCTTTTAGAGTTGGCTGGGAATGCAGCAAGAGATAACAAGAAGAACCGAATCATACCAAGGCATGTATTGTTGGCTGTTCGAAATGATGATGAGCTTGGAAAGCTTTTATCTGGTGTGACAATTGCTCATGGAGGTGTTCTTCCGAATATCAACCCGGTTCTCTTGCCAAAGAAGGCTCATGATAAGGGTGCTAAGGAACCTAAGTCGCCATCGAAATCGACAAAATCACCTAAGAAGGCTGCTTAGATGATGTTGTTTGTGATTACATTTGTATGATGGTGCAGTTGGATATGAGATTTAGGTTGTGTCTAGAAGGATGATTGTAAACTTGTTTGTTTATGGTAAAATTCTAATATGAAGAAAAAGAATCTCTCTTTTTATGAATGAAAATTGTTATCTATCCTTTGTCGGCTACATTGCTTGCTCAAATGTTCAAATATGATTTTTAATTTTGACATCTATAACTAAAGCTCTCCAAAATGCATTGCATTATGCGATGAGTTATTATTTGAATCCGAAGGTCAATCATTCCTAGGGAAGGTATTGGGGAAAGGAGTACGTTAGTCAATCAGAGGGCTCTCATGGGGGCCTAGGCCACGGATTTAGCCTTAAGCTTGGACTGTAGTTCTTGTATTGGGCGAACCAAAGCGTTATATCAATTGGTGTTGTGTATATACAAAATCGATTATTCTATAGTGTCCAAATTAAAGTAAATGCATTGGCGATCTGGTGGTGCCTCAGGTACCTTCTCGGCCGTAAATGTTCTGTGGGACAAACTGTTTCTTTGCATCTAAGATTGTAAAAGGCACGAGGTCCCTTGAGTTTCACAGGTGTATCCCCCCTAGCCGGGTTTCGGGAAAATGGGTTTGTGACGGGGCAAGCAGTACTGAAAGCAGAGTCGAAGAAGGTGGAAAAGCACGCGAAAGCTTGTGAGGATAATCAGCGTGCCTTTGTCCCCCTAGCGTTTGACACGTTTGGCTCTTTGGCGCCAGAGGCAGTTCGTTTCTTGTCTAGAGTTCAGCGTGTAGTCCACAACAACTTTTCGACCCCTCAGGGGCGAGGCTTTGTTTTTAGTAGATTAGGGTTTTCTATTCAGAAAGGGATGACGGCGCAGTTTGTTGCTCGTCTACCTGCTATTCTTATGTATTTTGCCCTGATGATTGGAATGAAAACTTTTCCTTAAAAAAAAAAAGATCCTATTTAAAAACTAATGTTTGGAAACACTGGTGTATTTTTCATTTTGTCCTGTTGTTTCTTAGCTTTCTAGCGCCATGCTAGTTGGGTTTTTCTAATGAAATTTGTCGTTCAATATTTTTTTTTTATGTGGAAATGCCTCTGATGACATTTATTGTATATGTATTGTAAAAGAATAATCCGAGATTTACTAAAATATCTCAACCAACTCTTAACGAAGCTTATAAAATATTGAACTTTGAGATGTTCTGGAAATTTTATCTACAGTCAAGAAGCTTATAAAGTATTGAACTTTGAGATGTTCTGGAAACTTTATCTACAGTCAAGATGCTGAAAACACGTTGATAATATTTAATGTCAAATATCTTTGATAGCTGATATTGCATTTCTTTTGTAAACGACTAACTTGAGATTTATAAAGGATTAAGGTCTCTCAACCAGTCCTAACACAAAGAGTATTGAATTTCAAGATGTTTCATAAACTTTAACTATATTTAAAGGGTCGAATTCATTTTCATAATATTTGATGCCAAATATTTCTTTTTTTTTGAACGACAAATTTCTTTTGTTCCTGTCGTTTGTGAGGCTTAAACCCAATACCTCTCTTTTTTAAACCCCATGTTTGAAGGTTTTACTTTTGCCAATGGACCACCACCTTATTAATTAAATATTTCTTATCATCTAGCATCTTTTTTATAAACGAATAACCTGATCTTTACCTATAGTGTCGCAACAAAGTGTTAGGGAATCTCAAAAGAGTATTGAGCTTGGAGATTTTATGGAATCCTTGTTTATAGTAAAAATGCTCAAATCACATTCATAGCATATGATAAGATATATCTCTTTAGGGGGTCGGGGCAATTCCAGAATGGCTCTCACGTACTCCTACTCAACCGGCAACACCGGTGCCGGTTATGCGTGTAGTGAGTTTGGATAGTAGGTCCATCGGTCTGTCCTGATGCGAAAACGGGTGTTACCCGCTAATTATTAGGAAACATTATTCGATTACACTTGAGGTGGTGGCCCAACAAACCAAAATTTTTTATTTGATTAAACAATGGGAAAATTACGTTTTGAGTTCCTGTGTTTTAGAGGGTTTTAACTACTTGAGTCCAAAAACAAATATTTAACGCTCTGAGTCCCCACAACCATTTTCCTTAACCATTTGAGTCCGATTTTGTGACGTCTGTTAAATGGGCCGTTAAGTCCCCCACGTGTAATCCACGTGAGTGGTATTTTTGTCAATTCCTTAAACATTTTAGACTCAAATGTTTAAGGAAAATAGCTGTAGAAACTCAGGTAGTTAAACATTTTACTTTTAAACCCAGATTGTTGGTATAATTTCATACACTACGACGTCGTTTGCTGGCTCCACCTTGTATCCCCAAATCTCCCCCCATTCCTCAAAAACCCTAGAAATTCATACCTTCTTGCAAAATCAAAATGTCAGACAACTTACCTCTTGAACTCCAACTGAACATCATGAAATGGCTTCCTGTCAGATCACTGATTCAATGCCGAACAGTCTCCAAAGCATGGAAGTCTCTCATCGATAGTGCTGATTTTATCAAACATTATCAAGGCCATATGCAACATCTACTTGTAAGTTACGAATCTCTTGTTGATTCTGAACGAAAATATGTTTCAATTACTGACGATGAAACATTCCCCCAAAACAAAGTTTCCCACACTATTCCTCTATTGCTTCAAAACCCTGGAATAATCGGCTGCTCTCATGGCTTGTTGTGTTTGTTTGGTGATTATGAAGATGACAGTGATGACGCCATTTTCGATACCGAAACAGTTGTTCTTTGGAACCTTTCTATTAGAAAGGCTGTGGTTGTTGTTTTGCCATATTGGGTACATGGAACTGTTTTAGGTTTTGGTGTGTGTCCAAGAACCAATGACCCTAAGATTGTCAAGATTTTACATGATAATGGTTGGGATGTTCAGATTTTTGCGTTGAACGAAGGGGTTTGGAGAAGTTGTAACAATCTCCCTCGTGAATCGGTTCAATTTTCCGTTTCCGATTCACAAGAAGTGGTGGATGGGTTGGTTTATTGGCTTGCTACTGATAAGATTACTATGGATGGTGGGTTTACGTCTTGTAATCTGATAATCTCGTTTGATATGACGAGTGAAGAGTTTAGAGAAGTAAAGTTCACGAATAGTTTAGCCCACGTGTGTGAGTTAAACTTAGCCATGTCTAAGCTAAGGGAGTCTCTTGTTGTGCTTGAGCGCGGTTTTGAGGCTAACGATACGGTATGGGGTGTATGGATGATGGAGGATGGTGATCCGAAAACATTTACGAAGCTATTCAATGTTAGTGTTAACACACCACCTGAATCAATGGTTTTGGCTAGGGGATTTAGGATGACTAGTGAAGCTATGATCGAAATTATGAATGATAAACGTGGACAATTGTTTGGTTACGATCCCTGCTCGAAACACATATGTAATCTTGGGATTGATGGAGAAGAGTTTTCGTTTTACGTGCATTCCTACGAGGAAACGCTACTTCTGCTTGATCAACCAAATCTTACGGTTTATAATGAAGTGTAAAGCTACAAATCTCCACGAATTTTGTTTTATGGTAGTTTGAGATTTGCCTTCCATGTTTCGGTAAATGGTGAAAAAAACCTAACGATCATTGATCGCTTGTCGCAAACAATTACTGGCTTCACATTGAGGTGTCTGTACATTCCAAAATTATGCTCCAAGTTCAAATCGAGTATTTTGGAGTGTTTTTTGGATTTTTTTTCTTGTAGTTATGGAATCGTGTACTTTTAGATTATTTTTTGAGTTGAAGTTGTATTATTGTGGAATTATAGGTTAACTGCTTAACCTGGTATTACTGCCAGACAAAACCCAATACAACCGGTTGAACCATTTCTGAGCCTTACCCGGTACCGTTTAAAAACCAATTTTTAAACATTGTATACACGCAACTTTTTTTTGAATGGCAAAGAATCTCACGTGTGCCCTGCTCGAGGCTATGCCCAAGGTCGACTCCTCGACTGCCGTGAGACCGTGCCCCCTGATGCGCGGGAACCGGACGGAATTCGTAAACCCTCGCACCCCGTCAGGTTCGAACCCAGGATTAAAGCCCCGATTCATCACGCCGCCGTAAGGACCGCCGCCGCCGCTTGACCTCGTACACCACCTAGACCATAGGAATAGAACCAATGTTGCTTGTACCACCGAACAGACACCGTCGTGAATACGCCGTAAGGATTGGTGGCCGGCCACAAACTCTCTCTCTTTACCGTACTCTCTCTCTATTAACTCCCATTTCTATGTTAGTCTCTCTCTCTCTCTCTTCCTTCTACAGCAGATGGCACAACCGTAATTAGTAGTCTATATTTGTCCAATGATAATACTGTTCCCAAGACCCTACGTTAATTGTTATATAGAAGTTTAGAATGTATTATCAATAGCATTTCACTAAACCAAAAGATTAATCCTTTATAACCAAAAGATAGTTCAACAAAGATTTTGCCAACAGATAAGATCATTGTTGTGCATTATACCTACTTGGGCACACCCAAAACATTTCAGAAAACTATAAAAAAAAGCATACAATGCTCATAAAAAGTACTACAAAATACTAAAGCAGAATTAATCTTGAATCTATGAAGCTGACTCATCACAACTAACTTCAACATATTTGAATCATAACCTGTCTTCAATATCAATATCTATTAAGTAATTCATCATTTGCACGTTTAGACGAATCACGATTCATCACCATCTTCCCAGCTTCCATTTTCTGGGTGGCTAATATATAACTTACAGGCGCAAAATCTTCAGTCAACTTCCCATCTCTTTTCTGTTTGTCTATCGTTTTCGAGTTCAACTTTGACCCATTTTGTCCCGCTAGTTCAATAAGACCTGACTTCGCATGTCCCCTAACACTCTGCCAAGAAACAGCTGCTTTATGCTTCATCTTATGGGCCCACGAGACGCTATCCTTGTCCCACTTTTTGATCTCGTTAAGTGACAAACTTTCGTTATCGTTAACATCATCTTTCGATCTTGGAACAAAGAATTCAGGCCTTGCTCCTGCTACTGCCATTCTCGGTAAGCCCAAAGTGTTCACGAAGGAATAAGACGTTTTATCAACTTTTGAAGAAGAAAACGCAGATAAAAATACATCCCGCACGTTTGTCATTTGGGTTCCTATGGGTGTGGTTTTACTAGTAAACGGGCTTTTTGACCCGTTAGGAAGTCCAACATAGACATGATCGGTTTTAGGCCCAAAAGGAACAACCTTTCTTTCTTCTTGCATCGCGGGTAGAGAAGAGAATGCGAATTGACCTTGAACTGTCATGGTAGGTGTGAACTTACGGGTGGGTGGTGCAAGGTCTTCAACGGTGTTGACTTTCTTGTGGCGGTCAATCTCTGCACCCTCCACCCATCGGACTACAGCAATACGAGAAGTGCGATTTGGGTCGTATTCAATTCGTTCGACAACCCCGACAGATGAAGTGTTTCTTTTTAGATCAACTGTTCTTTGTAATCTTTTTGCTCCACCACCTCGGTGCCAAATTGTTATACGACCTGCGGAATTTCTACCGGCAGATTTGCTTTTGCCAGTGACGAATTGTCTTAGCGGTCTCTCAGAGCTGACGTTATGAGCACCTGTAGAAATAGAATCTTAAGTACTAATCTGCTAAAAACAATTTTAGATATCAAATAGGTTCTTTTCGTGACTTTGCGTGTTCCTAATCATGTTTTCCTGATTCTGCAGTAATTTTCTTCTGCCTGAATTATGTTAATTTCTTAATGCAGCTATGCTCACTCATTCTATCTCCGATTCAACATTCCATTTAGAAGTCACTTGTAGATTTACGACTCCAGTATAACTAGTTTAGAACTACAGAGTACAGAACTATAAACGGCTTAAAACTTGGTACGAATACTATGTGTGATTCTGTGGAACCAAAGATCTAATCACTATGAAAAATATACTTCTACTGCAGCAAGTGAGTTGGGATTACTGAGGCAAACACACAGTATCTGACTTAAGGTATGTTATATTTTTCACTATTTTTATATGATGTGGCAAAATGCAGTGAGTTTAGGTTCTTAAAAAAAAAACTACATATCGGTGATTACATGCTGATAGAAAACTACAAACTGGTTGGAAAACTACAAGTCACTTAGTCACCAATGAAATTTGTTTTATAAATAAATCGTTGATGCACTTAATCTGTTCTTCATTCCAGCTTTTAATGTCAGATATAGTTCTTCCATATGCATTGTTAACTTCTTTAGTTCATAGCGAAATCAAAAGCCAATAATAATGTAATTAGAACACAGTTGTTTATAGCGAATAGCAGTAAGTAGCGACAAGCTACCTATACGCTACGTAGCGATAGCGAGTGTTATTTGATGTTTAGCGATAACGTATTAGATTTTTTTTTAAATAGGACTTTATTCACGAATTTAAGGTTTTTTGATGCAATTAGTGAAGATTACAGCTGTTAGGAAATTAAAATGCCTAAAAATTCGGTTTTTAATATTTTATTAAAAAAAACCCTAATTCTCGCTATTTCACGCTATTGAGCGCTAAACATCAGATAGCGATGATCTAGCACTACGCTATTCACTATAGCGCTCGCTATCATTGCAATTAACAACTATGAATTAGAAACTTCTTTTCCTAGAAATCAACACAATGTTAATTCAGACCACACAATCATGCATCTAAATTATACATAATATAAAAATTACCACTATACCACCGCGATAACCTATATATCATTAAGCGGACCATGACCGCCATTATATTTTGGACCACTATAACTGCATAGCACGGTCGTTAGTTTAGTTTAGTTTATGTTCAATCATTAGAAAATTAGACCTTTGAAACATTATTTTGAGATAATTGTGTTTATGCTTATTATGACTAACTAGAGCTTTTATATAGGAATACTTACATTTACGAACAGAAAATTTCATAATCGCTCAAGAGTTGTGCAAACTTAGGCTTCAAACTTTGAATCTAAATTAGTAGTCTAAAACTATAAATAATACAAATGTGTCTTACTACATTAATCAATACAGATTTACATCAGGAAATTGAATTGAAACATCGAAAACTTTAAATCAAAAGTTGAACATGAAAAACTTACGGCTGATGGTGTGCTTGGATCGCATCTGAGAGCTGGTAATCCTTGAAGTAATCAAAGAAGACGATCCATTAACAAGCCTTCTTCGTAAGGATGATGAAGATGACATTTTTTTATTCACAAATGGCTACGATTCTGAGCTACTATTCAATACGGGATGCTCGTTAGGGTTTTGTTGGTTGTTAAAGCACGATATTAACGCACTTCTGCTATTACCAAGTTGCCATTTTTCACCCTTAACTTCTCGTATTTTACTATTTACTCCCTATAGGGGTGTCCAAACTGCTCGGCGCTCGAAGATTGTTCGACGATCGTTCGAAAAAGCTCGGAAATTTGCTCGTTCGATTCCTTGCTCGGTTAAAACCGAGCCGAGCAGCTCGGTTCGGTTTAAAAACGAACCGAGCACGAGCATAGGTACGCTCGCTCGCTCGGTTTCGATCGAATTTATTTTTATTATTATATTATATATTATATTTATTAAATATATATATTATATTTATTAAATATAATAAACATGTAACATATCCAGCCTCTAGAATCCTCATATATTCAGTTCAAAAAAAAAAAAAACCCTAATCTCTGTAATTCAGTTAAAAAAAGAGGGGCGTTTTATGGGTTTGAATTGATGTTACTGTATCAAATTTTATGTTTTGAATTCAATTTTTGTTTGAAGATGTCTGGAATGAATTCAACACCTGTTTTTGAAGTTATTTTGCATTTTAGATGTTCTTAAACATTAAACATTTGTGGGACTTTTTATGTTTCAATTTTGTTAAATTGTTAAAGTGTGTGAGAGACATATAAGTTGGTGAATTTTGGTGAATGAATGTCTGTGTAGGAATGCTAAATAAAACTGAGCAAAAGCGAACCGAACCGAGCGGCTCGTTTCTAAACCGAACCGAGCACGAGCATAAGATTTCCGCTCGATTTCCTAAATCCGAACCGAACCGAGCGGCTCGGTTTCAAACCGAACCGAGCACGAGCAGACCTCCGTTCGGTTCGGTTCGGTTCTGCTCATGAACACCCTACTTGTATCGAATTTTAACTCAGCAAAGACGAATGGGCCATCCGCATAAGCCCATGGGCTAAACTGTTTTAGCCCGTTTCTGGTTCTTTTCACTTTACAAAACACAACGCCACTGCAAAGCGCTGCAACCGTTGTTCTCGTATTCTCTCTCAGCTCCAAAAGAACGCGAAGGAGAAACCCTAGACACCTTCGAGAACTGATCCCTAGGGTTCTTACACTCTCATATCACAGCTATGCAATCACCGGTTCTCGTTCTCAGTAAGTTTTATTTCTCGCACTCATGTTTCGAAAATCATATGTTGTGATCTCGCGATTTGCTGCGTTTTTGCCTGATAACCGTAGTGTTAATGTTAATCGTAGCGTACGTTGATCTCGATTTGAATGTCCTATCACATTTTTGAGACTTAATAGTTTTATTAGGTTTATCATTTTGAGAACTCGAATTAAATTGGCTTTTTTCTGGTGTGTAGTGAAGAGAAATTATGATTTTGGTCACTTTTGTAACTGGATTTTGAGACTATCGGAGTGTAGTTGTGAAATAATGTGATATTGTATGTATTTTCTCGAACATTTGAATTACTTGCTTGTGTGTGTGTATCAGTGGAATCTGGATTTGAAGTCTGTTGCTACATTAGACATCTGGTCCTGAAACTATTTATGTATTTACTAGCTCTTAATGAAAGCTTGTGGTTAGATTTGATGTGGTTATCATATATCAACTATAAATGAGTTTAAAATCCTCAACTATTGTTGATTGGAAAGCCACGGTTTCTTTGCCAGGGTGTCGTGTTCAACCCTGTTACCGAAAAAGTATATGATACTTCTGTTTCGTATTATTTTTAGGTAACGAAAGCTTAAGATTGTAAGTTCGTGGGAGGCAAAACTTGGGTTATATATAATTAAATGAGACACTTATATAGAACAAAGCTACTAAATTACAAAATATTGTAATGTTTCATATAAGTTTTGACAGCGAGCTGTGTGTCCCACGTATCTCACATTGTGCACTTACTAGCTTTAATCATGTACATATAATTTGTTGCGATTAGGTTCAGATTTCTTTCACGTTGTATATCCCTTTTTCTAATTAATCTCAACCAAATGGATAATTTAAATATGAACACAATCACACCTTATGCCTCAGGAAGGATGAACTTATCTTGGTATGATGGGAAAATATCGTAACATAAGAACATTACGAAAATTAAAACATTGAAAAACTCTAGGGCAAAACATAATAGAAGCTTACATTGAAGTGACAGCTCAATTGTTTACTTTCTGAAAATTGCAGAGGATTCGCTCACTCGTGAATCTGGAAGTAAGGTGCATCATGCAAATATCCAAGCTTCAAAGGTGTGCGAATTTCGCTTCTGTAAAGCTGTTCTCATATTTTATTCTTATAGTTGCTTCTATTAAACTGTTTGCTAATCCATGTAAAGAAACTTTGAAGTTATTCACAGTTACACAGGTTGAATCTTTGGCCGATTAATGCATAAGTTATTTAATTCGTTCGATAGTATATGTTTTTTTTGTTCAAAACAGGATGGTTTCTAGCCTTTGAGTGATCATGGATGCAAAACTTTGTTTCTGCAATTTGTTGACGAGATTGTTTTCTTACCCGTGTATTGTTTTATAAGTTATAAGCAGTGACACTACCATAAATCAATTTTAATAACTATGTCGGCTTCACATAATCCATATATACACATTCACTGTTGCAAGTCTTGGTATGCTTCATTGTTTGATGTTATCTATATTCTGTCTAGATTTAGATTAATTTTGATGCTATGTACTGCCTTAATATTTTTATCAGATAATTTTTCGATTCTTAGGACATCTAGTATCAAAGGAGGCCACAACTCTCTATAACACACATTCTATTTGTTTTCAGAATGATTTTTGTTATAAGTTTAATCACTCGCAATCAAATGGATTTGGGATGGTCTTATTGCCCGGTCTAAAAGTGTCTAACCGTATTTCATCAACCTTTGCTCTATTCAAAGGATTTGATGTGGACTAAAAAATATTGGGCTGTGAAGACAGTTGATAGACTTAAATAAGACGTACACTTCTGGGATCATTATATCTTTTAGACAACTAATAGTAGAACATACTTTATATGGGACAATCGGATTATTACTAAGGAGCTTTCTTGCTACGTATGCTTATACCTTTTAACTTTCAAGTCCATCATAGAATGCTAATTTCATTTTCTTTCTTATTCATAGGCCGTGGCTGATATTATTCGAACCACTTTGGGTCCAAGGTCGATGTTAAAGATGCTTCTAGACGCTCAAGGAGGTGCTTACCATTTATAATCTTTCAACATGTTGGCCGCCTTTTGTAATCATGAGCATTGAACTTGGTTTACATGTATATTTAATAGGAATTGTTGTCACTAATGATGGGAATGCCATATTGCGGGAGTTGGATATTGCTCACCCAGCTGCAAAGGTAGTCATGCTAATGTAGTTTATTATTTATATAAAATATTCATGATTATATCATTACTTTGCATTTTCCTCTCCACTTTAAAACCCTCAGATTGCTACCTCTTTGTTAGAATATATTCACTCATCATTATCATTGTTCTTCATTCATTTAGCCGCTTTGGGTTTTACTGTGTTTTCTAAATTGTGTTTTTTTTATTCTTATTATTTTAGTCCATGATTGAACTAAGCCGCACACAGGATGAGGAAGTTGGTGATGGAACTACATCAGTCATTGTTCTTGGTAATCGTTTCCTCCTAAGTTTAATTATTATTATTATTATTAATTATTTTTATTTCTTAAACTTGAAACAATGTAGATTTCATTTATTATGCTCCATGTTTCTAATTGTTAAATTTGGAAAATTGTAGCTGGTGAGATGCTTCATGTTGCAGAAGCTTTCATTGACAAGAAATATCATCCTACAGTTATTTGCCGAGGTATCTTTTATTTTTTTATGGCTAAATTATTTTCTTAAACCCTGCAAAAATTACACGATACAAGTAAGGAATTATACATATGCAGCTTACAGCAAGGCTCTTGAAGATGCTCTTGCTGTGTTGGACAAAATCTCCATGTCTATTGATGTGAATGACCGTAAGCTTTATTTTCATTATTTCCTTCCAAACCTTAAACCAAACACACCCCTAAACTAGCCTATGCAATTGCTTTTTTTCTAAGTATATGCTAGACCATTTGTGTTTCGAAGTTTACTTACTATAAGAACCACATTGATACGAATATATGATCATTACAGAAAAATAATGTTAAATATGTTTCTTTACTTTCTATTTTGAAATTCTTGCATTGCAGGTTCAATGATGCTGGGATTGGTGAAGAGTTGTATCGGCACGAAATTTACCAGTCAATTTGGGGATCTGATTGCAGTAAGTTTTATATTTATTCTCTCTTTCTTTGTCCCTTATAAAGTATAAACTATAAATGACCTTATCTAGTATTATGATATGTAAAGATGACCTGTTTTTTCTTATATCTAAAGATGATGTAGTTTTTTATTTACTTAATATCTGGCAATAGTTTTTAATGTTTAGTATACTTTTGCCAACTTTGTGTTACTTTAGCATAGTTGTCAATAGCGAATAGCGGATGATAGCAACAAGCTACCTATACTCTACGTAGCGATAGAGATGAAATAGCGGGTGCTATATCTTGTTTAGCGATACACTAGAAAACATTTTAGAAATATTTTACATGTATATTTTTTCAAAATTTCAGTAAATATGGAAGAAATACACCTTTTTCATTCCTAATTAAAAACCCTAAACACGCTTCTTTTTTTTTTCCAATTTCTATTTGCTATTTCTTAAAAAAGGGAAAAAACCCAAATTCGCTATTTTCTCACTATTTAGGCACTAAACATTATTTAGCGGGAAACTCACGCTACGCTTTTCGCTATAGCAAGAGCTATGCTCGTTATTAACAACTATGTACTTTCATATGTAGATACAGGGTACATTTCTAGATCTCTATGACATTGAATAATTTTTTTTATAAAATGGCCCGAAAATTGTTTTTAGCTCTAATTTTTGACTTTCAGTAAAGAATTTTATCAGTGTTGCTATTTTGGTCAATTTACATGTAAATGGGTCAACTTGGTCATGTTTTATTTCAAACGGTTCAACAGTTCAAATTAAAAGAATTATGTATTATTAGCTAAATCATATTACTCAAAAATTAGATTATTCTTGAAGAAGATATAGTAGCTGAAATTAATCTGGATATAATTACTAATAGAAGTTTAATAAATTGATGTATTAAGTGTTTGGGTCAACTCAAAAGTCAAAAGTCAAACCTAACCTCACTCGTACCAACAGTCAACACCACCTTATTTTCCTGAGACCCGTTACCTAGCACACCTATTTTGCCACTCCAAATTAATTATTCGGTTGTGCGTTTATTTTTAATATACGTTACAGACCATAATTTTTGTCATGTTCTAGGATCTAGCACTCGATGCAACAACTACAGTCGGTGTTGACCTAGGTCAAGGAATACGAGAAGTGGATATTAAAAAATACATTAAAGTTGAAAAAATCCCCGGTGGCCAATTAGAAGATTCCAAAGTCCTCAAAGGCGTTATGTTCAACAAAGACGTCGTCGTCCCCGGAAAAATGAAACGAAAAATCATAAACCCGCGTATCATATTACTAGATTGCCCTTTAGAATACAAAAAGGGTGAGAATCAAACAAATGCCGAATTAGTACGAGAAGAAGATTGGGCAGTACTCTTAAAAATGGAAGAAGAATACATAGAAAATATATGTGTTCAAATACTTAAGTTCAAGCCCGATTTGGTGATCACTGAAAAGGGGCTTAGTGATTTAGCGTGTCATTATTTCAGTAAAGCGGGAGTTAGTGCTATTAGGAGGTTGAGGAAAACGGATAATAACCGGATTGCGAAAGCGTGTGGGGCGGTTATTGTGAATCGGCCCGATGAACTTCAAGAATCGGATGTTGGGACTGGTGCTGGGCTTTTTGAGGTTAAAAAGATTGGTGATGAGTTTTTTTCATTTATTGTGGATTGTAAAGACCCGAAAGCGTGCACGATTCTTCTTCGAGGTGCCAGCAAGGATCTTTTGAATGAAGTTGAACGGAACTTGCAGGTATATATATTTTAAATGGGCTGGGTAACAGGCTAAAAAGGTCGGGTCAGAATGTGCGAAGTTGGTCAAATGGGTTGAAAGTTAGCTGAAGTAATATATTTAATGCGTGAAAATCCTTGAATCATTTTATTAAGGATTAATTTCATTTATACCTTTACAAACTTTAAAAATTTCATTTATACTTTTACAAACTTTAAAAATTCCATATACACTGAACCAAAACTAAAAGTATCATATATGCCCTTGCAATGTAGCTAAAATATCAACTATACCGAATTTATTAAAAATAATCTCATAAATGATCAGTTTACCCTTATTTTTTTAACTTCAAGTTTTCATATATGCTCATATTTTAACTTCATATTTTTGTTTAACACATTTTTAGCTTAAATTTATTTTTACCCATTTTTATTTCTATTTTTTTATTTTTACCCATAAACAATAGTATACTCCATATATAATATTAAAGCTAAATAAATTATGCTAGAAATGAGTAAATATAATATTTGAAGTAAAAGGTCATATATGAGATTTCAAAGTTTAGAAAGATAAGGGTAAAATGGTCATATATGCCTTTATTATAAAACAAGTTACCTACTGAAATAATATGAATCTTGAAATCATATTTTCACAGATAAGTTTTTCATAAAAAAGATTACAAGAATCTGGACAAAAAGTATTCTGGCTCGACCCGACTTGTACAAAAAACTACTCATTTTGTCCTGTTATCTCTACCCTCACTCCTAGTAATTGCATGCATTTTTTTACAATTGAAGTACACCCATTGTAAAACTGTTTTTATTTTTTGTAGGATGCAATGTCAGTTGCTAGGAACATCCTAAAGCATCCGAAACTTGTTCCCGGTGGTGGTGCAACTGAGTTAACTGTTTCCGCTACACTGAAGCAGAAGAGCTCGTCGATAGAAGGCATTGAGAAGGCAACGTTCTTTTCTTATATATATATATATAGGATAAGGCTAGGTAGAAAACCCTCTTTAGGTAGAAAACCCGGGAAACTCAAAGCTCCCGACATTTTTTTTTTTTGAAAAAAATAACACATGTAATATACATGTTTTTAAGACTTTTGGGCCAAAAAAATCAAAAAAGCGCCGAGTACTTTTTAAAAAAAAAAAAAAACAAATTTCAGCAACTTTCAGCATTTTTTGTCTAACACATGTTAGTCAACGAAGTTTTTGGAACTTGTTTATTTTTTAAAAAAAAAAGTACTCGGCGCTTTTTTGATTTTTTTGGCCCAAAAGTCTTAAAAACATGTATATTACATGTGTTATTTTTTTCAAAAAAAAAAAATGTCGGGAGCTTTGAGTTTCCAGAGTTTTCTAAGAAAGATAGGGTTTTTTGTCTAGCCCAACCCTATATATATATATATATATATATATATATGATTTTATCTGTCTCCAATGAAACATAATATTTGTGGATATTGTAGATGCTAATTCTTTAGTTATTGAAACAGTGGCCTTATGAAGCCGCAGCTGTAGCGTTTGAAGCTATACCACGAACGTTGGCACAGAACTGTGGTGTCAATGTCATTAGAACCATGACTGCTCTTCAGGGAAAGGCAAGTTTACCTATTTTATTTACGTATTGTAAGAATAGAACATAATCTAGAAATGATGTTTCATAGTTGAGTTCCATGCCAAGAGTTTTCTTGTGTCATTTTCCCATTGAATTCTGCTGCATACAATTTTCTAGTATACTATGCAGTAATGCGGTAAAATATCGGGTATCGGTGATTTTAATACCATGCAGAATTTATATATATATATATATATATATATAGCAATTTAACACTAACAATTCAGTATACTCTCCTACCATTAATAATTTTAACCTTTTGCAACTTGCAAAACACTAACAATTATATCAAGTAGGAAATTATTAAGACTTAAAACACTAACATTTAACACTAACAATTGATAATTAAGATTTAAAACACTAATAGCAGCAATAAGAAGAAAGACAAATGGCAGAACTAAGAAGAAAGGTACTAATATCGGGAAAATCGGTGATATATCGGTCCATTATCGGTCAATATCGCCGATAATATCGGTACCGATATTCTGACCGATATTTTGCACCGATATCTCACCGGTCGATAACCAATATATCGGTGATATATCGCGATATTAACTACATACTCCTTAAGATAATATGCATGCCCTTTTAAAGACACGCTAGTAACAGTTTTGCTTGTTTTTTGCAGCATGCAAATGGTGAGAATGCCTGGACAGGTATAGATGGCAATTCAGGTGAAATTGCTGATATGAAAGAACTAAAGGTGCACATTCTTCTTCTTTTCTACTAGTTTTGTTTAGTAATTGAATACAGGTGGCAAATTCACATTTACGTATGATCAAGTCGATATGGGTTATGTTAAATCTCACACGTAGGCCTGCAAATGAACCGAGCGAACACAAACAAGACCTTGTTCGTGTCCGTTTGTTAAGGAAATATATGTGTTCCCGAATTGTTCATGAACACTTACCGAACGAGATTTCGTGTTTGTGTTCGTTTGTTAATTTAGGTAAAGAATGCAAACGGGCGTTCAGGTACACAAATGAACACAAACTAATGTTCATGAGCATAATATGTAATACGCTAATACTTATTAAATTTTTTATTTGTCGGAATTTTGAAGTATAAAAACAATAAATAAAAATTAAATACATTAATGAACACAAACGTGCACATTACAGAACGTTCACGGACATTAATAAACGAACACAACCTCTGTTCATGTTCGTTCATTTAACTAAAACGAAATTTCTTGTCCGTGTTCTTCATTTACTAAACGAACAAACACAAACGAACTTTCCGCCAAACGTTTCACTAATTGTTTAGTTCGTTTACAGCCCTACAAATAGACCTGGCAAACGGGTCGGGTTGGGTCGGGTCATGGGTCAAAACGGGTTCGGGTCAAAACGGGTCAATTAAAAAAAGGGTTGTTTTGGTTCGGGTCAAAATGGGTTCGGGTCAAAACGGGTTCGGGTTAGAACGGGTTTCGGGTAACGGGTTGGGTTGTTCTAGAAAAAAATATTAAATTATTAAATTATATTAGAAACTGAGATATTATATTAAGAAAATGTACAGCTTTGTTTTTATTAGATTATAAAAAAGGAAAAAAAAACTGTACATAGATTGATGTTACTGTCTTTCTCCATTCAATGCTTCCGAAAGGTCACTTTCTCTCTCTACATAAAGTTTTCAAAACCTCTCTCTCTCTAAAATCAAAAGCAAAGCAGGTATATGGTAAGTGGCGGTGGTGAAAGCGATTGAGCGGCGGCCTGAAGCTTGTGGTGGTGGTGACGATTGAGCGGCGGCCGGAATATTGTGGCGGTGGCGGCGATTCGGCGGCTGCCGGAATCTTATGGAGGTGGCCGGCGATTGGGCGGGGCAAACTTATTGTAGTGGCCGGCGACTGAGCAGCGAAATGGTGGCCGACGATTGGGTGGCGCAGACTGTGGTGGCTGGCGACTGAGCAGCGGAAGCTTGTGGTGGTTACTTGATTTATGAGGTTTCATGAATGGTTGGACATTGATATTGCCCGTTCTGACCCTTTCTCAACTTCAGAAACAACCCATTCTAACCCTTCCTCAATTCCAGAGCAACCCATTCTAACCCGATTCTAAATTTCCTTGTTTTAATTCAGACCCGTTCTTAATTTTTCTCAGACCCGAAATGTCCCAGGAGGTCACTTTAATGACCCATAATGACCCGAAATTAGGTTTACGGGTTACCTTTGCCACCAGTACCTACAAACGGGTCATATAATTCTTTTAGATCCGAGTGGGTGGACCGGTGGGTTGAAGGTCTTCTTTAAGTTTGTTTATAATGCATCAAACCTGCTAATCCAGAGAATTGGATAAATTTGTTTTTGTAATCATAGTGAACACTTTTCTTATGCTTTAAAGAAATTAAACTTTAACAAAAATTGTTTGTATGTCTTGTTACCCAATGCATACATCTATTTTGGCACTTCTAGTCTCGACATCAGAGATAATTCATAGCCTTTTCTTGGTTTGTAGATTTGGGATGCTTATAACGTGAAGGCGCAGACCTTTAAGACAGCCATCGAGGCTGCTTCTATGCTTTTAAGAATCGATGATATCGTGAGTGGAATCAAAAAGAGGCAAGCTCCTGGATCTAACCAACCATCAAAACCCACTATTGAGACCGAAGGGGATGCTGATAACGAGCAGATGATTCCCGAGTGATGACACATTTTAATGTAGTTTCATTAAACACGTTTTCTCTTGATTCATTTTTAATTTCTTATGTGCTTTCATTATTACCACTTGACTGCCCGAAATTTTGGTCCGTTATGCTATGTTTTGTTTCTTCTCTTTTGACCATTTTTTGATTCCTAGTATGTGCTGTTTGTTTTGTACTGTTGACATTGTATATTAGTTAAGAGGTAGCAGTGTATATCCAAAGTAATGTGGCTTTCTGCTCTTTTTTGACTTTGCGAGGCCAAAAGCTTCACGTTAACACTCGTCATACCGCTCCTGGAGGGTGTTAACTGTTAAGGGGCATTAAAAGCTTCAAGTGTTAAGATGTTAACAAGGAGAGGGGAGGGAATCAAGCATTGGAAATTTTGCACACACACATGTTATGTATATGTATAGCATTTCCTTGGTGTGAGGTGAATGAAAGAGGGTCAAGTGGGTGATGTGGCGCCTACATATAGTTAAGGGGTGTGAAAGTATACCATGTGGCCTAAAAAGACCAACACTCCCAGATTGCGGTTTTATCATTACATGCGTAAAAAAGGCAAAACAAGCGTGTAACTGACATGAAAGTTGCATTAATAAAAATGGAATGATTATTATATTAAATTGATTTTGTACCATGATATGATGTAGGGGTGTTCAAGATAATCTGGATAGGGCTGTAAACGAGTCGAGCCGAGTCGAGCCAAGGTGGGGTCGAGCTCAAGCTCGAAATTAATTCAGGCTGTTAAACTTGGCTTAAGCTTTACGTCGGAGTTAAACGAGCCTAAGAACGAGCCAACGAGCCGAGCCAGGGGCCGAGCCGAGCTTAGCTCGAGCTGGGCTTGGTTAAAAAATGAGTCAGCTTGGTTCACGTCATCTCAATTTGAGTTTTTTTAGCTAGTTTTTCTCGAGCTTCTTTCGAGCGAGCTACGAGCCGAGCTACGAGTCGCGAGCTTTATGAACAGCCCTAAATCTGGATCTGAAATCGAATCCGAAATATCCGAAAATCCGTATTCCGAAACTACGTATTCGAAATAATATCTGAAAATCGAATAATTCAAATTTTGGATGTAGGTTTCTAAAATTTTCGGATAATCGGATTATCCGATATCCGAAAACTTAAAAAAAAATAGTAACTATATATTATATGAACAGTTTATTTTAAAATATAGTAAAAAAGTAGTAAATAATCGGATTCGGATGTGTATATGTGAACGCCTTTTGTTTTCACTGATGGAAATTTAAATAATATCCGAATCTGTCTCCAAAATTTCGGATATCAAGTATCCAAAAGAATATTGTTTCTAGTTATTTACGAATAAATTACCTGAATAAAAAAAACACATCAATATATTTATCTCCTATAATCGATTGTAATATTGTATTATCCGTTAATGGTTAATTTTTATTATTTAACGAGTTGACGTTAACCCGCGCGCTGCGGCGGGATGTTGATTTTAGTATCGGTACATGATATGCGAAACAAATTTTTTTTTTTTATGCAAAACATAGGTTGCATTTAGTATCACAATATGAGATGCGTAACACAAATTCTTAACTTTATCCAATACGTACTTTTCATTGTTAAATTAAACTTAATGAACAACAAAAATGCCAAGTTTCAATATCTTCAAAACAAATCTAACATATTCAGTGATGAAAACAACAAATCCTTATTCAATCTATTGATTAAAATGCGACAAACATTACATCAAGGACAAAATTATGATAAATAGATTTGAGATGAATTTTTGGTAGAGATTTGTCAAGGTTGAGAAGGAAAAGCAAACAGAGAGGCATATATGTGAATCCGTTGACAAATTAAAAATTAAATCATTTAAAGTGTTAACTCAATATCAATTTGTATATGCAGAAAATTATTGTATCTTCAAAGGACAATTTCGTATCATCAATCCCATTGATAAAATTATATCTACACATGATCATCAAATTTATATGTATCACCATATATCTATCTTCATGAATAAATAAAATATCAACAATCAAAATTGGGTATGACCAAATCAACCAAATTCAAAACGAAAAATGACGAAAATGACGAAAAATGAATCACAAAGCTGATATAATAAGATTATCCTGCGTGAATTTAGTCGGTGTTGATTTGATTCTTTACGATAACGGATTAATAGTAACGCTAACTTTGCACAGCAAAGACCTAACAAAAGAATTGAAATCCCCTGAATCCAAAGAAAAATGCATAAATAGAAAAATTCAATAGGTTTCAGGGAAAAGGTGAGAAATACCATAGAAAACTACACTTCCCCATGATCCATCATTATCTTCTTGTCAACAGATTGAATTCCCATAATGGATTCATGTCCGATTCAGTTCTTCTAAAGGGTAATTAACGTATACACATGAAAACCGGTAATCAACGTACATGAAAACACGTGCCTTGTTCATACCATACAAACAAAGAACAAAATATAAATCAAACAATTGCATGAAATTCTTGTAGTTGCTACTTTCTCAAATCTGAATATACATAATTCTGATTGCCATCTACATGACTAAATAAAAACACACATATGATACTAAAAAACCCTAATCAAATCATTCGTCTACAAACCTCACAATTTTATTGAGTCATGGATCATCAGTATGTGATCCATCATTGATTTATTACTTCTACGCAATCACTTTTATTTGTTATGTAAGTCTATGTTCTTTGATGGAATGATGGTAGCGACAACATACCAGAATCGAGAACATATACCAGAATCGAACGAAAGTGCTATGACGATCGGTAACGGAGGAAACTGAAGGCGGCGAGAGAAAAATAGAAAAATGTCTAAAAAAATGGCAGTTAAGGTTACGCTCGGATATATGGCGGTGGTGAGATTGCAGGAAAAAATGTATACTTGTTCATTTGAATTGTGCGTCGGCTTTTTAACATGTTTTTAATCGGTGCTATATGTAAACATGTTGGTATTAAGATGTTGCTAATTGAAAGGTCATGACTTTTGGCTTGAAGGGTTCTGTGATATATTTAAAAGTTGTCACTTTTTTTATAAGGGGTGTGATACATTTAAAAGTGGTTTGAAGGGCTGTGTCTTTTTGAAGGGTTGTGTTTTTTTTTTTGAAGGGGTGTGATTCAAACCATAATGTCTTAAATTGCTTTTTGTAGGGTTATATAATATCACGTGATCATTTTTGTTTGTGTAACCATTCATAATTATGCATTTAGTAAACAAATTGTTAATAGAGTAAAATGCAAGGATAGTCCCTGTGGTTTGGTGAAATTTCACCTTTAGTCCCCAACTTTTCAAAATTACACTCTTAGTCCCTGTGGTTTGACAAGTTGTTACTCGGATAGTCCCCAAAGCGGATGAAGGTTAGTTTTCTGGTTAAGTGGGTGTGAAATGACAAGGACTATCCGAGTAACAACTTGTCAAACCACAGGGACTATCCGAGTAACAACTTGTCAAACAACAGGGACTATCCGAGTAACCTTCAACCGCTTTGGGGACTATCCGAGTAACAACTTGTCAAACCACAGGGACTAAGAGTGTAATTTTCAAAAGTTGGGGACTAAAGGTGAAATTTCACCAAACCACAGGGACTATCCGTGCATTTTACTCTTGTTAATATTTAAAAAAACAAAAGCCAAAGTCAACGTCATGAATCCCAACTAATGTTTGACCAATAAGACAGTTTGTAAGAGTAGTTAGTCCACTTCCCCTTCCCACACCACATCAACCAATACACATTTCATAAGTTGTTGGATTGGTTCATCAGCTTATCCTCCCACTAAACATATACATACATGTGTATGCATATCCTTAATCCTAGAAACTATTCTAGGAAGAAAAAAAAATGATCCTTACCTCTTGTTTCAACTCACTTGTAGAACGGTTGTCCAGGCGGTGGCCATTGCTCGTCTATGCCACCACCTGGACAACCATTCTAACCGTCACAGTAGCCATAACCTCATTCGCCCCAGAATTCGCGTTTGTGTGGGCCATAGCCCCGTCCTCGTCATTCTCTCGGGTGTGTCAAGATCAAAGAGAAGGCTTCGTGAGGGTCCCTTTTGATGTTCCGTCGGAGGTCTTTTGTCTTCCTGCCGAGATGTTTAAAAAGTCCAAGATGGACTTGGTGGTCCCGCCCATCTTCGCGGCCATCGTTGTGGCCGCCTCGGCGTGTTTGGTCCGAGCTCTTGGCTTGTGGGAGGTGGATGAAGTTGAGGGTCAATAAGATTACTCATTAGAACAAAATTGTTGCACTTTGATTTTTTGCAGTGTTGTAAGAACTGCTAGGCGCTAGTCGGCTGGTGGGGTACCGACTAGCGATTAATCAAGATTGATTGGATTGGATTTTATATGTAATTTTCAGTTTTATATGTATATACACACATTTTTATATGTATTTTTTTAAGTAGACATGTTTTAACACCTTCTTCGACTCATATTTTCAAGTAGATAGGATTAATTGCCAGAATATACTATACTGGTTTGGGTCAACAATCTGGCCGGAATCATGAGTTTGCCTTCGAT
The DNA here is from genome assembly GCA_030545235.1 of Helianthus tuberosus. Lineage (NCBI taxonomy): Eukaryota > Viridiplantae > Streptophyta > Magnoliopsida > Asterales > Asteraceae > Helianthus > Helianthus tuberosus. The sequence continues at coordinate 48,350,721 of CM060387.1, read as the reverse complement.
TTTTGGCCAATTACGACTGAATTTGACCATTATCGACCACCTACTGATTAATTGGCCGACTAGATAAAAATTACTTGGTGAACCTGGCGACTAATCGGAGGCTAGTCGGAATTTTTACAACCATGGTTATTTGTTTATAGATGAGATAATGTTCAAAATTTTAATTGAATTTCAAATAGTTGCCATGTGGATACAAGATACAAGTTATGCAATAACAGAATGTAATTTATGCATAAGCATTGTATATTAGTAGGTGTGTTGAAGAACAGAATCAAGCAGGTGGTTACTATAGTCCCATAGCTTCTTAGCCAACTTAGGATCTCTTGCAAAATCACTTGCAGGCCATTCATTGCAATCCAGATAATACTTGCCACTCACCCCTTTCATATCTGGATGCACTGCTACATAGCATGTTGTTGCTGCCCCCTGTTTTATTATCAATTATTCGCGTGTTAATTACGTCGAAATGTAACTTTCTTTCACCTTTCTATTCATTGTTTCCAGAAAATAATAACGTGTTAATTACCCCGAAATGTAACTTACATTCACCCTTATGTTAGTTGTTTTCAGAAAAAAAAAAAACCTTCTAACTTTTTGTGGGTGAATAACTTTCTGTTTTTTTTATAGTTTGGTAAAATGCTAAAAAAAATTGAAAGTATGTTGCATACAATGGAAAATTTTAGTTTTTTTTTACATATAATAACAAAAAGGTGCACTTAAGCTGCATTGTTAGCAGAGTATTGGTGGGCCCCGTGAGTTTTCCCTCGCGGGTTCTCATGATCATGCAATAAAATGACAAACAGGTGAGACTAAGTTCTATTTAGTGTAATGAACCCATATTCATGTATATACAGTGGCGAAGCTTGACCCGAATGACGCGAGGGGGGGGGGGGGGGTCGAAAACATATATACCCAAAAATTTCTGTACGAAAACTACATATATAACACTACTGAGCGAAAAGTTCGGGGGATTGGGCCCCCCTCCCCCTACTATACTTCGCCCCTGCGTATATAAAAAATATTACACTCTGAATTAAAATGTGAAACTGTTTGTCAATACAAACACATTACATTCAAATATTCAATCATTTGAAGTTGCTAAAATGGCATTTTTATGAAGTTTCTTTATGATAATCTTAAAGAGGCTACCTGTGGGACATTTTTCCATAGAACATAAGTGAGCAAGTTCATAATTCCTGCGAGAAACCATACGCAAAAAAAAATATTATGAATTTTCTACAAGTAGATTTCACATTTATATATGATCACATTCACACACGCGCGCGCACATACACTTACTCATGAGTTTTACAGAATGTCTCATAAGATTTGTCATTATTAGCCCTGGGTGTACAGAGTTCACCGTAACATTTGCACCCTCTTCCTGCATTTCCAGTCGAGTAATTAAGAAGATATAAAACCTCCACAAAAGAATAAACAAATAAAAATAAAGAAACGGAAAACCACCTTTAAGAGCCGGGAAAGCTCATTTGCGTGCAATAAATTTGCTAATTTCGACTGCCCGTATGCCAGTTTGTCTGAATAACTGGTTCAATCAACATTTTTGTACAATTTTTCAGATTTATAAGCACATAGAAATATAAATTTAACAAGAGTTTCCGCGTTATGATTGTAAATATAAATGTTGGTACTTTGTGTAAATATATATTTCTTTCTGGTGACCATGATAAGCGTTAGGGAAAACTCACGACACACCAACATTAGTGGGACCATCTTACGTTGTGTAAGCTGGATTCAAACCTGAGACCGACTGCTAGTGGCAATCATGTGCTTACGGTTACCACTGCGCCAACCCTTGAAGGTTAAAAGCTTGTTAATATGTCTAAAGATGTCAAAGAACAAATTTTATAATGTTACCTGTTTTTATCATTAAGGGTGTCAAATTTGATCCCTTCTTTATAAGTGCGGAGATGGGCTACAGAAGACAAATTGATGATTCTACCCTCGATACCGGTAGCTAAAGCAGTAGATTTCATCTTGTCAAGGAGTAGCTTTGTCAAGTAAAAGTGGCCTGAAAATGGTCATTCCATTGTGATCACAGGACAATAAAGTGTTAATAATTTCACCAACTTTAGCTCTTTTATGTAATATATCATAAAAGTATATAAAAACCGAGCGGGTGATGTACCTAAATGATTTGTCGCGAACTGCATCTCGATTCCATCTTGTGAAAGTTGGTAGGGGCAAAACATAATACCAGCATTGTTTCTAAGAACACATGTTTATTTTTTCTAATTAGACATGGATTTATGGACATTGTTTACTTGGTGGTGTTTGCGATTGCTTATTAAAACTGGAGTAAAGCATACGGATGGTCCCTGTGGTTTACGAAAATTTTGGATTTAGTCCCTAGTTTTTTAAAAGTACACGGATGGTTCCTGTGGTTTGCACTTTGTAACGTATTTAGTCCCCAACTTTTGCCAAATGTACACAGATGGTCCCTGTGATTTGCACTTTGTTGCGCATTGCACACCACAAGGACCATCCATGTACTTTTGGCAAAAGTTGGGGACTAAATGCGTTACAAAGTGCAAACTACAGAGACCATCCATGTACTTTAAAAAAGCTGGCGAATAATTCCAAAAGTTTGGTTAACCACATGGACCATCCGTGTACTTTACTCTTAAAACTGTTTATCTGCTTTACGAAAATCCAAACACCATCTACATATATTAGGCGCATAAATGTAAAATAAAAGTTAAGGACTCACATCAAGATGTTGAGGGGAATGTTAAGAGCTAAAAAGTTATCTGCAAAAGCTTTGACTGACATGAGACATGAGAGATCAAGCTGAAGAATGTCAACCTTAGCATTTTGATTGTTTTTAATGATGTTTTGTTTTGCTTCATTTGCAGCCTCCATGTTTCTTGCTGCTATTATAACATGTGCTCCTCTCAATGCCAACACTCTTGCTGTCTCTAATCCAATTCCACTAGCACCTCCTGTAATTTCACCATTAATCTTTTGACTTCTTATGGTCAACTCTCAAAATGAACTAGACCAAAACTCTCAAACAGATCATAACTTATATGTATTACTCAATGTGATAAATTATTTGTAACTAATATTTAACATAGTTATTTTGAAATTCATAAATTAATACTAACATAGTAACATGTTTGTTGGTTGATCCAACTCAACTATTTTAACATGTTAAGCTAATCATACAACCCGTTTACCTAACATGCCCGGGCCCGGCGGTGGGTACGCCCGGCAGGAATTTCGTTGGTGCCGTTCGGTTCGTACGATGTCAAAACTTGGTATAGCAATCGAAAGAGTAAATCCAAATACGGTAACATTAGCAATCCACATAAAACATAAAAAATAAAGTGGTGGCGTAACAAAAACGCTATCAACATGTGTTCGGTTGTAGTTGACCAAGATAATAAAACGATTGTTTAGGGTTGGTTAAAACCGAACCGTTTCAACGTATAAACATAACCCACTCATCTAAAATAACTTTAATATTATATAAGCTTTCCTGTAGTATTATATATCTTAAATCTTTAATATTATACAAAATAACAAAACACATTCCAATGGTTGAAGGCCAATCAAACCAAATCACCATTTGTTAAAAAAAAACCCAATGGTATGGGGCCACATGACCCAAAAAGAGCAAATCACTGTTCACGTTTTATTTTGTTACAGTATAGAATAGAATATGTTACCTTTTATAACATATCGGTGTAAAAACGTATGTATAATAATCTTATTAAAGTTCAAGGATAGTAGAAAAGTAATTTAGTTAAATAAAAAGAAAAAAATAGGCTATTAAAGTGTACGGGGTGTAACTAGATGTCTACCCTAAAAGACAAAACAGTAAAAAAAGGTCGTATTATTGGCACACCTGAATCCTTAAATCGACACCTTTAATACGGGTCGTATAAGCCTATACGGGTCGTATTGCTTTTTCAATTTCCAATAAAGACTGATGTGTCAGATTTTGTCTATTTGACTGGACCTATACGAGTCGTATTGGTTGAGTTTTTTTTTTAGAAATTTTTTTTATACATTTGTTTATGGTTTTAACAAAGTTTTCTAAAAATATTTATTTTTTTTAAATTAAAATTTCCTTAATTTTTTTTAAGAATACCATGTACAATGTAGTATAGTATAGGTGAGGTATAGGTCTCGTATAAGCATATATAGGTGTATTAAAGGTCCCGTATATGTATCGTATAGGTTAATTTGTAATTTTAAAGGTATTTTGTTTGTATAATGTATTTAAAGTGTTTTTTGTGTGATTAATGGATACAACACGTAAAGTAACCAACAATATAAGCCAAAATACGACACCGTATAGACATAAACGTGACAATACCAAACGTCACCAGCACGACCCGTACGGACAATATATGCCATAATATGGAACATATTGACAATGTACGTCATAATACGACATTTAACGACAAAAAACACCAAGTAACGATACCGTACGACGCGTATACATACAACACGACACATTAAAGTACAAGTGGATTCCAAACAAAATTACACGTAATCATAGAATACGATACCACACGGAACCAATCGTCACCAGAAATGACACGTATAGAAGGTATTCTTCATAAAATGACACGTAATGACAAAATACGTCAAAATACGACACATATACGTATCGAAAAGGCAAAACCTAAAATTATGAAATTTTGATTTTACCCCTATACGCATCTTATAGGTAAAAACTGGGTCGTATAGTAGGCTAATACGAATCGTATATAGTAGGCTAATACCAATCGTATAGACCTATACGATTCGTATTAGCCCCTACTATACGACCAGTGGCAAGGCAAGCTTGAGCTTTCCGACCCAGGGGGCGAAAGTCACCGGACCTAAAAATTTCTATAAAACCGGGGGGTCGAAAATGTATATACCCAAAAATTTCTATACCAAAACTACATACTCTCCACTACTGAGCGAAAAGTTCGGGGGTCGGTCACCCCCTCTCACCCCTTAAAAGCTTCGCCCATGTATACGACCCAGTTTTGACCTACACGATGCGTATAGGGATAAAATCAACATGTCATAATTTTATGTTTTGCCTTTTCGGTGCGTATACGGGCCGTATTTTGTCATTACGTGTCGTTTTATGAAGTATATGCTCTATACGTACCGTACCGGTGACGTTCATATTATAGGTTGAGCTTTATTTTTTTAATTTTTAAAAGTCAAACGGTTGTTTTGGTAATTTAGAAAAAATTCAAGACTTACTAGTCAATTTATCGGGTCAACATGGCTAAACCAGTGGTGTTGGTAAGTTAGATAGGCTAAACCAATTATGATACGTTACCTGTAATGACTACAGTCAGATGGGATGCATCGATTCCTTCGGTCACTTGTTCGGCGGTGGTGGCTGATCCGAAGCCGCTAGGACCTGGCCATCCTGTAATCAAAGAAATGATCCCCATTATCCACTTATTTGATGAGCTCACTTTGAATTCACATGAATATGAGAGTGTTCTAAACGGAAATATAAATAAAGATGGTAACATTTATGGCATTGGAATTAAAACATTATTTTTCTCCCATTTTAATGGATGTCTAGTTGTAGTTGAAGTTGTAGGTTGGGGTGTTAAATTTTCAACCGTCCACAGCTGGTTTTGCGTGTTTCATATTCAAACTATATGATTATTATTTTTATATGTAGTTTGACGGTTTAACGGTTTAGTCTCTTTTGAAACATATAAATTGAGTCAGTTGTTTTTTCCTTTATTAATAATATAAAACTAGGATTGAGATCCGCCGCAATGCGGCGAGGAATCTTTAGTTATAACTAAGTCGATCTAGGACCCGCACGTTATGCTAAACATGTCAAACGGGGAAGAAATAGACGATGTAAAAACGTTCACCCACAGATGTTGATCAGTTCTGTTTAAACTAAATGGAAAACATGAATAACATACCTGTTATAGCATTCTAAGCAGTAGAGAATCCAGTCAGAGATCCAGCCATTGAGTTCGACATCTTTGTCAAGGTGATCCGGTTCCTCCTTAGGGTGTAAAGTTATGATGGTGATGAAAACCGAAAGTAGGGTAGAATCGGTTTGGGAGAGAGAGAGATACGATTGATGTTATGAGGGTTGTAAGATTGTATAAGTTGTGTAACTTGTGTAACCCTTTAACTCTCTAATAAGCTCCTTATTTATACACCCAAGAGGAAACCCAATTAGTTAATAAGGGTAATATGGTCCATCAACAATTACCAACTAATTATTAATAGGTTATTAATATATTTTGATCTAATATAATATAAATGATTATAAAGGCTAAAAGATTAAATATTATAACATTAATATATTTAATCTCACATTCTCCCACTTAGCCGAGTAATCATTTATCATGAGTATTAGGTAAGCCTGGCCAGGAGTTAACACTCATTTTAGCCTTAAACCAAGAACTATAGCAGAGAAATACAACCGTTGAATCATCATTCGACTCAGGACCCCCATTAGTCATACTATAGCCTCAATTTAAAACCTAACAGTTACGATCAAAATATGTATAAGCCCTTTAGCGTCTGATTTGTATTTATATTTGTCTATATGTCATTACACCGGCAGAACATATGTTAGAGACATACAAAATCAAACTGGGGAAATTTTATTAATTAAAACATAAGCTAGTACAATATGCCATTAAACAAGGTCTTTAATAAGTCCCATATTCGATACATGTTCTTCGAAAACTTTAGGTGGGAGACCTTTAGTCATCGGATCCGCAAGCATATCTTTAGTACTAATATACTCAATACAAAGATTATTTTCCTCAACTCGTTCACGTACGAACAAATATTTTGTATCGAGATATAAACCAGCTCCAGTCGAACTGTTACTGTTTGAGAAACTAATGGCAGCTGAATTATCACAGTAAAGCTTCAATGGTCTAGAAATGGAATTAACGATTTTGAGTCCAGTGATCAGATTTCTAAGCAACATTCCATGACAGGTTGCGTTGTAAACATCAATGTATTCTGCCATCATTGTGGAAGTTGTAGTTAACTGTTGTTTATGACTCTTTCATGAGATGGGTCCGCCTGCTAACATAAAGATGTAGCCCGAAGTGGATTTCTTGTCATCTTTGCATTTAGCAAAGTCAGAATCAGAATAACCTACCACTTCTAAATGATCACTTCTTCTATAAGTCAGTTTATAGTCTTTCGTCCCTTGCAGATATCTAAGGACCTTCTTAGCTGCTTTCCAGTGATCTAGGCCAGGATTAGTCTAATAACGACTTAGCATTCCAGCAATATAAGCGATATCTGGGCGAGTACAGACTTGAGCATACATCAGGCTCCCGACTACTGACGCGTAAGGTATCTGGCTCATTTACTCCTTTTCAACCTCTGTTGTCGGACACTGGAATGAACCGAAAACATCTCCCTTAACTACTGGAGCGACGGAGGGTTTGCACTGTTGCATGTTGTAACGTGTAAGGACACGATCTATGTAAGTCTTTTGAGACAATCCTAAGATCCCTTTGTGTCTATCTCGGTGAATTTCAATGCCAATGACGTAAGAAGCATTTCCGAGATCCTTCATGTCGAAGTTATGCGAGAGTAAACGCTTCGACTCATGCAACATTTCTAAACTATTACTTGCCAATAGTATATCATCTACATAAAGGACAAGTATAGTAAAGTTACTCTCACTCATCTTGAGGTAGGTGCATTGATCCACTTGATTCTTCATAAAACCTTGCCTCTTCATGACTTCATCAAACTTGAGGTACCATTGACGTGATGCTTGTTTTAACCCATAAATGGATTTCTTCAACTTTCAGACTAGATGCTCCTGACCTTCAGGTTTAAAGCCTTCAGGTTGTTTCATGTAAACATCTTCGTCTAAGTCTCCGTTAAGAAAAGCAGTTTTGACGTCCATCTGATGCAGCTCTAAATCAAAATGAGCTACTAGGGCCATAACGATCCTTAATGAATCTTTACGAGAGACAGGTGAAAACGTCTCTTGATAATCAATTCCCTCTTTCTGAGTGTAGCCCTTTGCAACCAATCTCGCTTTGTAGCGTTCAACGTTCCCATTCGGATCCAGTTTTGTTTTGAACACCCATTTACAACCTACAGGTTTGGCACCATTGGGTAATTCGACTAAATCCCAAACGTCATTTTTCTTCATGGATTCAAGCTCATCAATCATTGCTTTGTTCCATTCAGAAGACTGATCACTACTAATGGCTTCGTTATAAGAGATAGGATCATTGAGCTTTCCAGCATCCATTTCAGTCAGGTAGGTAACATAATCATCCCAATTAGTAGGCCTTCTTTGCCTAGATGACCTCCTGAGTTGATTATCGGGTTCAGCGTTGTCTTGGTTTTGAGCATTTGATGTGCCTTCGTTATGAGGTATAATGGGTTCTGATTGTGGAGATGGAATTTGTGCAGTGGCTTCAGGTACAGTTGTTGCATGGGGTACAAGAGGAGTAAACGGAGTAATGATAAGCGACGAGTCTCCCCCCCCCCCCCCCGGCGTCTTGTACTTCTTGCAATTCTTCGTAAGGGTTGGTACTGCTCCCACTGACCTTGAAATCCTCCAAGAACGCAGCACGCTTGGTTTCAACAATACGGGTGACATGAGAAGGACAATAGAAACGATAACCCTTTGAATGATCAGGATACCCGATAAAGAAGCAGGTAACTGTTTTAGGGTCAAGTTTCCTTAGGAAAGGATTGTAAAGTTTTGCTTCAGCAATGCAGCCCCATACTTTCATATATTTAAGACTCGGTTTCCTTCCTGTCCAAAGTTCATAAGGAGTTTTAGGGACAGACTTAGAAGGAACTCTATTGAGTATATGAACAGCTGCTTTTAACGCTTCAGTGCAGAGGAATAATGGTAAATTAGTGTTGGCTAACATACTGCGCACCATGTTCATAAGGGTACGATTTCTTCTTTTAGCGACACCATTCTGCTGAGGTGTACCAGGCATGGTGTATTGGTTCACAATCCCCTGGCCCTTACAAAACTCATAAAATGGACCAGGAGCTTGACCCACATCAGTATGTCTTCCATAATATTCACCGCCTCTATCTGATCTCACAACTTTAATCTGACGATCTAATTGCTTTTCAACTTCAGCTTTATAATCTTTAAAAGTTGTAAGAGATTCAGACTTTTCCTTAATAAGATACAAGTACATGTAACGAGAATAATCATCAATGAAAGTGATAAATGAAGTATGTCCTGTTATACCAGCGATTTGATTAGGACCACTAATGTCAGTGTGAATGAGTTCTAATAAATTAGAGCTCCTAGTGGCACCTTTCTTATTCGCTAATGTCATTTTGCCTTTAAGACATTTGACACATGTTCCAAAATCAGTAAAATCGAGAGGAGGTAAGACTTCATCCTTTACGAGACGATTTAATCGTTCTCTTGAGATGTGGCCTAAACGTTGATGCCACAACATAGATGAAGTCTCTAAGTCTCGAACCTGTTTCATCTTTGTGAGTGATTCATTAATATTATATGACAACAAAGATTTGGAAAAATTATCATCTAGTTCTAATCTATAGAGACCACCATCCAGAATGCCAGTACCATAAACAATGGAATCATAGAGAATAGAGAGTTTGCGATGACCATGAGAAACGACAAAACCGTCCATGTCTAACTTTGGTCCTGATACAAGGTTCCGAGTTACCTCAGGAACATATAAGGTATCATAAAGTTTAATACATAAACCAGTTTTCAAAAATAATTGTAATGTTCCTATGGCCTTCACTTCTAATTCCCGATCATCTCCAACTTTAAGTGTTCTTTGGTTTCTTCCCAGCTTCCGGATTGTAAGGAATCCCTGAAGTGAATTGGTAACATGAACCATAGAACCAGAATCAAACCACCAAGAATTAGCAGGAACATTTAAATTAAAGGACTCAAGTATCATGAAAAAATCGTTACCTTTCTTAGCCAGCCACTCCTTGAAGTCAGGGCATTCCTTTTGCTTATGTCCTGTTTTCTTACAGAACTTGCAGTAGGGTTTGCCTAAGGAGTTCTTAGAGCTGGAAGGTGCACTTGTATTAGGAGTTGGATTTGGCTTTTGAACCTTAGAAGCATCCTTTCTTTGATAATTGTGCTTCCTCTTCTTTGAGCTGGAGGTGGTGAAGTTAGCAACATCAGTAGTGCGATCCATCTTCATACGCTCTTCCTCCTGCACGCACATAGCGATCAGCTCACTCATCGTCCATTTGTCCTTCTGAGTGTTGTAATTGATCTTGAACGCTTCATAGGACGAAGGAAGCGAAGTGATGATGAAGTGAACAAGAAAACCATCACTGATCTCCATCTCTAGGCCCTTCAACTTATTGGCCATGTCATGCATCATCATGATGTGTTCGCGAATGCCGCTCCTCCCATCATACTTAGTCGTCACCAGCTTGAGGATAAGAGTGCTAGCGTGTGCTTTTGATGTTCCTTTGAATTGATCCTCCACAGAAGCCAAGTAGGTTTTAGCATCTTCAGAATCAGGAATGGCCCCTCTGATTGAGTTATGAATGGACTGCTTCATGAACATGAGGGACATGCGGTTACATCTAGTCCACTTATCATGTAGTAACTGCTCAGCAGCAGTACTTGTAGCAGTAAGGTCCGCTGGCTTATTCTCTCTTAGAGCATAATCAAAGTCCAGCAATCCAAGTGTAAGCATGAGGGCATCCTTCCATGCAGCAAAGTTATCACCAGTCAAAGGTGGAATTCCCCTGATTGGGTGCTGATAGTGGAAATAAGGTGAGCAAGTTATGATACTAAGAAAGAAGTCTTAATGTGATCTAAGGGCATGCTATACTAAGGCAGGCATAAATAATGACCATTTTAATTATGAAGCCGTGATAATGTCTATTACTAACATCAAAATAATAGACTTAGTAAAATTCTACTTGAATGAAGACAAATCAGCTTTGGCCAGAAGTGTAATCATTTAAGTATGTGTGCAAAGTAATTGTGACAAATCAGCTTTGGCCAGAAATGAGACAATCACTTTAGTTATGCACTTGTCAAGCATGCTAAACATAAATGAATTAAATCAGCTTTGGCCAGAATTAAGACATTTCACGTTTGTAATGCATACTTAACATAGCTTTTATAATACTTGAACAATAAATAGATGTATTAAATCAGCTTTGGCCAGAATTAATACATCCGAAGCTCATTCAAGTTAAGCTATTTTGGTTTTGTAAAATTATCTGATTCTGATTAATTAATTAAGTATTAACAAAACCAAGTGTTTAATAGCAAACCACCTGTTAGCGCGGATCAAACTAAGTTATGAGATCTCGAGTCGCAATCTTGGTCTCGAGTCGTAATCATGGTCTTGACTAGTGTTTTTTATGAGATCTCGAGTCCATACTGAGATCTCGAGTCGCAACCATGGTCTCGAGTGGCGAAGAATGAAGCCTTTAGTCGAAAACGCGGTGATCTCGAGTCGAGACTGTTATCTCGAGTCGAGACTGTTGTCTCGAGTTGTGAAGTTTTGATCCCTTATGATCTCGAGTGGAGATCTTGTAGTCTCGAGTCGAGACCTGATGGTCTCGAGTTGTAAGCTTCTGTTCTCGAGTTGTAAAGATTTGATGACCTTTATGATTTCGAGTCGAGACCTTGTGGTCTCGAGTCGAGACCTTGTAGTCTCGAGTCGAGATCTGATGGTCTTGGTCGTAGTCTGATGGTCTCGAATCCTCTGTTAACAGCTGTTTATTGTGATAATAACTGAAACTCGAAATTTAAGGGATTTTGGGATAGTATTTCCTATTTTATTTCTGATATAAACTTATCAAAAGATTTCGAAAATAATAACTGAAAATCTATTAACAGTTTTCGAAATTTTAATAGATAAAATTAAGATCAAAATCATGAAAAACATCCACTAATCCAAATTATATTCCAAATCTTAGGGAATTTTCGAGTTTTATTAAGAACAAGCGATGAACCCTAAAAATTAAAACCGTAATTATGGGATCCGAAACTGAGTTTTAAAGCTTTATATACAGATTTCGGATATTAGTTTACCCATATTGGTTTCGAGTTACATGATTTACCATCCTTTTCCGAATTAACAGTGATTTCGGTGACATTAAAAAAAAAAACGAAAACAACCATGATATTAAGGCTTTAAAATTTCTGTTTTCCTTATAATGATCCCAGAATAATGGATACGAAACCAGAACTGATTTATCAACATACGCTCTGATACCACATGTTGATCAGTTCTGTTTAAACTAAATGGAAAACATGAATAACATACCTGTTATAACATTCAAAGCAGTAGAGAATCCAGTCAGAGATCCAGCCATTGAGTTCGACATCTTTGTCAAGGTGATCCGGTTCCTCCTTAGGGTGTAAAGTTATGATGGTGATGAAAACCGAAAGTAGGGTAGAATCGGTTTGGGAGAGAGAGATACGATTGATGTTATGAGGGTTGTAAGATTGTATAAGCTGTGTAACTTGTGTAACCCTTTAACTCTCTAATAAGCTCCTTATTTATACACCCAAGAGGAAACCCAATTAGTTAATAAGGGTAATATGGTCCATCAACAATTACCAACTAATTATTAATAGGTTATTAATATATTTTGATCTAATATAATATAAATGATTATAAAGGCTAAAAGATTAAATATTATAACATTAATATATTTAATCTCACAACAGACGCACATTGCGTCGTGTTAACTCGCAAAATTTAGAACGAAACGTAAAAACGTTAAACCAAAGACGCAGTCGATCTAGGACTCGCACGTTATGTTAAACATGTCAAATGGGGAAAAAATAGACGATGTAAAAACGTTCACCCACACACGCACGTTGCGATGTGTTAAGTCACAAAATTTAGAACCAAGCATAAAGCGGAAAATTTGCGGAAAATGAAAACTATAAAGGAACAAAGTTGAAAGTAAAAAAAGTTGTAAGGATAGATTGCAAAAGATAAAAAGTTTTGGGTTAAAAGTAAAAAAACAAATAGTTTTGGGTTAAAAATAATTTATGAAATCCTTTTAGATGAAAAGTAAAAAAAATCTCTTTTTTTTTTTGGAAAACCCCCTAAAGCCAAGGTTACGACAACTATATGCATAACCATTTTTCCTTTGGAAAACCCCCAAAGCACACATCGTATTGCGGCGGGGCGTAAAACGGTGTCAAATAGTACTAATGTCACACAACCGTTATCGACCACCAACACTGACTCGACCTAGGATCTGCGTGTTGCGACGAACCTGTCAAATATGAGAAAATATAGGTAAAAAAGTTGAACCACACATGCACGTTGCGTCGTGTTAACTTGTAAAATTTGAAACAAAACATGAAGACGTTGAACCACACTCGTACGTTGCGTCTTATTAACTCGAAAAACATAGAACTATACGTAAACCGAAGATTTGCCGAAGATGAAAAGTATAAGTGACAAAAGTTGTGAAGTTAAATTGCAAATAATGAAGAGTTTTGGGTTAAAGTAAAAAAAACAAATTTTGTAGGGTTAAAATTGCAAAAGGTAAAAACTTTTGGTTAAAAGTAATGAAAAGTTTTGGGTTAAAGTTAAAAAAACAAATTATGTAGGGTTAAAATTGTAAAAGGTAAAAACCTTTGGATTAAAAGTAAAAAATCAAGTTTTTTTTTTGAAAAAACCCTAAAGCACAATATACAAGTTTCAATGCATATTTTTGTTGCTTATTTAAAGTAACTAGCGCCTAGGTGCTGCCTAGGCGCCGATTAATTCCGATTTTTACAACACTGATTATAAGTAATAATAATTTACAAATAAAACAACACAACTTTAAATGGATCAAACCGATTGAATTTGGTAAGATAATGAAACCATTATTTGATTATGGTACAACCACTTAAGCACAATTTACAACCATATATGCATACAAACATATTGAATTTGGTAAGATAATGAAACCATTATTTGATTAAGGTACAACAACTTAAGCTCAATTTACAACCATAAATTGCATACAAATGTTAAAAAAATAATAGTATATAAATAAGGTACAACAACTTAAGCTCAATTTACAACTACAAATACATACAAATGTTACAAAATAATAGTATATAAATAAAATAATATGTAGTTTGTGTAAATGTATCATGAACCACGAAAACCAAGCCTTCAAAGCGTTAAATTTGGTAAAACTTACGGTCTGGCTAACACATCCAACCCAACTAGTTTGTTTTTTTGGTTTCCAATATCATATTTTCGTCAAAACTGACCACCTTATTCTAAGATTGATTATTAGAACTATGTTTAAAAAAAAATGTCCATTCAATTATTAATAAATAAAATAAGTGTTTTTATATAGATAGTTTAAATTAACTAATACACATGACCTAGTGATCTAAGAGTATGGTGTTTGCTCTCACAAAAATGGTGTGTGTTCAAATGTTTAAAGTGCATGGTTAGGTGTAAAAGATAATTATTGTATAAAACTCTCTTTTTAACTAATTATTAACATTATTAACATGTATTAATAAGAGAACTAAATGAATAGTGTCATATAGTTGGTGGCATCTGCTTAGTGGGCCGCAGGTACAACTGGCCACGTATCTTTTCCATCCCACGTGTAAACCTCATCACTATTCCACCTCTAGATTGTTGAAACCTGCTCACACTTTTCAGAATCAACAAAAATACAAAAATGGAGAGGGAGCCGGAGGAAAGAGAGAGATCGGAGAAGGGAAGGAAGACAGACGACGTCCGGAGGGAAGAGAGAGATCGGAGAAGAGATGGAAGAGAGGGATCGGAGAAGGATTCCGGCAATGGCGATGGCTAATGGAGATCGAAGCCGCAATTGTGTTGTTGAACACCAAAAACCCTAAATCAAAGGGGGAGAAGAGATCGAGGCGGTTGTCACGTGGCCGGAAGAACGATGGGGCAGATGATGGCGTTTGCAGCCAATGGGTTCATCTAGGGTTCCGGTGAAGTTCCAGTCAAGCTCCGGTAAGTCGATCCGTCGTAAATTTAAATGCTTTTGTTTGTATTTCTATAGTTTTCATACATTTTTATTGTAATTTTGGTTACGGCCGCGGTTTTAACTCTGAGTATGTTGGTGCCTCTGAAAAGTTTCATGTTGTCTTTCATCAGGTTCTCTTACTGAAGGGTTAAAGCGTTATGAGTCTCATGATATTCAGGTTAGTAGGTTAGTACGTTATATTTGTACAGATGTTTGTACCAATTCTAGCAGTATTTGCTAATTACCAGCAACAAAACCTTTATTAAAATCAGAACTAAAAGTATAGTTATACTCTGCAATTTTTTTGCACATGTATTAAAAATCAGTTTTGTCCTAGCAAATAGAATGTAACAAAAACAAACATCATCTACAAACATGTTAATTTGGGTATACTTGAGTTATCCGCTTGCAGTTTGATACTACTAGATCAAATTGGAAAATTTTGTAATGGACTTGTAAGTAGATGCATACCAATATAAATGAATCATGTGTCACTAAAAACTTTACATTTATTCCAATAAAGACCGTTACAATTAAATCTTTTGATTATATGTTGACCATTACAATTAAATATTTTGATTATATGTCTATTTAAGTCATGAAACAGAATCAATATGACCATTACAGTATCAAGCAATGAAACCTATGATTAGAGATACAACTGGATCAATTACATTTGATGCACTGCTTTCGTTATACCTAATTGATTTTGTAGTTTATTTTTGTCATTAGGGTATTTAATTGGAATTTGGTAATTATATTATATTTTTTTATATTTGGTCTCCTTTTTTTAACTAAAGCTTAACTTTTTATGTATTTAAGAATTCACATGAAGACGACGGTTGCCTGAGGTCGCCTCCGGTTTGACGACGACCCCAGTGGTAACGGAACACCCGACTATTACTCTTCCTATTGAAACTTTTTTATGAATTGATGGTTGCAAGTGGTTTATATGATTTCAGTTTATATAATCTTTCTCTTTTCCATTTGACGATTTTCAGCCCCCCCCCCCCAAAAAAAAAAAAAAAACCAAGATCTTCATCAATGGTAAGTGTGAAGTTATTTGAATGCTCTCCTTTTCAGACTAGACAAGCTAAAAAAATTGAGGTCATCATTTTGAATTTTTTTTTTTATTGTAGTGGTCAAATCTTTATCTCATCTTCTATTGGTGAATCTGCATCACGATCACCTCAAGAACTCTCCAACCATGGATGCTCTTATTTCTCACCAACACAGGTATGTTTTCCATTCTAATTGCTACTTTACTTGCAATTGATGATTTGAAGTTTATTTATTTGGAATACAACAATACTTAAATTCGTCTGATGAATAGCTTCGATTTCATTGATTTTTCAAGAGAACAACTTTCACCATTGGGTAGGTTAACTTGCTTAACAAATTAAGTCAATTTGTGATTTTTAATACCTGGTACTCCAGTAGTCATCATACTATCATAGTTAATTTTTTTTCTCAATAGAACTAAGCATAATGACTTTGACTATGAAAATGTCAAACTATAACTGTCGTTGATCAAAGGTATGGCTATGACTTATTTCTCAATAGAACTGAGCATAATAACTTTGACTATGAAAAAGTCAAGTTATAACAGTCGTTGATCAAAGGTATGGCTATGACGCTGGTCCGATTCTCAAACAGTCGTTAGACAAACCCTCAAACGATGGTTTAACCATTTTCGAGGATTCATGTGTTTGGCTCAATCTTTTTGGAAACTTCTAGAGTGACGTTCCAAGGGATTTTTAAGAAATATTTGAGTGTTGATGATGTGATGGGGAATGAGTTGCATAGTTATGTTGTGTCAAGTGCAGGTGTGCTTCAGAGGCATAAAGCTATAAAAGAATGGTTTGGAATACATAGTTCATATGCCAGAGTAATAGAATAAGGAACAAGGCAGACGCTCTTTTATTCTTTTGGTATTCCTTTTAGATTAGACCAATAATTGTAACCTGTTGTGGAGATGTTTTGATGGTACTATGGTATTGGTATTTGAAACAAATTGTTCAATTTTTCTGTCGATTTGATATTGGTTTTACAGACCTCAACAACTCTTCTATTTTGTTATATTATTTTTCAATCTATTTGACTATTTGAGTATGTTTGGTTAAATACCAATGGTAGTTTCGTCTTGGTTTAATCCAGGCACATCGCTCGAGTTGGAAAGGGTAACGCAAAGAATCCCAGCGCGTTGAGGTGGAAAGCGTAGCGTGGGAAATCCAGCGCTTCGAGTATTTATATTAACAAAAAAAGTAGCAACTGTAACTAGCTTAAGAGTAATATCACAAATAAACCCGAGTGAACCAGGCGCAACGCGCCGTTTAAATAAACCTAGTTTTAAAAAAAATTTATCCTAATGGTAGTGTTATAAAAATATAAAAAAGGGAAAAGGGGGTGTTGTGTACGACGCTGTATTCAGGAGAGACAGAGAGTTGAAGATGATGATACTATTTATTAGCTTTGTGACGTGTCCCAGGTTAACTATTCACAAGGTTTGCTTTTTAATATATTGATAATGATAATGATAATGATAATGATAATGATAATATTATTACTAGTTTTTGTATATAAAAAAAAGAATAGAAAACATTAGAATCTAAAAAAGGAAATTTTTTTAGGAAAATTGCTGTATGGCCGAAGGTGGTATCCCTTGCATTTAAAATGTAGTGGTTGGTCGTTGGGCATTAATACATTAGGAAAATTTTAATTGAGTAAAAAACTAAAATGATGAAGTAAAATAATGAACTTTCAATAATCTTCTATAAATTAACTTATACTTTTTCTATATAAAAGTCATTTAAAATTTTATTATTGTTGTATTTTTGTAATTCTCTATAAATGTTAGTATTTTTAAAACTAAGTGACTTAAACCGGATATATATATTATGCTTGAGTATTATTATAAAAGCTAATTCTTTATCTTATAATAGTTAGGGCTGTGCAACGGTTCAGAACCGGACCAAATCGAACCGGGACCGAACCAGAACCGTTTAATGCTAAATATAAGAACCGGAACCGAACCGTATTCTAACGGTTCTGGTTCGGTTCGAAACCAGGTTAAACGGTTCTAGCGTAAACGGTTCTTGTCGGAACCGGTTGTCAATTAAATCCTAAAACTAAGAACAAAATAAAAACAATTAAACCAATAAACCATTTAAAACATATAACTAAGAGTTACAACATCCACAATTCAAATTAATAAGAGAAAAGTAGCAAAAATAAAATGTTTTAATCCCAAAGTATACAATGTAAAAAAACAAAAATTAACTTAAAAACTTTTAGTAACCATCACAAAAACTTCATTCAAACATTATGTGAAAACTATTTTAATATTGTTTAATACTAGATACATTTTTTTAAATATAATATTTTAAGTTTAAATAAATAAATAGGGTTTTTAAATATATTATTTAAAGTTTAAACCCAAACGGGTTCAAGCGATTCTTTAAACGGAACCGTCAGTTATAACCGGAACCGAACCGGGAACCGTTTTCTCCCAATCTTAAGAACCAGAACCGTACCCGAAATACAACAATACGGTTCGGATCTAGCGTTTCCGGTTCGGTTCCCCAGTTCTGGCGGTTCAGAACCGTAAATTGTTCGGCCCTAATAATAGTTTAGACTTTTTAATATCTATTTATATTATTATAAAAGCTAATTCTTAATTTTAAAAACTCTCTAAATAGACGGTTATTAATTATATGGTTCATGTAACTTCATATACATTGCGTGTAATGTTATCTTGTTTATTATCTTTATGTTTGGAAAATAGTTTTATCTCGTTAACTATATGTCTACCATCTCCATTTTTTAATTGTCGTACCCTCTTACAAGTTGTTAAAATACTAATAATCCTCATTTTTCATACTAAAAACAAAGAGAACGATCGATTTGACGTTTTCAAAGGATGAATAAAATAAAAACTTGAGGCGTTGGGTACGTTTAATAAACCCGTATCTCTTATATAACTTACTAAGATGATACATTAAGATTATATGGTATATTTTTTGTCAAATATGTTTAAAAGGTACGATAACAAATGTATTCTTTTCAAATTCTTATGTAAAAAATAGATTGGTTTGGTTTTTATATTACATTTGAATGAATTGAATATCTGAATCTAACTTTGTAAGGCCTTATTCACGGATTGACCCAAAACGACGCAGCGGAAAATGAACCGTAAAATTTCTTTCTTTTAACTACTCTAACATACTTAAATACCGTTTAGGTCAACCCTTCTAACATAAATATATCATTCATCATTTATTTAATGTAAATATGTTAACAAATGATTACAAACAACGTGACCGCTTTCCCGTACAATCCATGATCTTCAACTTGATCCTCGTTCACATGTCCATCATGAATATCTGATTAACCTGCGGTCACCATATATAACCAACACGTTAGTACATGGTAACATCATATATAATTTAATACATATACTTAAAAGGCTATATCACATTCTAACTACGTAAGGTATTCCATTGAAACATCATCTCAATTTTATTTACTCGAGTCCGACATCAATTCCTCGAGAGTCCGGCGTTCCCATACCTGCACTCCATTTATTTCATTCTCAATAGTAACATGGATAGGAGTACGTAATCTCAAACATATTGAAAACCCACATCTTCACCTATACGTATACCAGTGATCTACAATCATTAGATTACAACACGTGTATACACTTTCATATATCTAAGTACATTCATACGTATCTCATTCATACGTACGTACATACAAGTTCACACTACTTACACAAGCTACAGATCCATATCTACATACATATATACAAGTCACATTCACTTATTTTTAAGTTGAGTCTTATCTACAATCATATCAACACAAATCAATGCAATTACAAACAAACATAACCGACTAACTTCCAGAAACATGATGAACATTCCATTAACACGATGAACATTCAGCAACATAATGAACATTCCATTAACACGACGAACATTCAGCAACTTAATGAACATTCCATTAACACGATGAACATTCAGCAACATAATGAACATTCCATTAACACGATGAACATTCAGCAACATAATGAACATTCCATTAACACGATGGACATTCAGCAACATATTGAACATTCCATTAACACGATGGACATTCAGCAACATAATAAACATTCCATTAACACGATGGACATTCAACAACATAATGAACATTCCATTAACACGATGAACATTCAGCAACATAATGAACATTCCATTAACACGATGGACATTCAGCAACATAATGAACATTCCATTAACACGATGAACATTCAGCAACATAATGAACATTCCATTAACACGATGGACATTCAGCAACATAATGAACATTACATTAACACGATGAACATTCAGCAACATAATGAACATTCCATTAACACGATGAGACTATCATCTTAATTTACATTAAGGATAGACGAAGTTCATATGAACTTACCTTGGTACTTACCCTTACCCGTAAATTCTTACATGGTTCCCTATATACAACATACCAAACTTCATTTATAAATAAGAAGTGATTCCGGAAATCACTTAACTTAAGTGTCCGTATTCGCATCCGTTTCCTCGCTTCCTTTTGACCCGTTAGCCTTCCATGCTTCCATCCATCTTGACATTATCCCTATACTTTCATGTCATTGCATTCACATTCTTGTTAGCATACATGATTGTACATATTAACCATCATATCAAATTCATGTTTCACATTTGACTTTCATTAGTCAATTCTAACAAGCATAAGGCATATTTCCACAAGTCAATCTTTTCAAACTCATATAATTCATCACGTCATCACATATAACACATATGGATATAACACGCATCATATGACTTTCTATAACATTACAATTGTGACAAAAAGTCTAACATTGCTAGTTATGTGTAACACCCCGAAAACAGGTTTGGTAATCAAACCAGGTTAATATTAAAAGACGGGTAAATTACCGTTAATGGTAAAAGTAACCCGGTGAATATTACGATTTTTAAATAAATAAGCCTAATATTAAATAAAAGGAAAAAGAATGCTTTTGAGAAAAATAAAGTTTATAGAAGCCCGAGTTAACGAGACTTAAAATAAACTTAGTCATGAATTCTCCGAACCCACTAATTTAACTAGGAATATTTAACCTAGTTAATGAGTGGGAAAATTGTTAGAAATTAAGTGGATTGTGGCCTACTTAATAAACTAACCAAACAAGAGGGGCCAAAGTGGATAAACTTAAAAGTTTAATTATAAAATGAAATTTAAAACAAAACACACACCTAGTGTGTGTTCTGTTCGAACCCAGGAGGTTCCCCAGGAGCCAAAACCCTAATCTCATAAAAAATCATCAAATTGAAGGTCTAAACGAAGCCCAAATTCACAATTGAACGTGAATTAATGATCACCCAAGCTAGGGGATCATAAGGTATGTAAAATTTTGATGATTTGTGAAGTTGTAAAATTTGGTGAATATCATAATCCGCGAATTATGGGTGAATCATAGAAGTTATGGCTGAATTATGATGTATAATTGCTTAGGAACAAAACCCTAAGTGAAAATTATACATATGGTGCTATGAATTGAATGATTATATGATTTACCACACTAGGATAAGTGGGTTTTAATCATGTGATGAAGTTGATGATATAATTTTGATTAGGATCATCATATTTGATATTAATAAGATGATACTTGAACACTTTAGGTGTTTAAGTATATAAATCATACTTGCTAAGTAATGAGTTTAGTATGATAAGATGAAAGAATCGATGATATATTCATATTGAATGATGTATGATATTGTTATGTGTTAAAAGTAATCAAAGTTGTGTGAAATTGATGAAATTCGATTACATGAACTTGGTAAATAACTTGGTTAAAGACGGTAGCATAAGAATGATGCTTACCGGATAATTAACCAAGTAATTAAGCGAATAGTTGAGCTACTTCGTGTAATTATTTATGTCAATAAGCAGTTGACTTTAAAAAGTCAAACTGACCAATGATATGATCGAATAATAAATTAGACATGAGAAGTGTAGGATGTAATAGTCGTGAATGATTATGACTAGTCTAACCATCTTACAACTTACAGTGATAGTTTGACGCTTGACAAGCTAGATGGAAGCTTGGGAATGAAGCGGGTCAAATGAATCGAGTATGAAGAAAAGCATAATCAGGATGCAAGGTAAGTATAGCTTACAATATTCTTAATTATTAGAATATTCCTTTTTCGTATTAATTACGAGAAATATAATTAAACATTTGAAAAGTGATGTTCCGACGTGTAGTCGTACGGAACAAGATAAGCAGAAATGATAAGAAACCATAACAATGGTTAAAAAGGAGTAAATTGAGTATTCGGTCATATTATGACGAATAGAACTAAGAAATGGTTTCCAAGTAAAATGACCGTACGGTGTAAACCAGAGTGAGTCATGTAGATGAGATGGTAATAAATATCATCTCGCAAAGATAAACGGTCATTTAGACCAAACGGGTCAAAAGGTGAAGATATCACCCTTTGACAATATCGATTAATGATTATTTGTCGAGTTATATGTTTACAGGAGTAGATATCTAATGGATATTAGCATCGCTATTAATTAGCGGTTATGCAAGCAAAGTATTAAAATGGGTCAATATATTGATCCAAGTCAGGTATGTGTAATAGTTTAACTACTCATTTAGAACTTAAGGTTCAATGAGAGTTAAATAAGGTCAAAAATGGACATTTGGTTATCTTTTAAGTAAACCGAATGAATTAAATTATAGTCATTGTGTTTTGAAAACATAATGATTATTCAAACAAGATCATAGTTTAATATGTAAGATTTTGGGTCAATATGCCTTTCAAAATCATTCATCGTAAATGAAAGGCTTAAATGGACCAAACTGCCCTTGATCGACAAATCAAGCAAACGACCCTCATGGAACGTTTAAAAATAAGTTATTTGATCAAGTAAATACTTAGGACAAGTATAAAAGCGAAAGGTAAGATTCTTGTGAGTCGAATGTCTTAAAATGCGTCTTGTCGTAAAATAATGATCCGAGGGGTAAAACTCGGAATTTATACATTACCACGTTAAATCCGCCACGAATATAGTTGTGGTGGAAGACTATTGGATAAGAAACGTGGTAATATAATTCTAGAAGTGATTGAAAGTAAATTGTGTTTTAAAAGTACTTAAATACCCTTAACGGGTCAAAATAAGTATTTAAGCAAAACGGGTTAAGAATACGTACGAAACCCATGGGTTGGACCTTAAATAATAGAGAACTGTTATAAAATAAGGTTCATGATACTTGGTGTGCAACAAACTAGTTTTAGTTTGATAAATTCATTAAACGGGTCAAAAGTTGAAATTTTATATTAAGCCGATGGCTTAAAAGTATTAAATTTTTTTAATCCAGATGTCAAATTTTAACTCCATATTATGGAGAATCAATTTACGATCATGTAGGAAGAAACAGATCGTAAAACGGATCAATAACGACCAAGTTATGGTCGTTTTTGTAAAACTGAGTTTGGCTGGGAAATATACAGACCTGAACCAAACCTGCTGTCGAAATAGGGTCCTCGCGTCGTGCGACGGAGAACCCCAAACATGGTCGCGGCACGCGACGATGGTCGCAGCACGCGATGGCTAAACCCCTATCCCGTCGCGGCACGCGGCGGGTATTAAATTCAGTAAAAGTTGTTGTTGTGTTGTTTTTACGCTACGGATCCGTTTTAATACGTTATAAACTTCAATAACTGACGGTTATGGCCCCTTTGGTCATAGAGACCAAGCAACCGGCGCAGTACACGACGGGTTAAATATCTGGCAATGATTATAAGCTATTCGTTTTGAGTTACAGTTTTGTTTAAATACTTATAAATTCCGTATAACTAAAACATTTCATGTTTTATGAAATGTAGGTAAAAGGTAACGTACCGGAGGGCGATCAAGCTCAACGAAGAACCGAACACGATCAAGAATTCAAGCTTCCGCTACATGTTTCGTCGTCCTGTTTTAAACGGCGAATGCATTTACAAAATGTTGAAATGTTTTATTTCTCAAAATGTTTTAACGAACCCGTATTTTTAAGTGTATGTTTAACCGTAAATACACTATTATAGTCAAAATTTATATGATAAACGTATAATTGGACTAAGGGTCTTACATTATGCACAGTTGACTTTCAGAAAGTCAACGATTTATCATATGAACTTTCGACTTAAACTCATACATCCATGTCATAATAGTAGACTATACTAATGACACTATATACATTTCATACTCACGATGCAATAAGCATACAACCACATGATCATCTAGTTATATGCACACACCAACCATATTCAATTCCGTTCATTCTAGTAACATAATTCTACAACTAACACCATGACCTATGCTTAATAACCCAACATCATTCTAACTTCATCCTGTTCTAATGATCTCATATGCTTCACATTTAGTGTACTTTTACTTATCAATTTTGATTAAGCAATTATTCAAACATATAGTAAACATCATACCACTCCAACATAAAGTACAATATTCTAATGCATACTTTTACCAAATAACATGGCCAACCAAATCCCACATGAATTCCATCTAAAGCACATTCCTCAAGTTAGTATACTACTAATTACATCATTATCATGTTTCATTCATATATGTCAAGCCATTTCATACAATCTCACATCCTAACTTCACCTAGACATTTCATCAAACACTTGGCGTGCGTACTACTATCTAAGCACAATGTACAACTAATTTATGCATGATCTTCCAAGTTCATACATAATTCATCAAATGCAACTAGAATAAACTAAATTACATACCATACTCAACCTATCTAGCAATAGTCCATTACATACAACATACACATTGATGATTCAAGCAAGGATTTGACATGGGTGAAACACCTATGTCATCATCTTCACCATAGAAGTGGGTTTCACTTCTAATCATCAAATTACTCAAAATCCTTCACAACACAAGTTCTATTTGGTGATTCTAATATACAATCATGCTTAATTTCGTATCAATTCACGGATTAATCATAACCCACTTCATACAACTTCACCAAATGACAAATTGTAACATACCTTATGATTAGCAAGTAGAGGTGATCAAGGATTGATGTACATGCACAAGATCAACCCTCAATTCTTCTCTTAAATTGCTGAATTTCTTCTTAGATTTTTAGTGAGTGTTCTTCCCCCTTTTCTCCATACACATCGACACATATATACACACATCCCTTAAAAATACAGAATTTTTATAAGGTTTGGCTCACTTGCTACATTTGGTCCCTCTACTTGGGTTTTTTGATCAATTGTAACCAATTTCATTCCTTACTTGTTTTACTAAGTATTTTAACTAGGTTAAATAGCCTAGTTTATTTATTCATGATATATCATATGGAAACATATGGCGAATGTAAACATTTGAGTTTTGGGACGTTACAAACTTATAATAAAAGACTCCAAATAATGCCACATGGCATTCTCTTCTTCAACCTCGTAAATTTTATTTATATTTGTTTAATAAATTTCTTTTAATATTAATATTAATTAATAACCAATATATAGATATCACTTATTTTTATCTTTATCTTTATCTAAAATTAATAAATAACTTCAATTTTGCAATTTAGACCTTTTTTTTTTTACTTTTAACCCAAAGTTTTTCATTTTTTGCAATTTAATCCCAACTCTTTTTTAATTTCAATTTTGGTCCTCCATACTTTTCATCTTTCCCAAGTTTTTCGTTTTGTTCTAAACTTTGTGAGTTAATGCACCGCAACGCAACGTGCGTGTGGCGTTCAACATTTTTTCTTATATTTTTTCCCGTTTGACTGGCCCGTCGCGTCACATCTATTTTTCTGTGTTTGACAAGTTCGTCCAACATGCGGGGTCCTGGATGGACTTAGTTATTTTTTTCTATGTTTTACGTTTCGGTTTAATTTCTCAGCAACGAGCGTGCGTGATTCAAAGATTTTACATCTGCTTTTCGCTCAGCGTTATTTTTTTCCCGTTTTTATTTGTTTTGTTTTTACGAGCTTTTTCGGTATTGGTGGTCGCTGCCAATGGTATAGTATTGCTACCACTTAACACAATTTTATGACAACTGCTGTAACGCGGGGGCTTAATACTAGTGTATTATATAAGAAAGGCGGTATATTCCTTCTCAATGAGAGCAAATTACGATGTTATTAAAGAGGTCTAGATATAAAAAGTTCAATTATTAATTTTAGACGAAGTTGTAAAAATCGCGACTAGTCGGCTAATAACTGAGTAAATTTTCGTTAATCAATCCATTAATCGCTAGTCGGATCTAGTCGGGTCTAGTCAGACCTAGTCGGCCGTCCAAAATTCGGCAATTCCTGCCAGATTCCGGCAAAAAATCTGTAAATTATCCAGTTTCCAACCAAACCATGTGAATTATTAATCTTGTATACTTAAAAAAATGCGTTAAGGAAGAGTTAAAACACGTCTACTTAAAA
Source organism: Helianthus tuberosus (assembly GCA_030545235.1). NCBI lineage: Eukaryota > Viridiplantae > Streptophyta > Magnoliopsida > Asterales > Asteraceae > Helianthus > Helianthus tuberosus. The sequence continues at coordinate 48,324,254 of CM060387.1, read as the reverse complement.
TATTTACCTATAAAAATGTGTATATGTATACATAAAACTGAAAATTACATATAAAAACCCGATCCGATTAATCCTGAGTAGTCGCTAGTCCCCACCTCACCGGCCGACTAGTGAGTTCTCCAACCTTGATTTTAAAAAAGGAATTGGATGCGAGAAGTTTTTTAAATGTGAACAAATTTTAGGGTTAAAAGCGTTTTAGCTAAATTATAGAGGTGAGGACGAGAATTGAAAGTCAATATGAATACCCTTACAGGCTACACAAATCGTTCTCAAAAACCAACCTATATAATACTAGAAATATTATCTTCAAACAGAGGTATATTGTTTGTTAAATAGATGTTACAAAAACCAAATCAGGCAAATTAGTTAGATGGAATAACAAAAGCTTTTGGTTTCGTTGATGGTCTAAGGTCATATGTAGTCATAAAGTTTTTTGTGGGGCGTTATGCGACAAGTGGCGAAACGCGAAAGACCGTAAGTGAGGGGCTTTATATCACAAGAGGGTGTAGTGGTAAAGGGGTTATATAACCCCTTCAATTATACATACATATGTATGTATATATATGTGTGTCTGTGAGTTGAGAAGAATGGTCACGCCGCTATTGTCATCACGGCTCCACCCTTTTTCACCCTCAAAGCGCAGCCCGTAGCGATGTTCCGCGACGCTATGGGGCGCTATGCTGGAATCTTTCGTGATATGCCGCCCCATTACACAATACCTAATTGTAAGTATGAGACAGGACCTACTGGTTAAACAAATGAACCACCTTCATAAAAAAATATTCCTTAGTCATTGAACTTAAAATAATTGACAACAAACGTTAATACCTAACAAATGGTGTGCAATTTATTCTCTTATTAGTCTACTACTACTACTACTACTACCAACTTTTCGATACATTTAATTAATTTTAGAAAGTCTTTTTCTAAATGGGATATATTACAGGGTGTAACATTAATGTTAAGTAAGGTGAGGAGTTTTCCCCCTTGGGGGTTTCTTCTGGAGGGGTGCAGGTTCGAGTTCACTCTGGTACTAATATTGGGTAATTCCAGTGCGGCTGGACCTTAGGGGGGGCCTGGGATTCGAACCCGCAGGGCGGGCGAATTTCTTAAGGGGAGTGAACCGTTAACCGTTAAAAAAAAAAAAAGTGTAAGTTGTTACATGTATTTAATGGTTGATAATAACATTTTTTATCCCAATTGACTTCACTTTACATTATTGTATTGTAGTACGTAAATGATACATCACATGACTGCAACTAAACTGAACAGCAATTTAATTTCACAAATTTACATCTTTGACTTCATTGACCATGTAAACCTTCAGTGTAGGATAAATTTAACATATTGAATGTCTAAATTGACCATGTAAACCTTCAGTGTAGGATAAATTTAACATATTGAATTTTTAAAAACACCAACCTCCTTGTAATTTGATGGCTATCAAGTACAATTTGATGGCTATCAAGTACAACTTGATGTCACTTGATCACAAGTTCAAGCCATGTTGGTAGAGAGAGAGGATGAGAAGAAAAGAGAAACAAAAGGTATTCTAAAATACATATTTTTAAATATTCAAAACAATTACTTGTATATAGTTGTATATAGTTAAAAACAATTACTTAAATATTAGAATACCTATTTTTAAATATTCAAAACAATTACTTGTATATAGTTAAAAACAATTACTTAAGTAAATTTTATTTTATTTTTTGGTGATTAAATTTATAAATGAAAACGTGTGCATTGGAGGGAGAGGAAGCAGAGGCAACCTCAAACTGACATTGGATGAGCGGATTAGATATATTTGTTAGATTTATACCTCTCCAAGGAAATAATCGTGGATATGAGTTCTTAGAAACATCGTATTAAGTTTTCTTGAAACCTTAATTTTTCCTACAATTTTGTTTGTCTTATTGTTGTCTCGGTGCATGAATCATTTAGACCAACTGTTCCTGTTTTTTCACACGTACAATACCTATTTTTAAATATTCAAAACAATTACTTGTATATAGTTAAAAACAATTACTTAAATATTAGAATACATATTTTTAAATATTCAAAACAATTACTTGTATATAGTTAAAAAGAATTACTTAAATATTAGAATACCTATTTTTAAATATTCAAAACAATTACTTGTATATAGTTGTATATAGTTAAAAACAATTACTTAAATATTAGAATACCTATTTTTAAATATTCAAAACAATTAATTGTATATAGTTAAAAACAATTACATAAGTATTAGAATACCTATTTTTAGTTGCAATCATGTAATATTAGAATACCTATTTTTAAATTGTAGAATACAAGCCTGACACACTTGCAAGAGGCTGTGCGTTGTCAGTCTAGCCACTCAATTACCCTCCTTCACTCCTCGGCTATAAATACCCATCCCAAACCAGATTTGAGGTATCTCTTCTCAACACTCTCACTACTACAACTATCACACACTTTGCTTCACAAGCAAATTACTGATTCTCACGCTGGAGAGTGGTCAGTCTGTTGTTTACGAGTGGGCTAACAAATACCTAGTTAAAAAATATTGTAGTACGTAAATGTTACATCACATGACTGCAACTAAAGTGAACAGCAGTTTAATTTCACAAATTTACATCTTTGACTTCATTGACCATGTAAACCTTCAATGTAGGATAAATTTAACATATTGAATGTTTAAATTGACCACGTAAACCTTTAGTGTAGGATAAATTTAACATATTGAATGTTTAAAAGCACCAACCTCCTTGTGGTTTGATGGCTATCAAGTACAACTTGATGTCACTTGATCACAAGTTCGAGTCATGTTGGTAGAGAGAGAGAGAGGATGAGAAGAAGAGAGAAACAAAAGGTATTCTAAAATATCTATTTTTAAATATTCAAAACAATTACTTGTATATAGTTGTATATAGTTAAAAACAATTACTTAAATATTAGAATACATCTTTTTAAATAGAGTTAAATGCTTGGTTGGTCCTTGTGGTTTTCCAAAATTTCACACTTGGTCCTAGTGGTTTACTAATTACACTCGTGGTCCCAAAATTTGTCAAAAATGCACTCTCTTGATCCCTAGCCCTAACCTCTGTTTAATTTCTCAGTTAACTATATGTGAAATGACTATATTACCCTTGAACAATTAAAAACCTAAAACTAAGAATTAAAAAATTAAAGAACCCACCACAACCTGCATATCTTCATCACCATCATCATCTTCATCACCAACCCACCCCCAGTCTCACCCTAACCACCAACAACAGACATATATGAAGACAGCGCCGCCGGCTGTGATGGTGGTTTGCCTTGCACCTCCGACAGGTCTAGGGCCTGTCACCGCCGCCGTGAGTCGTTGCCGCCGCCCCTCTTTCTCCCTCTCATCTCTCTCGTCTCGATTCCTCTCTCTCTCTCTCTCATTTCTGAAGTAAAATGCCACATGATTCTTGCAAATCAGCACCATCGCAGGTCCAAGATGTGGTCGCACATAGGAAGACACGGCGACGACTGGGGATTCTTCTGCATCAGAGTATTTGATGGGGTAGGATGTGGGTTTGTATGCCATGAAATAAAAGGGAGGAGGTGTGTGGTGGGTAGAGCGAAAGAGAAGATGTCGCCAGTGGCTGTGGGTATGATTATCTCTGGGAAGGGTTTGAATTGAAGGTGAAAGAGGATGGAGGATGAGTAATTTTATTAACCAACGGGATATATGTAATTTTGAATTTGGGTTGGGTATGTTCAGTGATGGTGGTGGTGGTGATTTTGAGAAGTAGTGGGGGTGGTGGGTTTTTTAATTTTTTAATTGTTCAAGGGTAATATAGTCATTTCACATATAGTTAACTGAGAAAATTAATAGAGGTTAGGGCTGGGGACCAAGAGAGTGCATTTTTGACAAGTTTTGGGACCACGAGTGTAATTAGTAAACCACTAGGATCAAGTGTGAAATTTTGGAAAACCACAGGGACCAACCAAGCATTTAACTCTTTTAAATATTCAAAACAATTACTTGTATAAAGTTAAAAACAATTACTTAAATATTAGAATACCTATTTTTAAATATTCAAAACAATTACCTATATATAGTTAAAAACAATTACTAAAGTAAATTTTATTTTTTGGTGATTAAATATATAAACGAAAACGTTTGCATTGGAGGGAGAGGAAGCAGAGGCAACCTCAAACTGACATTGGATGAGCGGATTAGATTTGTTTGATTTATACATCTCCAAGGAAATAATCGTGGATACGAGTTCTTAGAAACATCGTATTAAGTTTTCTTGGAACCTTAATTTTTCCTACAATTTTGTTTGTCTTAGTGTTGTCTCGGTGCATGAATCATTTAGACCAACTGTTCCTGTTTTTTCACACGTACAATACCTATTTTTAAATATTCAAAACAATTACTTGTATATAGTTAAAAACAATTACTTAAATATTAGAATACCTATTTTTAAATATTCAAAACAATTACTTGTATATAGTTAAAAACAATTACTTAAATATTAGAATACCTATTTTTAAATATTCAAGGCAATTACTTGTATATAGTTGTATATAGTTAAAAACAATTACTTAAGTAAATTTTATTTTTTGGTGATTAAATTTATAAACGAAAACGTGTGCAGTGGAGGGAGAGGAAGCAGAGGCAACCTCAAACTGACATTGGATGAGCGGATTAGATATATTTGTTAGATTTATACCTCTCCAAGGAAATAATCGTGGATATGAGTTCTTAGAAACATCGTCTTAAGTTTTATTGGAACCTTATTTTTTCCAACAATTTTGTTTGTCTTAGTGTTGTCTGGGTGCATGAATCTTTTAGACCAACTGTTTTTGTTTTTTCACACGTACAATACCTATTTTTAAATATTCAAAACAATTACTTGTATAAAGTTGTATATAGTTAAAAACAATTACTTAAATATTATAATACATATGTTTAAATATTCAAAACAATTACTTGTATATAGTTAAAAACAATTACTTAAGTATTAGAATACCTATTTTTAGTTGCATTCATGTAATATTAGAATACCTATTTTTAAATTGTAGAATACAAGCCTGACACACTTGCAAGAGGCTGTGCGTTGTCAGTTTAGCTACTCAATTACCATCCTTCACTCCTCAGCTATAAATACCCATCCCAAACCAGGTTTGAGGTATCTCTTCTCAACTCTCTCACTACTACTACTATCACACACTTTGCTTCACAAGAAATTACCGATTCTCACGCCGGAGAGTGGTCAGTCTGTTGTTTACGAGTGGGCTGACAAATACCTAGTTAAAAAATATTGTAGTACGTAAATGTTACATCACATGACTGCAATTAAAGTGAATAGCAATTTAATTTCACAAATTTACATCTTTGACTTCATTGACCATGTAAACCTTCAGTGTAGGATAAATTTAACATATTGAATGTTTAAATTGACCACGCAAACCTTGAGTGTAGGATAAATTTAACATATTGAATGTTTAAAAGCACCAACCTCCTTGTGGTTTGATGGCTATCAAGTACAACTTGATGTCACTTGATCACAAGATCGAGCCATGTTGGTAGAGAGAGAGGATGAGAAGAAGAGAGAAACAAAAGGTATTCTAAAATACATATTTTTAAATATTTAAAACAATTACTTGTATATAGTTATACATAGTTAAAAACAATTACTTAAATATTATAATACCTATTTTTAAATATTCAAAACAATTACTTGTATAAAGTTAAAAACAATTACTTAAATATTAGAATACATATTTTTAAATATTCAAAACAATTATATGTATTTAGTTGTATATAGTTAAAAACAATTACTTAAGTAAATTTTATTTTTTGGTGATTAAATTTATAAACGAAAACGTGTGCAGTGGAGGGAGAGGAAGCAGAGGCAACGTCTAACTAACATTGTGTAAGGACCTTCAAAAATGTCCCAAAACGACCCGTAAGTAAAAACCCGGACCCCTGAAACCCTAATGTGCATGAAAAACCAAGAAAACAAGAAAAATGGGATTCACGCGGGCCGCGTAAGAGTAAGCTCCGGCTTACTCGGGCCGCGTCAAAGCCAAGTTGACCGGATAAGCATGCTAGGCCACTTGTCGCACACGTGGCAGGCCTATCGATGACACGCTAGCCCTAGTCTACGCCTAGGTGGCCCTCGCGGGCCGCCTAAGATCATGAGGAGGTTTACGCGGGCCGCGTAAACCTCATTTTTCAGCTATAAATTGATCCGATCATGGCCTCTCCATCTGTGTCAAAAACTTTTCTCAAAAATGAATTTCTACTGCTCAAAATCATAATTTCCATTAGGGAGGCGCTGCTACGATACAGGGTATTAACTCGATCGCTGCTACAATTCAATGTCCGATCGATTGAAACTATCCGATGGATGTTTAAGTGCCACCCACATTAGGGCTATACTTTGTCGTTCGTCGTGAATTCGATGGATGTTTAAGTGTTGCACTTTGTCATTCGTTGTGAGGGTTTTAATCTCGTGAGTTATCGTAAATGCTGTATTAGTTACTGACCTAGTTCGTGTGCATTGTTGTTTAAATTAGGTTATCAGGCTTATCAGTAGGCTAAACTCTGCCCGTTTAAATCTGCAAAGTGAGTCATTCTCTTTTTACCAAATTGCTTTCAAAATTATATTTATTTTCAAAGTTATAATTACAGGGATTAAGTCTTTGTAATCTTCAATTACTGCCGGTATATCGGGTTTTGTATACATTACTTGATACCTGTCACCATTGGACAACGGGTTAGCCAATGGGTGATCTGACCATAGTCACAGATACAGTCGAGTGACAAATACCGATTTGGGGTAATTGGTTGATAGAAACAATGTAATCACCCTTAATACTGTATATTATAACATTGTGTCATTTTGTGCAACTTGAATGACTCACCAGTATTTCCCTGCTGATAAAACCTTTTTAAAAACATGTTTCAGGTGATCTGTTGTGATCCAGGAAAAAGTGCCGAATAGCACTACAAGCTTGAAGAAGTGGCTTAATAAAAATAAAGAAACATGTTTTTGTAAAATAGGGGTTTCCTAGTGAAATTCCCTTATTGTAAATTACAGGGTTTATCCCTAAGTACGAAATAAAATAATCGGGCATTTTCAAGTTTTAAACGATCCTGTTAATAATTCCGCTGCCAAATTAAATAAATACCACGGGATTTCTGTCCCGCGGCTCCTGGACCGGGTCAAACCAGGCTGGGGGCCGTGACAGAAAAAGGTGGTGTCAGAGCCACTGATTTAAGCCAATTAAGTATTTAGAAATACTTAATTTTTCTGATTACCATTCTGTGATTCTGTGAAAATTTAATTTACAAAAATGTTAACTTAGCATTTTGTGTGGATTTCTGCATTTATGCTAACAGCATGAATGAGTTATCTGAAGCTCTTCAGAATACCACTATCCATTCTGCTGAAATGGAAGTTTCCGAGGGTTTTTCCTGTTATTGGGCCGACATCGATGAACCTATGGAATTCCAAGCTCAACCACCGGAGAAACCAAAACCAAAGAAGAGAAGAAGATTCGTGGGCTGGAGGCGTGTACGCAGGAAGAAACCAGCAACTAAGAAAGTTGCCAAGACGGAGGATCCCATGGATAAAGGAAAAGGAATAAAGATCGGGGAAAGCTCCAGGCGACCCGAGGAAATGCCATTGTGGGAAGAGTTGGATCGGAAACTGGCAGACTGTGATATCCTTAAGCCTGTCAATGAAAACCTCTTTACTTATCCTGGTGAAACCCAACTCCCAGTGAATTTGGAACCGGCCATCCCAGATCCCCTTGTCAACACCCGACCTCTGGGAGAGATGGAAGAATGGTGGACCAATGACTGGCAATTCCAGAATCTTTTAAATAACCCTTATACCTTTTTCCCTCAGTTTGACCCAGAGCCTGCACCAAACCCACCGATGAGCAATGAGAACTTGGCTGAACTCCGCCATTTTGGCGAGGAGCTGGTGGACGCAGGGAATCGAATCCGGGAGGTGGGAGAACAGGTCTCCTGGAAGTATGACGAGAGGGAACGTCGCTTCTGAGATGCCAGCAGATGGTGATGGTGTGGTTGTAGTTGTATAATAACAAAATAATAATAATAATAATAATAATAATAGTAAAATATAATCCTGTAAAATAACTTACAAATAAAATTTTTGTAAAATCACGAGTGTGTACGGAAGCATACTATAATATATAAAAATGGAAGTCGAAAAATCGACAATTTTGGCTATACGTGTTGGCGTGATTATGTGCGATTGTTTGTTTGATTGTTAATTATTTTATGCTAATCACTTATATATATATTAATTACCAGATGGAAAACGTTGGTAATGAACCAGTTAACGAAGTTAACCAATCTGAGCAAAACCATGAAGATCAATTTCTGAATAGGCAAGATATCGAGAATATCGTTGCTCAAGGAATAGCCAATGCTATTCCAGCAATCCTTGCTGCTGCCCGGAATCCTGTTGAACCTCAACAAATTATTCCTAGCAAACGTACTCATAAAGACAATTTCAGTAATAGCGTAAATGGAGGTGGTAACATTAATAATAATGATAACGATGTACTGTAAGCCCCAATTCTCAAAAGAATGAAAGCTGCAACGCCTGGTTGCACTTACAAGGAATTTCTTGCCTGTAAACCCGTTGAATTTGCGGGCAATGAAGGGGCGATTGCAGCACTGCGTTGGTTGGAGAAAACCGAGGCAGTAATAAAAATAAGTAAATGTGCCGCGGAGGATAAGGTCATGTACGCTTCTCACCTTTTCAAGGAAGAAGCATTAGAATGGTGGAACACGGTATTACAAGCTAAGGGAAGTGACATGGCCTATGCCATGAGTTGGGAGGAGTTTAAGCGTCTGGTGGAAAGAAAATTATGTCCAGAATATGAAAAAGAACAAATGGCGAACAAATTTCTGAGCCACCGGATGGTGGATGTTGATTGTCGAGGGTATACTTCGAAGTTTTTCGAATATGATCGAATTGTGCCTACTCTGGCTTCGCCAGAGCCGGTACTTATTTCTCGCTACATTTGGGGTTTAATTAGTGAGATCCGTGATATTGTCAAAGCTGCGAGACCCCGCACGATCGATGATGCGGTGGAATTAGCCAACACTTTGACTGACGGGCTGGTGCGTACGCGAGAAGAAAACAGGAAGAAGGAATTGGCTCAGAAAATTACCCAAGGGCTTCGTGTGGGTAATAATGGCAATTTCAAGAAAAGAGGAACTGGACAATCTTCCACTCCGCCGTTCTGCAGGAACTGTAGAAAGAAACATTTTGGAAAATGTAATAAAACCTGCAACTTCTGCAAAGCTGTAGGACATCGTGAAGAAGATTGCAGAAAGAAAACACGGGTCTGCTATAACTGTGGAGAAGCTGGGCATTTCAGACCAGAATGCCCTAAGTTGGTCAAACCAGCAGATAACAAGGCTAAACCTGCAGAAGGAACTACCAAGAAAAACACAAGAGCCTTCCAGTTGACTACTCAGGAAGCAGAGTTAATTCCTGACGTGATAGCTGGTACGTTCCTAGTTCACGATGTTTATGCAAAAGTATTATTTGACTCTGGTGCAAACCAAAGTTTTATAAATACTTCATTCTGCCAAGCTCTTAATTTACCCTTAACCAACCTTAGGCATATTTTTACAGTCGAAACGGCAGATGGAAATTCTGTTAACATAGATAAGGTTTTGCGAGAAGGAAAGATAGAACTCTTAGGTCATAAATTTTCTACAAACATGTTACCTATGAATTTAGCCGGATTCAATATTATGTTAGGAATGGATTGGTTAGTAGCCAACCATGCTCAAATCCTCTGTGATAAAAACTCCATAGAAATTCATACACCCACAGGAGAATTAGTAGTGATTACAGGAGATAAGCCACGAAAGCCATTGAAATTCATTTCAGTAATGAAGTTGGCCAGTTATTCAAGAAAACAAGAAGTAGTGTATATGATTTCGGTAATCATTAACACGAAAGGTAAGGAACTTAAAGAAATTCTTGTAGTAGCAGAATACCCAGATGTATTCCCAGAAGAACTACCGGGATTACCACCCAATAGGGAAGTAGAATTTAGAATTCATCTAATTCCTGGAACAACACCGATAGCCAAGGCACCTTATCGGTTAGCACCCACCGAAATGTTAGAACTGAAAAAGCAGTTAGATGAATTACCAAGCAAAGGATTTATACAACCTAGTTCATCCCCATGGGGAGCTCCAATGTTGTTCTTAAAGAAGAAAGATGGTTCGATGCGAATGTGTATCGATTATAGGGAATTGAATAAGGTCACAATCAAGAATCGATACCCATTACCTAGGATTGATGATCTTTTTGATCAATTGCAAGGAGCTAGATATTTTTCTAAGATAGACTTACGCTCCGGATATCATCAATTGAAGGTACAAGAAGAAGACATACCTAAACCTGCTTTCAGAACTAGGTATGGTCATTACGAGTTTACAGTCACGCCCTTTGGACTAACAGTGGACTTTGTTACTAAGTTACCCAAAACCAGAAAAGGTAACGATGCAATTTGGGTAATTGTGGATCGATTAACCAAATCAGCTAATTTTCTACCTATGAAAGAAACCTTTAACATGGAAAGGTTAGCCAAGTTATACGTAGACGAGGTAGTATCCTTACATGGAGTCCCACTCTCCATTGTATCGGATAGGGATAGTCGTTTCACTTCCCATTTTTGGACAAGTTTCCAAGAAGCAATGGGAACCCGACTAAATTTAAGTACTGCATACCATCCTCAAACAGACGGACAAAGTGAAAGGACGATCCAAACCCTGGAGGACATGCTTAGGGCATGTGTGATGGATTTTGGTGGAAACTGGGATGACCACCTACCCTTAATCGAATTCTCCTATAATAATAGTTATCATTCAAGCATTGAAGCTGCCCCATTTGAAGCACTGTATGGACGAAAGTGCAGAACTCCAGTTTGCTGGGCAGAAATAGGAGAAAGTCAGTTATCAGGGCCCGAGATTGTGCAAGAGACCACCGACAAGATCACTCAAATCAAGGAAAGACTGAAAACGGCTCGAGATCGCCAGAAGAGTTATGCCTATCGCTTACAACTACCAGAAGAGTTAGCTGGAGTACATGACGTATTTCATGTATCCAATCTCAAGAAATGTCTATCAGACAAATCATTGGTAGTACCTCTTCAAGATATAGAAGTAAATGAAAAGTTGAAGTTCGTAGAGAAACCACTTGAAATAGAAGACAGAAAAATCAAGTTCCTCAAGCACAAAAGACTAATACTGGTCAAGGTCAAGTGGGATTCAAAAAGAGGACCCGAATACACCTGGGAGCTGGAATCGGAAATGAAGCGAAAGTATCCTCACTTATTTCAGTAAATCTCGAGGACGAGACTTTAAATAAGGTGGGGAGGATGTAAGGACCTTCAAAAATGTCCCAAAATGACCCGTAAGTAAAAACCCGAACCCCTGAAACCCCAATGTGCATGAAAAACCAAGAAAACAAGAAAAATGGGTTTCACGCGGGTCGCGTAAGAGTAAGCTCAGGCTTATGCGGGCCGCGTCAAAGCCAAGTTGACCGGATAAGCATGCTAGGCCACGTGTCGCACACGTGGCAGGCCTATCGATGACACGCTAGCCCTAGTCTACCCCTAGGTGGCCCTCGCGGGCCGCGTAAGATCAAGAGGAGGTTTACGCGGGCCACGTAAACCTCATTTTTCAGCTATAAATTGATCCGATCATGGCCTGTCCATCAGTGTCAAAAACTTTTCTCAAAAACGAAGTTCTGCTGCTCAAAATCATAATTTCCATTAGGGAGGAACTGCTACGATACAGGGTATTAACTCGATCGCTGCTACGATTCAATGTCCGATCGATTGAAACTATCCAATGGATGTTTAAGTGTCGCCCACATTAGGGCTATACTTTGTCATTCGTCGTGAATTCGATGGATGTTTAAGTGTTGCACTTTGTCATTCGTTGTGAGGGTTTTAATCTCGTGAGTTATCGTAAATGCTGTATTAGTTACTGACCTAGTTCGTGTGCATTGTTGTTTAAATTAGGTTATCAGGCTTATCAGTAGGCTAAACTCTGCCCGTTTAAATCTGCAAAGTGAGTCATTCTCTTTTTACCAAATTGCTTTCAAAATTATATTTATTTTCAAAGTTATAATTACAGGGATTAAGTCTTTGTAATCTTCAATTACTACCGGTATGTGGGGTTTTGTATACATTACTTGATACCCGTCACCATTGGACAACAGGTTAGCCAATGGGTGATCTGACCATAGTCATAGATATAGTCGAGTGACAAATACCGATTTGGGGTAATTGGTTGATAGAAACAATGTAATCACCCTTAATACTGTATATTATAACATTGTGTCATTTTGTGCAACTTGAATGACTCGCCAGTATTTCCCTGCTGATAAAACCTTTTTAAAAACATGTTTCAGGTGATCTGTTGTGATCCAGGAAAAAGTGCCGAATAGCACTACAAGCTTGAAGAAGTGGCTTAATAAAAATAAAGAAACATGTTTTTGTAAAATAGGGGTTTCCTAGTGAAATTCCCTTATTGTAAATTACAGGGTTTATCCCTAAGTACAAAATAAAATAATCGGGCATTTTCAAGTTTTAAACGATCCTGTTAATAATTCCGCTGCTAAATTAAATAAATACCACGGGATTTCTGTCCCGCGGCTCCTGGACCGGGTCAAACCGGGCCGGGGGCCGGGACACATTGGATGAGCGGATTAGATATATTTGTTAGATTTATACCTCTCCAAGGAAATAATCGTGGATATGAGTTCTTAGAAACATCGTATTAAGTTTTCTTGGAACCTTAATTTTTCCTACAATTTTGTGTTCCAACTGTTTCTGTTTTTTCACACGTACAATACCTATTTTTAAATATTCAAAACAATTACTTGTATATAGTTGTATATAGTTAAAAACAATTACTTAAATATTAGAATACCAATTTTTAAATATTCAAAACAATTACTTGTACATAGTTAAAAACTATTCCTTAAATATTAGAATACCTATTTTTAGTTGCAGTCATGTAATAATAGAATACATATTTTTAAATTGTAGAATACAAGCCTGACACACTTGCAAGAGATGTGCGTTGTCAGTCTAGCCACTCAATTACCCTCCTTCACTCCTCGGCTATAAATACCCATCCCAAACCAGGTTTGAAGTATCTCTTCTCAACTCTCTCACTACTACTATCACACACTTTGCTTCACAAGCAAATTACTGATTCTCACGCCGGAGAGTGGTAGGTCTGTTGTTTACGAGTGGGCTGACAAATACCTAGTTAAAAATATTGTAGTACGTAAATGTTACATCACATGACTGCAACTAAAGTCAACAGCAATTTAATTTCACAAATTTACATCTTTGACTTCATTGACCATGTAAAGCTTCAGTGTAGGATAAATTTAACATATTGAATGTTTAAATTGACCACGTAAACCTTCAGTGTAGGATAAATTTAACATATTGAATGTTTAAAAGCACCAATCTCCTTGTGGTTTGATGGCAATCAAGTACAACTTGATGTCACTTGATCACAAGTTCGAGCCATGTTGGTAGAGAGAGAGGATGAGAAGAAGAGAGAAACAAAAGGTATTCTAAAATACCTATTTTTAAATATTCAAAACATTTACTTGTATATAGTTGTATATAGTTAAAAAAAAATTACTTAAATATTTGAATACCTATTTTCAAATATTCAAAACAATTACTTAAATATTAGAATACCTATTTTTAAATATTCAAAACAATCACTTGTATATAGTTAAAAACAATTACTTAAGTAATTTTATTTTTTGGTGATTAAATTTATAAACGAAAGTGTGTGCATTGGAGGGAGAGGAAGCCGAGGCAACCTCAAACTGACATTGGATGAGCGGATTAGATATATTTGTTTGATTTATACCTCTCCAAGGAAATAATCGTGGATATGAGTTCTTCGAAACATCGTATTAAGTTTTCTTTGAACATTAATTTTCCTACAATTTTGTTTGTCTTAGTGTTGTCTCGGTGCATGAATCATTTAGACCAACTGTTCCTGTTTTTTCACACGTACAATACCTATTTTTAAATATTTAAAACAATTACTTGTATATAGTGGTATATAGTTAAAAAAAATTACTTAAATATTAGAATACCTATTTTTAAATATTCTAAACAATTACTTGTATATAGTTGTATATAGTTAAAAACAATTACTTAAGTAAATTTTATTTTTTGGTGATTAAATTTATAAACGGAAACGTGTGCAGTGGAGGGAGAGGAAGCAGAGGCAACCTCAAACTGACATTGGATGAGCGGATTAGATATATTTGTTGGATTTATACCTCTCTAAGGAAATAATCGTGTATATGAGTTCTTAGAAACATCGTATTAAGTTTTCTTGGAACCCTATTTTTTTTTTACAATTTTGCTTGTCTTAGTGTTGTCTGGGTGCATGAATCTTTTAGATCAACTGTTTCAGTTTTTTCACACGTACAATACCTATTTTTAAATATTCAAAACAATTACTTGTATATAGTTGTATATAGTTAAAAACAATTACTTAAATATTAGAATACCTATTTTGAAATATTTAAAACAATTACTTGTATATAGTTAAAAACAATTCCTTAAATATTAGAATACCTATTTTTAGTTGCAGTCATGTAATATTAAAATACCTATTTTTAAATTGTAGAAAACAAGCCTGACACACTTGCAAGAGTTGTGCGTTGTCAGTCTAGCCACTCAATTACCCTCCTTCACTCCTCGGCTATAAATGCCCATCCCAAACCAGGTTTGAGGTATCTCTTCTCAACTCTCTCACTACTACTACTATCACACACTTTGCTTCACAAGCAAATTACTGATTCTCACGCCAGAGAGTGGTACAGTCTGTTTTTTACGAGTGGGCTGACAAATACCTAGTTAAAAATATTGTAGGACGTAAATGTTACATCACATGACTGCAACTAAATGAACAGCAATTTAATTTCACAAATTTACATCTTTGACTTCATTGACCATGTAAACCTTCATTGTAGGATAAATTTAACATATTGAATGTTTAAATGGTCCACGTAAACCGTCAGTGTAGGATAAATTTAACATATTGAATGTTTAAAAGCACCAACCTCCTTGTGGTTTGATGGCTATCAAGTACAACTTGATGTCACTTGATCACAAGTTCGAGCCATGTTGGTAGAGAGAGATGATGAAAAGAAGAGAGTAACAAAAGGTATTCTAAAATTCCTATTTTTAAATATTCAAAACAAATACTTGTATATAGTTGTATATAGTTAAAAACAATTACTTAAATATTAGAATACCTATTTTTAAATATTCAAAACAATTACTTGTATAAAGTTAAAAACAATTACTTAAATATTAGAATACCTATTTTTAAATATTCAAAACAATTACTTGTATATAGTTAAAAACAATTACTCAAGTAAATTTTCTTTTTTGGTGATTAAATTTATAAACGAAAACGTGTGCATTGGAGGGAGAGGAAGCCGAGGCAACCTCAAACTGATATTGGATTAGCGGATTAGATATATTTGTTTTATTTATACCTCTCCAAGGAAATAATCGTGGATATGAGTTCTTCGAAACATCGTATTAAGTTTTCTTGGAACCATAAATTTTCCTACAATTTTGTTTGTCTTAGTGTTGTCTCGGTGCATGAATCATTTAGACCAACTGTTCCTGTTTTTTCACATGTACAATACCTATTTTTAAATATTCAAAACAATTACTTGTATATAGTTAAAAACAATTACTTAAATATTGCAATACCCATTTTTAAATATTCAAAACAATTACTTGTATATAGTTAAAAACAATTACTTAATATTAGAATACCTATTTTTAAATATTCAAAACAATTACTTGTATATAGTTGTATATAGTTAAAAACAATTACTTAAGTAAATTTTATTTTTTGGTGATTAAATTTATAAACGAAAACGTGTGCAGTGGAGGGAGAGGAAGCAGAGGCAACCTCAAACTGACATTGGATGAGCGGATTAGATATATTTGTTAGATTTATACATCTCTAAGGAAATAATCGTGTATATGAGTTCTTAGAAACATCGTATTAAGTTTTCTTGGAACCTTAATTTTTTTTACAATTTTGTTTGTCTTAGTGTTGTCTGGGTGCATGAATCTTTTAGACCAACTGTTTCTGTTTTTTCACACGCACAATACCTATTTTTAAATATTCAAAACAATTACTTGTATATAGTTGTATATATTTATAAACAATTACTTAAATATTAGAATACCTATTTTTAAATATTCAAAACAATTACTTGTATATAGTTAAAAACAATTCCTTAAATATTAGAATACCTATTTTTAGTTGCAGTCATGTAATATTAAAATACCTATTTTTAAATTGTAGAAAACAAGCCTGACACACTTGCAAGAGCTGTGCGTCGTCAGTCTAGCCACTCAATTACCCTCCTTCACTCCTCGGCTATAAATACCCATCCCAAACCAGGTTTGAGGTATCTCTTCTCAACTCTCTCACTACTACTACTACCATCACACACTTTGCTTCACAAGCAAATTACTGATTCTCAAGCCGGAGAGTGGTCAGTCTGTTGTTTACGAGTGGGCTGACAAATACCTAGTTAAAAATATTTTAGTACGTAAATGTTACATCACATGACTGCAACTAAAGTGAACAACAATTTAATTTCACAAATTTACATCTTTGACTTCATTGACCATGTAAACCTTCAGTGTAGGATAAATTTAACATATTGAATGTTTAAATTGACCACGTAAACCTTCAGTGTAGGATAAATTTAACATATGAATGTTTAAAAGCACCAACCTCCTTGTGGTTTGATGGCTATCAAGTACAACTTGATGTCACTTGATCACAAGTTCGAGCCATGTTGGTAGAGAGAGAGGATGAGAAGAAGAGAGAAACAAAAGGTATTCCAAAATACCTATTTTTAAATATTCAAAACAATTACTTGTATATAGTTGTATATAGTTAAAAACAATTACTTAAATATTAGAATACCTATTTTTAAATATTCAAAACAATTACTTTTATAAAGTTAAAAAAAATTACTTAAATATAAGAATACCTATTTTTAAATATTCAAAACAATTACTTGTATGTAGTTAAAAACAATTACTTAAGTAAATTTTATTTTTTGGTGATTAAATTTATAAACGAAAAAAGTGTGCATTGGAGGGAGAGGAAGCCGAGGCAACCTCACACTGACATTGGATGAGCGGATTAGATATATTTGTTTGATTTATACCTCTCCAAGTAAATAATCGTGGATATGAGTTCTTAGAAACATCGTATTAAGTTTTATTGGAACCTTAATTTTTCCTACAATTTTGTTTGTCTTAGTGTTGTCTCGGTGCATGAATCATTTAGACCAATTGTTCCTGTTTTTTCACACGTACAATACCAATTTTTAAATATTCAAAACAATTACTTGTATATAGTTAAAAACAATTACTTAAATATTAGAATACCTATTTTTAAATATTCAAAACAATTACTTGTACATAGTTAAAAACAATTCCTTAAATATTAGAATACCTATTTTTAGTTGAAGTCATGTAATATTAGAATACATATTTTTAAATTGTAGAATACAAGCCTGACACACTTGCAAGAGTTGTGCGTTGTCAGTCTAGCCACTCAATTACTCTCCTTCACTCATCGGCTATAAATACCCATCCCAAACCAGGTTTGAGGTATCTCTTCTCAACACTCTCACTACTACTACTATCACACACTTTGCTTCACAAGCAAATTTCTGATTCTCACGCCGGAGAGTGGTCAGTTTGTTGTTTACGAGTGGCTTGACAAATACCTAGTTAAAAAATATTGTAGTACGTAAATGTTACATCACATGATTGCAACTAAAGTGAACAACAATTTAATTTCACAAATTTACATCTTTGACTTCATTGACCATGTAAACCTTCATTGTAAGATAAATTTAACATATTGAATGTTTAAATTGACCACGTAAACCTTCAGTGTAGGATAAATTTAACATATTGAATGTTTAAAAGCACCAACCTCTTGTGGTTTGATGGCTATCAAGTACAACTTGATGTCACTTGATCACAAGTTCGAGCCATGTTGGTAGAGAGAGAGGATGAGAAGAAGAGAGAAACAAAAGGTATTCTAAAATACCTATTTTTAAATATTCAAAATAATTAATTGTATATAGTTGTATATAGTTAAAAACAATTACTTAAATATTATAATACCTATTTTTAAATATTCAAAACCATTACTTGTATATAGTTAAAAACAATTACTTAAGTAAATTTTATCTTTTGGTGATTAAATTTATAAACGAAAACGTGTGCATTGGAGGGAAAGGAAACATAGGCAACCTCAAACTGACATTGGATGAGTGGATTAGATATATTTGTTTGATTTATACCTAAAAGGAAATAATCGTGGATATGAGTTCTTAGAAACATCGTATTAAGTTTTCTTGGAACCTTAATTTTTCCTACAATTTTGTTTGTCTTAGTGTTGTCTGGGTGCATGAATCTTTTAGACCAACTGTTTCAGTTTTTTCACACATACAATACCTATTTTTAAATATTCAAAACAATTACTTGTATATAGTTAAAAACAATTACTTAAATATTAGAATACCTATTTTTAAATATTCAAAACAATTACTTGTACATAGTTAAAAACAATTCCTTAAATATTAGAATACCTATTTTTAGTTGAAGTCATGTAATATTAGAATACATATTTTTAAATTGTAGAATACAAGCCTGACACACTTGCAAGAGTTGTGCGTTGTCAGTCTAGCCACTCAATTACCCTCCTTCACTCATCGGCTATAAATACCCATCCCAAACCAGGTTTGAGGTATCTCTTCTCAACACTCTCACTACTACTACTATCACACACTTTGCTTCACAAGCAAATTTCTGATTCTCACGCCGGAGAGTGGTCAGTTTGTTGTTTACGAGTGGCTTGACAAATACCTAGTTAAAAAATATTGTAGTACGTAAATGTTACATCACATGATTGCAACTAAAGTGAACAACAATTTAATTTCACAAATTTACATCTTTGACTTCATTGACCATGTAAACCTTCATTGTAGGATAAATTTAACATATTGAATGTTTAAATTGACCACGTAAACCTTCAGTGTAGGATAAATTTAACATATTGAATGTTTAAAAGCACCAACCTCTTGTGGTTTGATGGCTATCAAGTACAACTTGATGTCACTTGATCACAAGTTCGAGCCATGTTGGTAGAGAGAGAGGATGAGAAGAAGAGAGAAACAAAAGGTATTCTAAAATACCTATTTTTAAATATTCAAAATAATTAATTGTATATAGTTGTATATAGTTAAAAACAATTACTTAAATATTATAATACCTATTTTTAAATATTCAAAACCATTACTTGTATATAGTTAAAAACAATTACTTAAGTAAATTTTATCTTTTGGTGATTAAATTTATAAACGAAAACGTGTGCATTGGAGGGAAAGGAAACATAGGCAACCTCAAACTGACATTGGATGAGTGGATTAGATATATTTGTTTGATTTATACCTCTCCAAGGAAATAATCGTGGATATGAGTTCTTAGAAACATCGTATTAAGTTTTCTTGGAACCTTAATTTTTCCTACAATTTTGTTTGTCTTAGTGTTGTCTCGGCGCATGAATCATTTAGACCAACTGTTCCTGTTTTTTCACACGTACAATACCTATTTTTAAATATTCAAAACAATCACTTGTATATAGTTGTATATAGTTGAAAACAATTACTTAAATATTAGAATACCTATTTTTAAATATTCAAAACAATTACTAGTATATAGTTGTATATAGTTAAAAACAATTACTTAAGTAAATTTTATTTTTTGGTGAATAAATTTATAAACGAAAACGTGTGCAGTGGAGGGAGAGGAAGCAGAGGCAACCTCAAAGTGACATTGGATGAGCGGATTAGATATAGTTGTTAGATTTATACCTCTCCAAGGAAATAATCGTGGATATGAGTTCTTAGAAACATTGTATTAAGTTTTCTTGGAACCTTAATTTTTCCAACAATTTTGTTTGTCTTAGTGTTGTCTCGGTGCATGAATCTTTTAGACCAACTGTGTAACACCCCGAAAATGTAAATAATTTATTTTAAATATAATGTCGGTAAATAAACAAGTGAACTAACTAGGAATAAAAATAACCTAGTTAGACAAAAGTCTTGTAGTGACTTAAAGGTGGGTTAAAACACTAAAAATAAGAACTAAACGATAGTTGAGGGACCAAAAGTGTTTAAATTGAAACCAATTATAATAAAACATAAATTAAATTCAAAACACACACTTGTGTGTGTGCTGAGTTCGATCAAAACACAGGGGGCGACACAGAGCTCCCCATCAAACCCTAAATTCTCACAGATCTCACAAATTGAAGGTCAAGATCAATTCGAAAACGAAATCCGAGCCTGGATTAGTGATTTCCATTGTAAGGGGGTCATAAGGTATGTGAAATGTGATAGAAAATCTCTACTTGAAATTCTGAGGAACTTAGGGTACTCGAAATTTGTTGATGCATGATTGTTATATGGATGAAATAGGAACATTAAAGTGTCTAGGAGTAAACCCTAGACAAGTATATGTTGAAATCATGCTTAATCCTAGTAAATTCTATGAACACCATTGAAGGTGATAACTGGATTTTTGTGGAACTTGATAAACACTAGGATTTTGGTTGTAGTTCTGGTGTAATCTGATATTTATGAAGTGATTTCAGATTTATTGATGTTGAAATTTATATGTGATTGTCCGATTGATGTTAATTTTGGCCACATAACAAGTTACGACCTTGATAATGAATTGTGTAGAATTCTGCCTTTAAAGTGTTTGTAAAAACGCCTCAAAGAAGGCTTAAAACTGAAATTCAAGTTAAAACGCATATTTGTAATGTTTCGGCAAACTATGCGATATATGTTAAGAAAAGAGTTCTAAACATGCTATGATTGAACTCTATAGGAAAGGAAACCGGAGCATCTAGCGGACAAGCTGGTGGTGACGTGCGTTTGAAAGGTGTGCTTTGAAGGTATGTAACTTGATTCGTTACATTGTGAAATTTGGATATTTCAATAGTTCATAGTTGTGTTTTAGTATAAAGCTTGGTATTAGTTAAAGTGACGTTGTTCACTACTTGATTTATTGAGTTAAAAGTTGATTCGAAAACGTTTGGTAGTCGTATAAATGGAGGATTCCATAAATGAGCCAAACGGGTCGAAAAACTTATTAGTGTGTAGTAAAAGTATGTGTTAAATTGCATTTGGCGAAGACGGATCACAAGAGCACGAAACCATAGAATTGGTATTGAAACGTCGATGATCATAAGCCCCGGATGTGGGGTTAATTATGCCTTACAGCCTTAAGGTTGTTACTAGTTAAATTAAGTACAAAAACTATGCGGGTCAAATGAATACGTTGTGCATTTATTGGTTTTCAGCCGTATATTCCATTTCTGAATGAATGGTTAAGATAGACGCGTCGGTAATTTTATTATAGACGTATAGGAAGAAGAATCGCCTTAAACGGACTATCGGATTGAAAGTTATGAACGTTTGAAATTGGAATTGTGCTAAAACTTAGAGCTGGGAATTTGCAGCTGAAAACTTGCAACATTCTGGGCAAAACATGTGGTCGCGTTACGCGACCCCAACTCACTATCACCGTCGCATCACGCGACGATCGTCGCGGGCCGCGAAGGCTCGGACATGATCCGTCACACGGCGCGACAGACCCATTTCGTTGTAAAAGTTGTTTGTTTTTGTTGATTGGCATTAGAACTTAAACATGCTTGTTATTATGATGTCAAAACTAACATGTTGTGTGGTTTTGACCTTAGGTGACGTCTATTATGCTTCGGGTGACGATCAAGCGACTTATCAAGAACCGAACACTGTCTTTTAAAGCTTCCACGTTTTATCAAAACTTGTTGAAACAATGTTTGAAGTTGTAATTACTTAAACTATGATTTTGGGATGATAATCTAGTTTGTAGTTAACTAGTAAATGATCACTATGTACACTTCTATTTTGTACTTTTAATGAAGTGAAGCGTTTTGTTTTAAAGAAATACATTTTATTTTATTAAATCCGAATAATGATTAGAAGGGTGTTACAAGTTGGTATCAGAGCTCAAGGTTGTCAACAAAGTGTTCGGTTCAAGCTTGATCAATCGTCCGGTAAGAATTAACTAATTATTTTAGTAGATCTTATCTTATGTAAGAAAAAGAGATGTGAATTAATGTGCATGGGAAGAGTGTGTTAACACACTCAAACCTGGAAAGTGCACTAAATGAGAACGGTCAAAGCAAGTTACGAACTTGGCTAAACCGAAGCAAATAAAGCTATGTTATAAATGAAATGTTTAATAATTGATGTAAACATTTCAGTTTCAAGATGACGGAAAGGAATGACAATGATCCGGTGCCGACAAGCACCGAACAAATGAAAGAGATAATTGCCGAAGAAGTGGGGAAGGCAATTGAGGGTAGTCTATCCAGTTTCATAGACAAAATTCAAAACACGGTGTTATCATTAGTCGAAGAACGAGTTAAAAGGTTGGAAGATAATGTCAACCTTATGAGAGAAAAATCTTGAGAACGTAAAGGGTGTTCGTATAAGGTGTTTATGGCGTGTAAACCGCCAATTTACAACGGGGAGGTCGACCCAATAATATGCCAAGGATAGCTAAGTGATGTCGAAGGGGTGTTTGAAAGGACCCATTGTGACATGAGCAATTTTGTGGCTTGCGGAACGGGTCAGTTGAGGGGTCAAGCCAAGGACTGGTGGGACAATAAAAAGAAAGAGATAGGAGCCGAAGCGGCAAGGGTCATGACATGGGACGAATTTAAGGTGCCATTACTTAAACATCATAGTCCCAAAGCAGTCATCAACATGATAAAGGAGGAGTTCATCCAGTTAAGACAAAGGGGTGAAACGATTGATAAAATCACGGGTATATTCATGGATAAGCTGAGGTTCTGTGATAAGTTAGTGACTACGGAGGAGCAGAAGATATATTATTATTATTATAATATGTTAAGTGCTGAATACCGGGAGTTTATGACTCCCTCAAAGTATGAAACCCTCACGGAAATCAGTAACACCGCCCGGGAGCGAGAGATCGAGTTGAGGAAACAGATTGAGAGGGGCGAACGAAGGGCGTAGGATGTAAATCCAAGCCCTGCAAAGAAGGCGAAAACATCAGAATCGACGCGAAAGACGGATGTGAAAGGCGAGTCGCCAAGTTGTAAAGTTTGTGGAAAAGGGCACAAGGGCGAGTGCCGCTTCAAGGACAAACCTTGTCCCATATGCAGGAAAACGGGGCACACGACATCCTTATGTCCGGGTAAAGTTTCAGTGTGCTACAAGTGTTATCAGCCCGGTTACAAAACGTCTGAATGCCCGGAATTGGTCGGGAAAAAGAACGAGAAAGATGTTCAAGTGGAGACCCAAAAAGCGAAGGCTAGGTCCTTCCAATTAACTGCGGCTGAAAGAAAGACAGAACCCGATGTGGTTTCAGTTATATTCGTGATAAACTCGATCCCTGCACGTGTATTATTTGATACGGGTGCGAATAAGTCCTTTATTTCACATGGACTTATTCGACATCCTTCATTTGTATTGACAAAATTATCTATGCCTTTAGAGGTTGAAATAGGAGATAAAAAAAGTTTCATAGTGTGTGATGTTTGTCAAGATTGTAAATTGAGCATTGGTGATGAGGAATATTCAATAGATTTAATCCCAATGTCGATGGGAGAATTTCAAGTGGTGGTCGGGATGGATTGGTTATCTCGGCACCACGCCAAGGTTGTGTGTTTCCGTAAGGAGATAAAGCTAACATCTCCAAGCGGAAAACACGTCACCATCTATGGCGAGAAAGGAGGCAATCCTATAATATGTTCGATGTTGAAAGCTCACAAGCTCATGAAGCATGAATGTAAAGCGTTTATGATATACGCGAATGATCCCGAGAAAGGATCACCGAAGATTGGAGACGTACCGGTGGTACGTGACTTAGAAAATCTGTTTCCGGAAGATTTATCGGGGATACCGCCAGAACGGGAAGTAGAGTTCGGAATCGAATTGGTTCCGGGCGCGAAACCCGTAGCTAAAGCGCCATACCGACTCGTGCCATAGGAGTTACAAGAACTAATGTCGCAGATTCAAGACTTGCTTGATAAAGGGTTTATAAGGCCGAGTGTGTCTCCTTGGGGCGCACCGGTACTGTTCCTGAAAAAGAAAGACGGAAGCATAAGAATGTGTATCGATTACCGGGAGTTGAACAAACTCACGGTAAAGAATTGATACCCGCTTCCGAGAATAGACGATTTATTTGACCAATTACAAGGTGCGAATTGGTTTTCAAAAATCGACCTTAGATCGGGGTATCACCAATTAAAGGTCAAGGAAGAGGATGTACCGAAGACGGCTTTCCGCACGCGATACGGACATTACGAGTTCCTCATGATGTCATTCGGATTGACAAATGCACCCGCGGCTTTCATGGACCTCATGAACCGGGTTTGCAAGCCGATGTTGGACAAGTCGGTAATCGTGTTTATCGACGACATTCTGGTGTACTCAAAAAGTGAGGCGAATCATGCGCATCATTTACAGGAAGTGTTAGAGACACTCAGACGAGAAAGGTTGTATGCGAAATTTTCAAAGTGCGCCTTCTGGTTACGAGAGGTGCAATTCCTCGGCCACATCATAAGTGCCGACGGAATATTAAGTGCCGACGGAATATTAGTAGATCCGTCAAAGATAGAGGTCGTGTCAAAATGGAACCCTCCGAAGAACCCTTCGGAAATTAGAAGTTTCTTAGGGCTTGCGGGGTACTACATGAGATTCATTCAAGATTTCTCCAAGATTGCTTCACCGTTAACCAAATTAACTCAAAAAGAGGAAAGATTCATATGGGGTGTTGAACAAGAAAGAGCGTTCCAATCGCTAAAAGAAAAGTTAACACAAGCTCCGGTATTAACGTTGCCGGACGGAGTCGAAGACTTGGTAGTCTATTCGGATGCCTCACTTTCGGGGCTCGGATGTGTTTTAATGCAACGAGGCAAAGTGATAGCTTATGCCTCGAGACAATTAAAGGTGCATGAAAAGAAATATCCCACGCACGATCTCGAACTGGCGGCGGTGGTGTTTGCGTTAAAAATATGGAGGCACTATTTATACGGGGTAAAGTGCACCATATTTACTGACCACAAGAGTTTAAAATACTTCTTCGATCAGAAGGAGTTAAATATACGACAAAGGTGATGGTTAGAAACGGTAAAAGACTACGACTGCGAAATACATTACCACCCCGGAAGGACAAATGTTGTTGCGGATGCCTTGAGCAGGAAAACGGACTACGTCCCAATACTAGTGCAGTCAATGCATCTTGTTGTAACCTCGGGTCTACTTGAACGCATTCGAGAAGCACAAGCTGAGGCGATAAAAGAGGAAAACTTAAAAAGGGAAAGAATAGTTGGTCAGCTGAAAGATTTGGCGGATGGTAACAATGGGTTGAAGACTCGATTCGGAAGAATATGGGTCCCAAATTCATGTGGAGTTAAGACGCTTCTACTCGATGAAGCTCATAAATCCATTTACTCTATCCATCCGGGTGCAACCAAAATGTACAACGATTTGAAGCAAAACTATTGGTGGCCCGAAATGAAGAGGGATGTTGTTAAGTATGTGGAGAAGTGCTTGACTTGTTTACAAGTCAAGGTGGAACACCAAAAGCCATACGGTAAACTGCAACCATTGGAAATCCCGGTTTGGAAATGGGAACATATCACCATGGACCTGTTGACCAAACTGCCTAGGACGAGCCGAGGATTCGATGCTATATGGGTAGTCGTGGATAGATTGACGAAGAGTGCTCACTTTATTCCCATACGTGAGACTTATACTTCGGAAAAGATGTCGGAAGTATATACAAACGAGATAGTGGCACGTCATGGGGTACCGGTATCTATTGTGTCAGACAGGGATACCCGGTTTACTTCACACTTCTGGCGAGATTTCCAAGAACAAATGGGAACAAAGCTTTTTATCAGCACAGCGTACCATCCTCAGACGGATTGACAGAGTGAGAGAACAATCCAAACACAAGAAGACATGCTGAGGGCGTGCATTATTGACTTCGGGGGCAGTTGGGATGTGTATTTGCCGTTAGCAGAATTCTCTTATAACAATAGCTATCATGCCAGCATTGGCATGGCCCCATATGAGATGCAATATGGTAGGAAATGTAGAACCCCGGCGTGTTGGGGTGAAATGGGTCCATCTGAACTGGCCCATAAAGATGTTGTCCAAGCCACTAACGAGAAAATTGACGTGGTTTGAGCTCACTTGAAAGCGGCCCAAGACAGGCAAAAGTCTTATGCCGACAAAAGAAGAAAACCGATTGAATTTCAGGTGGGCGATATGGTTATGCTAAAGGTTTCCCCATGGAAGGGCGTTATCCGATTCAGAAAGAGGGGGAAACTAAGCCCGAGGTTTATCAGGCCATTTAAAATTATTGAACGGGTTGGCAAGGTAGTTTATCGCCTTGAGTTACCGGAAGAATTGAGCGGAATTCATGGCACGTTTCATGTGTCACAACTCCGTAAGTGCTTAGCTGAGGAAACGGCTTATATCCACTACGATGATATCAAAGTGGACAATAGCCTTAATTATGCGGTAAGACCAATTGAGATTCTAGACCGGAAGATTAAAGATTTAAGGAATAAGAAGATTAATCAAGTAAAGGTCAAGGACGAAACCCCTTTTAAGGGGGGTGGACTTGTAACACCCCGAAAATATAAATAATTAATTTTAAATATAATGTCGGTAAATAAACAAGTGAACTAACTAGGATTAAAAATAACCTAGTTAGACAAAAGTCTTGTAGTGACTTAAAGGTGGGTTAAAACACTAAAAATAAGAACTAAACGATAGTTGAGGGACCAAAAGTGTTTAAATTGAAACCAATTATAACAAAACATAAATTAAACTCAAAACACACACTTGTGTGTGTGCTGAGTTCGATCAAAACACAGGAGGCGACACAGAGCTCCCCATCAAACCCTAAATTCTCACAAATCTCACAATTGAATGTCAAGATCAATTCCAAAATGAAATCCGAGCCTGGATTAGTGATCTCCATTGTAAGAGGGTCATAAGGTATGTGAAATTTGATAGAAAATCTCTACTTGAAATTCTGATGAACTTAGGGAACTCGAAATTTGTTGATGCATGATTGTTATATGGATGAAATATGAACATCAAAGTGTCTAGGAGTAAACCCTAGACAAGTATATGTTGAAATCATGCTTAACCCTAGTAAATTCTATGAACACCATTGAAGGTGATAAGTGGGTTTTTGTGGAACTTGATAAACACTAGGATTTTGGTTGTAGTTCTAGTGTAATCTGATATTTATGAAGTGATTTCAGATTTATTGATGTTAAAATTTATATGTGATTGTCCGATTGATGTTAATTTTGGCCACATAACAAGTCATGAACTTGATAATGAATTGTGTAGAATCCTGCCTTTAAAGTGTTTGTGAAAACGCCTCAAAGAAGGCTTAAAACTGAAATTCAAGTTAAAACGCATATTTGTAATGTTTCGGCAAAATATGCGATATATGTTAAGAAAAGAGTACTAAACATGCTATGATTGAACTCTATAGGAAAGGAAACCGGAGCATCTAGCGGACAAGCCGGTGGTGACGTGCGTTTGAAAGGTGTGCTTTGAAGGTATGTAACTTGATTCGTTACATTGTGAAATTTAGATATTTCAATAGTTCATAGTTGTGTTTTAGTACAAAGCTTGGTATTAGTTAAAGTGACATCATTCACTACTTGATTTATTGAGTTAAAAGTTGATTCGAAAACGTTTGGTAGTCGTAGAAATGGAGGATTCCATAAATGAGCCAAACGGGTCGACTAACTGATTAGTGTGTAGTAAAAGTATGTGTTAAATTGCATTTGGAGAAGAGGGATCACAAGAGCGCGAAACCATAGATTTGGTATTGAAACGCCGATGATCATAAGCACCGGATGTTGGGTTAATTACGCCTTACAGCCATAAGGTTGTTACTAGTTAAATTAAGTACAAAAACTATACGGGTCAAATGAATACGTTGTGCATTTATTGGTTTTCAGCTGTACATTCCATTTTAGAATGAATGGTTAAGATAGACGCGTCGGGAATTTTATTACAGACGTATAGGAAGAAGAATCGCCTTAAACGGACTATCGGATTGAAAGTTATGAACATTTGAAGTTGGAATTGTGCTAAAACTTAGAGCTGGGAATTTGCAGCTCAAAACTTGCAACATTCTGGGCAAAACATGCCATCGCGTTACGCGACCCCAACTCACTATCACCGTCGCATCACGCGACGATCGTCGCGGGCCGTGACGGGTGGTCCGTAGGACAACCCTTGAAAGGTCTAAATATATACATATTCCATACTTTATTCGGTTAAGTGCTTGAACTTGGTAACTACTAGATGTTCGGGTTTGCAGGTGTTAAAGTGCCAAAATGCGGGTCTTAGGAAGCTTGGATGGATGCTAGAAGTTGGTGGAGTCAAAGATGTGAAGGAGTGAAGATTCGGTGAAGAAACAGCGAAAAAACATCAATCAGCGCCGTAACCTACGGCCCTCTGCCGTAGGCTACGGCACCCCATATGTGCACAACTTCTTGCCGTAGATCAGAAGAGACACGCCGTAGGACATTGCTGCTCGCCGTAACCTACGGCACTATATTGACTTATGAATATGCTGACCGCCGTAACCTATGGTGATCTGCCGTAGGTTACGGCGCCGACTGATGCAAAATTGTAACTTATGCATTAAATTGTCATTTCATGTGTTTTTATGGTGGCTCATCATATGTTTTCGGTGACCACTTGTCTTGGGACGAATTTGGAGTATCTTGGAGACTAGAGAGCTTGAAGAACACTATCTTAATCATTAGTTTTTGTTGCTTTGATCTTGATGAACAATAATACTTTTGTGATGATGTTGTTTCAAGCCATGAGTGGCTAAGTACATTATGGTCATCTTTAGTTGAAGGTTTGTGGAGACAATTGTGCTTGATTTCATATTTCTAGAATGGTAAATTGAACTTATGTTTTGTTTATCATGGTGTGTTCTTATTTGTTTGTAAATTGTTGATGCTTATGATTATTCTTCTTTGAAACCATACGTTCTTGGTGCCGGTGGCAATCGAGATATCATGGGTAGAATTAGGATTGGGTAAGGGTCAATTGGTCATCGGGTAACAACCTCACGTTCTAGGAATCTGAGTACTTAGTTCCCTTTTATCACAACAAATAATTGTACATGAACTATGTCTATGTAGTTCTTTCTAATGGATGATAGCGCAAATGTTGAAGCAAACCGGAAACTAAAGATGGTCATTCGTCTCTAATTTGTTTACAACCAAAACTTTTCTCTTCAATTTAATTAGTTAATTTTAGTTTTTAAAACTCAATCAAATCAACTCTTGAACTTTACTTTTCTTGCAATTAGATTAATTTAGTCAAGTTAGATATACACTTAGATAACATACATTCCACAAACTCCCTGTGTTCGATACCCACTTACCGCTAGCTAATTAGTTGTATTTGGATTAAATTTGATTGAGACTTCGACCTCACGTCAGGCCGCAAAGGCTCGGACATGATCCGTCGTGCGGCACGACAGACCCATTTCGTTGTAAAAGTTGTTTGTTTTTGTTGATTGGCATTAGAACTTAAACATACTTGTTATTATGATCTCAAAACTAACATGTTGTGTGGTTTTGACCTTAGGTGACGTTTATTATGCTTCGGGTGACGATCAAGCGACTTATCAAGAGCCAAACACTGTCTTTTAAAGCTTCCACGTTTTATCAACTCTTGTTGAAACAATGTTTGAAGTTGTAATTACTTAAACTATGATTTTGGGATAATAATCTAGTTTGTAGTTAACTAGTAAATGATCACTATGTACACTTCTATTTTGTACTTTTAATGAAGTGAAGCGTTTTATTTTAAAGATATACATTTTATTTTATTAAATCCGAATAATGATTAGAAGGATGTTACAAACTGTTTATGTTTTTTCACACGTACAATACCTATTTTTAAATATTCAAAACAATTACTTGTATATAGTTAAAAACAATTACTTAAATATTAGAATACCTATTTTTAAATATTCAAAACAATTACTTGTATATAGTTAAAAACAATTACTTAAATATAAGAATACCTATTTTTAAATATTCAAAACAATTACTTGTATATAGTTGTATATAGTTAAAAACAATTACTTAAGTAAATTTTATTTTTTGGTGATCAAATTTATAAACGAAAACGTGTGCAGTGGAGGGAGAGGAAGCAGAGGCAACCTCAAACTGACATTGGATGAGCGGATTAGATATGTTTGTTAGATTTATACCTCTCCAAGGAAATAATCGTGGATATGAGTTCTTAGAAACATCGTATTAAGTTTTCTTGGAACCTTAATTTTTCCTACAATTTTGTTTGTCTTAGTGTTGTCTGGGTGCATGAATCTTTTAGAGCAACTGTTTCTGTTTTTTCACACGTACAATACATATTTTTAAATATTTAAAACAATTACTTGTATATAGTTGTATATAGTTAAAAACAATTACTTAAATATTAGAATACCTATTTTTAAATATTCAAAACAATTACTTGTATATAGTTAAAAACAATTACTTAAATATTAGAATACCTATTTTTAGTTGCAGTCATGTAATATTAGAATACATATTTTTAAATTGTAGAATACAAGCCTGACACACTTGTAAGAGGCTGTGCGTTGTCAGTCTAGCCACTCAATTACCCTCCTTCACTCCTCGGCTATAAATACCCATCCCAAACCAGATTTAAGGTATCTCTTCTGAACTCTCTCACTACTACTACTATCACACACTTTGCTTCACAAGCAAATTACTGATTCTCACGCCGGAGAGTGGTCAGTCTGTTGTTTACGAGTGGGCTGACAAATACCTAGTTAAAAATATTGTAGTACCTAAATGTTACATCACCTTACTGCAACTAAAGTGAACAGCAATTTAATTTCATAAATTTACATCTTTGACTTCATTGACCATGTAAACCTTCAGTGTAGGATAAATTTAACATATTGAATGTTTAAATTTACCACGTAAACCTTCAGTGTAGGATAAATTTAACATATTGAATGTTTAAAAGCACCAACCTCCTTGTGGTGTGATGGCTATCAAGTACAACTTGATGTCACTTGATCACAAGTTCGAGCCATGTTGGTAGAGAGAGGGGATGAGAAGAAGAGAGAAACAAAAGGTATTCTAAAATACCTATTTTTAATTATTCAAAACAATTACTTATATATAGTTGTATATAGTTAAAAACAATTTCTTAAATATTAGAATACCTATTTTTAAATATTCAAAACAATTACTTGTATAAAGTTAAAAACAATTACTTAAATATTAGAATACTTATTTTAAAATATTCAAAACAATTACTTGTATATAGTTAAAAACAATTACTTAAATAAATTTTACTTTTTGGTGATTAAATTTATAAACGAAAACATGTGTATTGGAGGGAGAGGAAGCAGAGGCAACCTCAAACTTACATTGGATGGGCGGATTAGATATATTTGTTTGATTTATACCTCTCCAAGGAAATAATCGTGGATATGAGTTCTTAGAAACATCGTATTAAGTTTTCTTGGAACCTTAATTTTTCCTACAATTTTGTTTGTCTTGGTGTTGTCTCGGTGCATGAATCATTTAGACCAACTGTTCCTGTTTTTTCACACGTACAATACCTATTTTTAAATATTCAAAACAATTACTTGTATATAGTTGTATATAGTTAAAAACAATTACTTAAATATTAGAATGCCTATTTTTAAATATTCAAAACAATTACTTGTATATAGTTAAAAACAATTACTTAAATATTAGAATACCTATTTTTAAATATTCAAAACAATTACTTGTATATAGTTGTATATAGTTAAAAACAATTACTTAAGTAAATTTTATTTTTTGGTGATTAAATTTATAAACGAAAATGTGTGCAGTGGAGGGAGAGGAAGCAGAGGCAACCTCAAACTGACATTGGATGAGCGGATTAGATATATTTGTTAGATTTATACCTTTCCAAGGTATTAATCGTGGATATGAGTTCTTAGAATCATCGTATTAAGTTTTCTTGGAACCTTAATTTTTCCTACAATTTTGTTTGTCTTAGTGTTGTCTCGGTGCATGAATCTTTAAGACCAACTGTTTCTGTTTTTTCACACGTACAATACCTATTTTTAAATATTCAAAACAATTACTTGTATATAGTTAAAAACAATTACTTAAATATTAGAATACCTATTTTTAGTTGCAGTCATGTAATATTAGAATGCCTATTTTTAAATTGTAGAATACCTAGTTAAAAAATATTGTAGTACGTAAATGTTACATCACATGACTGCAACTAAAGTGAACATAAATTTAATTTCACAAATTTACATCTTTGACTTCATTGACCATGTAAACCTTCAGTGTAGGATAAATTTAACATATTGAATGTTTAAATTGACCACGTAAACCTTCAGTGTAGGATAAATTTAACATACTGAATGTTTAAAAGCACCAACCTCCTTGTGGTTTGATGGCTATCAAGTACAACTTGATGTCACTTGATCACAAGTTCGAGCCATATTGGTAGAGAGAGAGAGGATGTGAAGAAGAGAGAAACAAAAGGTATTCTAAAATACCTATTTTTAAATATTCTAAACAATTACTTGTATATCGTTGTATATAGTTAAAAACAATTACTTAAATATTAGAATACTTATTTTTAAATATTCAAAACAATTACTTGTATAAAGTTAAAGACAATTACTTAAATATTAGAATACCTATTTTTAAATATTTAAAACAATTACTTGTATATAGTTAAAAACAATTACTTAAGTAAATTTTATTTTTTGGTGATTAAATTTATAAACGAAAACATGTGCATTGGAGGGAGAGGAAGCAGATTAGATATATTTGTTAGATTTACACCTCTCCAAGGAAATAATCGTGGATATGAGTTCTTAGAAACATCGTATTAAGTTTTCTTGGAACCTGAATTTTTCCTACACTTTTGTTTGTCTTAGTGTTGCTCGGTGCATGAATCTTTTGGACCAACTGTTTTTGTTTTTCACATGTACAATTCATAAAACCTGTTTTGTTGTTGTTAGTTGTAATTCAAAATTAAGTTTTTGAATCAATTAATTAAATATAAATAAGATTTTATTGTATATAGTTAAAAACAATTACTTAAATAAATTTTATTTTTTTGGTGATCAAATTTATAAACGAGAGCGTGTGCATTGGAGAAGCAGAGGCAACCTTAAACTGACATTGGATGAGCGGATTAGATATATTTTTTAGATTTATACCTCTCCAAGGAAATGATCGTGGTTATGAGTTCTTAGAGACATCGTATTAAGTTTTCTTGGAACCTTAATTTTTCCTACAATTTTGTTTGTCTTAGTGTTGTCTCGGTGCATGAATCTTTTAGACCAACTGTTTCTATTTTTTCACACTTACAATTCATAAAACCTGTTTTGTTGTTGTTAGTTGTAATTCAAAATTAAGTTTTTGAATCAATAAGTTAAATATAAATAAGATTTTATTGTATATAGTTATAAACAATTACTTAAATAAATTTTATTTTTTTGGTGATTAAATTTATAAACGAGAGTGTGTGCATTGGAGGGAGAGGAAGCAGAGGCAACCTTAAACTGACATTGGAGGAGCGGATTAGATATATTTGTTAGATTTATACCTCTCCAAGGAAATGGTTGTGGATATGAGTTCTTAGAGACATCGTATTAAGTTTTCTTCGAACCTTAATTTTTCCTACAATTTTGTTTGTCTTAGTGTTGTCTCGGTGCATGAATCTTTTAGACCAACTGTTTCTGTTTTTTCACACGTACAATTCATAAAGCCTGTTTTGTTGTAGTTAGTTGTAATTCAAAAATAAGTTTTTGAATCAATTAGTTAAATATAAATAAGATTTTATTGTATATAGTTAAAAACAATTACTTAAATAAATTTTATTTTTTTGGTGATTAAATTTATAAACGAGAGCGTGTGCATTGGAGGGAGAGAAAGCAGAGGCAACCTTAAACTAACATTGGATGAGCGGATTAGATATATTTGTTAGATTTATACCTCTCCAAGGAAATGGTCGTGGATATGAGTTCTTAGAGACATCGTATTAAGTTTTCTTGGAACCTTAATTTTTCCTACAATTTTGTTTGTCTTAGTGTTGTCTCGGTGCATGAGTCTTTTAGACCAACTGTTTCTGTTTTTTCACACGTACACTTCATAAAACCTGTTTTGTTGTTGTTAGTTGTAATTCAAAAATTAAGTTTTTGAATTAATTAATTAAATATAAATAAGATTTTATTGTAAATAGTTAAAAACAATTACTTAAATAAATTTTATTTTTTTTGGTGATTAATTTTATAAGCAAGAGCGTGTGCATTGGAGGGAGAGGAAGCAGAGGCAACCTTAAACTGACATTGGATGAGCGGATTATATATATTTGTTAGATTTATACCTCTCCAAGGAAATGGTCGTGGATATGAGTTCTTAGAGACATCGTATTAAGTTTTCTTCGAACCTTAATTTTTCCTACATATTTGTTTGTCTTAGTGTTGTCTCGGTGCATGAATCTTTTAGACCAACTGTTTCTGTTTTTTCACACTTACAATTCAAAAAACCTGTTTTGTTGTTGTTAGTTGTAATTCATAAAACCGAGTGGAGCGACTCTCTTAAAATCGAGCCTTAAATCAAGCGAGCATTTTTCGAGCAGTAAATATTCCGAGCGAGCGTCGAGCGGAGTTTGATTGATTTGGACAACCGTGTCTCCCGATTTAAATTACTGAGAGAGATAGTGACAATGTTGAATCTCAAGTTTTTATATTTTAAAAAACAGACACATTTCATGTCATAATATTTTTCTTATGAATAACAATGTTGTGGCCGACGAGACGATTATCATATTGCACGAACAATGACGTTGAGACTAGGAAACAGTCGACTTAGTGTAACGACATGAAGCACTGAGGCGATGAGCAGACTATCGTTTATCAGTTTAGGGTTTAACTTTTAGATTTGATATTAAGAGGGTTAAAATAAAAAAGATGAAATTTTTTGGGTTAAAAGTGAAAAATAACTTTTTTTTTAAATACATAATGCTTAAAGTACAACAACACAATGCAACAAGGTGTTGATAATTTATATTATGGAAAAAAAATTATTTGTGTGATTGGACTAGTACGTATAGATATAGTTGTAATTTTGTATATAGTGGACTAAAATTTAATCGAGTGGTATGTAATTAATATATATATATATATATATATAACTGTAAATTTAATTTGTATTTAAGTATATATGTATGTGTGTACATATATAGGTGTGTGTGTATATATGTGTATATAAATGTTTATATATGTAGGGGAATGTTCATTTGAGAAGAAATTTAATGTGAGAAGAAAAAGAAGAAAGGGCATATTAGTAAAATACTATTTAATTTATAACTCATATCATTAATTTTTCTCTCTTTAATTAATTAGTCAACTAATAATTAATTATCCTACATATAATCTACAAAACCTACACATATCAAAATTTTCCTACATATACCCTACACATTATAGAATTTTATTCTACACAGTCGAAATTTATCCTACAAACCTCGAAATATATCATACGCAACTCGTAATTTATCCTACACAACTAGTAACTTATTCTACACTTTAAATTAAGTTGTTTTTTTAATTTGGAAAAAAATATATATTTTGAAAAGGAGTTACAAATTTAATTTTGTTAGTTATTAAAGAGAAGAATAAAAATTAATGATTTATGTAAGTTTACCAATATACCCTTATATTAAAATTAAATGCAAATATTAAATGAAGCATTCTTATTAGTTGAAACTTCTTCTTTTTTCTTCTTACAAAAAAATTCTTCTCATTTGAACCCTCCACTATATATGTATATGTGTATATACTAATTAAAAATAATAATTCGATCCGAACCTAGCCAAGCAGACCTTTGCTCATGCTTGGCTCCTTTACAAACCGAACTGAGCGGTCCGTTTACAACCGAGCGTCAAATCAAACGAGAATTGGTCAAGCAATTTCCAAACGAATGTCGACCGCACGACGAGCAGCGATCGATTTGAACGGCCCTAGTTCCATAGCATAGATTATGTCCATTCCAGACAAATTCTTTGTTCCTTCATATGTTTTACTTTTACAACAGGAAAAATTCTCCTGTCACTAGCATGTTTGAAACATCATTCAAAGATTGGCCACTGTCGTTACAGTTTATAATACTTGGCAACAAAAGAAAGCATAGATTGTTTCAAGAAGTGGCATTGATGATCAATTCCTCTGTATAATCTTTACAACTTTTGGCATAAAAACCAAGTTTGGTAATCAGTTTTAGGGTAAATTACACTTTTCGTCCTTTATGTTTGTATCAGGTTGCAATGGATGCCCTTTAACTTCAATAATTACAATTACGGTCCTTTATTCGTTAAAAGCATTACACCTTACATCCTTTGGCTCTAACCTAGTTAAAATTTTAAGTTAAATATGATATGTGCTTTGCATATGAGGGGTAAGTTAGTAATTATACTAGCATCTTAGAATTATACTAGCGTTAGCAAGACGTTATCGTCTCCTGCTGCTGATGTTTTCTTCGTTCCTTCACCGATAAACCCTAGGAATCCTTGTTAAAATATTATAAAGGAGTGGGAGGTTAAAAGGGGTCTTCAACTTCCCCCAAAATCAATCATAAACCCTAATCACAAATTCACAATCACGCAGTTTTCCCCAAATTAGCCACAGTGGGTTTGTTTTTTTTCTTACGGTCGTTGCAGCGTCAGCTTCATATATTGTCTACCCGCTGCTTGCCTGTTAACTAGGACTCCAACCAGAAGATTTTGGAGTCAAAGTGGCATTGTCTATGTTGAGGTTTTATAAAAGTCGGCAGTCTAACTTTAGGGGGTGTTTGGCCTAGCTTTTATTTTTTTGGCTTATGCTTATATTTCACATTAGCTTATGCTTATTTTCTTTCTTTTGATAAGCTATTTTTAAGTGTTTGGATTAGCTTATATTCTACAAGTTGATAAGCTCTTTTTAAGTGTTTGTGTTAGCTTTTTTTATTTAGCTTATATTAGTAAAATGACCAAAAAGGGCATGGTTACATATTATCACATAACTTATATTTTATATGTATCTACTTTGTTTTTATGAGTTATACCATCATTTTTGGATAAATTTATGTCGAGGATAACGTAAAACTTCTACAAAAATAAATTAATATTCAATAAACATTCATCATGGTTTGGTTAGATCTCCTGCAATCATATCTCTAACTGCACTCATGTATAAATCATCTATTCTACGTTGTGTACTTGTGTCTTCATTTACTTCATTAATGTCATTAGATCCTCGACCATTGTTTGGAGTGTAAGATTCTTGTTCCGCCATGGTAAATCCTTCATCACATGTATCTTTTTTTCTAATATAATTATGAATTGCCATAGATGCTAGCACGATCTTCACTTGTGTCTCGTAGGTGTAATTGACATGCATATGAATAGTTTCTCCCGAATGATTAAACGATAGTTTCTCCCGAATGATTAAACGATTGTGAGCTTCTCGATGATAGTGCCTGCATAACATTATCAAGTTTGTCCTCAAATGCAGAAGTTATTGAAGTCTTTCTCTTAGTTGAACGAGAAGAGGAAACATTCTTAGACTTCTTCCTTTTGGTTAAACTATTTTCGAAGAAAATAGGTTCTTGGTCATCGCTGGACACATTTATCTCGTCACTATCACCTCTCCCTTCAATTAACTCTTCATCTTTATCGATCATGTTCGCAAAATCAGAAGGAGTCTTAGTGTTATCTCCAACTGCAACACAATCTCGAAATAAAGGCTCGTAATACATCTTATACATCTCTAAATTTTGCCCTCTTAGCTTTGAAAGGTCCTTATCTCCCTGTACAAAACTCAAGCCATTTAAATTTATGTATCTAATAATACCAACAAATAAAGGCTCGTACATCTGATATGATATAACCAACATAAATTTTCAACATAATAATATCAAACTTTAAAAAGGTGGAAATGTTGTCGAAATATTAAATGCAAAGAGGCAGATAGTTAAAGCATGCATCATGCAGATATTTAAATCTTAATTCTAATCGGTGGAAATGCTTTATATTCATTTAATGCATTATATTCATTTAGTTGCCAATAGTATAGAAAAGAGATGCAGAGGTTTCGTAGTTCTATGTTCTTCTGTTGAACAACTATTAATGCATTATTAATAGGTAGTTAAATGCTTTATATTAATGCATTATTATTAATAGGCAGTTTTTTTTTTTTTTTTTGAAAAAGGAGAAAATTAATAGGCAGTTGATGTTTTAGAATTAAGATACTTTGTGTGAATTTGAGGGCAAATGAGTAAAAAACCATATTCTACAAATAAGCATATACAAATAAGCTAAATAACCATGGTCCCATAAGCTTCTTAAAATTAGCTTATATTAGGGGTGTTCATGAGCCGAACCGAACCGAGCGGAGGTCTGCTCGTGCTCGGTTCGGTTTGAAACCGAGCCGCTCGGTTCGGTTCGGATTTAGGAAATCGAGCGAAAATCTTATGCTCGTGCTCGGTTCGGTTTAGAACCGAGCCGCTCGGTTCGGTTCGCTTTTGCTCAGTTTTATTTAGCATTCCTACACAGCCATTCATTCACCAAAATTCACCAACTTATATGTCTCACACACACTTTAACAATTTAACAAAATAAAAACATAAAAAGTCCCACAAAAAAAAAAAAACACAAAATGTCATCCAAATGTTTAATATTTAAGAACATCTAAAATGCAAAATAATTTCCAAAACACGCGTTGAAGTCATTCCAGACATCTTCAATCAAAAACTGAATTCAAAACATAAAATTTGCTACATGATTCTAGGGGCTGTATAATTGGATATGCTACATGTTTATTCTATTTAATAAATATAATATATATATTTAATAAATATAATATATATATAATAATAATAATAAATTCGATCGAAACCGAACGAGCGACGAGCGAGCGTACCTATGTTCGTGCTCGGTTCGTTTTTAAACCGAACCGAGCTGCTCGGCTCGGTTTTAACCGAGCAAGGAATCGAACGAGCAAATTTCTGAGCTTTTTCGAACGATCTTCGAGCGCCGAGCAGTTTGGACACCCCTAGCTTATATAAGCTAATAAGCATAAGTTTAAAAAGCTAAACCAAACACCCATTAATGCTTATTTTGTAAAAATAAGCTAAAAAAGCTATAAGCTTAGATAAAAAAGCTAGGCCAAACACCCCCTTAATCTATCATTAAACACAATAATAATAATAATCTAGTTCAGTTCTTGAATATT
This sequence comes from Helianthus tuberosus, assembly GCA_030545235.1. Taxonomy (NCBI): domain Eukaryota; kingdom Viridiplantae; phylum Streptophyta; class Magnoliopsida; order Asterales; family Asteraceae; genus Helianthus; species Helianthus tuberosus. Next base: position 48,284,675 of record CM060387.1, on the reverse strand, counting down.
TATTACTTATATGCATCATTAGGATTTTTCTTTTGTTTATCTTTACATTAAATGGATGTTTTTTTATAAAGTTGGAATGACGAGAGAGATGGTGGTGGTGTTTGGTGGTGATGGCAGGTAGATTGTGGAAGATGAATTAGGGATTTTTATCTCTTTTTCTCTCACTTTATAAATGAATTAAGTATTTTTATTTTTTTAATAAATGGGTAAAAGGACAATTATACCCTCATGTGCAATGCACATGACTAGATTTAACAATAAAAATTAATTTGGTTAATGCTAAAGGACCTAGTGTGTAATAAGTTTTCCAAATAAATGATTGTGATTGTAATTATTGAAGTTGAAGGCTATCCACTGCAATTCGATACAAACATAAAGGACGAAAAACTGTAATTTACCCTCAGTTTTATCTATGTTGTTTAGTCTATCAGGAGTCGGTCCTTGTGAGGGGAAGATTAGAGGTGCTAAACGGGTCGTCTCTGTGAGTTGACCGGTCTAACCCGACCCGAACTCGAAAATTTTACACGACCTGAATATTCGTGGATTGACCCAAACACGACTGGTTCAAATAGATTTTTAATTTTACTTTTTTTTTGCAAATTAATATATTAAAATTAAAACTTTACAAACACAAATGTATATAAAACAGTTACATTTTAATTATAAAATCTTATGTCAGTTTCATTTTTAAGTTATAATTATAATTATAGCATAAACACCGATTTAATTTATGACATAAACCATATTGTAAAAAGATACAAATATAATATAAATGGGTTAAACTGGTCGACCCGCACGGGGTTGACACAAACCCGACCCATAAGTTAGCCAGCACATGTAAAACACCAAAGAGCTGAGACTAAAAATACCAAAAGAGCTTTACCCCAATGATTAATGTGAGTTAATCAGGTTACCAACAATCATATGACTAGAAATGGGATACAATACCCAATGGTAACAACAATTATAGAACTAGACACGTTATACAATGTTATAATGTTTCAATCAGTAGGGATAAGGTTCATTATGTCCGAGACTTTGTTTCAAGTATTTGCATTTTTGGGGATCACATTAGGGTGCTCATTTTTCAGTATTACAGTGGGGTGTAGGATTTAGAGTGAAGACTGTAATACCAAAAACGAGCACCCTAATGTGGTCCCCAAAAATGCAAATACTAGAAACAAAGTCTTGGACATAATGAATCTTAACCATCAAAACCCTACATCCCACTGCATGTTTTCTAGTTATAATGTTAAAAGCATACTACTGGTTCTTATAATCAAGCCAAGCCATTCAATCAAGATCACATATCAACCAAATTGCTACCCAAATAAATGCAGTGAAACCTAAAAATGGGGTATAGTGTTGCAAAAAAGAGCAAGACACTAAGAACACCAAACATCCTAACCAATTGGATACAATACCCATAAGTTAGCCAGCACACGTAAAACTGGCCATAGCATACAACACCAAACGGTGAATTCATAAAAAAAAAACAACCAAATGTAGCAAAAATGATACCTAGACCCAGATACAAAAGGTTTCATTTTTTGACTAGAGTGACAAAAGCATCCTAAACTCGTACTATTTTAGTATTTTACTCTTCTATCAAAATCTACTATCACATACCTGCTACCCAATCTTATGCTATCATATAATTCTCCATTCTTGAGACAATTAGCAATGCTTAATAAACCCGATTAACAGTCAGAACTCTAAGGTAGTGTCCGTTTCATATAATGGAATGAAATCTTTATGAAACTGAAATGTTGATTTCACTACTTAATTTGTTGGTTTCAACAAGAAAATGAAATAGAATTGAACAACAACAAAAAGTAATGGAATCTACATTCCAAATCCATCCAAATTTCATTTCATTTTGCAAAACAAACCCACCTAAATTACAAATCAAATTTCAATTTCTGCGTAAATTCCCATTCTAATTTCATTCCAATCCATAAAACGAACACTACCTAAATCTAACCAGATAAACCAAACCTCGAGACGATAACAAATATCAGATAAAAAAAACTTAATTAAAAACAGAAAAAATAACACAAAACACAAATTAAACTTATAAAATGTTGAACTTGAATCCAACTTAAAACATAAAAACCATAACAATGTTCAGCAAAACCCTAACAGACAAAGCATAGATGATATCAGAAACATAAAACTGTAATAAAAAAAAACATAACATTCTTCCATCAGTACCTCCTTCCAGCACCACCACCAAAACCACCACGGCCACCACCACCATAACCACCAGGAATCCCACCGGAAACCACCGGCACATCCTCCTTCAACACAATCCCCGGCAGCTCACTCATCCCCAACGAAGCAAGCAAATCAATCGTCTCCTTATCAACCTCAATCCTATCAACTTTAATGGCGGATTCATCCGGAACAAAGTCCATACGCCTCTCTCTCTCCTCCTCCTGCAGCTTCAGCGAGATGCCTCTCACCGGACCTTTCTGGATCCGCTTCATAAGGTGAGTTGAGAACCCTGCGATCTTGTTACGGAGCCTTTTGGACGGGATGATGGCTACTTCTTCTAGAATCTTCTTGTTGGTGTGGAAATCGAGTGTCATTTTGGAGTAGTAGCGTTCGATTACCTGACGGGAGGATTTCTTCACGGTTTTGGTGCGGACACGACCCATGGTGTTTCACGGCGGCGGCGGTTTTTGCTCCGGTGAGTGTGTGAAGTTAGGGTTTCTAGGGTTTGTGTGTTGGGAATGGGTGGGTGTAGGGTTTGTATATGGGTGGGGATGTGGGTTGATTGGGCTCAAAGTTTAGTGAGCTTAGTTGGGTCCAATTCATGTGATGAATATTTATTGAAGCCCGGTTCAATATTCGGGTATGTTCGGGTATCCGAGTATTGATAGAATCGGTTCCGATTCTGGTTCCTGACAAAAGAAATCGGGTTTTTTCAATACCCGGTTCTGGGTATGGTCGGGTATCACTTATACCGATATTGAAAGAACCGGTTCCTTTTCTTAGCAAAAAAAAACCATACCCGGTATACCTGGTTCCGGGTCGGGTATGGAACTGGGTATTAAAAAACCTGGCATTTTGAGTATTGAAAAAGACTCCTCTGAATCTCTTACAGCTAAAATTAAATTTTATGTTGCAAACAAAGCGTGCTTCTAAGATTGGCAAACTTTTATTTTTGTTGCAAACAAAGCATGCTTCTAAGACGCTCAAACGATAAACAAAAACAAACAGTATGGATGGGAATCATGGATTTAATTTTAAGGTTAAAACTTAAAAATATGGACATGTTTGTTATTTTGAGTTAACTCCCAATAAACAAAGAGTACCGCATCATTCATTCACAGTTTAATGCATCACATGTTCATAGTTTGGTTTTTTTTTTTTTTTTTTTTTTTTTGTTCAATCAATTAACCCATTCTTTTTAGCCAAAAAACCATAACTATGTATTAATAGCATAAAAGTGCATATATGTTAGAAATAGTGGTTCCGCGTATTCGGAAAACCCGTTTATGGGAATAACAAACCAGATACATACGGGTACAACCTGGTTCCGGGTATTAAAAAAAACCCAGGTAGAAATGGGTGTAAATCGGGTCCGGTTCTGGGTAATATTAAAACCAGTTTTTTTATAAAAACCGGTCCGATTTTTTTTTCTTGTTCCGGTTCACGGTTTTTTTATATACTGTATGGATGTAAAATCCAGCCCCAAAGGCCGAATCCTACACTATTCATAAGTCTTAACCCACAAATGGATCAAGAATGTAAACCACAAAATACCCAAGCCTAATTTGGGCCCATATTCAGCCCAAATTGAGATGCAAGCCCATATACCAACTAATCAACTATACAACTTTTTTATACAAAACAAAATGCAACACATTACACATATATTTACTTGATAACTTATTATTTTATAACATTATCCCTGAAAAAATGCAACACATATATTTACTTGATAACTTATTATTTTATAACATTATCCCTGATAAATTATTGAACTCAAAATATTAGAAAAAGACTTGACATGTTTATTCACACATTTTGCTCGAATCATCTAGTCAGATCACGTCACGTACATCTCGAATCAGTTGTTCATTTAGTATTTTAATATTATAAATAAATAGAAAAGCATCTGGTCACAAATATGATATTTCATAAAAATATACTTTTCAATATCTTTAAATAAAACATAAAGGTGCATATGTTAAAAAATAGCCCAATCATATTTAATACTTTATAAAATACAATAAACAAAAAATCATGTATCATGTCAACTCTAATTAATCCACTTGATTTTAAGTAATTTTGTTCCTTGTAAGTCATGTTTGAATTCCCAGTTACGTTTAATAACATTGACTTACCAACCGAACGTGCAGCCTAGTATTATCTATATAAATCTCTTTGGTAGTGGTATTAAATTTGAATCCAATTTTCATTTTCACTAGGTTTTTAGGTATTATATGATCTTTTTGGTTAGAAGCATTAACGAAGTTCCTTTGCAATATCAGGTCTCACGGTTAAGCATATAAAACAATCGAGCGAACACGAATGGGACTTTTTTGTGCTTGTTCGTTTGACATTAACTGAACAAACACAGATACTTAAAGAACATATTACCATGTACCATGTGTGCTCGTTAAGAAAATGAGTGTGTTTATGTTTGCTTATGGCATTGCATTAATATTTAAAACAAACTAATATAAATGAACATAAAAGAAGAAAACAAACGTGTCCTTTTTTGTTCGTTCGTTAGTCAATTACCCATAGTTTGATCCTAAAAATTAGGATGCTGCCTTGTTGAATTATGGACCAATTGATATCACTAATAACTTATAAATTAATCCTACTTAAATACGTAAACGAAGATAACTAAATTAACATAAACGAACAAATGTAAATGAAGCACCAGACTTGTGTTCATGTACGCTTGTTTAATTAAATAAATAAACATTTTGTTAATGTCCGTTTATTTATTTAAATAATCATACATAAATATACTTTCCACCGATTAGTTTCTTTTACCTACGCATGGTTTATTTTTTTGAACGAAAAATTCGGATCACTAACGGACCATTGGAGTATCGTGCCACCAGCGGGGGAAAACACCCTTGTGGAAATTGAATCTAGGAAGTAGGAACTAATGGTCCCTAAGCCTTATTTCATCCTGAAGATGTCATTAGGTTATAATGTCATGGGCTTTTACCTACTCATGGTAATAAACAAGATTCTGGATTTGATATCACTACTATCAATAAAAAGAAAAGGTTTGAAAGGTAGGACCTAAATTGCAATTCCACAAATCTCAAGGGCATATAATACAAAATCCAAAACCTCCACTTTGACAGTTCATCAACCTAACCATACAAACATGTACCATCTCTTTGGACCATAATTCAACCTCTTCACGTCAACAAACAATCTTCACAATCGATGAACAAAATCTTATAATAAAACCATATTCACTCCCACAATCACCATCACCTTTCCAAACAAATGGTGAATAAAATCACACTCAGTCTCTTCCTCATCATCAGCAACAACATCTTCACCGGTTACGCAGACACCACTACCTGCAATGGCATCCACATCCACAACTCATCCACTTCAACCTGCGCTTACATAACAACCACCACCAGTTGCAACCCAAAAGGCTACATCAACTACCTCCAAATATACTACTGCAACTTCTCTTCATTTCCACAAGCAGGTTTCATTCTCTTACTTATATGGCTCGTTATTCTCTTCTACACACTAAGCAATACGGCGTCGGATTACTTCTGTCCGGCAGTCGAACACTTGTCCAATTCGTTAAACCTATCTCCAGCTATCGCCGGAACCACTCTTCTCCCGTTAGGTAACGGATCCACCGACGTTTTCTCCACCGTGATAGCGTTCACGACCACTGCTGACGGCGGCGATATCGGTCTTAACAGTGTGTTAGGTGGATCTATTTTCGTTACCACCGTTGTTGTCGGAGTTATGAGCTTGTTGATTACGTACCAGAAAAAAGTTGTGGTGGTTGATAAACCTAATTTCATCCGTGACGTTGTGTTTCTTCTCGTGACGTTCACGAACGTTCTCGTGATTGTTATTATTGGAGAAATTGGTTTATGGTTGGCGATTGTGTTTGTTTTGACTTACGTTGTTTACATTATGTTAGTTTGTTACATCCATTTTATCAACCAGAAGAAACAGAAACTAGTATTTGTAGGTGATGATATTGATGATCATTTTATTACGGTACCATTGTTGTTGTGTTCGGTTGAAGATGAAAATGTTGTACATCCTGCAGAAAAAGTTGTACATTGTGAAGAGCAAGTTGTAGACAGAAGGAGTGTTGTGACTATTGTCAGCCTTTTGCTATATGTTGTTAAGTTGCCGGTTTACTTGCCAAGAAGGATAACAATACCAGTGGTGACAAAAGAAAGATGGTCAAAGCCCTTTTTGGTAATTTCAATGGTGTTGGGACCACTAATGGTGGGTGTAATTTGGTGTACAAAAGAGGGGGTTCTTGGGTTGAAGGGTAGTTTGGTGGCATATTTTGTGGTGGGTGCAATTGGGATTGGTTTAGGGAGTTGTGCATATGTTTTCACAAGTAGTACTATGCCTCCACAAAGGTGTTTGGTGTTTTGGTATGCTAGTGGGTTCCTAATGAGTGTTACTTGGACATATGTAACTTGTAACGAGTTGGTGTCTTTGTTGGAGTCACTAGGGAACATCATAGGAATGAATCCGGCAATCATAGGGCTCACTGTTTTAGCTTGGGGGAACTCGATTGGGGACCTTGCGGCCAATGTGGCTTTGGCTATGTATGGTGGGCCCGATGGGCCTCAGATCGCGATGTCAGGGTGTTATGCTGGGCCTTTGTTTAATGTTCTTATCGGTTTAGGGTTTTCGTTTGTGTTTGTGTCATGGTCAAAATATCCTGCTGCATATGTCATTCCAGAAGACCCGAATTTGGGTGAGACTATAGGGTTTTTGATGATTGGATTGCTTTGGGCTCTTGTGATTTTGACGAAAAGAGAGATGCAACTTGATCATACGCTTGGAGGTGGACTCTTGGTGATATATTTGTGCTTCTTATTCATTAAGCTTGCTAGGGCTATTGGTTTGCTAGGTTAAACTATTTGTAAGTAATAGCTAGAATCAACCTTTTTAAGGACTTTAGTTGTAATATAGTAGTTCGTTGTAACACATCATTCAACAAATGAGACGTGTTAAAGTTTAGTAGCAACGTCTTTAATTGTTTCGTGAAGTATATATACCTTGTCAAACTTGATAATGATTGTAAAACATCCCAACCCTTCCAAGTTCTTAAACCATATCCTCTTTAGTCAAAAACGTTTCAAACACTTATTACATTGTACATTAAAAGTGGCCTGGTTCGAAAAGGCGGTCAGTGGGTCCACTAATGGTCACTTTGTTAAGAAAAACACGAGTTTGATTCCTTGTTGTAGAATGATTTTATTGTGACTTCAAACCAATAAAAATATGATTCTACTTAACATAGGTAAGGGATTCATTGAGCGGTAGTTGAGTCATGCAAACATGAATTTAAGATATATATCAAGCTTTACTTGTATATCCATATATCTTTTTTGTTATTTTTTTTATATCTATATATACAAAATTGTGGATGACCCCCTTGCATATGTAAGTGATTGTAGTGAAGTGATTCTACACGTTATTTGATATGTTCTATCATCAACTAGTTAGGCCATAAAGTTGTTTTCTTTGATTTAAACATGTTGAACATTGAGCCAAATTATTTATGGGTAATGTCAATAGATCAATGTGTCGTCATCAATAATGCCAAATATGATGCCGATTGGGTTTGGTACAAGATAAGTAGTGGAGTGTAGCAAATTATTATTATTAGGTCATGGGCTTGTGTTTTATACCACACATTTGTTCATTTTTTGAATTTTTTTATTGTTTTTATGATAAGATAAATAAAAAGATGTGAAGTTTTATATTCTTTTGAATATGTGTTTTATTGTTTTAGAATATAATAAATAGATTTTTTATTAGATACATATATACAGCAATACAAAATTAAATCTATATAGTTTTTTGGACTTTTCCACCCAGTGCCGGCTTTGATGGTGTGCGGAGAGGACCTCCACACAAGGCCCGTGATTTCAAGAGGCACGTGATTTGTAAAAAAAAATCCGATATATATATATATATATATATATATATATATATATATGTGTGTGTGTGTGTGTGTGTGTGTGTTAATTTTTTTAAAATAGTAAACACATAACAATTCAAATATAGGCTCATTTACAAATCATTTTTTATGGTTTAGAATTTAGCTCATTTAGCATTAGGTTTATTGAGCCCGATACTAATTTGATTTAAATATAATAATAATAATAAAACATTACGGAATTACACATTTCTTCAAACTCGAACAGGATACGTGAATTCTCATAGACGTATGTGTTTCCACCCTCCTTCAATTCCGACAAAACATACATCGTTTAGTTATGCTACACTCCACCCATTGGTACCCACATGATTGTACACTTCCATATATCTTTCAATTTAAATTTTAGTGAAACTAGTGTTTTTCAATGACACGCGTTGCGCGAGAGGCATTTGTGTTTTTGACCGACATCATTCTTCAAACGATTCGAGATAAACGATGCGTAACCAGCCATATCCGACATAGTGGAGTGTATTAAAAAGGGAGCAATTTGATGATTGGATGCTGGGCTAGGTGTTTCTTGAAATGCCTATGGATTGTTCGGGTCAAAACCACGATTATGAGGATTCATTTTTTGTATTGTGGTTGGATGAGAATTTTTTTTTTAAATAAGATAGAGATGATTATAGAAGAGGTGGAGTAGTTGTGGTAAAAAAATGAATAGAAGTGTGAGTATTTATAGTGAAAAAATAATTTTTTTTAAACACATAGCCGTTGGCCAACGGCTAGCCCAAACGGCTACTTGTCTTGGCCAATGAGATCCCACCATGTCATCTTGATAGACCAGCCCAACACCCGGGCTGAAACCCCCCGCCCAAGGAGCCACGCCGAAACCCAAGCCCACCCGAGGTGGTGACTTGGGCGGTTGTACCCAACCCACGCCACAACCCCCACCCCATACCCATAGTCTAATATACTCTAAATCACTGGTCATTCAATTTACTTTTTAGATCACTGTTCATTCAGTTGAATTTTTATCATATATAGATGATCACGACACTATTACTCAAAACATAATCCATGTATCACTAAAAAGGTTAAATCTTCGTTCGCTTCATAAAGCGTGTATCAATATTGGATGAGAGTTATTTAATCATTGATAGATGTAAAAAAGGTATAGAGAAAACATGGAAGTCAACAAAGTAATTTTAGAGGTCTTGATAATAAGTTAAAAAACTACTCGTGATTAGTTATGCTTGAATCAACTACTCGTGCAAGTAATGATTATGGTTGCAAAAGTCGTTACACGCTCCCTAGTGGGATTTGAGAGTACTCGGCCTAGGCGGAGATTACTCGGGGGAGTAATCAGCCTAGGAGAACAGTACTAAGACTTTAGCAGCCTACCTTATAGCGAGTACTCGAGCCTAGACGAGACTTTTACATCCATGATAATGATACGACATGAGTTTATGAATTATTACTATGTTTGATGAACATGTTGCACTTGTTAATAATTGTACAATAAGTGGTGCAATGCAATCCTCGAATAAAGAAATATAAAAATAAAATAACAAAAACACTTTGGGCAAGCTAAATTTAATTTTCCAAACCCGAATCATTTTCATTGTCTGATATGATTATATAACAAAGTATCAATCATAATTAGATAAGTGTTGGCTCAAACAGTTGTGCTAAATTGATGTTTGAGGAAAAGATAAAAAGAATGGGTCATGTGTGGTTTGAAACACTCATTTTTCTTGTGTACTTTTCCATCACAAGACATTAATTATTATGTTATTCACAAAAATCGTTGGACCCATCCGAAGCGACTAAATTTGTCATGTGCAACAATGATGTTTACACTTTTGTTTTTATAGGAAACAAGTAATTGAAAACCATCATTTGTGGCATTTTATGATAAGCGAGTACTATTCATTGAATCAATTTTTTATGTTGGCGTGTTGTGATGTCGGAAACGGTGGCAGGTTGATGATGGTGGTAGTCTGGTAGAGAGAGAGAGAGAGAGTGTGTGGTTGGGGTGATTTGGGTATGGTGGTGATGGTGGGTGTAGTGGGGTCACGGTGGTCGATAGATGGGGTGGTGTGGTGGAATTGGTAGTGGTCGGTAAATGGGGTGTGGTGGCGGTGAAGGCTGAGATGGGGTGGGGTGGGTGGTGTTGGTGAAGGTTGTGGGTGGTGGATGGTGCTTGAGGTGGTGGTTGATGGTGCAAGAGATAGAGAGAGAGTTGTAGATAGAGAGAGAGTGAAGAATCAGATTACAGAATTTTATATATATAAATAATAGTAATGATAATAATAGCCTTTTTTAATATTTTGTTTTATTCTTTTTAAATAACAATATTAAATATATAGGTAAAAAGACAAAAATACCATTTGGTGAGTAGATTTAACCAAAATATATAACTGGGTTTGGCCTAAAGGACCGAACGTGTACGATTTTAAAACATTAAGTACAAAACCAGTTAGTTTTGAAGGTAAATGATGACGCCTGCAATTTGGTACAAAGTACAAGCATAAAAAACAAAACTTGTAATTTACTCTATTATTTATTTTTTCCGTGAATATTTTGATAGAAATTTTATTGAAAACGGAGTCGTATTAATAAAATGACCTTTGGTATCGGAAGTATGGATTAACATTTTTTTACTGATACCAGCACCATATCGAACCGAACGATGTCGTCCGGACAACAACGGTACTTTTTCGGTTTCGATACAAGTCTGTGTAATGTAGGGGTGTCAAAGTATTATCTCAATAGTGTAGGGGCGTTTATGCAGAAACCCGAATCTTAGATTCGGTAACGTTTATCTCACACCGTCACACGTGATAAGCGTTTCACCGTTAAATGCATGAGGACAGTATTTACAATTTAGGGGAACCGTTTTCAAGGGTGTTGATTACAATAATTCTATTTTTTATTATTTTCTTCTAACTTGTAATATTTTATTACTTACTAGGTTATAACCCCGTGTATTACACGGGTTAAGTAAATAAAAAATCAAATAGTTAATAACGGAGATTTAATAATTAAAAAACGATATTTTAAGACGCTTTTCTAATATCCGAACAAAATTTTGTGTCATGTATGATCAAAACTTGTGATGTTTGTCAAGTTTATAAACATGAAAGCATTTGAACCATCGACTAGAAGACAAATGTATCATCTACTTTCTCATGAGTTTTAAAAGTCATGTGAACATACATTTAATAACCTAAGTTTTAGTTAAATAACAGTGGTCTTAATTTATTAGTTCTTAAAAATTATTGAAATGTCGAGATTAGACATATAGCAATTAGCCAATTTGATAAACTTATAGCTACAAAATAATACTTAAATTAATTAGATAAGTATAAATATTGGAAATTATATATAACTTTAAAATTTAAATATCTGGACGTGAGTTGCATCTTAAATGAATGGTTATTTTTGGATAAATTCATTAGTATGATGAATGTAGTTATTATTCTTCTTGCATTTTAAATTACGATTTTGGCCCATGTGGTTATATCACTTTTACCCTTTTAACCCAAAAAAGAATTTTTTAACATCTGAGCCCCCAACGTCAAATGTTAGAGGCCAAAAGGGTTAGAAAAAAGACGTTAGGGGCTCAGATGTTAAAAATTTCTTTTTTTTGGGCTAAAAGGGTAAAAGTGATATAACCACAGGGGTCAAAATCGTAATTTACTCTTAAATAAATAAATAATTTGTTAAGCAAGAAAATCGTTATTAAGATATAGTTTTTAACCTAGTAATTAATATAAATAAATAATAAGATATTTTATGGAACTTTATCCGTTATTTTTTAAATGTTTGAAACATATATTAAATTTAATAATTTAAATTAAATAATAATTATCTACAATTTATATTAAATAATAAAAATTATTTATAATTAAGTAGATGGTTTATCTACAATTTATATTAAATAATAACCCATCTACTTTCGATGATGTTATACTATTTTTTTTGTTTCGTTAACATTTTATATAATATATATTATTAAATTAAATAATGTTTAGTAGGAGAGTTATCTATAATTAATTAGAAGAAATTAAACTAAAATAATAATTATCTATAAGAGATGCCCTAATATGATGACACGTGTCCCTAAAGTGGTTTCTTTTATTATATAGTATAGACTAGGTTTTTACCCGGGATTTCTTCCCGGGCTCGGGAAAGTTATTTAGATTAATTAATTACAATTTGTTATTAATACGACCACATTACATCAACCATCTTATTCTATTCAACGACATTGTCTTAAAATCACGGAATTAGATCTATTCAACAACAGGACCACATGAATAACATTATTTCCAATTTTACTTCAACAACAACAACAACAAAGATACCCAGTAAATCCCCCAAATAGCAAAGCTACTTATAGGGTCTGGGGAGGGTGGGATGTAGACAGACCTTTCCTCTATCCCTATGGATAGAGAGGCTGCTTCCAGAGAGACCCTCGGCTCCAAAACGAACAGCATACCAATACACCACGTCGAAGAATAGAAAAAAGAAATCACCAAACCCAAGAAAATGAACAGTGTGACACAATATAATGTAGATCATGTATAATAGCATGTAACATCATTTGGGCATGAACACAAGAACGCAATCACCGGTAAAGTCACTTAAAGGATAGGAAAACCTACGTCCCTAAAACACAGCCAAGACCTTACTGTAAAATCCTCTAGAAGTCATTAACCCTAATCCTACGCCTCCACGAAGTCCTATCTTGGACCATGTCCTCAGAAAGATGCAACTCTAGTAAATCATGCCTAATCTGCTCATCCCATGTCAGTTTGGGTCTGCCTCTTCCTCTCCTCCCCTCCACAGTAAGAGTTTCCACTATTCTAACTGGTGCCGTCGTTTGCCTCCGCTTCACATGCGCAAACCATCCTCGTTTCCAATTTTACTTCAATGCACTTAAATGATCGGGTGATTTAGGATTTTGTAAAAATGTTTGTTCTTGTACTTCTTAACAAAATAAGATGTTGACCAAAATTCAAACAAATGTTGACCAAAAGTAAATCAGATGTTCAACATAAACACTGAATCTATAACAACAGACACTACAGACACTGATTATATTCAAACTACTGATACATAAACATTGATTCTTCATTCCACTGTTGTAATCTAAGCACTGATGTTTGAGGTTCAATTTTTATGCTTCATCAGTGGTTGGATTCCAATGTATGTAGAAGCTTTGCTGAGCTGTCATCTTCAAATGCCATTGTCTTGATAGCCTGTTTAAAATATACAGTTTCTTGCTCTTTCTCTTCTGCATCAGTCAACTTTTGCCTCTTTCTTTGGTTTAACATAATGACAGAGGTATCTGATGATGTGAACAGTGGTTCAGAATTGTGGAGCTGCTTCTTTGACATGTTAATAGTTTTGTAATCAGGCTTCTTTGGAAGGCTAGGATCTGTTTCTCTCTTTTTTCTAAGCCTTTCATAAGCTTCATCAGTGTACTGCCTTGTCCATTTTGCTATGGCCTTGGCAGTTGCAACCTTTGCATCAACCAACTCTTGTTTCTTTCTTTTATACTCCAAGGTAAGATCATCAATAGCCTTTTTGTATTTACGCCAATTTGGAGCTGACCTTTTCATGCTTGGATCTCTTTTTACTCTTTCAATTCTATTGAGTTCTGCTTTGAGACCAACAAGTGGCCAATCTTGGAATTGCTCTTCCTTGGCAGGGTAGAACTTCTCACTCATGATCAATGCCAGAATGTCTTTTCTCACATCTTTTTGCAGGCCAGGTTCTGGTGGTAAATTTGACATTTCTTTACTCAAATCTCTAGCATAGTCTTCCATGAGCTTGACTTTGGTGAGTAAAAACTGATAATGACTTGAATACACATTGTCATTTTCTCCTTCGCATTCAACCCTAGCTATTATTTGAGCTTGTCTAGCTTTTAGTTTTAGATATTCATCCATGTTTTTTGGATTTCTAAAACCAACCAGAGAAGGGAATTTCCTTTTTGAAGGATCATCAACTGTGTAGAACTGCCTCATTTCATTCTTTACTGCATGGAGTTCCAGTGGATAACTGGCAGCTGCTGGGGTACCATCTGCAGACTCATATCCTTGAAGAGATATTGGATCTTTGATTGGATTGACCAATTTTGGAGGAATGAAAGATTCAGGTTTGGTGATTTTGTAAGGTACAGATGAAACAGGATCAGGTGCTGGTATATCATCATCATGCACTTGAATATTTTTCTTCTAGTATACACATTTTCAGGAGGAGGTGTTTCTATTTGAGGTTTTGGAGCAAACAGAATTATGGCTTGGGAAGGATTGTTAAAAGTGGTAGGTAATTGACTAACAGTTGTCGAAACAACTGGTGTCTCAACCACTGTTGATGTATCAACAGTTGTCTTTTGCTTTAAGGCAGGTGGTGAGTTTTGTGATGATGGTTTTGTTTGGGGTGTTTGAGTAGTGATGGTGTGTGTTTGACTAACAGCTGTTGAAACAACTGGTGTTTCAACCAGTGTTGCCATTACCACGGATGATGTGTCAACTGTTGTCTTCTGCCTTTTAGCAGGTGGTATTGGTGGTGGTGAAGGGATTTTTCGTAATGGAGATAAGACAGTGGATGTAGTGTGTGTTGAAGTCGTAGCGGTGAAAGTTTGGATAACAGATGTTGAAATTACTGAAGAAGCAACAACTGTTGATACAACAGGTTGTATGACTTTTCTAGTAGACTTTCTTATGGGCTGAGAATTTTCTTGATCCTTTGCCTCAGAAGTACCCTGTTCATTCATCTCCATAAAAACTTTCTTCTCCTGTTCAAACCTTCCTTTATCCTTTGCCTCCATATCCTTTTTCACCCTTGCTTTTGCATCAGCAATGGCATTTAAGGTTACATCAACCTTTTTGGAACCATCTGGCAAAGGGATGTGTGCAAGCATTGTTGAATTATCTGGTGCAATGTACAGACCATCTTCGTATCCTTTTTTCTTCAACTGCCTCATTTTCTCCGCCTTTTTGGCATTATTCGGTGGTGGGCTGTCCACAAAGATGATAGAGGGAGGAGCAGTGCCAGTGGTGTTCATAAATTGAGCCTTCAGGGTTTTTATATCTGCCTGAGTGTCTTTGAACCTAGCTTCCATTATATTTCTGATATTTTGAAGCTGAATTTCATGTTTCTGATAAGCATTTGCTCTTTGTTGGTGAAGCAGAGGTTGAAATAATGCCCAAAGGTCAGTGGGAGCAGGTGGTGCCTGCTGTTTTTGTAACAACTGTTGCAGTATGGTTTTGATTTCTGCAACAGATGTATCCAGTTTGTTAAGCCTCTCCCTCAATTCTCGGTACATTAAACCATCATCCAATTTAATGGGATCATCTGATTTCCCACCAGAGGTGGTTGTAACAGTGGTTGACTGAGGGAGACTTTCCCAAAAGTCATCCCCTGTTGCCCCTTTTTCTTGGAACTGGGGACTTCTTTCCTCAGCAGAGGTTACCAATCTAAGCTCACCAGTGTATACATGATACACACCAGTATTTAGAAAGGTTCCCATAGAAGAAATTGCCTTCAAGGAAGTCTGATTAATGAAACTATTGTCCAAGTGTAAACCAGTGGGTTCAACACTTGTAGTAGCTGCTTCACTTGAACTACTGACAGGAAGTACTTGTACATCCTGCAGTGTAACCTCCTCAGGTGTTGTTGGTGGGTTAGCAATGATAGGGAGCTCAGACACAGTCACTTTCTGTGGCATGCTCTCAGTGATAGGGGGTTGAGAGGAACTGATTGCTATCTGATTTATATCAACTGCATCCAACAAAAGTTTTGTTTGTGGTGGAATTGTAACAGTGAGTACGGGAGTGGAAAGAGGATTTGCCCCGGGCAGTGGGCTGGGGATGATGGATTCAAGTGAGTCCAAAGCAACATAATTTGATGTCCCTATTCTTACAACCTGTTCTTTTTGAAAAGAAACAGGAGGAGTTTGAGGCTCAGGTTGAGATATTTCTACCATCTGCTGTGAGGAAGTAGCAGCAGTGGTTTCTGGTGACTTTTGTGTTTTCACCGGCAGTGGCTCTGGGATCTCATCTTCCAGAGTTGCCTTTGTTTTAGGTTTGAGGGGCTTTTGTGTTTTCTTCTGTCTTGGTCTTTTGGTGGATTTAGGTGTCGGTTTCACAGCAGTTGTTTTGCTGCTGTGATCACCTTGAGCAGTGGGCTCAGCAGCAGGTGCCTGAGGAGCAGTGGTAGCTGCTAAAGTCTGCTCAGGAGCCTGTGCTTGTGTTTTGGACACTTTTGATAGCCTTGTAAATGTTAACGGTGTAAGGCCATTTATTTGAAAAGGTTCACCCTGGATGAGTACATGAGCATCATCCTTTCCAAATTTCTTTTGAAAATAAAAGCTTAGGAACCTTGGAAATAGTAAAAATGATTTGCTATCAACATTTTTTACCAAGTCATTAAAGATCTCCTGTGAATAGTTAAAGTTTTCCCCATGCAAGATAGCATATGCCAGGTATTGGATCTTTAATGGAATTTCATTGAAAGCAGTGGTCTTATTAGAAACACACATTAAGAGGGTATGAAACAAAAACCTTGGGGCAGGGGGAAAACTGCCTTTTTGCAAAGTGTTTTTTTTTTCATTTGCTTTGCATACCCTCTTTCTAAAAAATCTGTTTGATACTCTATTTTAGGGAAAAAAGTCTTACCTTCAAGATCATTGAGTTCAAACACCTCAGAAATGGTTTGTGGTGTGATTTTAACATCAACACCCTTTATCGAGGAATTGATAGCTATGGGTGTTTTATCTTGATATTCAAGTTTTGCATTTTTCCAAAATTCCCTCTGGGTTGCCAAGTAAATCGGAGCATCAGAAGTCAACAAAGTTTTGTATTTTGAAGACGAAAGGGAATCTATGACGGAATTGAACATTTCAGTGTTACTTGGTTTTGTCAAGAGACCCAAGTAGTTATGGGGAGCTTTGTATCGAATTTGTATGACCTTTTGACTGGATTTCCTTTTACCTGATGAAGACCGTGATTTTGCCATTTGAGGAAGAAGGACGATGAGGAATTTTGAGAGAAATGGAGGATAAGTGCTTTGAAAAAGGAAAAATGAATTCGATTCGACAGTTAAAACCCTGATTGGGGGTTTTGATCAGGGTTTTATAGCACGAAAAGTGAATGCTGACGTGGCAGCGGTTACAAAAGATCTGACGGCTATGAACCGTCCACGAGCCAACCCCTGATGAGTAATGGGACACAGTTGTTTTATGAAAACACTGATGGAATAATAACAGTGGTTGCAATGATTACACTGAAAAACAGTGGGAGACTTTAAGTTATCAGTGGATAGCCTTAAAACATTTTAATGCTTATAATTCATAAAAAAAATTCATTTTAACTATTTTTAAGATGAATTTTGAGATTTTTTAAATAAAGTATTACATATAATCAGTTAGCATGCTGGGGTGATGTGATAAATACCGTTACATATAAACAGCTGATCATGATATGAAATTTAACAATCTAACAGAGTATAAAATACTGATGTTGAATCCACTATAGATGCTGAAGCACTGCTGCTACTGAGCAATGTTTTTCCTTTCGTTGATCAGGCTTTAGGAACATAAGTGCTTGTCTTTAACATGGCTTTGTCTTCAACAGTGGATAGGCCTCATCAATCTTTAAGAACATCAGTATTTATAAGGAGCAGTGGTTAATTATAACAGTCCTTAGCATGATCAGCTGTTATAACGACTCAAAAACCTCTTTGAGAGGAAGCATTGAAAGTATTAAACCTCTGTTGTCTTATCAAACAGATGTTCAGACACAATTCAACATCAACATAATTTAAATCGTACTCAAATACTAAATAATAAATAAAAATAGAATACAACATAGAAACACTGGTACAGAAATACTAAAGTTGAATCCACTATAGATGCTGAAGCACTGCTGTTACTGAGTAGTGGTTTTCCTTTCGTTGATCAGGCTTTAGGTACATAAGTGCTTGTCTTTAACATGGCTTTGTCTTCAACAGTGGATAGGCCTCATGAGCCTTTAAGAACATCAGTATTTATAAGGAGCAGTGGTTAATTATAACAGTCCTTAGCATGATCAGCTGTTATAACCACAACATAACCCTTTGAGAGGAAGCATTGAAACTATTAAATCTCTATTGTCATATGAAACAGATGTTCAGACACAATTCAACATCAACATAATTTAAATCGTACTCAAACACTAAATAATAAATAAAAATATAACACAACATAGAAACACTGGTACATCAATACTAAAGTTGAATCCACTATAGATGCTGAAGCACTGCTGCTACTGAGCAGTGGTTTTCCTTTGGTTGATCAGGCTTTAGCTACATTGTCTTTAACATGGCTTTGTCTTCAACAGTGGATTGGCCTCATCAACCATTAAGAACATCAGTCTTTATAAAGAGCAGTTGTTATCTATAACAATCCTTAGCATGATCAGCTATTATAACCGCAACATAACCCTTTGAGAAGAAGCATTGACACTATTAAACCTCTGTTGTCTTACCAAACAGATGTTCAGACACAATTCAACATCAACATAATTTAAATCTTACTAAAACAGTAAATAAAAAAAAATAAAAAAAAAATACAACATAGATTCATAAAATAAAATTTATTAATTTATTCATGACCTTAAAACTAAAAGTCCAATAATTACATGACATACTAAACAGTATTAAAGTTCAAATCTAAGAATAACAGCAAGAATTAAGAAACTTTAGTTTCAACTCCATCCATTGCTGAACCTCTAGATGTATGTACTTCAGCATCGCAAAGAACTGCAAGTCTCTATCACCGCACTCTATATTACTGACAACACAAACAAACAAGAAACAAACCTAAAATGCAAAGGTCTCTTCTCAACTGTTGTAGCACATCTAAGTTTTCAAGATATTGCAAGAATCTATCCATACTTTCTATAAAAGAAGAAATCCCAATGACAAACCTGACACAAGAAAACCTGACTTTCGATTTAACGAAAATCTCACAACGCAACTTTTCACGATGTTGCAACAATGATACTGCAACATCCATATTGAAAGGTTGACTTGTGATGGGAATCTTCATTGAAACGACGATGTTGGAACAATGATACTGGAACGATAACATGTTCAACAAACATTCGAACAAAGAAGTGTAATCGGAGATTAGCGCCTAAATCACGAGAAAGATGCATTTGAGAGAGAGATATACGCACACATATATGAGCGAGCGAGATTTGAATCTGATAGTAGATAATTATATCTTATTTATAGGATTAGAATATACGGTTTGAATTTTCAATTTTGAATGTGGGAACTGATAATTATTAAATTATCTTATTTATTGAGAACTGATGTTTATACGTAATCCACAGTAGTATATATCCTTATCCTCTCTTTATTAAAATATTAAATATTTGAATTGTTATGCAAAGTAGGAAAAAAAAAGAGAGAGAAGGTCAATTTTCATGATGACTTTTCTGTAGTTACTGATGATGATTTGAAAGCAACTGTCATTGTCATGATGACTTTTCTAATTTTTAAAAACATAATAACCGTGAGTTTGAAATGTCCAAAGCTCAAGAAATTAACATTAATTACTGATTTGATTTGCAACAAATAGTTATAAAGAAATTTTTTGATTTTTTAATTTAATTTTAAATTTTATGATCAAAACAATGTTGTTTGAAATCTTACCTCATTGGTATGTAAAGATGGGGTAAAATGGTAATTTTATTGTAATTCTACTTTTTATTTGATAATTTCAATCTATCACCAAACTAAAACAATCAATAACAAAAAAGTGAGCAATGGCCGTTTTTTAAGAAAACCACTGATGGTCAACATCAATAGATCTCAACAATAAAAAAAAGTGAGCAGTGACTATTTTTCCTATCAGTGGATACCCCACAGTTTTTTAAACACTGAAGTTTGGTCAGTCAATGGTAAACAAAAAGTGAGCAGTGGCTATTTTTCCTAGCAGTGGCAATTTTTTAAACAAAGAAGTGTAATCGGAGATAACCGTCAGTTTGAAATTCTAGTTTTGCATATTTTAAAAGTCCAAAGCTCAAGAAATTACAATTAATTATTATTGATTAGATTTGCAACAAATAGTAAAAAGTATTTTTTTATTTTTTAATTTAACATTAAGGATAAAAATATATATGGTTTGAATTTTGAATTTCAAAATTACTGATATTATTAGTAATTACTGATTTGATTTGACCACAATTGTGATGATGTTTATTGGGAACTGATGTTTATTGGGAACTGTTAGGTAAGTAGTGTATATCTTTATATCCCTCCTTAATAAAGTAAATAAATATTAGTAATGACATGCAAAGTAGGAAAAAAAAAGAGAGAGAACGTCAATTCTAAATTACCATCTTGAATAAATTTAATTTCAAAATTACTGATATTATCAGTGATCTGATTTGAAAGTTAGCAGTGGCTATTTTTCCTAGCAGTGGCAGTTTTTTAAACAAAGAAGTGTAATCGGAGATAACCGTCAGTTTGAAATTCTAGTTTTGCATATTTTAAAAGTCCAAAGCTCAAGAAATTACAATTAATTATTATTGATTAGATTTGCAACAAATAGTCAAAAAGTATTTTTTAATTTTTTAATTTAACATTAAGGATAAAAATATATATGGTTTGAATTTTGAATTTCAAAATTACTGATATTATTAGTAATTACTGATTTGATTTGACCGCAATTGTGATGATGTTTATTGGGAACTGTTAGGTAAGTAGTGTATATCTTTATATCCCTCCTTAATAAAGTAAATAAATATTAGTAATGATATGCAAAGTAGGGAAAAAAAAAGTATTTTTAGTCAATTCTAAATTACCATCTTGCATAAATTTAATTTCAAAATTTCAAAAGTGAGAAGTGGCTATTTTTCCTAGCAGTGGCAGTTTTTTAAACAAAGAAATGTAATCGGAGATAACCGTCAGTTTGAAATTCTAGTTTTGCATCAGGAAATACCCATCGAGTATTTTTTTATTTTTTAATTTAAGATTAAATTTCATCAGGAAAACAATATTGGAGGAACTCTTATCTCATTGCAATGTAACGATTAGGTAAAATTGTAATTTCATTTTAATTGTAGTTTTTATTTGATAATTTCAATATATCACTAATTAACACCATGGATGGTAAATATCAATGGATGTCAAGAATAAAAAAGTCACATGTGGCTATTTTTTCCTATCAGTAGTTTGACCATAAACAGTTGTTTGCACATAAAGATATGTTTATCTGGTGGTTTAAAACCACTGTTGGGTCAAACAAATTTCACAACAGGACCAATACTCAAATAGATGTTGACCTTAAACAGATGTTTGGTTTAGAGCCAAACATCTGTTAAACCCCAAACATCTGTTTAACCCTGAACAGATGTTTAAGTTAATAACATCTACTGTTCAACCTAACAGGGGTTTCCATTAACTATTGACCAAATTGCAAACAGATGTTAAAACCACTGTTCGTTATTGTACTTCTTTACAAAATTACATAGAATTCAAGAAAACGAAACAATCACTTAAAGAACTATAATTTAACACATAATCTAATCCGGCAAAGCAATCTATTATCTGAGAATTCACTGATTCTTACAACATGAAACAAACTCATAATGAAATACTAAAGTTACATAAGAACCACTGATAATTAAATACTAAATTTGAATCCGTTGTAGATGCTGAACCACTGCTGATAGTAAACAGTCGTTTTTCCTTTGATTAATCAAACTCTAGGTACATAAAGTGCAAACAGTCGTTTTCCTGAACAGATGTTTTAGTTAATAACATCTACTGTTCAACCTAACAGGGGTTTGCATTAACTATTGACCAAATTGTAAACAGATGTTAAAAACACTGTTTGTTATTGTACTTCTTTACAAAATTACATAGAATTCAAGAAAACGAAACAATCACTTAAAGAACTATAACTTAACACATAATCTAATCCGGCAAAGCAATCTATTATCTGAGAATTCACTGATTCTTACAACATGAAATCTTCTGCACAAGTCAATTATAACAATAGCAGATCCTTTCTTGCGTTTAGTAGGAACTACTGTGGGTTCTACATCATCATCTTCTGCACAAGTCAATTAAAATCATCATCATCATTTAGACATAAGCAAGTAAACTATAAATTTAATAATCTTTCTTTGTGTTTAATTAAACTTTATGCTTCTTTGAATACAAACCTATAATAACCCGCAGCAGATTGTATGAATTTCAAACAACTGTGATTAGACTGAAATATAAACCGAGAATTAGAGTATATCACTTCAAAATAAAAAAACTCAAAATTGAAAATCAGAGTAGCAAAAAACACGTACTTTAAACGATGTTGGAACAATAATACTGGAAACAACCGTGGAACAATCATCATCATTATATGAGAATACCCTTAATTTATGGAACCTGTAGAATGAAATGCTCCACTGTTGGGTTATTAACTTTCAACCTCACTTTCCCTAAATTTATCAATTCTAATTTTCAACAGGATGTAATACAATTATTACCTTAATTAAGATATCTTCAACTGCAAACAACAATAGCAAACAACATCAGTCAATAATAGCAAACAACATCGAACAATAATAGCAAACACCTGATGTTGAATCCACTGTAGATGCTGAACCACTGCTGTTACAAACAGATAATACCAATGAAACTCTAATTTCAGAAAGAATAATAGCTGAACATACTCAAACATCAATAATCAACAGATGTTATACTCATATCATCACCATCTAGAAAAAAACGCTAATTTCAAAACATATTCAAACATACCAGCTTATGGCAGAAATCTATCCGCAGCTAAGCGGATTTCAACTTTGATGACAACAACCCTAACAATGGTTACATGAAAAGACACAAAAAACAAATGATTAGTATAAATAACAGGAAATCATGAAAGTATTTCAACTAAAAAAAAGAAGAACAAACCTTTTGATGAAGTAATCGATGAACAAAAGATGATTTTATGGTGGCGTCAGGAAGAAGATTAAGGTTTGTGAAATTTGAATTTGAATCGCCTGAATATAGAGAGAGAAAGAACCCTAGGCGTTTGTAAAGAAAGATCAGAAGTGAGAAGAGAGGTTATATAAGGAAAAGAGGATGGCACTGTTGGGCGGGAAAAGAGAACTGAGGATGCCCTAATCAAGTGACACGTGGCCCAAATAACTTTCATTTATTATATATAATAGATTCCTGATATAAATCTAAATATATTACTTCATTCAACTCTTTGACATTTTAACATAACATGCTACGACATATTTTCTTTTGGTTTTGGACTTCAATTTTAATTGTATCATTTAAATATAAATTATACCAAAATATTTTAAATTGACGTTTACAATAGAGGGAACTAATATATATATTTAAAATATTTGGATGTAAATTTATAAAGATGAGGAGGGTTCAATGGAGAACAATAAAAATAGCGGGGAACCGAGGAACCATGCATTTAACATGTTAAAAATTTAACTTAATATGTTAAAAATCATTTTTATAAAAAGAAAAAAAAATCAAAGCTTTTGCATATAAATACATGTACAAGTCTTTTTAATAAAATATCCAAAAATTAAAAAAATATAAAAGATCTTAAAAACAGTAAAAAAAAAATGTTTACAAAATGATTTTTTTTGTTGTTGTTGAAATAGCTTTTACACATCTAAGATACATTTAATATGTTAAACTAGTAAATGGACCCGCGCTTCGCGGCGGGTTGGTTTTGCAATGTGTATGTAATGCCATGCTGGGAAACGATGCAAGCTATCTAGTAACAAAACCTTTACTATTATCCAACAGATCAATCCCTTAGTAAGTTTGTATAATAAAAATTATGTACACTTTATATGTTTAAACTTGGAATGAACAGCTTATGTGTCCACTTAATCCTACTTAGATATTAGGTGTGTGCTAGAGAGTCACTCACATTTATATACATACATAATTTAATCTTCAACTTCACCAGTTCTAAGTATTTACAATCTGCACGCAAGTCAAAAAGAACTTGCATTTAGGAAGAAACAACCCACTTCAGTAATGAAGGTTTATTGTTTGATCATGTCCTAATAAGATATGTCAACATGCTAAGACCTAAGCACAAAGAATTGCATTAAATCTTAGGAACATTTCAACATAAAACCCAAGGCACTAATTAATAGGACTCTAAAAAAACTACAGATGGTCATGTGCCGCTAGAATGTACAAACCACGTGCCTGAACGGTGGTGTTGCTACTGCTGCTGCCGCTGCGGAACAACCATAGTCGGCCCCTCCCTTTTCACTCTCTCTCGTCTCTAACTCTCAATGTGTCGTTTCTATCTCTCCCTCTTCCTTTTAAATCGAACAAAGTTGTATAAAGTGAGAGTCTTCTGGCAGTATTTTCATAACATGTTCAAATTTCATATAACATGTTCAAATTTCATGTGAGGAATCTAAGGTGGCGTAAGTTCCTTGGCTAGGACTGGGCATTTAGTCCATGATATATCAATATACCTTTTTTAGGTCACCGGAGGAAAAAGATAAGATATACCTTGGTCAACATACCAAGGTCGAATTCCATAGCTAAGGATCATCAAAAGGCAAAGGCTTCTTAAACCCTCCAAACTGAAGTAACCATCTAAAAAACGACGATTTTTGGAGAAATTAATCAAAATATAGATTCATCAAACAAACAATGATTGTGATTAATTCATTTTGGGTTCAGATTCAATATAGAGCATAGACATCAATCAAAAATGGACATAGAAATTGAACTTCAATATATTATCAGAACCAGTGGTTTCTATATACACATGAAATTTGATTCTCTTAAACAATCATCAAACAAAGTGTACAGTACCGTAAAAAATATAGAAATAACCTACATAGTTGATGCTACATTGTTCTCTTTTGCTCATCCGCAACCGTTATGGTGGTAGTCCTCATCGTTAAGAAAAAGTCAGTTTCATGGACGACCATTCATCTCCAATTCTATCTCAGTCTCTTTTTCGAATAATACATGAAGGTAGCAGTAATGTAAATAACAGCTTAAATCTATCCTACTGTTCACAAGACCATTCATCTTTTGTTATTATCCTAAGAGCTTTCATGTTTTGTTATTATATAAAATATAATTAGCCCCAAATCTACTTTACAATCTCAAATTCATGCTTCAAAGAGTTAACCTTGCATAACAAATTAAAATCAACACCTCACAATTTCCATCCATATTCATATCCTAATCCCCAATTTATCAATTACATGATGATTATACCACAACCTATCACAAAAGAAAAAATAAACAACCAAAATACAATACACATAAAAATATAAAACCAGATAAGACTAATTGCGCATAAACAGGTACCTGGAGCGGTTTTATAGTCATGTGCATAATTGATTTGAACCATATGCGGCGGAGTAGGTTGCGGAAACCCTACAAAGGCTGGTAAGTGATAGGTGGTGGAGTATGATTAGCAACTCTTGAAACGTACCATAATTATAGTACGGGTCGCCGGCGAAAACGACGCCTCTGCTCTTGCCTTCTTCGGTCATAATTTGTGATCTGAGATCAGAATCGGAGCAGGTAGCCGTGTGTATTGAAGAGATGTGAATGATGATAACACACCGAACAACGCAACAGAAGGAATGGGTTGCTGTGTAGATTGAAGAGATAAGACGATTTAAGAACCTGTAATTGGGGCTGGATGTTTTCAGTGGTGTGATGGAAGAAGGGCAGAGGCCGGTAATGAGAAACCTAGAGACCTGAACTGTTCATAAGAGCTTTCATGTTTTGTTATTATATAAAATAAAATACAATATTCTTGAGTTCCCTACTTTTTTGTGTTTTTTATTGAACCTTGCACTAGAAAGATTTATCAATATGTTTATTAATGTTTTTTTAATTGATATGACAGAAAATGGTGTGCTTAAAATAGTTTCATGATTTTGTTGTTGGGTCAAAAAGGGGACTGGGTCGAACAAGGAGCCTGCTGGATGAGTACACGCTACCGGCTACGCACGTATGTTTTTGTTTTAGCCCAATTTTTTGATTTCCTTATTTTGGTTTAAAAATTACAAAAAAAAAGGTTCCATAACCACCTGTGTTCTCTTATCCATGGTTAAAAAAGTTCACACATTATCTATATCTTAAAGAACAATGTCGGTGCTAGACCAAAATTACAATTATGCCCTTACTCATAAATTATAATGTTGCCCTTTGTTTCAGATTTTTTCTTCTCTTTTCACAAATATGGTAAAAGAGGAGTACATTGATGATACATTCTACTACAACTGTTTCTCTTTGCACAGGGCCTTCGACCTTGAACCCACTTCCTTCCGAGTCAACCCTGTTACAGGGGAAATCTTAACAGTCATGAAGAACGAAACTGCAAAGCAGAGTCACTGTCAAAACACAACAATAAACCATTATCAGAAAATATTTTTAACACATTTTTATCTATTTCCCAGCTTTGAAGAAATTGAGAAAGATGAACAAGAGAAGATACCCACATTAAATTTTTATTCTATTATGAAGGATTTTTTTTGCATGAATGTGATGATTAGATTTTAAATTAAACTTGAAAGAAAAAAAATTGGAAATCGAATCTGGGCATGGTAGAAATACAGGAGCAAGTATTTGAAATGTGAGGTTGGTAGTAGATATTATGATTGAAGAGGAAGATGGAAGGTGCTTTTTGTTGGAGAGTGTGAGCGAATATGAGCCGTTGGATGGAATTAAATTACAGAAGATGATGTATGAATTTGGCTTTATTACATTTTACTATTGTAACATATATTGATTGATTAAAACAAATACAACATTAACTAGACTATTAAAGAGTTGTTATTAAATTTTAAAAATAGCAATGATATTGTTAGATATTTAAAAGTAGACTATATAAAATATTACACATGATGTATATTATATGTACTTAAAAACCATTGTTGGTGAATCATGGTCTTTAGATTTTTTTTTACCTCAAGTTTATAGACGTTACACATTCATCTTCAACCTTTTGGTAATTACACATGATGTATATTATATGTACTTAAAAACCATGGTTGGTGAATCATGGTCTTTAGATTTTTTTTGACCTCAAGTTTATAGACGTTACACATTCATCTTCAACCTTTTGGTAAGTGATACACTGACTTCTATTTTTTGGCATTTAACAACTTTAACTCCCCAATTGTTTCTACAACACTTCAATTCCTTTATTTAAATTACTTTTATGGTTTTACACCGCAACGTCCGAGAATTATACATTTTTTTTATACTTAACCATGTTAATGTCCCTAACGTAAAGTGTTTAATAAAGTCAAAAAATGTGCCATGCCACGCGTGTGCATCACACGTTAATATCATCATCATAACACGTGTAACAAAGTTACAAACGTGATGTTGCCGCTGCAACGCGCGGCATACGTAAAAATCTAGTATAAATGAAAGTATAAGGATATTGTTTGGAGAGAGTGGTGTAATAATCCGTTGTATATGATGTAATTGGTTGGCGGCGCAATCCTGTGTTTTTTGTCAGGCCGGCCGTTTTTAATAAAGTTCTCTTTTCAATACACCTCATACTTTATCCTACACTTTAAAATAAATTTTTTTCTTCTTTGAAAAAATATATTTTTTTGAAAATAAGTTACAATTTTAATTTAGTTAGTTATTAAAAAGGAAGACTAACAATTAATGATATATCTAATTTTACCAATATACCGTTACACCTATATTAAAGACAAAAATTAAATGAAGTAAAAAGAATCATTCTTATTGGTTGAAGATTGTTCTTTTTTATTCTTACAAAAAATTTCATCTCATTTGAACCCTCCACTATATATATATAGGATAAGTATCATGTGAGAAGTAGTAGGCTAATTGAGAAACTTGAGAAGCATTCTGGACCACACATTTCCCTAAGCAAAAAAATGCAAAAAAAAGGTAAAAAAAATGCATTTTTTTTTTGGAAAAATCGCAGCTTTTTCTTTAAGGATTTCATTTTTTTTTAATTTTTTTTTGGGATTTATACACATGTGTATATTGTTAATCTTTTAACTATACATATATGTATATTGTCAATTATACATATATGTATATACATGTTTAAAATTGAAAACTAAGTGTTATTTAGGGTTTAGCATTAGTATTTAGGGTTTAGCATTATGGTTTAGCTTTTGGGTTTAGCTTTAACTTATGGGTTTAGCTTTATCTTTAGGGTTTGCATTAGGGTTTAGAATTAAGGGTTTAACTTTAGGGTTTAGTTTTAGGGTTTAGCTTTAGGGTTTAGAATTAGGGTTTAGCTTTAGGGTTTAGCATTAGGGTTTAGAATTAGGGTTTAGCTTTAGGGTTTAGCATTAAGGTTTAGCTTTAGTTTTTATGGTTTAAGGTTTAGGATTTATAACACATATTTTTTCAATTTTAAACATGTATATACATATATGTATAATTGACAATATACATATATGTATAGTTAAAAGATTAACAATATACATATGTATATAAATCCAAAAAAAATTTAAAAAAATAATAAAAAATTTAATCCTTAAAGAAAAAGCTACGATTTTCAAAAAAATATATATATTTTTGCATTTTTTTCACATTTTTTTTTTTGCATTTTTTGCTTAGGGAAAATGTGTGGTTCAGATTGCTTCTCAAGTTTCTCAAATAGGGTGGACTTCTCTTAGGTTCCCTACCCTATATATATATATAAATGAAAGTAGATTTTCTTTAAAGATAAGAAAGCGTTAAAAAAATTTAAAAGCGTTTTTATTCGTACAAATGAACAAAAAATTGCACATCTATATATATTTTTAAAACTCGTTTTAAATGTTTTTCTCAATTTACATTTTTTATATAAAATGATTTCTTTTAAGCGTGTATTTTTTTTAAATGTTTAATTTCATTGGTAGATGATTGAATGAAAGAGTGGAGTGGTAAAAGCGAGTTAAGGAAGATTGTTTGATTCACTAATTGACATGAAACACTGAGTGAAAGTAAAGACATAAGGTAAGTAAAAGTGGGTTTGAGGGATGGCTTTAGCAACACCAATAATCGAATTGAAGATAGTTGTTATGTATGTGTTCCACAAAGAATGAAATTAAACCTTTGGGTTTGTAGAAACAAAAAGCCTCGTAGCGGGTTTGTAGGGAAAAAAAGCCTCGTATCGCCGCTACCCACAAGGGTTTGTCGCATACGGGCGGATGAGGGGGCTAACCGGTTGATGATTTTTTATTTGATAAATAGTCATTATTTCTCATGGAGGGGAATAGTGCCAAACAACTGTCTGGCACTTCGCTATTGGTTCCGTCAAATTACGATTTTGCCCTGTTTAAATTTACAGTTTTGCCATTAGTTTTGTTTTTCTCTTCTCCCGACCAAATTACGGTTTTGCCATCAGTTCAAATTTACAGTTTAGCCATCGGTTTTGTTTTTTTTCCTGTCAATACATTTCTCATGGATAGGATTAGTGCCAGACAGCTGTCTTGGCAACTTCTCCATTGATCCCGCCA
The DNA here is from genome assembly GCA_030545235.1 of Helianthus tuberosus. NCBI lineage: Eukaryota > Viridiplantae > Streptophyta > Magnoliopsida > Asterales > Asteraceae > Helianthus > Helianthus tuberosus. Next base: position 48,254,987 of record CM060387.1, on the reverse strand, counting down.
AATTACAATTTTACCCAGTTTAAATTTTAACATAATTTAGCGGAAATAGTGAAATCTATAGTAAACATTGAATAAGGACGATAAGTATAGTTATTAAAGTTAAATGATGAAATATGCACCTATAGATAGATGTAATTTGTAATTTTGTAAAAAAAAAATCAAATAATAATAAGATTCACATGCAACCTTGAAAACAATTTAATCTCTTAGAACTTGTGTAATGGGGCGGCACATTACGGTGTTTCTGGTTATGGCGCCCCATAGCGTCGCTCAACACCATTTTAGGGGGCGCTATGGGGGTTTAAATGTTTGTTCCCGTTATCATCCTTGCGGCATTAATCCTCTGCACAATGTTTCCCCCCACTCACACACATATATATACATACATATGTATGCATAATTGAAGGGTTGTATAACCCCCTACCACTACACCCTTTTGTGATATAAAGTCCCTCTCTTACGCATTTCACCACTTGTCGCATAACGCCTACAAAGGGGTTATATGACTACACATGGCCTTATAAGAGTATATATGGTGCTAACACATGTCCAAAATCCAGAAAAGCTATATCAGTCTTCTAAACCTCTACCCTAAAAAAACTAACTTTTTCTTTTAACACTAAACCAATTCAAACCTCCACATCACACTTCCTTTTTATATACAAATACTTTAAAAAACAATCGTATGTGTGTGTGGTTCCCATACCTTGAGTCCGGAGAGGTCGGTTGCACCAGACCAGACTAGTGACCACACCATAGTTATTAAAGGCGTTGGCACACTCAAGACGCATAGGCCTCGCCTGGGGCATAGGCGCAAAAAAGCAAGAGCCTGAGCAAAAAAACTGTAGAATGAATAAAAATAAAAAATATATTATGTATTAGAAAAATAAAAACATTATACGAATAAAATAAACAAAACATATTACATAACATTTAATATCATCTATTTAGTACTAAAAGTTCTAAAATATTAGTGTACTGATGTAGAAAAATAGTTTTCCTTTGATAAAAGTGGAAATTTGGTTGGAATCTTGCCGGAATTTAGAGAATTTGGTCGGAAGCTCTCAGGAATTTAAGAATCACGCAAGAATCTACGCCTAAATCATCATGTAGAGAATTAAAGCGCAATTGTCTTGTCTTACCTAAAAATGAGCCTATAGGCGCAAGAGACGGTGATTTTGGCCATGGAATCCAAAATACAGACCCGGTCTGATTTGATACAACGAAGATGCTGTAAACCTAAGAACAAAGAGGAAAATATGTAAATGTAAAAGTTATTACAATTTACAACTTGTGACATTAGGAAAATAGTTGAGAGCTAACTAATAAAGTAATAATCAACTAACTCTAGTTGTAATTTTGAACATTCCTCTTAATGAAGCTGGCACAAAATTATTTATCGTTTTGTACTAGGCCAATCTTTGTTGAATTTTTTTTTTCACAGGCTTGTATATAATTTGATGGGGACTTGAGCCCAATGTAAACAAACGAGGTCGGATACTTGAGTATTAATGACATGGGTGTGCAAAAGCTTCCACACAGCGAAGCTGGAAGCGACAGAAGCTAGGAGCTTAACAACACATGGTCACAGTAAACATCTTACTAAGACTGAAAAGTCAAAGTGATGTGACATTGTCCAAGTGCACATAAAGGTCTTCTTGAGCACACAATTTAGGTACTCACACCAAAAGAGCAAGGCTATCGGCATAAGTAATACCATTGAGGATAAGACTTACCCAAAGAGGAAGGTGAACTCTGTTAGAGGCTATTCACTGGGCAGAAAGCCCTTCCAATATAAGAAATGTAACACCCCAAAAACGGGTTTATTAATTATAATAAAGTAACCGAAAATAAACGGGTAAAATACTGTAGTGGTAAAAATAAACCCGGTAAATATTAGGATCTAAATAAGTAAGCCTAATATTCAGGGGCGGACCCAAGTTAGCCCGTGGGTGGGCGGCCGCACCCCTTGAAAAAAAATAATTTAGTGTTATTTTTCGCGAAAAATCCCGACCGCACCCCTTGGAAAATTCTGACCGCACCCCTTGGAAAATTCTGACCGCACCCCTTAGAAAAAAATGTTAGGAATTTATATAAAAAAAATTGTGAACACGGATTTAAACCCGACCCAATTATGTAAACAAGTTAGCCCACTAATCTCTTTAAATAAAACTTGTATTCCTATGACCCAATATCAAGCCCAATTATATAAGTTTATGTTAAAGTCCAACCCAAATAACTAAATCAATTTAACAAAACATAACCCAATCGACCATTCATCTCCTCCGGCCCTCCCCTCTCTGCTGCCAGCGACCAAGAAACAGAAACATCAGTGAGTGTAGACTCTGTTCGATCGATTAGCCACAGCCCACAAATCTCGCCGCACAGTACCGCACACCGCACTCGTGAATTTATAGAGGTACCTTGATTTCATTCTTCAAAAATCTAAATAAGGCTGTTGTGTTCCCTCGGATCATCTTCTGTTAGAAATTGCTTCTACTCTTTGAATATGAAGAATATCAATTCAAATAAGGCTATTGAACACAGCTGTAATATTTAATAATGAAATCTAAATATTATTAAATATTAAAGCCAAACCGCCATTCGTTATTAAATAATGAAATCACTTTTTTGTTAATTTAATTGTTGATTTCATTATTAAATATTAAAACTGTTTATATTACTTGTGTTTTTTAATTATATTAAGGTATATTGTTTATTTTTCGGCAATCAAGAATGTGAAGACCGACTTGCGTAATCGGATTGGCGATGAGAATTTAAGTGATAGTTGTATATGTTATATAGAGAAAGATTTGCTTAAGAAAGTACTTCTAGATGATGTTTTGGATAGATTTTAAAAAATGAAAACCCGTAGGGCGACATTTTAAATATGTTTGTAACAACGTTTGACGTGTTTTGATGATTATATAAATTTTAGTTTGATGTTCTTTTTTTACATGACCTGACCCGAACCGACCCGACCCGAACCAATTTTTTTATGTATATATTTAGACGCCTAAAATTTTTAAAAATTTTCCGCACCCCCATGGAAAAATTCCTGGGTCCGCCACTGCTAATATTAACTAAAAAGTGAATCAAAGCTTTGGAGGAAATAAAGCTTATAAAAGACCCGAGGTAACGGGGTGTAACACTCTGAAAATATTAGAAACTGATAATTATTTACACATGGTAAATATATTGGTTCTACCGAATAATAATGTAACTAGGATTTACTAACCTAGTTAATCATAAATTGCTAAACAATAAGGAAGCTTGAAGCAAATTGGCTCAAATTATAAACCTATAAATGTTGAGGGACTAAACATGGGCAATTGAGATCAAGTTCTTTTATTAAAACAAATAACAAATAAAACACACATATGTGTGTGTGTCTGGCGATTTTCATCAGGAGCCAAAAAGGGGGTCTTGTTCAAAACCCTAAACAACAAGAAACTCAAGAAAACAAGAGCAATCAAGCCAAAAGTATTGGGGATTTAACTAAAATCGTGATCACCTAAGTTAGTAGATCACAAGGTATGTTGAATTTAGTCTTTTGGTTTCGATTTGATTTCTTGATGAACACATGAAGTAGAAATCTGAACTTGCATGTTTGATTCTGGAATGAAGTTATGATAAATTCATGATTTAGAACAAACCCTAGTCAATAATTTGATGCATTAGTGTCAATAGATATGAGATTTATAATCATCCATTTATGTGTTAAATAGGTTTTGTAAAAAAGATGATGAACACTAGAATTATGATTATTAATCTAGTGTTATTTGAGCTCCATGAAATAAGTCTAGGTGTTGATGTATAACTAGACATTTGAATTTGTGAAAAATGCTCAAAATTGGCTAAATGACTAGTTATGAAACTTGGTTATTGATTTAGCAAACTTATGCCCTTTAGGTGTTTGTTGAAATGTCTAAAAGAAAACTAGATGTTGAAAACGTTGAGTAAAAACGTATTTTGAATGTTATGGTGAATTATGCGTTATATGAGATAATAAGAGTTCTAAACAAGTCATTGATTGAACTCTATAGGCAAAGGAATTGAATCTTCAAGCGGACGAGCCGGAGTTGATGCGCGCTTGAAGGAAAAGCACTAAAGGTACGTAACTATTAGTTTCGTTACGTTATGCAAGAATGTTTAGTTATAGCTTGTTAATAGTATCGTGGTGTGATATGCGAGTTTGATTTGTCATTGAAGTGATGAAGTTCACTCGATAGATCAAACGAGTCAAATTTAATGATTAGAGTATGTTTGGTAAGCCGTGGAAGTGACGAAGTTCACTCGGCAAACCAAATGGGTCAAAGTAAATGGTTAAAGTATGGTGGGAATAAACCATACGGGTTGAAATGAACGGTTAGAATCGTTCGGTGTATGATAGAGAACGGGTCAAATATTGGTTAAAAATAGTTTGGTTTGACATTAAAGTGAGGATTTTCACTCATCAACCAAACGGGTCAAAAACTATGTCCTTATATCGATTCTTGCGCGTAAAGATTTGAAAGCCTCATATTGTGCTGGTGCTAGATAACAATTTTAGTAATGAATGGTTATACTAAGTTAAGGTTATGAATCCGTGTTATCGGGTCGAATGGTAGAAACTAGTTGCAAGAATTGCATAAAGTGGCAATGCTTGAATTTATAGAAAACAAGCATGAAATTCGAATACGAGCGTAAAGCCATGTAATGGTACAGATACGCCAAGAAATTCAAGCCCGGGGAATGGGTAAATAAGATTAGAATGCCAAAGAATAAATTGGAGAACAATTTGCACACATAGTTAATGGGTCGAATAATCGAAACAAGGATTTTGTGGGCCATTCGTTCATAATCCGAGTTTCGTTAAGTGAAATTTATATGGTTAGATCCGTAATTTTAATACGGACATATAGGAAAAATAATCGGCTAAAACGGATACGTAAATAAAAAGTTACGAGGAATTAAGCAAAAAAAATATATAAGAAGGCTGAGCTGGGCGAACCGTGGGTCACAGTCTGGCAGTTCTGTTTTGAGCTGGGCGAACCGTAGGCCACGGTCCTGAACCGTGGCTCACAGTTTGGCAGTTAATTTGTTTGTTTTTCATTATTTAAGCAATATTACTCGTTTTTACTTAATATTAAGATGTCAAAACTAACGATTAATGTGGTTTTGACCATAGGTGATGCTCGTTTGTTGTGGATGTTAATCAAGCAAGGGAATCAAGAACCGAACACAAGTTTTGAATGCTTCCGCGCTAATCTAATCTAGTTTAAAACATGTTTTGTAAACTCTTTTGAATATTGAACATTTTAATCTAGTTAGTCGACTTTGTTTAAATACTATAATGACGTACATCTTAGTTATTAACTAAGTTTTTGTTGGTCATGTATTTCGAATTTAAAAAAGTCCTTATTTTATGGTTATAAAATGAAATTATAAGACGAGTGCTACAAGAACACCTCACACATTTCACAAAGGCATTCTCTAACTCACTCACACTCTCTCCGATGTGAGCTAGCTCATTTGGTAGAGACTCTTGTCTCTTAGGGGGAGGTTTTTGGTTCAATCCCAAGCAAGGTGTAGCTTAAAATTAATTTAGTGTAAATTAGGAGTGAGTAAGCATTCCCATTACAAAAAACTCTCTCTCTAGAACTTTCACTACACTCATTATCTCTATACTTATCAACTCCCCAGAACCCTTTACTGATTCTCACGCCAGAGTCCAAACGCATGAGGCCCCCTCCTGCATTAATGCTAACATTGCTTCTTTGTTCGCAGTTACCCCAAGAAACTCTAAGCTGATGACGATCTGGGACCTTAAGCTAGCCATACTCTTGTTGTTTTAACAAGCATCCTTATCCGAAACATACACAGTTGAAGAAGCAATATATGTGGATCCTAGGGTTGTTAATAAAACATCGAGACTCGTTTGAAAAAAAAGTCTTTCAAAATTGGCTCTTTTGTAAACAACCAGCCTGAGTCAACGTAAAATGACTTTGTCTGGATCGTTTAAAATAATTTAGTAGGTTTGAATAGTAAGGAGTTGGCTCAACTTAAAAGGCATAGCTCGAGTTCGACATTTTAAGCTCATAAGATAAACGAGTAGGACTAAACTGACTCATTTAACATCAAGCCCGAGCTCAACTTACTCGACTCGTTTACAAACCTATATTGGATCCAAAGAGTTTAAATCGTAAGCTATAGCGAGTGCCGGTATCAACTGATACCTTCCGAACAATCGTAAGCTATAACTCAACTTTCTTGACAATCTGTGAATCATTTAAAATAATTTAGCAGGTTTGAAAAATAAGGAGTTAGCTTAGCTTAAAAGGCATAGCTCGAGTTCGACATTTTAAGCTCGTAAGATAAACGAGTAGGACTAAACTGACTCATTTAACTTCGAGCCCGAGCTCAACTTGCTCGACTCGTTTACAAACCTATATTGGATCCAAAGAGTTTAATTTAATATCGCAAGCTAAAGCGAGTACCAGTATCAACTGATACCTTCCGAACAATCTAGGTACCTATACCCCTTTTTAATCTCTTTTGGTTGTTATACCGAGTGGCGTATCATAAACTTTACCGAATACAGTGACCCAACGAAGCGAGTTTTGTTCAAGATAATGTTTTTTATTGTGTCGTAAACTATAACGACACACAGATATAACACACTAGTTATCATTAAAAATAGATGCAATAGTTGTATGATACCCTGTTGACTTTCTCTAGGGGAAGTCGCCGGTTAGAGTCTCGTTCGTAATAAAACGTTATACGTGAGTCAAAGGTTTTACCATGACGGACTTTCAAACGGTGAGTTTCCTTAAGAATTGGTGATGCATGATGAACCGGGTTCTATCATAGTGGACTTTTGAGCGAGGCCCATATTATAAAACATAAACAATTTCTGCCCATCGTTTCAGATAAACAAACACTCATTTCTTCTAATCTTCCCCATTTTCCATTGGCCAAATTCAATCCTCAAAATCTCCCCAAATTCTCATTTCACCTGCTTCAAATCTCCTCATTTGTAAGTTATACATATATATAGCATCCGCATCTTCTAACTATCATCACATATTATAGCTGAAACCGGCATTAAACTTCGTATGGGTACACTCACGAGCTGTAGCTTCACGAGCACGCTCAATTTAGGGTTCCGTTCAAGACCTAATCGTATAGATTTCACAGACCGATTTCGACTGTACGGCAGAAGAGATTACACTTACAATTTGTTGAGTAGAGAGTTATGTTTGAAAAAGAGGCATCAAATTGTAGGTTTAGACAGTGATAATAATAATAATAATATTAATAATAGGGGTTTGTTTGGTGGATTTGAGTGTTCTGCTAGTGGACATGATGGTGATGGTGATAATGATGGTGGTGGAAGTGTAGGAGAGGATAATGATGTGTCTAAGGAGTCGAATTTCGCTACGGTTTCGACTGAAGAGACTGTGGCCGGTGGCGAGGCTGATTCGGAGAAGCCTGTGGCGGTTTCTTCTAGGGTGAGTTTCTATGATTTGCTGATTTGCATTTGTTTTGGTGACACATTGGTTTGTTTATGCTATGGGTTTACCTGTTTTTTTGCTAGTGATTGATTGTTTGAATCGTTGGTCTTATGAAAATATAGGAATAGGATTATGGATATTTGCTATTATACTTGTCAATTTGTCCGTAATTATCATGGCATAGTTGTTAATGGAAAATAGCGATAAGGTACCTATATGCTACATAGCGAATAGCGATAAACAGCGGACACTATTTTATAAATAGCGATACACTAGAAACAATAATAATTTTTTTATATGTATGTTATATCAAAATATCCTGGTATATATACACACACGCGCGCGCTATTTTACATGTATATTTAACAAAAACCTAAAATCCAGCTATTTTATAGTTATATTTAATTGCTATTTATATTAAAAAAATAAAAAATTGAAGGACGCTATCTCTCACTACAGACCATATAGCGAGCATGTACCTATACGCCACCCTATTCGTTGTAGCGACCGTAGCGATCGCTATTGACAACTATGATTCATGGAAGTTATGGTGATTTTTTTGGGCATTTCTAGTATGCTAGATGGTTATTTTGTGAGTGATAATGATTTGAAAAGAAAAGCACACCTAGTTTTTTTCGCAACCACCATTGATTTAGTATGTTAATGTTATAGGAATCTCCAACCTATCTCGCGAAAAGAATCCCTTTCTTTTTCTATATAGAATAGAAAGATATGTATATTTATCCAACTCACCTCATTATTCTTTAATAGAATAATACTTCAGTAAATTTGGCTTTATTTATAATTTAGTTCATTTTAGTTTAGGTTTATTTTGTAGAATGAAATTTCATCAATAAGAATTAATAATTAAATAGAAATAAGGAGTCTTTATGTCATGTTACCGAGGTCATCGTTTTAAAAAAATACGTCCCCTGGGGGCTTTACGAGGGCTAACTAAACGGCCCAAAGCTGGAAGTGATCTTAGAAACCAATCGCGCTCCGGGAAAAAAATCCCAATATCGTATTCGCCTAGAAGAAAAACAAAAATTGTGTTTTCATTATGGTCTTACAGAACAACAATTACTTAAATACGTTCGTATCGCCGGAAAGGCAAAGGGGTCAACAGGTCATGTTTTACTACAATTACTTGAAATGCGCCTGGATAACATCCTTTTTCGGTTGGGTATGGCTCCGGCTATTCCGGGAGCTCAACCATAGACATATTTTAATCAATGGTCGTATAGTAGATATACCAAGTTATCGCTGCAAACCTCGAGATACTATTGCGGCGAGGGATGAACAAAAATCTAGAGCTCTAATTCAAAATTCTCTCGATTCATCCCCTCCTGATTAAGTTTTTATTTTAAAAGAGATAATAATGTGGGTGTGATACTAAGGGGCTGTTTGTTTACCTCTTAATGAGGCTCTTAATGGTTCAGACCTCTTACTGATTCAACACTTAATGGTTCAGACTGTTTGTTTTACGAGCAAATGTCTGAATGGGTCAGACATTTGCCTTTGAATGGTTAAGATTTATAGAGAGTCTGAATGGTTAAGACCTCTAATCTGAATTGGTCAGACATTTGCCTCTGAACGGTTAAGCATTATACAAGCTCTTAATGGTTCAGACCTCTTACTGGTTCAGCACTTAATGGTTCAGACCTCTTACTGGTTCAGCACTTAACCATTCAGATGTTGCCAAACAACCCCTAAGGATAATGTTTAAGCTTTGAAAAATGTTAGATAAGGAAAGAATAATGATATTTATGAAGCATTGCAAGTATTTCCCCCTTGTGATTTACTTTTGTTTAAATGGTAAAAGAACATTATAGTTTGCTGGAAAAAGTGAATTTGGACTGTTTGTGGAAATCTAAATACCAAAAAAGAAACCATTGTTCTAAGGCTCCATTCTTTTCTTCTGCAGCCGCCAACAATTTCTCCAATTGGGCCAGCATATAACAACTTTCAAGTTGACTCCTTTAAACTTATGGAACTACTTGGACCAGAAAAAGTTGACCCTGCAGATGTAAAGCTAATAAAGGACAAACTTTTCGGTTATTCAACTTTTTATGTTACAAAGGAGGAAGAATTTGGAGATTTCGGTGAGGGTATACTTTTTCTTGGAAACCTTAGGGGAAATAGAGAAGTCGTTTTTGCCAAACTTCAAAGTCAGTTGGCTGAAATAATGGGAGATAAGTATAACCTATTCATGGTAGAGGAACCCAACTCAGAAGATCCAGATCCACGGGGCGGTCCACGGGTTAGCTTTGGTATGTTAAGGAAAGAGGTTTCAGAACCCGGGCCCACAACACTTTGGCAATATGTTATTGCTCTCTTGTTGTTTGTTTTGACTATCGGTTCCTCTGTGGAGCTTGGAATTGCATCTCAGGTATTTTACACTTCAATATGTTTTCGCAAATATTTTATATAATAGTGGTAGTTTGATTTCTAACAAGTCAATGGATTACCATTGACTTATTACTTTGTAAAGAAAGAACAACTACTTTTCCCATTTCTTTACTTCTATTATGTAATAAATCAAACTGGATCTTGTTATTAATTAGTGTTTTGTGTTGAGCAGATAAATCGTCTTCCTCCTGAAGTTGTTAAGTATTTTACAGATCCAAATGCCATTGACCCGCCAGATATGCAACTGCTTTATCCATTTGTAGAATCTGCTTTGCCATTAGCATATGGAGTTTTGGGTGTTCAGTTATTTCACGTAAGATCATCCATTTTTATACTTTTTTTTACTTTGTCTTTTGTAAAATTTTCAAGACTCCAATGTTCAAACCGATAGTATGGTAAAGACATTAATATATCGTGATTAGCTTTTTCGATCACCATGCTCACCTTTTTGTTATAAAGATACCGTTATTGTTCTTGCAAAGCATTATGTTTTTTCCCTCTCTATCTTTTACATATTTAAATATAATGATTTATTATGCAATGAAATTCGATGGTTTATAGTTGGATTGTCCACAAACCGAGCCGAGCTAGGGGAAGCTCGGGCTTGGCTCGGTTATAAACCGAGCCGGCTTGGCTAGGATTTGAAACCAAACTGAAAATCTAAGTTCGAGCTCGGCTTGGTTAGGCTCAAATTTAAAATGAAAATTTGATACATAGCTTTCAAAATTTAGTAGTGTAAAATATCATTCAATAGTTCAAAAGAACATATCCAAAATAAGTTTAACCTAACATTACAAGCTAAAAACAAGTTCAACCAAATAAGATATAAGTTTAAATTCCAACGAAATACAATAAAAGTTCATTAGCATCCTGACACTCTTAAATACATGTAAATAATAGCAAACTTTGATATAATATATTATATGTATATAACAATAAAATAGATTAAAAGTAAAATAATCCGAGCTAAACGTAGCCGAGCTAACGAGTGAGCTGAACTGAGCCAATCCGCCTTGTTACGAACCGAGCCAAGCTAGGCTTGCTTTCTAACCGAGCTGATTCGGCTCGGTTCAGTTTCAAACCGAGCCATATCGAGTCATCTTTTTCCGAGCAAAAACCGAGCGAGCTCCGAGCCGCGAGCTTTTTGGATTTATTTTTATATTTTTGCCTGCAGGAAGTTGGGCATTTCCTTGCTGCCTTCCCAAAGAAAGTAAAGTTAAGCATTCCCTTTTTTATTCCCAATATCACTCTTGGAAGCTTTGGGGCAATCACTCAGGTTTACACATATAATTGTTTCTCTAGATCTATTAAATGATACATGTTTCTTTGAATTACAAAAGATACATAATTCTTGCATTTTGCAGTTTAAATCAATTCTGCCTGACAGAAAGACAAAAGTAGACATCTCATTAGCGGGCCCGTTCGCAGGGGCCGCACTATCACTATCAATGTTTGCTGTTGGGCTGTTGCTTTCATCAAAGCCAGACGCTGCAGCTGATATGGTGCAAGTTCCTAGCATGCTTTTTCAGGGTTCTTTACTTCTTGGGCTTATTAGTAGAGCCACATTGGGATACACGTATGTTTCCTCTTTTATATAACTGGATTATAATGTTTTTTTTCCTAATTGTTATTTTAATTTGTATTGTTGTCTATGTAGTGCAATGCACGGAGCCACGGTTTCGATCCATCCGCTTGTTATTGCTGGCTGGTGATGTACTGTTCTTGGATGCTATTATTCTCTAAGCCAAATTTTCCGTTTTCATTAATGTCTACTTAATTATTACAGAATATTAATTGCATTGATGCTACATTTACAAGATTCTTTTTGTTTTGTCGTTATTGTGGTGTCAATAACGGGTTAAAACATGTATTTTTTGGTACCGGTCAAAATGAGTTGGGTTGGGTACTTAAATGGGCCAACACAAAAGTAAATGGATTGAAATCGGCACCTCAAATTTTGATTAGTTTGACACATTGACTTCTAGTCAGTCATATTTGGAGTAAAGGTTGCATTTAATTTGGCGAGTAAAATGCCATTTTCATCCTGAGATTTGGCCAGTTTTGCGACTTTAGTCCAAATGTTTGTTTTTCCGCATCTGGATCCAGAAGGTTTGAAATCTTGCCATTTTCATCCGGCTTGTTAACTCCATCCATTTTTCTCCGTTAAGTCAGGGGTATTTCCGTCTTTTTTGTTAACTGAAAGGGCAATTCGGTCCTTTCACTTTATGTACAAGCATTTTGAATTCGGTCCTTTTCACTTTATGTACAAGCATTTAGCATAGTGTACAAGTATTCACTTAAAGGGTAATTCGGTCTTTTTCACTTTATATACGAAAATACCCCTGACTTAACGAAGAAAAATGGATGGAGTTAACGAGCCGGATGAAAATGACAAGATTTCAAACCTTTTGGATCCAGATGCGAAAAAAACAAACCTTTGGATGAAAGTCGCAAAACTGGCAAAACCTCAAGGACGAAAATGGCATATTCCTCTAATGTGGCATAAGTTATTTGAAATTTGGTTTTCTTATTGTTAAATTTGGAAATTGATTTTACAGGTGTGGTTTGACAACTACGGCTTTCAATATGCTTCCAGTTGGATGCCTTGATGGTGGAAGAGTGGTTCAGGTTTTTGTTTAAAACCCGTTTATGTTAACGACTGAACTATTAAATGGATCTTATCTCCTTTGATATATATTATAACCTTAAAAATACCGTGATGAATCTAACAGGGTGCTTTTGGGAAGGATGCACTTGTTGGATTTGGTTTGACAACATATTCATTACTTGGGTTTGGAGTGGTATGTTGAATTGTCAATTCCTCCAAATGTTACTCACTTTTCGCTTATTAAAACTCAGATCTTTCGACAAACCGTTATTTTAGCCACGAAAACAGTATAATAAAGACTGCGCTATTAATATTGTTTGGCATATTCTTGTGAATGCAGCTCGGCGGACCTTTATCGCTTCCTTGGGGATTGTATGTGCTGATATGCCAGGTATGTGTCCGAAACATCAAAACTATCCTTAAAAAGGGCACTTTTGGCATAAAAAAGGTCTTGTATGAATAATAAAGATCTTTGGATTTTTATTGATAAAACTCCAAAAAAGAAGTTAATCAATGAAGTTTTGAAGTAAGCTCCAGGCGTCCAGTAACTAAGAAAGCAAAATTTTAATTTACCACTTTTATTACTAGAATTACCAAGTACTTTTGTAGTGTTAAATTTGTATAAGAAATGACTTCTTTTTGAGAAAATATTTCTAATTTACATTTTTTTTTTGTTTTTAATTTACTTTGTTTAAAGAAAATATTTCTAATTTACAATTTTTTTGTTTTTAATGTACTCTTTTTATCATTTGGCCTTTTTGAGTTTTTTTTTACTTAAATGCTATGTAAGTTACGTTGATAATGGCAAAAAAACCCTCCTTAAATTTATTATAAAAACAAATTAAATATGAAAGTTCTGTATATTATATAGACATCATTCAGATATTCAAGTTTCGTTTTCATCATGTAGATATAATAATTCTACTTTTGTATACACGTATACAAAAACTGATTCACACACAACTAATAGTTGTATTTTGACCACTCTATCCTTGTATCTTAAACCTTTTTTTAATCTTTTCTTATAATTCAAGTGTGAAATTGTTAACTTGACAATGGTTTGTCGTGCTTGTGCATGAATCACTCTTTGTTGTATACAACTCACCTCCCATATTTCACACATTTATTTACAACTGAGAGGTTAAGCTACAGCCCGATTTTGCGAAACATACTCTAGATGTCGGTAATACGAGTTGTTCTTGATACTCAAATTTTACGTTTTGACAGAGGGCAGCGGAAAAACCTTGCCTGAATGATGTGACAGACGTTGGAACATGGAGGAGAACCGCAGTTACAGTGGCCGTATTTCTGGTTGTGTTAATACTGCTACCGGTATGGGATGAGCTGGCAGAAGAGTTGGGTATTGGTCTTGTAACCACATTTTAAAAGAATATATAGAACACTATAAAAAATCATGCAAAGTGTAGTTTCAGATTTAATCAAAAGCAAGTAAAATGTATTTTTGTAATTGTTCTTGTTTGCATTTATTTATAGTAGGTTGCCATATTGTTGGCATGGCAGAACAACTTATTTGATTATCGTTACAGCTATGGAAGTCGTCTAGATTGAAGCATTTGGTCACTCAATGCGAAAGGGTCCCACTTCCGTCCATGTTATCATCTTCGATTTTGCAAAACGGTTGAGAAAGTTGACGAGGATATAAAATCAGACGTGATTGAAGTGCATCCTGATGGTCGTTTGCAAGATAATGCGGACTGGAATCAAATATGTTCATGTTGTAATTTGAAGAAAGATGGACCACTAGTCGAGCCTGAGCTTGAGCCTGGTGTCACTGTCCCCAATTTTGTTGACTTGTCAACCCGCTTCCTAATGCCCCTACGCTGACCATCCGATGAATCACTTTTAGTGTTTAGCGTTGCTATAGTGCACAGGCGAGTCTATAGAAAGGTTGCTTGTGAGTTTGGTTATAATGAATGATTTAAAGGGAAGGAAACGAGTTTTGCGAGAGGGTGGTGAGAGTTGTAACGGTCTGACATCGACAAATAGTTCAAAGCGACAAAAACCTCTAATCAATCAACATGAAGACGATAATAAAACATTGAGTTAACTGCCATTTTCGTCCCTGTGGTTTGGTCACTTTGGCCATTTCAGTCCATTTTTAAAAAATGCGTCATTTTCCTCCTCGACGTTCTGGAAAGGTGCCATTCCAGTCCAAAAATCATAACCCAGTTAAGTCGGTTTGTAAATAAGGACTGATTGTGTAAATTTGTAACATAAAGGACCATTTAAGTAAAATGTATAAATATTAATATAATTATAAAATATAATATATATATATATATATATATATATATATATAGGATTAAGTTAAAATGAGAACCACCTCGAGTTGTAAGAACCGCGAGAACTTTTTGATCTGGACCTTGGTGGACCAAATTTTTTTTTCGGAAACGTAGATGCATGTATAAAAACATCTCAAAAAAAAAAAAATGTCGTGTATGTAGTTTTGAGCAACACAAGTTTGTGTTTTCGGGACCCGTGATTTTTCTTTTTACAAATAGTGTTTTTATACATGCATCTACGTTTATGAAAAAAAAATTGGTCCACCGCGCCCCCCACGGTGTAGTTCCCGCGGTTCTTACAACTCGAGGTGGTTCTCATTTTAACCTTCCCATATGTATATATATATATATATATATATAGAATCACGCTAAAATGAGAACCACCTCGAGTTGTAAGAACCGCGAGAACCACACCATCCGGGACGAGGTGGACCAAAATTATTTTTTTACAACTAGATGTGTGTATTATAAACACATTCGTAAAAAAAAAAAATTTAAAAAAATGCCGTGTGGGTAGTTTTTTACACCACAAGTTTGGTGTTTTTATTTTTTTTTTTGTTTTTATTTTTTTTACACCAAACTTGTGGTGTAAAAAACTACCCACACGACATTTTTTTAAATTTTTTTTTTTTACGAATGTGTTTAGAATACACACATCTAGTTGTAAAAAAAAATTTTGGTCCGCCTCGCCCCGGATGGTGTGGTTCTCGCGGTTCTTACAACTCGAGGTGGTTCTCATTCTAGCGGTCCCCTATATATATATATATATATAATGTATACACACACTCTGATTCAGTTCACACACACACTCTCTCTCTACTCTCTCTCTCTCTCTATGCTCTGCAATCACCACCACCATCACCTTTACCTCTCTACTCTGGTGACTGGAGTAAATCCGGCCATCTTTCCGACACCCCACACCCCCACGAACCAAACTAACCACACACCCCTCCACATCTCACAGATCAGACGAGAGAGGGAGAAAGTCGGAGAGAGAGAGAGAGATAACGACGAGAGAGAAGGAGGCGGGAGAGAGAACCGGCGACGGTGGGGGTGCCGTTTTTCCGGTGAGTTGCAGGCGGCGGCAGTGGTGAGGAAGGTCTGATGATGATGATGAAGACCGCGATGATGATGATGAAGGTCGATGATGAAGGTCTGATGATGAAGGTCTGATGATGATGGTCTGATGATGAAGGTCTGATGATGATGATGAAGATCGCGATGATGATGATGAAGGTCTGATGATGATGATGAAGATCGCGATGATGATAATGAAGGTCGATGATGATTGATGATGATGATAACAGATGATGACGATGATGACGTTGATGGTGGTGGTTCCGGCGGCGGCGGTGGTGACCACCGGAGCTCCGGTTCCGGCGGCGGTGGTGAGTATGCAGGTAAGGTGTTTGATGAAATGTCCGTGTGAAATGAAATGTTTTAGGTGTTAGGTTTGTTTGGCTGTTTTGGTGATGGCGATGGTGGTTATGGATGGGATGTTGACTGTGGTGAATGAAGGTGGTGAATTGGTGATGGTTGTCTGAGATGTTGTTACTGGAGTTAGAGAGAGAGAGAGAGAGAGTAGAGAGACAAAGGGTAATGTGGTGGGACGGTGGTTATGGATTGGATGGTGACGGTGGTGAACGAGGCGGTGACGGTGGCCTGAGATGTTGATGGCGGCTAGGGCTAGTGGTGGTGGTGTTTTTATATAGAGTAGGGAGAGAAAGGGAGGCGGCGGGTGTGGTGGTGGTGGTGTGTTAGTGGTGAACGAGGTGGAGATGGTGGTATGAGATGTTGGTGGCAGATCGGAGTGGTGGTGGTGGCAGTGGCTGTGGTGGCAGGGGTGGGAACTGGTGATGATGGTGGTGGTGGTGGTTTAGAGAGAGAGAGAGAGTAGAAAGAGAGAGAGTGGTGGTGATGGTGTGGTTACAGGTTACTGAATGTGTGTATATTTTGTATAATATAGATTTTATAATTATATAAATATTTATACATTTTACTTAAATGGTCCTTTTATTAACAAATTTACACAATCAGTCCTTATTTACAAACCGACTTAACTGGGTTATGATTTTTGGACTGAAATGGCACATTTCCAGAACGTCGGGGAGGAAAATGACGCATTTTTTAAAAATGGACTGAAATGGCCAAAGTGACTTAAAACAGTATAGGGACTAGAATTGGAATATCATGGTATATATAAATATAAACCACACACATGTACAATGTTTATGTTTAATCAACTTAAAACAGTTATCACAGTTTATAACTTATAATAATGTAGCAATTGGGTTTTAAGGTTTGTAAATTTATTGATTTGTTGATGCTATAACAAGACTACATAGAAATAAAACTTAATTTCCAGAATTAAAAATAAATAAATAAATAAATCATACAACCAAATTATAAAGAATAAAATAAACATATGAACATTTATTAAAAGATAAATCATATTAACACAATTATATTTTCCGTTCTTACAAATCAACCAAAATATATAAAGTATAGTTACCACCAGAAACATCATTCTAATCGATCAACCAAAATATATATAAAGATTAAAAGAAACATATGAACATTTGAAAAAAAAAGATAAACCATATCAACACAATGATATTTCCGGTTCTTTCAAATCAACCAAAATATAAAAACTAAAAGCAAGATATGAACAATTTCACTGGCGGACACATAATTTTTTTCGAACAATCATCAAGTTAAAAAAATCTTTTATGGCGGGCGATTAAGATGATTAAGATTTTTTTAACTACGAGGGCGTGTCCACCAATGGTTTGCGAGTAGGTCCGCCACTAAACATACCATACCCCATCCATGTACCATACGAACAAAAGTTACCAAACCAGAAGATTACCAAAATATAGTTACCACCGGAGATATTTCAACGTTGTCGAGAAACTGGTCCAACCACTGAGCGGAAAAACCCTTCAACTACATCATCGTAAACGCACAAGTGACCAGAATCATCGGAAACATCAACATCTTTCACACCCTCAACACCATTACTGGTGGTGACCAGAATCATCTGGTATTCTTTGTTATCGACTAGGTAGGTAGTCAGATTGTTATAGGAAACGCCAATCATCTGCTCCAACATTGTTTTAAACTTCTGGAAATCAAGGGAAGGATCGATGTCGATGGTACCTATTTTAATATGATGTTCTCCCTTAGATATAACCACCGGAAACTCTACTGCTGCATAGGTTTGCGACATATCAATATGTGTTGTGAGTTGTGAATTAGGTTTAAAGATTTTTTACGTGATTGCATTGTTTATATAGGGTTTTGGATATGCTTGGGGATTAAGTTTTATATCATTATAACTATATTTGTTAGTTAATATTATTATGGTCTTTATCTTTTAAATTTTAAAATACGTATTAATATTATTATGGTTATCCTTTATTTTATGTATATTATTATGTATATCCTTTACTAGGTTATGGCCCCGTGTGTTACACAGGTTGATTATTGAAAAATATATAATTATTATTTGTAAATACTTATTATTTTTAATCCACTCTTGATAGTTTTGATTGAACATACATGATAAATTCATAAGTTGTCATTAATAACGTTGAATTTCATGGGACAAACATCTAATAACGTTGAATTTCATGGAATAAACCTCCTAAAATTATAAAATAAAAAACAAAGTCATTAAAATTCACACCAACAAAACTTGGGAAAAGTTGAATCAAAGAAAGAAATATTGGATTTTAATAATCCCCAACTATTTGTCGTTGGCCGCTAACAGTTCCAATTTCAAAAATAACCACTGGTTGTCCCAACTATTAACATATTGGTTTCCAATGGACTCTGACTAACAGAACCCTAATGTTGTTAGTCTCCGATCGCTGGAAAAACGTTTTTAGTCGGAAAAGGGTTCCTAAAGGTCTGATCTAAGGTTACAAAAAGGTTTGGGACGAAAATGTTGAGTTTTCCGGCCAAAAACTTGAGTTTTCCAGACAAAAAGAAGTTTTCCGGCGATGAAAGAATTCACGGCGACCTTAATAACTCTTTTAGTAGAAAAGGTTCCTAAAGTAAGTAATTTCATAAACTAAATAATAAAAAAATTTATTTAAAAAAAACCTGTGTATTGCACAAGTTGAATAAATTTAATTTTATATACCAAATAATAAATGGGAAACAAAACAGTAAAAGATAAAAAGATAAAATTATTACTTGTATTTTCATTTATATTTTTACATTAAAAATCTAAAACATTAGTAGAAGCCATGAGTTACCTATGCTTATTTTATTATAATTCAATTTTATTAATCCCTATTATAAAGTAAAGACATGATAAATATAAATGAAAAAAATAGTAAAAGATAAAATTCATAGATTAAAATATTATATTCTTTATTTGAATCTTATTAACAAATATTATCTATATCTATTTGTTTAGGGTAAAAGATAAAAAGATAAAATTTATGGATTAAAATAATATATTTTTATTTAATTTTTATTAATAAATATGATCTATATCTATTTATTTAGGCGGGGAAAAAATCGTTAAGATCAACTCATAGAGCGCCATGTGTCCCCCATATGATTTACTTTATTATATGTATAGATTTATATTATTATTATTATTATTATTATTATTATTATTATGTTAGGGTCTGTATATATTCGGAGATATGGCGAAAAGGTTATCGACACGTATTTCTTTTAGGGTTGCTAAACCTTAAATTTCGCTAGTTGTGGCCAATCTAGAGAGAGATTGAGAGAGAGGAGAGAGAGAGAGAGTGATTGTGTGTTTATATATAAAAATGAAAAAGAAAAAGACTGCTATAATTACCATTCTACCCCTCAGTAAGCTGTCAAAGTTAATGAACGTTAACTTTTTGGACTGAAGTGGCACATTTAAGAAACGTCGGGGATAGACATAGCACGGCAAAAAAACATGGCCTCGTGTAGCAAATTTTGCCAAAACCATTGAGACGAAAATGACAGTCAACTCAAGACGATTTGTGTTCCTTAGGCTTCGGCCTCGGATCACCTTCTTTACATGTTGCATCTCAGATCTGGACTCCGGAATGCTGGACACTGCACAACCAGACAACAAGACCTGATTCCGATTTCATCGTAGCAACAGTCATTAACTAAACTTGCGATTTCTCAAACGAACCGAACAATATTCTAATTCACAGAACTACCGATAAAACTCGAATTTGACTACTAACTTACAAGTTACAACACAATATAACAGACTTCATTATCACATATTATTGTGAATTAACGTTAAAATTAGTGCAATTTCACTTTTGCCCTCCGAGCGTCCACACATATATACATTATTAAAAGTTAGATTAGATTATATATGAAATTAAGTGTATAACAAAAAGTCTTTATGAATTTCACGTAGAATTAATTGGAATCCTTTATTAAAAGTAGGTTAGATTATATATGGGCTTATACGTGTGAGTAATTGTGTTTGATTATGATAGATTATATTTTAGTTTTAAAACTTCTAGAATGATTGAATCAAATAAAAGGATTATGATTTCCTAGAAACAAAAATAACTGAGTTTTTTTTCTGATCATTTTGAACATGAGCAAATAGAACGATAGCATCTTAATAAAAAAATAACTAATTACAAATGTGAAACCCAATAATTTTACTTATGTCCCATTTGAACGGAAAAGATAAGTACAAACTAAATTTAAAAAAATGCAATATGAAAATAAGAGATAGAATAATCGATATTTTTTTTCGTAAAATAAGAGATAAGGGTAAACTAAATAAAAAAGTGTCAATTTGGTAAATAATAATATTAAGTATGAAAGGTAGGAAATTACAAATGTAGACATCTTCAATGAATGACACGTGTCCAAAATCAGGTTTATTTTATTATATAGTATAGATAGATATAGATTCGTATACCAATCAACATCTAAAAAAACAATTTAATAACATCTAATTCGTTTACATGAATTTTAATTTAGAAGATCAACTTCATAAATTATAATTCCATATATACCCATTTATACACAGTATATTGAATTGAACATGAACCTTACTTACGAAAAAAAAAAATTAAATAAATATCCAAAAGAATTGGTTTTCAATGAAATAGCCAATTACATGGTGGCCTAAAGTCAAACGTTGAACATAAGCAAAACGAATTCAAAACAACCAATCTAAGATATTCTTTGTTTTATTTTTGTCGAATAATATATATTATTTTGTTTTATCTAGGAAATTACCATGCTTATAATAAATATTTTTTTTTCATAAAATAAGAGATAAGGGTAAACTAAATAAAAAAGTGTCAATTTAATAATATTAAGTATGAAAAGGTAGGAAATTACAAATGTAGACATCTTCAATGAATGACACGTGTCCAAAATCAGGTTTCTTTTATTATATAGTATAGATATAGATTTGTTAACACAAATAGTCATTAAAATCTATCTTTTAAAAATGAACATTGATATAGTATTTACTTATTATAACATTTTACTTTGTTCTTTTCTTTTGCATAAATAATAAAAAAAGAAAAACCTTTAAAAAAACTCGTATATTGCACGTGTTGAATAAAATATATTGTCATATGTTAACACACACAGTCGTTTCATGTTTATTTGTTTATTACATTCATAAAACACTCGTCTTAAATTTGTATTCAAGAGAGTTTACGGTACAAAAAGCTAGAGACCGATCCCCACGTTTTTATATATTTCATCATTTTTATGAATTATACTGTAAAATCGAGAATTAAATTCTACTTGAATGGAGTACAAAATTATTATATTTAAAATGGTGTTCTTTCTACATGTTGATGCAATGTGCGATAAATGATGAGTTTAAATCAATTATAACAGTACGTCTACCATTATAGCGATGCATCTAAAAACACTTACGATTTGATAGAAGCATATTCTAGTGAAAAAAACAATAATTCAGTTATCACCGAACTCCAAACTATATATCTAGTGAAAAAAAAAAACAATAATACAGTTATCACCGAACTCCAAACTATATATATCTAGTTATAATAAAAATAAACGTTTATGCCTATCTAGATTTTTGTTAGAATTATTTATAGAAAAACAAATATTTTTTAATATCTCTTTTTTTTTTGTTTAAAATTATTTTTATGATTTACTATGATCATAATAAAAACATTTATGTAGTTTTGTTATATGCTAATTTCTTTTTTATCTATTTGTATAATTGATACATGCAACCTTAATAATAACAACCGGCACACATGATTGTCCTTAAAATTATAAAGAAGGTGTAAAATTATTATTATTATTGTTGTTGTTGTTATTATTATAATAAAAACAAAGGTTTATCCTTATCTAAATATTTATTCTTATCTGATATTTTGTTTAAAATTATTATTATTTAATATGAGAAATAAATAGGAAAATAAGTTGAGAAAGCACCAGAAAGTGACATGTATCCAAAAAAGATTTTTGTTTATTAGTATATATATAAGAAGATTAATGGTAATATTTTAAATTTTAATACGTATTAGTATTATTAAATATTATTATTACTCAGGTCAGGGTAGGGATAGTGTACATTAATTCAGAAGTGTGAGAAGTGTATTATAATACTATATAACACCGTATAAACACCGTATAACACTATGTAACACTATATAACAATATATAACACTATACATCTATCATAGACATGCTATCAGACAAAATATAGTGTTATATAGTGTTATATGGTGTTACATAGTGTTAGACGGTGTTATATAGTGTTATAATACACTTCTCACACTTCTGGATTAATGTACAGGATCCTCTACCTTATTACTCATATTATTATGTTTATCCTTTATTTTATGTATATTATTATGTATATCCTTTATTTTATATTATTATTATTATTATTATTATTATGTTAGGGTTTGTATATATTCGGAGATATGGCGAAAAGAATATCAACACGTATTTCTTTTAGGGTTGTTAAACCTTAAATTTCGCTAGTTGTGGCCAATCATGAGAGAGAGGAGAGAGAGAAAGTGATTTTGTGTTTATATATAAAAATGAAAAAAAAAAGACTGCTAAAATTACCGTTCTACCCCTCAGTAAGCTGTCAAAGTTAATGAACGTTAACTTTTTGGACTGAAGTGGCACATTTAAGAAACGTCGGGGATAGACATAGCACGGCAAAAAAACATGGCCTCGTGTAGCAAATTTTGCCAAAACCATTGAGACGAAAATGACAGTCAACTCAAGACGATTTGTGTTCCTTGGGCTTCGGCCTCGGATCACCTTCTTTACATGTTGCATCTCAGATCTGGACTCCGGAATGCTGGACACTGCCCAACCAGACAACAAGACCTGATTCCGATTTCATCGTAGCAACAGTCACTAACTAAACTTGCGATTTCTCAAACGAACCGAACAATATTCTAATTCACAGAACTACCGATAAAACTCGAATTGGACTACTAACTTACAAGTTACAATACAATATAACCGAATTCATTACCACATATTATTGTTACATATAAATGTCACAAAACAGTAAGCTACAACTCTAATCCTCTTTACAAATCAAATCCCATTAGACAATAATAATATCTACTTCTTCTCATACTGCAAAAGTAAAACTACTGCTGTATGATCGCGCGTTGCGAATGTGAAACCGGAGATCCTTCACTACTGTGCAAAGCATCCTGAACTTGTGCAGCAAATTGCATATTCCACAACATATCCTCCACAGAAGGTCTCTCTAATGGATCATTTACCAAACACCTGCAGCAGATTTCCGCCATTGTTGTTAACGATTGATCAGAACATGCGTCACGAACTGCTGGATCAACCATGTCCTTTATAGCCGCATCGTCGGCTGTAATTCTGGCTTGAAACTGTTCTTTTACGGACTCTATTTCCTTTTGTGTGCATAGCGGTTTTCCTAATATGATTTCGAGTAGTATTACACCGAAATCATACACGTCGACTTTCTCCGGATTGCTAACCCTAGAAATCGAGTAAAATGTAAAAACATATGAACTGATTATCAAACTAGTAGGATACCCTCTCGCGATAGGGAGGGAACTCGGTTTCGGCCGGTATCGGTTCAGTTTGTTACGGTACTGACACTTAGTTTAGCAACCGAAAGAGATAAAAAATAAAATATAAATAAAGTCGTGATACGGCAAAAGGGATATTGACACGCGTTTATAAAAGCGAATACGGGTACCAGTTCAAATAATACCCGATACCGGTACCGATGTCGGTTTTAGTTTGGTTCATCACAGTACCGACAAAGTAACAACAATCGTTATAGCTTAAGATTCCACCAAATAATCTACTTTGAATACAACTCTGTTTTCAACAAAATTTATAACGTAACATTTGACAAAAAAATAAAATTAAACACACCTGTGTATACAACTTTAAAATAGTATTTATATTATGTTACTAATCATTTTCCATCCTAATTAACATATATATAAGAGTAATTAGATTTGTGTTTCGTTAATTGCTCACCTTGCACGATTAGGTTCTTTGAATCTGTTGAAATAACCTTGCACACCATCCTGTTGAATCTCGAATATTATAACTCATATTGATCGACATAACAATGACATAGCTGATACAATGTTAGATAATGAAATACCTTTTCGATGTTCGGATTCAACAATGACAGATTGTTGCAGCTGATCTTTGCAGTGAAGTTTTGATCCAACGAGACATCTGTTATCTTCAGGTTGCTTGAAAACAGCCGCGGAACGATACCCGAATGAAGAAACTGAATCCCCTTCACTATGCCGATCGCCGCTGCTATTCGTTGACTCCATGACAAACTTCTTCCATTGTTCTTCCCTATCACACAATTCAAGTGTTTTCGAGCGTTTCAGTTAGCAGACATATTAATACTTTCTACTTCATGTGATTGTTTAAAGTTATAATCGAGTTTACCGGAAATCCAGTCTCTAAGCGTCCCGTTTGGTGCATACTCGAACACCAGAAACAGCCTGCTGACACTTGAATCATCCAGATAAAACTCAAAGCAGTGTCCAAGAGCACTTACCAAATGCTGGTGTCGGAGTTTCGAGATCAACTCTATGTGACGAGTAAACCGTTGCGTATTGTGGTTTCGTTTCATTTTCAGGCATTGGATGGCTACGTATGATCCGCCCCGAAGTCGGCCTCTGTACATCTGATGTTCGAATGCGAAGTTGTCATAATCGAATTTGGTACGACAGAAACAAGAAATATGTTATAAGCGATGAAATGTACCTGACCGTGAGACCCTTCACCCATGAACGTAGATGTGTTGAAGCCGTTAGTAGCTTCCTCGATTTCCTCCAACGAGAACGTTCGGTAAGGGGGGATACCAAGTGTTGCTAGCTTCATTGCTCGAGTAACGTATCCTTTTAGATGAAATGATTAGTCGTTAAACGAGCACAATCGGATGAATTAATGGGTGTTTGAATTATCAGAATCAGATAATTATATATCGAGTAAAACGCCATTTTCGTCCCTGAGGTTTGGCAGTTTCGCGAGTTTCAGTTTGTTTTTCCGCATCTGGATTCAACAGGTTTGAAATCTTGCCATTTTCATCCAACTTGTTAACTCCATCCATTTTTCTCCGTTTAGTTAGTGGTATTTCTGTCTTTTTTGTTAACTTAAAGTACAATTCGGTCTTTTCAGGGGTATTCGGTCTTTTTACACAAAGTGAAAAAGACCGAATTGCCCTTTAAGTTAACAAAGAAGGCGGAAATACCCCTAACTTAACGGAGAAAAATGGATTGAGTTAACGAGCCGGATGAAAATGGCAAGATTTCAAACCTTTTAGATCTAGATGCGGAAAAACAAACCTTTCGACGAAAGTCGCAAAACTGGCCAAACCTCATGAACGAAAATGGCGTTTTACTCTTATATATCAGAAGCTTACTTGCATCTGAAAGCAACTTTGAAGTGTAAGAGGAAGCAGGAGCATTTTCCGGTACTGGTGGCTGCATTTTCACCGCCTTTTTACCATGAACATGCCGGAAAATCAAGAATGCTACACCAACGAAAACGAGCCCGCCGATAATCCCACCGGTGAGCCCGAACACAAGGGCTACTTTCGAGCCCTTACCATCCCTGTGTGGTCTAGGGATGATGCCTACAGCCAAAGCTTGGTTGCTACAAAACGAGATCGGTTTTTGACTTTTGATTTCATTCCCATTGTTTGTAGTTAAACAGTTCCCATCATAAACCACATTCCGGGCCTTTGAAGACACAAGACAGTTAGGTAGTTTCCCGGTCAAAAGATTAGCCGACAAGTCCACGAATTCGAGCTCAGGGTTACAAGCAAGATCTTCGAAAAGCATTCCGGTAAACCGGTTCCCTTCGATGTCTAAATAATTTATTGATGGTAAAGATAGTATCGAAGTGGGAAAGGGTCCCGTGAATCGGTTTGACGCTATGTCTAGCCTTTTGAGTTGATAAAACGAACGTAGTTCTTCGGGTAGACCAGCGGTGAACTTGTTATCCCTTAGTGTAATCGAGATAATTCTATCTGTGACCCGAGGGAACTCGGGTCCAAGAGAATTACCTTCAAGTTCAAGAACTTGAAGGTTTCTCGATCTACGTAGATCGGGCACCTGGCCCGATAAATTGTTGTACGAAAGCCCAAGAACCCGAAGATCAACCAAACTCCCTAAAGATTCCGGCAACAACCCGCTTAACATATTGTTCTTCAAGCTCAAAACCGATAAACGCGATAAGAAACCAATACGGGCCGGAATCCAGCCCGTAAAGTTGTTGTTGTCGAGTACAAGCGATTGGAGATCGGTTAACGACGTGATTTCGGGCTGGATCGTACCGGTGAAGTGATTCGAAGACATGTTAAGTATTTCCAACGACGATAACTGCGAAATTGTAGCGGGTAACCGTCCCCATAATCCTAATGAAACTAACTTGAGGACTTTTAAGCTAGGAAGCTTAACAAGTGCCGCGAAAAAAGCGTCTATCGAGAAATCTTTAGGCAACGGAGGCGATTTATCGGTGTTGATTATGTGAAGTTGTGTAACTACATCTTCATAACATACAACTGTTACATATGTACTTTGAACTGTGTTGCAGAAATCAGTGGCATTGTTCCAACTTTTAAGCACAACAGGATAATACAAAAGATGTTGAATTTCCAAAAGGGTTTGTTCTTGAGTGGCATTATGTGGTTTGAAACAATGAATTTGTACAAACAGAACAGCCAAGAGTACAACAACCAATATATGAGACATATCAAGATCCTGAACATGAACAACACAAGAACAGATTTTTATCAAATTGCTTGATGAAATTGAAGATTTTGAGGCATACCCATTTCAAGAAACAGTGATTAGTGGAATCTTTAAGCCTTAATTACAACAAACTAACATGAATTATGAATAAAATATTAGGTTAAAATTGAAGGGTTACCTCTTGATCTTGAGTGCAAAAGAAGAAATGCTCTTTAAAACTGGAGATACCAAGAATGAAGATGAAGGTTAGTGGGACCCAACTGAAGATGAATTTCTAATTTTAGAAGATTAAGATTGACACCAAATTAAAACCACATGATTTCATGTGCATACAAACACAACCACAACTGAAAAATAAATTATGAAAACAGAGTGTCTTTGAAATAAAGTTAAATTATTACAAGTTTGACTGAATTATAATCTAAAATGACAAGAAACCCAACTCTCAGAATTTAGCTGGGATTTCATGCTTTCTATCACTCTCACACACAGTTAAGCATTCTTCTTGAACAATTTTTTTTTTTTTTTTTTTTTTTTTTTTTTTTTTTTTATGGCAGGGTGATATAACTAACTATATAAGAAAAAGATGGGTACTATTTAAAGATTTTTTTTTTCAATGCTTTGTTACTCTATCTTGCACACACACACAAACTGATATAAATAAATATATAATGATATGAAGACACAGTTACGTGTTGTTGAAAAAGATTGAAGCTTTTTGAGCATTAATGGAGGTGCAGGAGATGAGAAAAGGAAAAGGTTTATCTCAAGATTCCTGCACTTTTAATTTCTTTCTTTCACCTCCATGTGGGTGGGTGTCTTCACTGTGTGTGTGTGCGTGTTTAATGCATCTTCAGAAAGCAGAAAGGCTGCAAGATACACACACAATGTATATCTATATCTATATTTACCAGGTAAGATACATGTGTCTGTTAAGCTGGCATTGGTTGGTATGGTTTCCTGGGGAACGTCGTTACTCAAACTCTGACGCTGACCCGGTTAAGACAACATAGTCTGGTCAGAGTGGTGTTAGGGCCCTCTGTTTGGAAGGGTGTGAGATCTCTCTGTCTCTTTCAACTAGTTAAAGATTCTCATCGTTAAAAAAAAACCCAGTAAAGATTATATAATCACATTTGTCGTTAGTTATTTTTTTTTAACGGTTAACGAAATAAAAGTCCGACTATATGTGGTAACCCAATGTAGGAGTGTGCACTGTTCGGTTTGGTTCGGTTATTGACATTGACCGTAACTGTAACCAAAGTCACCGGTTAATCGGTTCGGTTAATTTGTCGGTGTTCGGTTCGGTTAATAACCAAATCAAAAAGAATTAAATTTTTGTTTAGAAATACATGTAAATGTAATTGAGGTATATAAATACATGAAATAGATATATAAATACATGAAATGGATGTATAAATAAATGAAATAGAGGTATAAATAAATAAAATGAGGGTATAAATACATGAAATGAAAGTATAAACATGAAATACATGAAATGAATGTATAAAATCTAAAATATATATAAAAATATAAATGGTTTGGTTCGGTTAATTTCGGTTAACCGATTGTAAAAAATAACAGATACCCGACTTTCAGGTAATTTCGGCTCGGATTTGTCGTTTTCGGTTTCTGTTAACGGTTCGGTTATTGCACACCCAATGGTAGAAGACGACCCCATAAGTTTGCGACTGCAGACAGTGCTTCGTAACTCAAGCCCACCGTCTCTAGTTTCAAGGAAAACCCGTCGCTCAAATGCCTATTACAATAAAACCCGGTTAGAACCAGATTAACTTAAAACGTATTACCTTAAACAAAAACCTTCACTTCCCACTCTTAATTGAGCTATGAGTTATTTGCTATTTGTTCTTTTATGATCATTGAATATTTGAGGGGTTTTCACTTTAGTTGATATTTTCGGAATTACACAATTATATATTACTAAAAAGTCAAGGAATGATGACCATTAAGTATAGTATACTATAGTGTTTATGATTAATGTAATAATTACTTTATTTATAAAATACAAATTCTATTTATTAATAATCCATGTTTACTGAGAATTTGTTATTTAGTTATTATATTTTTCGTAAATCTTGTTGTCTAAAGTTAAAATTCAATTTGTTTTTATTGGTATAAATTATAATATTTGGTTGTCATAATCTGGACAGCTATGGATTACTAATATAAGGTCAAATCAAGTGTGACATATTTTTCCATGTGGTTTGTCTATTTTTTATGAATTTTTAATGGTTTTAGGGTTATTTATTTTTTGACATTTTTTAAATAAATTCATGTAAAGTAGTAAAGGGGTATGGTCTATAATTCTACGCCGTTTACACGAGTTAACCTCATGTCGCGCGCTACCCGGAATAAATGAAATCCAACACTTTGTTCTTTTTGCAAACGAATTGGCGCACGAGGCCATACCTAGATGACACATGCGCCAGCAAAGCGGTGTTAGGAAATACAAACGGTACAATTGGCAGAGCAGTAGGCGAATGAGGGCACGACTGTAACACCCCAAAAATATAAATCTTTATATTAGAAATTTAAGAATTTCATAAACAAGAATTGATCATCTAGAAATTTTAACCTAGTTAAAATTACAAGCCTAGAAATAACTAACAATAGGTTAAAAACACTAGTACTTAAAGTTAGATGATAAATGAGGGACTAAGCTTGCCAAAAATGAAAGTTAAATGCTGAATTATAACAAAACTCACCAAACACACCATTTTAGGTGTGTCTGGTCGATCAAGTGAAGCAGGGGGCGATCCCCACTTCTCCAAAACCCTAAAATTTCATTTATCTTGCAAATTGATGGATTAATCCAAGTTGAAATCAAAAATTGAGCTTAGAATCGTAATCCTCATCACAAGAGGATTGTAAGGTATGTAAAATCTGATGAAATCTCTTAACTTGAATTTCTCATGATTTTGGAAAATCTGAAATTAAATGTTGCATGTGTGTTATTTGGTTAGATTAGAATTGATATGGTGTTTAGAATTGAAACCTAGCCAATTACATGTGAAATCATGACCAAATTCAGGAAATTCCATGAACACCTTGAAGGTGGGTTGTGGGTTTTACATGATGATGATGAACACTAGGGTTTAGAATGATTGTTCTAGTGTAATTCGATCTTAGAAGGTAATTTCATAAAAGTATGATGTTTAAATGCTATATGATGGCTTTATTGAAGTTAAGTTAACTAATTAGCAATGCTATAAACATGAATATGAAAGATGTAGAAATTTTGCCCTTATAGTGTTTGTTGAAATGCCTCAAAGAAGGCTTGAAACTGAATTGTTAAGTTAAAAACGCATAATTATGAAGTATGACAAAATGTGCGTTATGTATGTAAAACATAGAGTTCTAAACGTAAAGTGATTGAACTCTATAGGAAAGGAAGCCGGGGCATCTAGCGGACAAACCGGTGTGGATGCACGTTTGAAGGGCTTGCTTTAAAGGTATGTAACTTGACCCGTTACATCAAGTAAATTTGATGATTTTCACACTAGTAGCCGTATTATAGAATAAGAGTTGTTTTGAGTTGAAGCAATAATGTCGCAATAGTGAATAAAAGGTCAAATTTGATTAGAACTCGTTGGTGGTTGTAACAAAGGAAGATTCCTTAGACTAGCCAAACGGGTCGAATAATCAAGTATAGCATGGTTAATGCTTCGAAATATGATTAAATGATCTTTGATATGGGTCAATATATAACATGTTAAAACTACGAGATTTTAATGGATTGATTTGTTAGAAAAGCGAAAATCCGAGAGTTTGGGTTTGAGTGAAATGAACAAAACAAACAAAATCAGGGATTTCCAGAAGCCACCGTAAGTCCATATGTTTACGGTAGGATTAGCCTGTTTTACGGCGGTCCAAAACCTTCCTGAACCAACCGTAACTTACGGTGACACCGTAAGTTACGGTGGAACCAGAATTGTTTAGAATTTTATTATTTTAAATTTGATGTTGATTCTTGGCTTATGTATTTTATAACAATCTTCAAAACTAATGTTTTAAAGGTTTTGACCATAGGTAACAAAGTGGATCTTACTGATGGCGGTCAAGCGATTGATGAAGAACCGAACACAAATTTTGAAGCTTCCGCAATGTTTTAATCGTACTTAGATTTTGTTCATGGGTTGTAAACAATTTCTTAAACGAATTTAGAATGTTCCAACTTAGTCATTAGTTGACTAAGGGTTATGCTACTTATGAAACCTATGTTATTTTAATATCTTTTGGTATAAAATTTTATAAAATTAGTGATTAATTCTAGTAAAATTTAAGGGTGTTACAACGACAGACTGTGCCCAGTGATGTTGCACAATGAGCAATCAAGCAGAAGACAGAAAGTCCTCAAGGACACGTACGTGGCACCAATCAGCGTGCGCCGACCACTGCTCCATGATCCCCACTTAACTGTTGATGGCGGACTAGACAACAAGGACAAGTGCCAGGCCACGTGGTTCCAGTCAACGTGCGCTAACTACACCCTCGCCTGTAACCACTAACGATAGTTACAGGGAGACAAAACAGATATTCCTTGTTGTCGGCCTTAGGCCCAAGGCCCATCAGCCCATCTCCTTCACTACTCACTTCGGCTATAAATAGGGAACTTCATCTACTTGTTTAAGGATCGCTCTCTTGCTCTCTCACGTAATACACACACTTTTATCCTCAAAACAAGTTCTTATTCTCACGTTGGAGGGTGGTTACAAGAAGAACCCCTTATTCTCCTTGTAACGAACTTCACGGTGTGTTGATTGTTTTGCAGGATAATCGCAGCTGTTTGTCGAGAAAGAAAGAAGATTAACCTAATTTGGACGAGACCCGAACCACAAGCTAATCTCATGATTACCTTGGTGTTTCTTCAGGTAGTAACATATATTAAAGCGCTATAATAATATTTCTATTTATGGGTGGGAGTTGGCTACAAAGTCTATTTTTCCTACAAAGTGTAAAAAGTCATAAAACACCGTAAAGTCAACCATAAAACATACTAAAAAACCCTTAAATAACAAAGTGAAGATTGCTAAAACGTCATATTTGTGTGTTTGTGTTGTGTTTTAGATGATAAGGCTTTGATTATCGAATGACTAACATTAGTGTGTTTTATGTTGATTATCCTGTTGTGTTTTATATTCATAGTTCTAGGATGGTGTGTTTGAAGCTTTTATGGATTGTTAGGGTTTGGATATTGTGTTTTAGTGATCTTCTGTAACACCTCGTGTTTTCGTAAGTCAAAGTCAAAGTCAAGGTCAAAGTCAAAGACTGATTTCGCAACTCGACTTTTAGTGAATTTCTGTTATGTGTTTATTTTAGTTGTATTATGTGGAGTAAGTGTCAATAATCACAGTAATCGACGCGTGTTATTCACTAATTAATCGACTTACGACTGTGAACTATAGGAAGTAACAATGCGATAAAGACAACTAAATGCTAATCAATCCAGTTTAATCGACATCGAATCGCAATCGAACTCGCAACTCGAATTACGCATTTTGGTTATGGTTATACGTGTGTGTGTGTCTTACGTGTTACTTGTGCATGTTTATTTATGTTATGTTGTGGCAATCGCAATCGAAACGCAAACGAACTCAATCGCAATCGAAATGGTATGATAATTGGTGGAGAAGAGATAGCGCGAGATATAGTAGTTGGGATTAAAAGTAATTTGACTAGGAAAACCCATCGCATCGCAACGCTCGCAATCGAAATCGAAACAGCAAAACTCGTCACCCAAATCAGGCGATCGATCGATCAGGCAACCAGCCGATCGACCAGCCGACCGTTCGGACTGCCGTCCGATCGGACAGGCTGACCGATCGAGCTGCCTAGCCGATCGGCTAGCCCTTTCCTCTTTGGGTAACTCTATAAATACCCCTGTCACTTTCATCCTTTCTACTTTTGGAAACTCTCTGACCGACCAGCTCGTGCTCTTCACCTTTTCTTCGATTTCTCTCGATTCCGGTAAGATCTCACTCTAAATCTTGTACTTTCTTAATCTACACGCACTCCTACACCTTTCTATCTTTTGAATCTTAACTTTTAACTGTGAAATCACCAAGATTCAAGGTGTTCTAGGATGACGTCATCATGTGTTCTTGAAGAACTTCATGTTTTGACCTCAATCCACCAAGAACAACTTGGATCTAACCGATTTCCACATAAACTAACAAAGATCTGTTATAGATCTAAACATATTCACAAAGAAAAAGGATTGGAAGACGGTTTCGAACTTTCTTTCAACTCTTTTACACTCTATGCCCTCAAAACCGATAGAACCGGAACTTGTGCTGACTTACTACCTGATCTGTGGTCGTGTTATCTCAAGATCCGGATCCTATCTACGAGGTTTACCGGTTTCGGGTAAAACGCGAACCACTGTCTCGAGTAGTTCACTAATCGGATTTGGGTGGTTCCTGTCCGGTCAGAAGGACCAGGTATTGACGAGGTTCCTGTTGTTTGACTCGTTATCAAAATACCTCGATAAAGCGACAAACAAACAAAATAACCAAATGTGAGACGAACAGGACGACCAGGACGAGGTGCCGTCCGGTCAGCCGAACGGCTTGCACCTTGGGTCCCACACTTAATCACTTTTTGTCACACCCCGATTTCCACGTGTCACCAGTGGGCCCGGTGGGGAGTATCGTGACGTGGTTGGCAACATGATAGTCAAACAACACAATATTTAATATGCACAGCGGAAGCAAATTGTAAGATATAATACAACCGAATTTTATATTGTAATATCAAATGTCTCAATATTCGGAAGTTTATCCACAGACGGATCGGAAACAAAATGGTAACAATAGTTCAACAGACTTTAGGCATCTTAAGCTTGCGAGACTTCTAGTGATGCTAAAGAGAAATCCCAGCCAATTACTGATGTGTGTAAAATGCAACATATAAATTACATCAAATAAGGCATAAAACTAACCCTTTTTTAGTACTAATATTGGAAAAAAAGTGTTTTTGTCTTCCTTTTGTATTTTCAGGATTAAATGAGCTCAAAAACGCAAAAGAAGCAAAAAGACAGCTAAATCCAACATAAATACAAGAAAAGGAACATTAGTGGACTGCCCGACCCCTCAACGGCATCTTCCAAAGCAAAATGGAGAAGGCAGAAGTCTGAACACGCCCCGTGCTCAGCCAGCACGGGGCCGTGCCCAAGAAGCAGCAGAAAAGACAAATCTATAGAAGCTTCTATTGCCCACCACGGGCCGTGCCCAGCGGACACGGGGGCGTGTCGAAAGTACAGCAGGCGCATTTATTGTAATTGCGAATTACAATTAATGAGGAGAGAGAGTGTCAGACAGGCACGGGGTCGTGCCCAGCGGACACGGGGCCGTGCCCAGCTCTCTGTTCAGCCTATAAATAGGAGTGCTTGGATTCATTTCATCTCATCCCTTGGCACACCACCTCTCTCACACTTCATCCACCACCCACCACCATCACAACACCATCATCCACCACCATCATCCATTGTCCATCGTAGAGTGTGTGAGTCGTCTCGGGATCCAAGATTGATCGTAAGAGTTCTTGACAATCAAGGCCATGTTTGCCTAAGTCTCTTACATCACTTGGTGAAGACAAAGTGTCTAGTATAATACTTTTTATTTCTAATCTTTTGCACTTTTTATTTGGTTTTGTATTAATGACTTTAATAACTAGTTACTTATATTGAATGTGATCTTTCCTTATCGTTTGTCCGTGGTGTCTTGGCATTATTTTACTGTCTATATAAAATAAAGGATTTTCACCATTCATATCTCCACGGTCTATATGGAGGTATGTTGGCTACCTGGTCGGGGGTTAAGGGAACGGTTTGGTAAAGGTCTTGCCATTGTTCAGCGTTTAGAGGTCCTGCAATGGACCTGGGTCAAATTTAGTAGGACCTCCTTCAATACTTCACGGTATTGGATGGCGGGGGTCCAAACTCTTTGACCCCCTCATAAGTCAACTACTATTAATACTATAACCCGGCTATTTAGGACTGTATCCCTGCTGACTCAGACTACTTAGCCGAGGGTAACGTCACCGCCAAAAGCGGGGCCTACCACAATACTGCATTAATAACTTAATTCATTATCTTCCAATAATCCACCCTTTTAGGATTGTATCCTTGCTGACTCAAACTACTGGGGTGAGGGTAACGTCACCTTCAAAAGAGGGGCCTACTACAATAACTAAGATAATCTCTTAATTATGTGCAAAAGTGCGGAAATAATCAAAGGTTATACTAGATACGAGTCGGAACCAAGTGATTCATCTTGTCTATCTGTTTTTATTTTATTTTTATTTTCAGCATTTTAGTTAGTTTTTATTTTTCTTAGTTTAAAACATTTTTCTAAACTTTTATTTTGATTAGACGTTGAGGATAAACCGGTACTAAAAGTTCTTGTGTCCTTGGACGACCTCGGTATCTTACCAACGTTATATTACACTCAACGATGGGTGCACTTGCCCATATGTGTGTTTAGTGTTAGTGAAATATCGTGTTTTATAAATTTAAAACTTGGCTAAAATAAGTGTTAAAAAGGGCTTAAAATATACACCTAAAATATACGACACTCACACGCACACCAATTACGCTTAGTACCTGCATTTAATCTTTT
This sequence comes from Helianthus tuberosus, assembly GCA_030545235.1. NCBI lineage: Eukaryota > Viridiplantae > Streptophyta > Magnoliopsida > Asterales > Asteraceae > Helianthus > Helianthus tuberosus. The sequence continues at coordinate 48,219,305 of CM060387.1, read as the reverse complement.
TGGGAAAATACGTCAGTTTACACTGGTAAATACTATCAACTGACTCATTTTAGAAAATGATTGAAAATTGATTTGGATGCACGTGGCATAAACATTTTTATTTAACTTGGGAGAATTATTTAAATATATAATCTTGTGAACGAATTACATGTTCCTTGTGCGTTCAGTAGCCCGGATCAAGTCCGGGTTAAAGATCAATAGACACACCACATTATTCTTTTGTGCACTGACGGGTGTACGCCTACACCCCGCGCTTAAGTCGTGGCCATTTCGTAAAATGATGCCAAGGATATCCGGGACATGGTCATTAACCCCCCAAAGGCTTTAAGTAACAAGACTGTTTAAACGAGCCGATCAAATTATTCAATTAACCACCCAACGATGGAAGATTTGATGCCCGATCAAGCGGTATTCTATATACCGTAGCCCAAGCCCGTATAGGGAAAATAAGTTAAAAGTATTTACCCGAGCAATGTAATAATCACAATAAGCAAAATGCAAGTAGCATTTACTGGTACTCCTAATCTGGAACGAAGGTTTATAATAACCTATTAGAATTCTAACGGGTCTTTAATTAAGCTTAAGCTTAGACCGGTTAGTTTCAAAGATACGGTTCGTACGCACGATTAAGCGAAGACCGGATAGAATGTGATTTAGATCCGACAAGTTCAGAGACTTGCTTAATATGGGTATTTCATACACATTCTGGATTTTAAGATAAAACCGATAAGGTTTGACCTGTTTCGACTACTTTACGTAAACTAGTTACATAAACCGAACCGAACGCGTAATAAGCGTAACGGGTAATAATGAGAGCCATTTACAGGTTTCCTAAGTTAATATGCTCCAAATATGTTGTGACATCAGTAAGATATCATTTATTATGCCCGAAATGAATTTAAACACAAACTATGCCCCGTAGGGGTAGTTTGGTCATTTATAAGGTGATAAAAGAGTTTAAGTAGTATCCTGAGTTACAGGTCTGATGTAATCAGCAAAGATGATCAATTTGCTAAGTTATATCAGTGGGGTATTGTACATATGTGAAATTTGTCAATTACAACCAAACTATGCACCGTAGGGGCATTTTGGTAATTTCACATAAGCCGAAAAGCTCAAAACTGAAGTCTGAGTTTAAGGACTTTTGCTTACTGTTAAAATATTATAATTTGCCTCAAATATCAGTAGGTATCACCCTTTGTATGTTTAAAATGGTTTTAGTACATACTATGCGTTAAAAACGCTTAAAAAGGCGATTAGAAGCCGTTTCCGGGTTCTATATAGAAATCTGATATTTTTATATTTCCAGAAGGCTTAAAATAATTTATTTATCATATGTGATCAGTAGCAAAAGGTTTGGAGTCATTTAGATGTGTAAAACTCATTTTATAGCCAGTTAGGGCAAAACCGACAATTACCGGATTAAGCCTACGACTATAAGTTATGCTCAGCCTAAAATTAATTAAAAATCTTCAAAAATCCCAAAATAATATATTACATCAGTGGGTATTAAGTTTGATATCAAAAAGTAGGCTTAACTAGGCTATACGCTAATTACGCCGTTTTATTAACATAAAGCTTCTTAATTACGCTAATGAGCATAACTCTCAATTTACACCTCAAACTGATGTCAAATTTTGTATGCAAGTTTGAATATCAGTAAGTAAGGTTTCTACTCTTTTACATTTTCAAAAATCACATTTTAAGGTGAAAAGGGCAAAATGGTCAACATATGGGCAATTAACGGAATCATGCGTATTAATCGGTTAACTAATGAACCATGGTGTATAATCACAGAGGGTTATACTAGCATGTAACCTGGTCCAAATGAAGCTCTTAGGTATTTCTAAATCATACCATAACGGGTCAGAACTGAAAGTCACAGTATAAGTCAAACTATGCGACTTTCGGTTCTGAACCGTGTCTAAACAGGAAGTTGTCGGGTTGAACATGTTTAGACATGTTCTTACACTAATTACCAAGTTATATTAATGATCAAACAGGTTGTATGTGTTCTACATTGCTAATCATGCATAAATTGTAATTTAAACATTCTGTTGACTTTTTCATAACCAGTTTGACCCGACATTTGTCCTAGTTAGAGTGGGAATCAGGGGGAACCCTTTTAAGGGTTTATTACCCATATAATTACCTACTTAAAGGTACTTTTAATTCGAGATTTGACTGAGCCATTATTAATTAATCTCGAAGTCAAACCGTAATTACGATGGTTTGACTTTTAGCTAAATAACTAAGCTAAACTTAATTTAAGAAGGTTAAGCAAACTTACAAGTATCTAATGGTTGATTAGAAAGGCCTGGAAGGTGATCTTGTGCTCCACAATTGATCAGAAGATGTTTGAGGAATGAATGATCAAAGTGTTACACTTGTGGGCTTTATATAGTGAACCAAGACACGACAAAGTGTTGACAACTAAGTCTACCACTGACCATAACATTCCCACAGGTGTCCTAGATGTTTAGGGATTGTTTAGGGGCCAAGGGAGATGAGGAAAACCGTTTAAAGTTCAAGAATCGCGTTTGAACAGCAAACAACAACATTTCTGTCGCTGGCAACACGCTTGCGCACCGTAAGGGTCATGCTTGCGGTGCGCAAGCTTCCCTCAGCAGCCAAAAACTTGTTGTTCTTTGGTGTTTCGAAAGGGCAATTCATATTCCGTATTTGGGACATTATTTATCAGATTGGGGCCTCTAAAAAGTGCCTTAAACAGTTACATACCCTACCATTTAGTTATGTTTGCTTGGATCCTTTTCAAAAGTGCCGAACAAGAAGGTTTACCGTAGAAATTTCCATAGGAACCTATCATGCACTTCGAATTCAATTATTGTCAACAAATTCCTGGATTTAAGATATGTTAGATGTGTGTAAAATATAATTGGGTCTTGGGATTTATAAATGAGGTCGTTCAGAGGTAAAAATTAACATGACGCCACTTTTAAATCCTGCCAAAACATCTTTATTAAATCCGGGTTTACAACGCTTTTTTTGTCTTACATGACACGTGTCGTTATATTATTGAGCACGAATTTTCGAGGTGTTACACTTTTGCTAATCTGAAGTTTGAGTATTGAACGAATTGCTATCCGATCGGACTACCATCCGATCAGATTACCCTTCGGATCATGAGATACTTGGGCTTTAACACTTAATCGATTTTTCAACATGTTCAATGCACTAGGAATGGCACCCGATCGAACTGATATCCGATCTAGTGACATCCTGCTGTGAACTTGTTTTCACTTGAAGTGCCCAGCCGATCGGGTTGCTGACCGATCGATCGAACGACCGTCCGATCGACCGACCTGAAAGGTAAAGGTACTTCAATGTTTTCAAATGCTACAACAAAAAACTTCAAAAGTCAAGCCATCATACACAAACACATTCTTCTCAAAGGAAGAAACAATTCACTCGAATGGCCATCCGATCGGACAGCCGTCCGAACGGATTGCCAACCGCACGATCAGCTGTCCGATCGGACTGCCGTCCGATCGACCAGCTGTTCGACCCACCAACACTTATTCTCATTTTACGCGTCACTTATCGTTATACTGACAATCTATTCAGGCTAATCTTACTCTCTAAGAGCTCTCTTTAATCCATCCTCGCTGTGAGTATACTCGATCCTTTTTTTGCTTTACGCACTTTTGGGTGTTACATACGTTACCTATTTCTAAAACACGTCGAACACACTACTCAATACTTAAAACGCTAACCGTTACCGCATGTTATACGTGACTAAATGAATGCTTGTTTGTTATGTTTACACATTGTCACACCCCCAAAATCCACCCGCGGAGTATCACCGCTTGGAGGCGTGACTGACCAGGATCAAGCCATCAATCATATCAAACATAGTATTTAAGTGTAAAAGTAGGAAAAGGTAATTCATCTTGACATGACTGATGTTCATAACCAAACATTGTTTAAGTAGCGGAAGCATAATAATGAAAACCCAAAATAAGTTATAAGTTCAAATATCGTCTACGATCCGTATCCCACAACGACCTGCTCCTTCCTGTGCAAGCTCCATATGTACCTAAGGTCCTGCAAGGCATGTAAGAGAGAGTCAACAACTAGTTGAGCGAGTTCACAGTTAACAGTTCAGTAATAGTATAGTGTGAGTAGTAGTATGTTCGTTCGTTACAAAGTATTGTATTATTTCCCATCGCGGCCCTCCAGGCAGGTGTGCGAAGATGTTGGGGAATGTTATTCCCCAAGTATTCTAGACTAGGTTTGTTTGTATCGCGGCCAATGTCCTTGGCAGGTGTGCGAAGATGTTGTAAATTTAGTTCGCGGCCAATGTCCTTGGCAGGTGTGCGAAGATGTTGTAAATTTAGTTCGCGGCCAATGTCCTTGGCAGGTGTGCGAAGATCGTTCAATAAGTGTTACTAGTCTAGCAGTAGGTTCTGTCATCTATGTATGTACAGTAATCATCAAATCCCCATTCCCCCCTGGGAACCCCATGCCTTGGCTTGTGTGAACTCACCTTGGTTTGCTCGGTATGCTAGGTATGTGTTCGCAAGTAATCAATCACGTCCTAAGGTATGCACGTATACATAATCAGTTTGTGTTTCAGTTGTTCATGTATAAGCATGTAACACGTAATCACAATCATACAAGTCATGTTAATCATATAACAGCAGTTAAATATTCCAGTTAACACTTAACAGAATTAACTCAAGTTACTGTGCAGATTAACTGTTCGGCGAAACACACATAATGGCGAAACACATAAGTTGGCGAAACACACTTTCGGCGAAACACAAATTGGCGAAACACATAAATTGGCGAAACAGGATTCTAATTCGTCGATGACTCTTGGCGAAACACATTCTGTTTCGCCGAGAGTCCTATTTCGTCGGATGTCTGTTTCGCAGACATCAGTTACAGCAGATGCGGATAACACATAAACCCTAATCATTCTAACAGCCGTCATCAATAACAGAGATCATATGAAGGTCAATGTGCAGAACGAATCATCATAACTCAATCATCCAAGAATCATTGTCTAGCATAAACCCTAGTTTTTGTGTATAACATATTAATTTAACATCCAACAATCATATCATTGAACCCTATCAAGATGCTAACTTATATTCAGAATCAGAACATAATAATAACAATATCCAGAACCGAGCATTCGATTGTATTAGGTTTCGTATAAAATGATTTATATCCAACTACACCATACATACCAAAATCTATAACATCAACATATTCTTATAATCACAGCAGTAACACACATCAACTAAGCACAAGCATGGATCGAGATATCACAGAAACATGAACCGATTAACGAACACATACTAACCGAGATATGAGAAAACACAATCGATCGCTAGGGATATCTCCGAGAAGCTCCTACTGCCGTCACAAAGGAGAGGAGGGCTCTAGGGTTTCGGTTGTTATGATAAATGGGTGAAACTAAGGCTGTTACATGTTTTAAAACCCGAAATAACAAGCTGGGCCCGAACTGGGCTTTTGGCGAAACTGGGCTCGGCGAAACAGCCTGTTTTGTCGAGAAGCTTGTTGACGAAACTGACCTGTTTCGTCGAGATTGGTCTCGGCGAATCTCACTTATGTTTCGTCGAGTTCTCTGATAGTTTAACAGTTTAAGTTTACAAACAGCATACAAGCTATCATATTACACATAACCATGCAAACACACTACGTTTTATCATATCACAAAGTGTACAGTTACGAAGTCAAACAGGTCAACAACTAAACAGTCAAAGTCAACGTGCATTAAATGCGAATGGAGAATGTCGGAAATTCGAGTTGTCACATTATCCCCAACTTGAAAGAAATTTCGTCCCGAAATTTAGCATGCAGTTACTGAGGAAGCTAGTAGTGTGACGTTGTTTACCTGTGTCGTATCGCGGCTCCTCGAGCAGGTTTGCGAAGATTACTGGTTTTCTTGGGGTGTCACATTATCCCCCCGTTGATTTGGAATTTCGTCCCGAAATTCAGCATTGGTAGCTTCAGCCTCAGTAGTAGTTGCTTGGTTTCCGAATAACTGGGGATATTTAAGTTCCATTTGATCTTCACGCTCCCAGGTAAACTCTGGGCCGCGGCGGGAGTTCCAACGAACTCGTACAAGAGGGATTCTCGTGTTCTTGAGGACCTTAACATCCCGGTCCGTGATTTCAACAGGTTCCTCGACGAAGTGCAACCGCTCGTCGATAGTGAGTTCCTTTAAGGGAACTATGTGGGTCTCATCTGACGTACACGTCTTCAGATTCGACACGTGAAAGACGTTGTGAACTGCACTGAGTTCAGGTGGTAAGTTCAATCTGTAAGCCACTTTGCCTATTTTCTCAATAACCTCGAAAGGTCCAACATATCGTGGATTTAGTTTGCCGCGTTTGCCAAAACAAACCACACCCTTCCAGGGTGAAACTTTAAGTAGCGCTCGATCCCCAACCTGGAATTCGAGTAGTTTCCTGTCTAAATCAGCGTAGGCTTTCTGACGGTCGCGTGCTGCCGCCATGCGTTGTCGTATTTGTGCAATCTTTTCTGTAGTATCGACTACCATTTCTGGACCTGTGATTTGACTATCTCCCACCTCTGCCCAACAGAGAGGTGACCTGCATTTACGCCCGTACAATGCCTCGAATGGTGCAGCCTTAATGCTGGTGTGGTAGCTGTTATTGTATGAAAATTCCACGAGTGGCAGATGTTTCTCCCAACCATTGCCAAAGTCAATTACGCACGCCCGAAGCATGTCTTCTAGAGTTTGAATAGTGCGCTCAGACTGTCCATCTGTCTGAGGGTGATAAGCTGTGCTCATGTCTAAACGAGAGCCAAACGATTTATGCATTGCTTGCCACAGTTCTGAAGTAAAACGTGCGTCACGATCAGAGATGATGGAGGTGGGCACTCCGTGCCTCGAGACCACTTCTTTTAAGTAAATGTCTGCCAAGGTAGAGAACTTGTCTGTTTCTTTGATTGCCAAGAAGTGAGCAGACTTTGTGAGTCGATCCACGATCACCCAGATAGTATCGTTTCCGCGCTGAGATCTAGGTAAGCCTGTAACAAAGTCCATGGAAATTTGCTCCCATTTCCATTGTGGTATCTCAGGTTGTTGGAGTGGTCCTAACGGTTTCTGATATTCTGCCTTGACTCTCGCACAAGTCAAGCATTTGCTAACGTATGTGGCTATGTGGGCCTTCATGCTAGGCCACCAGTATGTAGTCTTAATATCGTGGTACATTTTATCCGAACCAGGGTGTACCGAGTAGCGAGACTTGTGAGCTTCATCCATCACTAGCTCACGTAAGTTGCCATAAAGTGGAACCCAAATGCGTCCTGTAACGTAGTAAACACCATCTTCCTTCTGTTCTAAACGTTGTCTTGAGCCACGTAGGGCTTCAGCCCTGACATTTTCTGGTTTCAATGCTTCTACCTGAGCATTTCTTATCTGAGAAGGAAGACTAGACTGTATAGTGAGTTGTAAAGCTCGCACGCGCTTAGGCGCGGTGTCCTTTCGACTGAGGGCGTCGGCCACAACATTGGCTTTGCCTGGGTGGTACCTGATCGAGCATTCGTAGTCATTTAACAGTTCGACCCATCGTCGCTGTCGCATATTCAGCTCTTTCTGTTTGAAGATATGTTCGAGGCTTCTGTGATCAGTGTAGATTGCGCACTTGGTACCATACAAATAGTGTCGCCATATCTTAAGTGCAAAAACAACCGCTCCCAGCTCTAGGTCGTGTGTCGTGTAATTCCGTTCGTGAATCTTAAGTTGGCGCGAAGCATAAGCAATAACTGTATCCCTTTGCATCAATACACATCCAAGACCTTGGATAGATGCGTCGCAGTAGACTACAAAATCGTCCGTGCCTTCAGGCAGTGAGAGGATAGGTGCGCTACAAAGTCTATCCTTTAAGTGTTGAAACGCTGTTTCCTGTGCATTACCCCAACGGTAAACAACACCTTTCTGTGTCAGTAGTGTAAGCGGCTGAGCAATCTTTGAGAAGTCTTTGATGAAACGTCTGTAATAACCCGCCAAACCCAAGAATTGGCGTATTTCTGTTGGTGTACGAGGCGCAGGCCAGTTCTTAATCGAATCTACCTTGGATGGATCTACGTGGATCCCATCTTTGTTTACCACGTGGCCTAAGAAGTGGACTTCACGAAGCCAAAAGTCACATTTGGAAAACTTAGCGTATAGTTGTTCCGTTCGTAGAAGTTCCAAAATAATTCGTAAGTGCTGCTCATGTTCCTCCTGACTCTTCGAATAAATCAGGATGTCGTCGATGAAAACAATGACGAACTTGTCGAGATAGGGTTTGCACACCCTGTTCATAAGATCCATAAATACGGCAGGCGCGTTCGTTAGCCCGAATGGCATGACCATAAACTCGTAGTGGCCATAGCGAGTTCTAAATGCTGTTTTAGAGACGTCCTCATCCCGGACTCTCAGCTGATGGTACCCTGACCTTAAGTCTATTTTGGAGTAGTAGCTCGACCCTTGCAGCTGGTCGAATAAATCATCTATGCGCGGAAGAGGATAACGATTCTTGATCGTCACCTTGTTGAGTTCACGGTAGTCTATACACATCCTGAACGTACCGTCTTTCTTCTTTACGAATAACACTGGAGCTCCCCAAGGCGAAGAGCTAGGACGTATAAAACCCTTTTCCAAGAGTTCTTGTAGCTGCTTTGACAGTTCTTCCAATTCAGTTGGAGCCAAACGATAAGGTGCTCGAGCTATGGGTGCTGCTCCAGGAGCTAGCTCGATCTGAAACTCGACCTGGCGATGAGGCGGTAACCCAGGTAATTCCTCAGGGAACACTTGAGGAAAGTCACGTACTACAGGAATATCTTCAATCTTTTTCTCTTTCTTCGATGTATCAGTGACGAGAGCTAGAACAGCTGTGTGACCCTTTCGCAGACACTTCTGAGCCTTCAAGAAGGAAATGATGCCACTCACGACACCACTCTTGTCGCCTTGAACTTCGAGAGGTTCCTTGCCCGAACGAGGAATGCGAATAACCTTTTCTTTGCATAAAATCTCCGCTTGTTGTTGAGATAACCAATCCATACCAATGACAACGTCAAAGCTACCCAAGGGTATAGGAATGAGGTCGATGGAGAAAGTCTGACCAGCGAGAATAAGATTACACCCTTTAACTATGTGTGTGGCTTCTAAACTCTTACCGTTAGCTAACTCTACGACATGCTTGGTATTTAGGAGAGTTGGTGCACGTTTTAACATTTCACTAGCTTTTAAAGACATGTAACTTGTATCCGCACCAGAATCAAATAGTACAGTAACATAAAAGTCGTCAAGAAGAAACTTACCCATAACCACGTTGGGATCATTCCTGGCATCACCCTGACCGATCACAAACATACGGCCTCTAGCACCATTGTTGTTATTGTTCCCACCATTGTTGTTGTTCCCGTTGCCCTGATTGTTATTGTTATTGTTCTGGTTCTGGTTTAACTGAGGGCAATCCCGCTTGTAATGACCTTCAGCCCCACATTGGTAGCATCCCCTGTTTCCCTGCTGCTGCTGCTGAGGCTGGTTTCGTGGAGCAGGTGGTTGTTGTTGCTGGTTCTGATTTGCTGGCCGTGCGCTTCTACAATCCTTAGCCTCATGACCCATCTTGAGGCATCTTTGACACTGTTCCCTGCGGCATCTTCCACTGTGGTGTTTGTTGCACCTTCTACACCATGGGTGATTTCCCCGATAGCCACTCTGCCCTTGACTACCTGATGATTGCTGATTCGGACTCTGGTAGTCATTTGTCTTGCGTTGCTGAGCTTGAGACTGAACAGTAGCTGAACCTTTGCTAGAATCCCCCTCCCATTTCCTCTTATTGTCGCTGGGAGTAGCAGGAGTAACTGAAGTGGTAGCGGTAGCAGTAGCGTTGATGCGTTTAGGCAACCTGTTTTGCTCCACCGCCTGATCAGTGAGACGGTGAGCCAACTGAACAACTTGCTGATAAGTGGCATGATTTGCTGAAGTCACATGACTTTGGATCTCCGGCACCAGACCCTTAAGATATAGTTCGATACGCTTGTCCACCAGAGTAGGACACAGTAATGCAAGCTCATTCGACCTCTTGGTATACGCTTCGATCTCAGACCCCGTCATCTTGGGGTTGAAAAACTCGACTTCCAGCTTATGAATATCATCCCGACTGCAGTATTCCTCCTTGATCATCTCTTTGAAATTGTTCCATGGGGTGGCGTTAGCAGCAACCAACCCCAGTATTTGGACCTGTGCTTTCCACCATGTGAGGGCTAAACCCTCGAGGGTACCGGTAGCATACTTCACCCTGCGTGCCTCAGGGCATTCACACATCTCAAACACAGACTCTATCTTTTCAAACCAGTGCAGGAGACCTACGGCTCCTTCAGTGCCGCTGAAAGTGGATGGACGACAGTCCATGAAAGTCTTGAAAGTGCAAACAGGTGCTTGACCTGTTGTGTAAAAGAATTAGGACAAGTTTAACCACGAGAGTTGATTTAGGAATGTAGGATCTAAGGATCCTAGTGTGGGTTGTAGCTGCAGGGTATACCTCCTGCTTGTGCGGCTGCAACTGCCGCAGTAACTCGTTCGTTAATGAGGGCCGTCAACTGGTCCTGAGTCATGTTGATACGTCCAGACATGATCTTCATAGTAAAGATAACGTAAGTGAGATAGGTTCGCGAATCGTGCGATGACAGAAGAGAGTAAGCACACAAGTGTTCTCAAGTAATAGCATATAGTGGGTTCTGTACTCTAGGCATACCACGAGCATAGTTCTATGTAGTTCTAGCATGTAGGTAATGTAACATGAATAGTAACACCTATGGTGTTGAGCCTTGCACGTGGAGCGAAGCGTCGTTGTGGATCGTTGAGAGCACTGTTCTGGTTATAGTCTGGTTTTAACAAAATCGTTTTCCCTTTATTAAAACCGAGTTCTCTATAACCAATGGCTCTGATACCAATCTGTCACACCCCCAAAATCCACCCGCGGAGTATCACCGCTTGGAGGCGTGACTGACCAGGATCAAGCCATCAATCATATCAAACATAGTATTTAAGTGTAAAAGTAGGAAAAGGTAATTCATCTTGACATGACTGATGTTCATAACCAAACATTGTTTAAGTAGCGGAAGCATAATAATGAAAACCCAAAATAAGTTATAAGTTCAAATATCGTCTACGATCCGTATCCCACAACGACCTGCTCCTTCCTGTGCAAGCTCCATATGTACCTAAGGTCCTGCAAGGCATGTAAGAGAGAGTCAACAACTAGTTGAGCGAGTTCACAGTTAACAGTTCAGTAATAGTATAGTGTGAGTAGTAGTATGTTCGTTCGTTACAAAGTATTGTATTATTTCCCATCGCGGCCCTCCAGGCAGGTGTGCGAAGATGTTGGGGAATGTTATTCCCCAAGTATTCTAGACTAGGTATGTTTGTATCGCGGCCAATCTCCTTGGCAGGTGTGCGAAGATGTTGTAAATTTAGTTCGCGGCCAATGTCCTTGGCAGGTGTGCGAAGATGTTGTAAATTTAGTTCGCGGCCAATGTCCTTGGCAGGTGTGCGAAGTCAGTCATAATATCGCGGCCAATGTCCTTGGCAGGTGTGCGAAGATCGTTCAATAAGTGTTACTAGTCTAGCAGTAGGTTCTGTCATCTATGTATGTACAGTAATCATCAAATCCCCATTCCCCCCTGGGAACCCCATGCCTTGGCTTGTGTGAACTCACCTTGGTTTGCTCGGTATGCTAGGTATGTGTTCGCAAGTAATCAATCACGTCCTAAGGTATGCACGTATACATAATCAGTTTGTGTTTCAGTTGTTCATGTATAAGCATGTAACACGTAATCACAATCATACAAGTCATGTTAATCATATAACAGCAGTTAAATATTCCAGTTAACACTTAACAGAATTAACTCAAGTTACTGTGCAGATTAACTGTTCGGCGAAACACACATAATGGCGAAACACATAAGTTGGCGAAACACACTTTCGGCGAAACACACTTTCGGCGAAACACAAATTGGCGAAACACATAAGTTGGCGAAACAGGATTCTAATTCGTCGATGACTCTTGGCGAAACACATTCTGTTTCGCCGAGAGTCCTGTTTCGTCGGATGTCTGTTTCGCAGACATCAGTTACAGCAGATGCGGATAACACATAAACCCTAATCATTCTAACAGCCGTCATCAATAACAGAGATCATATGAAGGTCAATGTGCAGAACGAATCATCATAACTCAATCATCCAAGAATCATTGTCTAGCATAAACCCTAGTTTTTGTGTATAACATATTAATTTAACATCCAACAATCATATCATTGAACCCTATCAAGATGCTAACTTATATTCAGAATCAGAACATAATAATAACAATATCCAGAACCGAGCATTCGATTGTATTAGGTTTCGTATAAAATGATTTATATCCAACTACACCATACATACCAAAATCTATAACATCAACATATTCTTATAATCACAGCAGTAACACACATCAACTAAGCACAAGCATGGATCGAGATATCACAGAAACATGAACCGATTAACGAACACATACTAACCGAGATATGAGAAAACACAATCGATCGCTAGGGATATCTCCGAGAAGCTCCTACTGCCGTCACAAAGGAGAGGAGGGCTCTAGGGTTTCGGTTGTTATGATAAATGGGTGAAACTAAGGCTGTTACATGTTTTAAAACCCGAAATAACAAGTTGGGCCCGAACTGGGCTTTTGGCGAAACTGGGCTCGGCGAAACAGCCTGTTTCGTCGAGAAGCTTGTTGACGAAACTGACCTGTTTCGTCGAGATTGGTCTCGGCGAATCTCACTTATGTTTCGTCGAGTTCTCTGATAGTTTAACAGTTTAAGTTTACAAACAGCATACAAGCTATCATATTACACATAACCATGCAAACACACTACGTTTTATCATATCACAAAGTGTACAGTTACGAAGTCAAACAGGTCAACAACTAAACAGTCAAAGTCAACGTGCATTAAATGCGAATGGAGAATGTCGGAAATTCGAGTTGTCACACACATGGAATGATGTCTACCTGCCTTAGCAACGATAGTACTATTAGTTTAGACTCAGCACCCGTTCACTCGGGGGTTGTTAAGGACAAATATTTGCATGGATTACAGTGGTGATCATGTATTACGAACTGCCTTGGGCAGTCCATCCGCAGTCATTGGTATCGATAGGTCTATGTCGATAACTAACATGCCTCATTTCACTTTGTGTACGTGCTGGTTATGCGTAACGCTTTCGAACTCTATATGCTACTATCAAACTTGTATGCTCACCTTTACACTGTGTGTATTGACTTTATTTTAACGTATGTGACAGGTTCTTAGGATGCTTATCTGCTAGGAAATCGAGGCTAGAATAAGGCTCTAGAGGCCAACAAATAGTTGTCTGTACAAACGAAATCAAGAGTCTCTAGAAGCAGATAAACAATTGCTCTATTTGAAAAATATGAGTTGTCGGAATAGAACTATTTGCCTAGATTTTGTCTGTAATAATTTGTTTTACCTTTTGAGACATGGTATGGGACATGTTACTTTAAATTGATTGGTAATGATAATTGTTATGGAAACTTCTGGACAATCTGTTTCGCTCAGTGCCATACCCCGATGTTTCCGCCATCGGTTGGGGTGTGACATCTTCACTCTGTTATTTGTGAGTTTTAAGTGTGTTTTATGGCTAAAATTGTGGTGTTTTATGACTTTGTACACTTTGTAGGAAAAATGGACTTTGTAGCCGAACCTCACCCTTCTATTTATACTTCATAAGTAGGGATGGCAATGGGACGGGTATGGGGCGGGTATAGCTAATCCCAACCCCATACCCGATTACAAAAATTGGTCCCATACCCGGCCCAAAACCCGTCGGGTATGGGACGGGTAATTACCCATCGGGTGTCAGGTATACCCACGGGTTTCGGGTATACTTGCGGGTTTCGGGTATCGGGCATAACCATTGGATATCAACAAGTAAAAATCAATGTGTGCCGAGTTTGAAATCAATACAAAAGGCTGGAACGTGATAAAAATCAAAGGCTAGTAGGCTACTACCATCAATTAGAGTTCATTTTTAAACCAATACATATTCAAAAGAAGCTATGGTAATACTTTAACCAATACACATTCAAAAGAACAAAAACAGTTATGTAATTCTGATATAAAAGCCTAATATATATTCAAGTCAAATAGGTGCATCCTTGATCCTCCATTTCAGTTTCAGTAGTTTGTTTTCATCAAAAAAGACAACATCCAACCAAAAACCTTGTCCACCTGCTGATTCTCTTTTGGGATTTGGGAGTAACTATTAACTAAGGTAAGTAAATATATATATCTATAATTGGGCGGGAATTACTTTTTTAGGATTTGGGACTAAATATATAATACATTATAACTTATAAAAAAAATTACATATTTATATGGAGTATGTTAACGGGTTAACGGGTATATAGAATCGGGTAAACGGGTATATAAAATCGGGTAATCGGGTCGGGTAAACGGGTATAACACCAAATATCATACCCGTCCCAAATTTTTAAAACAAATCGTATGTTTCGGGTATCGGGTTTTCCCATCAGGTTCGGGTTTTTTTGCCATCCCTATTCATAAGTTACTTAGACTTTTATGGAGATAAGCTATTACTAAATTGCCATATTAAGTTGATAAATTGTAATAGAATAAACCGTTGTGTATGTAATGGTGTGGGGGTATGGGTTGGATCATCACTCGTCATGTAGGACAATTAGTGGATTGCTACATTACTTAGGGGCTGTTTGGTAGCCTCTGAATAGTCATTAAGAGGCTACTTCTTAATGGAACCATTAAGAATTTTACCAATGAGAAGGTAGAAGAATGTGAGATGTGATGATTTACCATTCAGAGGTTACCTCTTAACCATTCAGACTTGAGGTTACCTCTTATTCATTCAGAGGTTTTAAACCATTAAGAGGTAGCATCTGAATGGTCATTAAGAAGCTACCAAACAGCCCCTTACTTGTCTTATCCATCATGGTTGACATGGATTAAACCATGGCAACCATGGGTCTCCTTTCCTTTTTCAACAATTCCTTTTTCCTTTTCACAAAAATAAATTAAAATAAAAGAATAGTGGTTTGGATCATGACCACACCCTTAAGGTTTAAGTGGTTTTAAATGATGGATTAGAAGTGGGTGACATAACCGATGGGGGTGGTGGTCCATTGGCAAAGGCGAAACCTTTAAAACACCTAGGTTGGGAAGGGGAAGGTATTGGATTCAAGTCCCACAGACGACAGGAGATTAAAAAAATTAGCCGTTCAAAAAAAAAGAAGTGAGTGACATAACGCTGATGTGGAGAATCTTGGTGAGTATGAAAGTTATGAGCACACCTAAGAAGATGAAAGGAGACATAATGGACCAATGGACCTTGCATCAAACATTTTTTCCCAAACAAAACATCTAAGCAATACACTAAATGCGTAATTGACTCAGCTACATTAATTTCTTTAGGCTCATTAAGCTGTCTAGCCTAAAACTAATTTATCTTTATATTTTTAAATTTTCCCATTATAACTATTTATTTTAAAACGTTATTGAATATGTATAAAACCTCACTTCTTCAGCCACTTTAAACATATTATTTTTTCTTTCTACATCTAACAATGGGTGTTCTTTTAAAAGATGCGTAATTTTACACAAACATTTTATATTATGTATAAAGATGTATTTTGTATAAAATAAAAGATTGTTATATGCCTAATTATTTAAAAAATACATAAATTAAGTATTTTATATGAACACCTAATGTTTTTTTAACAGCAAATTTCTTTTATTCCCCATTGTCTGTAAGACTTGAACCCAAGACATCCACTCCCAAAGTGTTTAAAGGTTTTGACTTTGCCAATGGACAACCACCCCTTTGGTATGAACACCTAATGTTAACCCTATAAAATCACATTCTTTGAAAAACAACTATTTAATATAGGGGTAATTTCATATATACCCCTACAAATTTGCAAAATATCATATATACCCTTACAAAATTATAAATATCATATATACCCTTACAAAGTAGCAAAATATCATGTATACCCCTGCAAAATTATAAATATCATATATACCCTTACAAAGTAGTTGAAATATCATATCTATACTACTTTATAAAGCATATAGGAAGGACATAAATGGTCATTTGCCACTTTACAACCATTTGAAGCCCATTGTACAACCTTTTAAGCACAAAGGTGTTGAAAAAACCTTCAACACACGCGGAGCAGCTCATACAAACTAACCGGATCTCTTTGACCTGTTTTACCCAAATGGATCCAATATATACCTTCTTTCACTCAATCTAAACCCTAATATTCATTTCTTTTCACATCCGCCCCCCATCCTACTACTTCTCTCTCTCTCTCTCACCAGACGCGGTTCTAGGGTTTCAATACCAGGCGCTCCAAGATCAAGATCTAGGGTTTCTCTGTGATGAATCTCTTTACATCCGACACCAGATCGACTTCCTCATTATCATCACCACCATTTCTAGGGTTTCTTTACCAGTCGCTTCAAGATATACGCTTCCTCAGCGATGAATCTCTCTAGATCCAACACCAGATCGACTGGTTTGACCGCTCGGTATCTTACTTTTTACAGTATCTTTTTTTTGGTTATTTGAATCGGATATGTGTAACATTTCAGAGATGCCACCATTTCTAGGGTTTTTTTACCAGTCGCTTCAAGATATACGCTTCCTCAGCGATGAATCTCTCTAGATCCAACACCAGATCGACTGGTTTGACCGCTCGGTATCTTTCTTTTTACAGTATCTTTTTTTTTTGGTTATTTGAATCGGATATGTGTAACATTTCAGAGATGCCGTTGAGTTGTTCGTGTTAGGGTGCACCGGAATAACCAGATGTGGTATGTGTTCTGTAGTTTAGTTTTTTTTCTTTAAAAAAGTTTGTATTTTTAATTTGAAGTTGATTATTGATTATTGTGTTTATCTTGCAAGGTATTGTTTGAGCCATACCTTTTTTATTCTGCGAAATGTTTGTTTGTTTACTACTGGATAACCAGATGTGGTATGTGTTCTTTACTTTAGGTTTTTTTGAAGCCCATTGTACAACCTTTAAAGCACAAAGGTGTTGAAAAATCCTTCAACAACACGCGGACCAGCTCATATAAACTAACCGGATGCATTTGACCCGTTTTAATCAAATAGATACAATATATACTTTCTTTCACTAAATCTAAACCCTAATTTCATTTCATTCACATCCGCCCCCATGCTCATATAAACTAACTGGTATGTTTGTAGTTGATTATGTTTGTTAGAAATCTGGTATGTTTGTAGCTGATTTACATGCTTATGTTACTGATTATGTTTGTTATAGATCTGGTATGTTTGTAGCTGATTATGTTTGTAGCTGATTATGTTTGTTATAGATCTAATGTTACTGATAAGATTCAGTTTTGCTTTTACAGTTGCCGGAGGGTGGTAAAGGAGTTGTGTACTCCGGATTTGGTGTTCTTAATCTGTCTGAACTGAAAGTGTTTGAGGCTGTGATGCACAAGCTGAGCTTGCGTTCTTAATCTGTCTGAACTGAAAGTGTTTGAGGCTGTGATTCAAAAGCTGAGCTTGTGTTCTTAATCTGTCTGAACTGAAAGTGTTTGAGGCTGTGATGCAAAAGCTGAGCTTGTGTTCTTAATCTGTCTGAACTGAAAGTGTTTGAGGCTGTGATGCAAAAGCTGAGCTTGTGTTCTTAATCTGTGTGAACTGAAAGTAACAATTGTTTTAAAGTAATGAATCAGGTTAAAACTCTAAACAGCTTTGCACTTGCATCAAATTATAACTCTTTTTAGTAAACTTTTTGAATTTAAAGTGTTTGAGGCTGTGATGCAAAAGCTGAGCTTGTATTCTTAATCTGTCTGAACTGAAAGTGTTTGAGGCTGTGATGCAAAAGCTAAGCTTGTGTTCTTAATCTATCTGAACTGAAAGTGTTGAGTCTATGATGCATAAGCTGAGCTTGTGTTCTTAATCTGTCTGAACTGAAAGTGTTTGAGGCTGTGATGCAAAAGCTGAGCTTGTGTTCTTAATCTGTCTGAACTGAAAGTGTTTCAGGCTGTGATGCAAAAGCCGAGCTTGTGTTCTTAATCTGTCTGAACTGAAAGTGTTGAGGCTATGATGCATAAGCTGAGCCTGTGAGGTTACATATGTGTTTAAAACACTTGTACATCATGCTTTAAAGGTTGTTTAAGTTTAGTGGCAAATTACTCTTGTACATCATGCTTTAAAGTGAGGTTACATAACACAATAGACTGTGATGATGATTGTATTTTGAGGGTACATAGAAGATCCGAGTAGCATCTTGGCGGGGCAATATCCAGGTTGCATAGTTCTCACTCTGCAACCGTGTGTTGCAGCCTTGGCTTTAACCGTAGTTGTGTTCATCTCTCAATTACATGTCTGAGTCTTCCAGATGTTTTGAAAGAAAGTATATATTGGATCCATTTGTGTAAAACGGGTCAAATGCATCCGGTTAGTTTGTATGAATTGGTCCGCGTGTGTTGAAGGATTTTTCAACACCTTTGTGCTTAAAAGGTTGTACAATGGGCTTCAAATGGTTGTAAAGTGGCAAATGACCATTTCTGTCCTTGCTATATGCTTATTAAAGTAGTATAGTATGCTTATTAAAGTAGTATAGATATAGAAGTATAGATATAGATAGAAGTATAGATATAGAGTATAGAGTATAGATATAGATAGATAGATAATGTGCTTAAAATGATTTTAGCCTTTATGTTTGTTACAGATCCGGTATGTTTGTAGCTGATTTACATGCTTATGTTACTGAAGGTTTTAGTATCTAAGTTGAGTGCTTGTAGAGTTGTGATGAATTGTGATGAATGTAGTTGAATTTATAGACTTCCAAGCATGCTTCCTTTCTGACAAATCCGAACAGTGTTTGCTTTTACAGCTGTATTTGAACAGTCATCGTCAGTAAAATAATTCAAAAAGGATGGCAGTAAAATATTTTGGATTCTGAAAGGTTGTCAACTGTTTGAAGACTTTTTTGTGAAAAGTCTTTGATAGGTTGTCAACTGTTAAACTGTTCAACTGTAAAATCAGGAGTTAGGTTTCTAAAATCAGGAGTTAGGTTTCTGAAAAAGGTTTCGAAAGTCTTTCTGACAGGTTACTGTTCAATTTTTTGGTCATAAAAAATTACTAAATCAATTTTTACTTTAAATTCAAAAAGTTTATTAAAAAGAGTTATAAATTGATTCAATGCAAAGCTGTTTAGAGTTTTAACCTGATTCATTACTTTAAATCAATTGTTACTTTAAATTGCAAAAGCTGAGCTTGTGTTCTTAATCTGTCTGAACTGAAAGCATGATGTACTATGATGCATAAGCTGAGCCTGTGAGGTTACATATGTGTTTAAAACACTTGTACATCATGCTTTAAAGGTTGTTTAAGTTTAGTGGCAAATTACTCTTGTACATCATGCTTTAAAGCGAGGTTACATAACACAATAGACTGTGATGATGATTGTATTTTGAGGGTACATAGAAGATCCGAGTAGCATCTTGGCGGGGCAATATCCAGGTTGCATAGTTCTCACTCTGCAACCGTGTGTTGCAGCCATGGCTTTAACCGTAGTTGTGTTCATCTCTCAATTACATGTCTGAGTCTTCCAGATGTTTTGATAAGCAAATGAGCAGGTTATGATGCATAATATGTCTGAACTGAAAGTGTTGAGGCTATGATGCATAAGCTGAGCCTGTGAGGTTATGATGCATAATATGTCTGAACTGAAAGTGTTGAGGCTATGATGCATAAGCTGAGCCTGTGAGGTTACATATGTGTTTCTTGTGCTTAAAACACTGGTATGTTTGTAGCTGATTTTCATGCTTATGTTACTGATTTGAATCCCATTGTACAAGCATTTAAGCATGAATGTGTTAAAACTTTCTTCAACACGCGGAGCAACTCATGGATCCTAACCGGATCTCTTTGACCCGTTTTACTCAAATGGATCCAATATAAACTTTCTTTCACTCAATCTAAACCCTAAATTCATAAGCTGAGCTGAAAGTTTGGAGGCTATGATGTTCAGGCTATGATGCATAAGCTGAGCCTGTGAGGTTATGATGCATAATATGTCTGAACTGAAAGTGTTGAGGCTATGATGCATAACCTGAGCCTGTGAGGTTATGATGCATAAGCTGAGCCTGGCGGGGCAATATCAAGGTTGCATAGTTCTCACTCTGCAACCGTGTGTTTGCAGCCATGGCTTAACCCGGTTTGTAGCTGTGTTCATCTCTCAATTATATGCCTGAGTCTTCCAGATGTTTTGATAAGCAAATGAGCAGGTGGTGTATCGAAATCAATCTTCCTCTTAGGCGATTTAGCCCGCCGCAAGGATTCGGTTTGGCAGGAGTTTTCTTGTTATACGGTTGTGGACCAGCTCAATGTGAATGCTAGAGTACTTTAGAAGTCAAGTTGGGTCCAAGGCTTGGAAGAAGGTGGGAGTGGTGGCTTTCGCTATGATATGGAGACTTTGGACGAGTAGAAACGAGAAAGAATTTAATGGCAACAACATTCCGATCGCTAAAGTGTACCAGTTTTGTTTTGATAGTCATTATGTATGATTTCAGAAGCTTTGACCATGTTGATATGTGTATTTCAATTTGTTGTATTTATGAACACAGATTATATTAAGAAAAAAAGAAAGTTATTTTTGTATTGTGTAATCGTCATCTTCTTAGAGTTTTGGCGTGGTTTGATTTCATTCTTTGATGCACAATGGAAAGAATCTTACTTTCACTTATACTTGTAGCATTCATACACGAAAACTGAAAACTGACAGGTGTCGCCTTTAGACAAAATGTATATTTCAAAGCAAAACAAACATGAAGAACCCTATGTTTTTTCACAACCAAAACAAACTTTAAGAACCCAAAATACCCAAATACCCAAATAACATGATGAAACCCTCTGTTTTTTCATCGAATCAAACCATAAATCAAAATGAGGAACACATCCAAACCATCTATTTTTTCATCGAATCAAACCAAAAATCAATGAGGAACACATCAATCCGAAACTGATCCGATCAGTTCTTTTTAAACAGTTCTCAAACAACCAGGGGTAAGACCGTCTTTTGGCATGAATGAAATATCAACCTGAGCCCCTAAATTCATTTTTTGTTTTTTTCTTATGAAATCTAAATCAAAATGAGGAACACATCCAAACCATCTTTTTTCTTATGAAATCTAATAATTCAAATTAACTCTTTTATTTTTAAATGTATAACAAATTATTAAAGCCTAAACTGTATATTAAATGTAAACTTTTAATACATACAATACAGAGACAAAACGTCATACCAACTTCGTAGACTTGACGGAACTTACAGACTCGATAACAAAAGACCGTAACATACAATACAGAGACAAAACGTCAAAGATCCACAAGCAATTGTGGATCTTTACTGACGGGTGCACTTCGGAATGACGCGGATATGAATGAATATAACCTCAGTGTAGGTAATTACATATCTACCACTGGGGTTATATTCATTCATATGAATGAATATAACCCCAGTGGTAGATATGTAATTAGCGAGCTCTGGAATTTCAAGGAAAATCGAAGAGCTACACTGGGGTTATATTCATTCATATTAATCACTTCCTTATGTGCACCGCGCCATCTTCTAGGAGGTTGTCAAGTGTTCTCGCCTTCGTAGTTGGTGTTTTGCGTATCTTTACATCCGCAGCCATTCTGTACAACAAAACACATTCAAATGAGGAACACATTCGAATCAAACCAAAAATCAATATGAGGAACACATCAATCCGAAACTGATCCGATTAGTTCTTAATATGAGGAACCCAAATCATGCAATCAAACCAAAAATCAATATGATGAACACACAAGAATCAAAACCAAAACACATTGAAAACCACTGATCCGATTAGTTCTTAATATGAGGAACCCAAATCATGCAATCAAACCAAAAATCAATATGATGAACACACAAGAATCAAAACCAAAACACATTAAAAACCACTGATCCGATCAGTTCTTTATATGAGGAACCCAAATCATGGAATCTGTCACAACCCCCGATCCCTGATCCCCGGGAACGGGCGGACGTGATCTCAGAGTTTGGTGGTATCAGTTTTAATTAGTCTCGCAGCGGAATTTACATCAGGACCGTAGTTAGGAAATGTTTATCAGAGTAAAAACCACCATATTTCATATTAATAAATAACAAGGGCAAAACCCAAGTTTCTTATTACAATACATTTATAGGGACAAACCCTATTTTATTTAATTTAAAACATCGTTTATTTGGTAACTTTTATAGCCACATTATCCCCAAGCCTTCAGTGCTCTCCAGCTGGCTTTTAATAATTGGCTGTCACATTGGGTTACCTAAAACGCGTTTTAAAAACATTTGTCAGTCGGAAATACTGGTGAGTGAATCCCAAATTAATTAAGTTTAAAGTCACAGTGAACAGTATTGAGAGCGATCATATTGTTTATGTCTACACAATTACTCCATTTGGTACTATCAATCCTGACTTGTGGGTCATATTACCCATTGGCTAACTCATTGTCCAATGGTAATGTATTGTCATCCCGACTTACTACTCGCAAGTAGTACAAAATTTTGTATACAAAACCCCAACATACCGGACAGTAATTGAAGACTACAAAGACTCAATCACTACTTAATTACATTATAAAACATTTAAGGTTTTGTAAAAACTGTTAATAAAAAGGAGATTACTCACATTGCTGTCTTAGGCTTTTCGTAAGGGTTTCCTGGCTATAATCTATAATTTATACAAATGTACATTGATTAGTACCATAACCCTTTGAAATTATTAATAATACCCTCCCCGAGACGGCATTCCAACAACTACGTCGGGCAGAACCACGACAGTTGTTACGGAACCCTAAATCAATCGGGCAGCGTAACTATTATGAAACCGGGGTTATAATACTTACAATGGAGCAGAACCTCGCTAATTAGGGGTATAATACCCAAAATATTACTTCCAATATCAGATATTTCGAGATTGAGAATGAAATGTGAGCGACGGAATTCGTAAACTGATGCCTTCTATTTATACTTGTGAAATTGGGTTCTGTCGCGGCCCGCGTGAAAGACAAGCAGGGCTTACGCGGCCCGCGTCAAAGCGAGTCAACGGACTAGCTTAGCTGAGTCGTTGAGTAGGTCCGCCACGATGTCGACACGTGTCGGCCTCTGGTGCAATCGCGTGTACAGGTCTCTCGCGGCCCGCGTTGATGTAAGCTTAAGTTGAAGCGGCCCGCATGAACTAAAGAAGTCAGCGGAGTCCAATCTAGTCTTAATACGGCCCGCGTGAGCTTAAGGTGGGATCCTACGCGGCCCGCCTCAGCTCTAAATTCAGATTTTTATTTTATTTTTATAAACTATAACATAATTTGAGCTCGGTTTTCACATACGGGGTGTAATTAAAGACATTTGGAGACATTTTATAGTATATTAGAGAGTCGGAAATATTATGAGGGTATTGATTTTACCGAGGGTTGTTACATTCTCCCCACCTTGTTTAGAGCTCGTCCTCGAGATCTACTGAAATAAGTGTGGATATTTCCTTTTCATTTCTGATTCGAGTTCCCATGTATACTCAGGTCCTCTTTTGGAATCCCACTTCACTTTGACTAGAACTAGTCTTTTATGTTTGAGATTCTTGATTTTCCTGTCTTCAATTTGTAGAGGTCTTTCTACAAATTTGAGTTGTTCATTTACCTCTATATCCTTAAGAGGCACTATCAATGATTCATCAGCTAAACACTTTTTAAGATTTGATATATGAAACACATCATGTATTCCTGCCATTTCATCTGGCAATTGTAGCTGATAGGCTACAGGTCCTATTCTTCTAATAATCTTAAAAGGTCCAACATACCTGGGACTTAGCTTTCCCCGTTTGATGAATCTTACCACTCCTTTCCAAGGAGAGACTTTTAACAATACTCTATCTCCTATTTGAAATTCCAACGACTTGCATCGGTTATCAGCATAACTCTTTTGTCGATCACGTGCTGCTTTCAATCGTTCCTTGACTTGAATAATCTTATCAGTTGTTTCATGCACTATCTCAGGTCCAGATAATTGCTTTTCCCCAATTTCTGCCCAACAGACTGGGGTTCGACACTTTCGTCCATAAAGTGCTTCAAATGGTGCAGCATTGATACTTGTGTGATAACTGTTATTATAAGAAAATTCTATTAAAGGTAAGTGATCGTCCCAATTACCTCCAAAGTCAATTACACAAGCTCTAAGCATATCTTCCATTGTCTGAATTGTCCTTTCACTTTGTCCATCTGTTTGTGGATGATAAGCCGTACTTAGCTTTATCTTAGTTCCCATTGCCTTTTGGAAACTTGACCAAAAATGAGATGTAAAGCGACTATCTCTGTCAGAAACAATTGATAAAGGAATGCCATGTAAAGAAACAATTTCATTTACATATAATTTAGATAATTGTTCCATACTAATTGTTTCTTTCATTGGTAGAAAATGAGCTGACTTGGTTAGTCTATCTACAATCACCCAGATTGTATCATTTCCTTTCTTAGTTTTGGGTAATTTAGTAACAAAATCCATTGTTATTAATTCCCATTTCCACACTGGCATTTCTAATTGCTGTAACAAACCTGAGGGTTTCTGATGTTCAGCTTTAACTTGTGAGCAAGTTAAACATTTAGAAACATAGGTTGCTATGTCCTTTTTCATTCCTATCCACCAGAAATTTTTCCTTAAATCCTGGTACATTTTATCACTTCCTGGATGCATCGTATATTTAGATTTATGAGCTTCTTCTAATATACGATTACGCAGGTTTCCTAATTTAGGTATCCACATTCTCTTTTCATGGAACCTCCAAATTCCATCTGTTCCTTGTTTTAATTCTTTTAACATACCTTTTAATTTTTCAGAATCATCCTTGATTACTGATTCTTGTGCTTCTCTTATCTGATCATTTAAATCTACTTGCAGATTTAATTTAAGAGAACGTACCCTTTTTGTCTTTTCATAATACTTTCTACTTAAAGCATCTGCCACTAAATTTGCTTTTCCTTCATGATACTGGATATTACAATCATAGTCACTAAGAAATTCCATCCAGCGTCTTTGTCTCATATTCAACTCCTTTTGTCCGAAAACATACCTTAAACTCTTATGATCCGTGAATATGGTAAACTTACTACCATAAAGGTAATGTCTCCAAATCTTAAGAGCAAAAATTATAGCTCCTAATTCTAAATCATGGGTTGAATAATTCTCTTCATGATTCTTAAGTTGTCTAGATGCATATGCTATAACCTTTTGGCGTTGCATCAATACACATCCATAACCTAATTTAGAAGCATCACAATAGACTACAAAGTCTTCAGTTCCTTCTGGTAATGCTAATATTGGTGTATGGGTTAATCTTTGCTTAAGAATTCTAAAGGCTTCTTCTTGTTTTATTCCCCATTCAAACTTAACAGATTTACAAGTTAACTTAGTTAAGGGAATGGCTATTCTAGAGAAATCTTTAATAAATCTTCTATAATAACCGGCCAATCCTAAGAAACTTCTAATCTCGGTTGGTGACTCAGGGGTTTTCCATTTCGTAATTGCCTCGATTTTGGTTGGGTCTACATGAATTCCTTCATGATTAACTAGGTGTCCAAGAAATTGTACCTGTTCTAACCAAAATTCACACTTTGAAAACTTAGCATACAGTTTTTCTTTTCTTAACAGACTTAAAAGTGCATGCAAATGTCTTGCATGATCCTCTTTATTCTTAGAGTAAATTAGAATATCATCTATGAATACAATTATGAATTTATCCAAATATGGCTTACATATTCGGTTCATCATGTCCATAAATGCAGCTGGGGCATTGGTTAGACCAAATGGCATGACAGTAAATTCATAATGACCATACCTTGTTCTAAATGCGGTTTTAGGAATGTCCTCTTCCTGTACCTTTAATTGATGATATCCTGACCTTAAATCAATCTTAGAGAAAAATCGAGCTCCTTGCAGTTGATCAAACAAATCATCGATTCTCGGTAATGGGTACCGATTCTTAATCGTGACCTTGTTTAATTCACGGTAGTCAATGCACATCCGCATTGATCTGTCCTTCTTTTTAACAAACAATATTGGCGCTCCCCATGGCGATGAACTTGGCTGTATGAATCCTTTTTCTAATAATTCATCTAATTGTTTCTTTAATTCTTGCATTTCTGCAGGTGCCAAACGGTAAGGTGCTTTGGCAATTGGTGACGTTCCTGGTATTAAATGGATTCTGAATTCAACTTCTCTATCCGGAGGTAGTCCTGGTAATTCTTCTGGAAAGACATCTGAAAACTGAGATACTACTGGAATATCTTTTAAATCCTTTCCTTTAGTGTTAGTGATTATAGAAATCAGATACACTATAGAACCTTTTCTTATACAGCTTGCAGTTTTCATCACATAGATGAATTTATTGGATTTAGAAGACTTATCTCCTTTAATTGTGATCGTTTTACCTTTTGGTGAATTTACTTGAATTACCTTTTTATCACACAAAATATTGGCTTTATTGGCTATTAACCAATCCATTCCTAAAACAACATCAAATCCTACCAGATTCATGGGATACAGGTTTGCAATAAATTTCTGATTTAATATTTCTATGCTTGCTTCCTGCAAGATTTCAGAAATCCTAATGGTTTCTCCATTGGTTGTTTCTACTAAGCATTCATGTGGTAGTTTAGTTAATGACTGATTTAAAATTTTGCAAAACGATGTATTAATAAAACTTTGGTTTGCACCAGAGTCAAATCATACTTTAGCAAAGACATCATTAACTAAAAACGTACCAGCTATAACGTCTGGGATCATCTTGGCTTCTTCTGCAGTCAGAACAAATGCTCTAGCATTTCTAGTATTCTTGTTATCTGTGGCTGGAGCTAATTTTGGACAATTTGGCCTGATATGACCTTTTTCTCCACAGTTGTAGCATAATCCATTACTGGTTTTCTTCCTGCAATTTTCTTCCTTGTGTCCTGGCATCTTACAATGATTGCAGAGAATGGAGCATTTTCCCGAATGCTTTTTCTTGCAATTTCTGCAGTATGGTGTAGAGGTAGAACTTGTATTCCTACGATTGTAATTCCCCGAACGGAATTCTTGAGTAAGCCTTTGGGTTAGGTTCCTTCTCTGGTCTTCTTCTCTAGTACGGACTAATTCATCGGTCAAGGTATTTGTTAATTCTACAGCTTCTTCTATGGTTTGAGGTCTAGCTGCCTTGACTATGTGTCTAATCTCCCCAATTATTCCCCAAATATAACGAGAGATTAACACTGGTTCTGGTGATGCAAGAGTCGGCACTATCCTAGCATATTCGAAGAATAACTTAGTGTACCCTTTGCTATCCATACCAGTCATCCTAAGGTTTAGGAATTTGTTTGCTATTTGTTCCTTCTCATTGGGTGGGCAGAATTTCCTTTCTACCTTATCCTTAAATTCTTCCCATGTCATATTATAGGTTCTATCACTTCCTTTTGTTTGGAGAATAGTGTTCCACCATTCTAGTGCTGCGTTCTTAAACAGATTAGAAGCAAACAGTATCTTATCTTCTTCAGCACACTTACTTATTCTTAAGACTGCCTCAGTCTTCTCTATCCAACGTAAGGTTGCAATGGCCCCTTCATTGCCCGAGAATTCCATTGGTTTACAAGACCAAAATTCTTTATAAGAACAACCATAAGGCATGGTTCTTCTTCTTTTGGGAATAGGCATTTGAAGTACCGGTCCATTGTTCACACTGTTTTCTGGTTCAAGTGGTCGCTTACTGCTATGCTTACTTTTATTATCAGCATCCTTAACAGTTTGTAGTATAAATGGCATAGCATCTATAATTCCCTGTGCTACTATATGTTGAATAGCACTATTGTCCACTTGATTTCCATTGTTATTGTTGTTTGGGTTCTCATTATTCAGATTATCATCATTCTGAATATTATCATTCTGGATTTCCGGGTTATTATCCAAATTGACTTGATTTCCTTGGTCTGACATCTGAATTTTAAACATTTATACCATATTAATATCACAATTAATATCTTAATATAATTAATTACACGACACGCAATTTTGCCAAAATCGTAGATCATTGCTACTTACTCTTTTCATATATTTATGCGTCTATTACACACTAGTACAGAAATAAAGATTACAATACCAACAGAAATAAAATAGTAATATGCATCCGTACACACATATTTTATTTTATTTTTATTATATTATTATTACTACCACTTCCTCCATTCAAACATTCACGGATATGGATTTATCCAAAAATCCATATTGCGCTCATCGTATTTCCATACGAGACGCTCTCCCACCTGACGCATCCTCTCACCGTTTTCCAGAATTTCCTCCCCGAAAGTCCTAAGTTCTTGAACGTTTTCTGCACTCATTGGGGTTGCAGGTTCTCAGACTGGGTTGGGAATCTGGGGTACGGGTTCCTGATATGGGGGTGATAATTCCTGAAATTGGTAAGGATCCTCTAATATCTCCCTAATATAATCATCTTGGTAATAGGGATCTAAAGGGTCCATACCTGGGTAAACTTCTATGTTCTGTATGGGTGGATAATCCTGAATAGGGTAACGTTGCACAAAGTCCCTATTATCGTCCCACCAGGGGTCGTAATTCGGGTCTAGTGGGTTTGGTGCAGGTACCCGAGGGATTTCTTCTGGGTTAAAATCATGCATTTCCACCTGGTTTTCCTGATTTTCTATCTCCATAGGATGTTCTGGGTTTTGTGGTTGTGGGGCTACTAATTGTTCCAGACCTGGGTCAGCAGCAGTCGTAGCTAAGATATGGAAATTAGCTAATCTTCTATTTAGCATATCTTAAGTATGGGCATCTGTCTCTCTCTTAATGGCTGCTAAAGTCCTTTGCTGTTGCAATTTCCTCATTCTCTTCGTACGAGCAAAAGCTTCTTTACTGAACCATCCTCGCTTCTTAGTAGGAAATGGTTCTTCAGATTGAGCTCTAAAGGTAAATATTCCATCTTCCTGATCAGCAGAATACCCTGAAAGGGCAGGCTGTGATGATGTACCTTCACTCCTAGGTGAATCAAATAACTGACGATTCACGTCTGATGGTCCTTGATCACTCATACTGAAAACTAACAGATAGTCAAATAACACATAACACATAATTACAATTATGCATTTATTTCGTAATTTATTTCCTAACACAAGTTTTATAATTTAAGTGTCAGCAGAACACTTCTTTGGCTTGAACCAGTGGCTAGGCTCTGATACCACCTTCTGTCACAACCCCCGATCCCTGATCCCCGGGAACGGGCGGACGTGATCTCAGAGTTTGGTGGTATCAGTTTTAATTAGTCTCGCAGCGGAATTTACATCAGGACCGTAGTTAGGAAATGTTTATCAGAGTAAAAACCACCATATTTCATATTAATAAATAACAAGGGCAAAACCCAAGTTTCTTATTACAATACATTTATAGGGACAAACCCTATTTTATTTAATTTAAAACATCGTTTATTTGGTAACTTTTATAGCCACATTATCCCCAAGCCTTCAGTGCTCTCCAGCTGGCTTTTAATAATTGGCTGTCACATTGGGTTACCTGAAACGCGTTTTAAAAACATTTGTCAGTCGGAAATACTGGTGAGTGAATCCCAAATTAATTAAGTTTAAAGTCACAGTGAACAGTATTGAGAGCGATCATATTGTTTATGTCTACACAATTACTCCATTTGGTACTATCAATCCTGACTTGTGGGTCATATTACCCATTGGCTAACTCATTGTCCAATGGTAATGTATTGTCATCCCGACTTACTACTCGCAAGTAGTACAAAATTTTGTATACAAAACCCCAACATACCGGACAGTAATTGAAGACTACAAAGACTCAATCACTGCTTAATTACATTATAAAACATTTAAGGTTTTGTAAAAACTGTTAATAAAAAGGAGATTACTCACATTGCTGTCTTAGGCTTTTCGTAAGGGTTTCCTGGCTATAATCTATAATTTATACAAATGTACATTGATTAGTACCATAACCCTTTGAAATTATTAATAATACCCTCCCCGAGACGGCATTCCAACAACTACGTCGGGCAGAACCACGACAGTTGTTACGGAACCCTAAATCAATCGGGCAGCGTAACTATTATGAAACCGGGGTTATAATACTTACAATGGAGCAGAACCTCGCTAATTAGGGGTATAATACCCAAAATATTACTTCCAATATCAGAGATTTCGAGATTGAGAATGAAATGTGAGCGACGGAATTCGTAAACTGATGCCTTCTATTTATACTTGTGAAATTGGGTTCTGTCGCGGCCCGCGTGAAAGACAAGCAGGGCTTACGCGGCCCGTGTCAAAGCAAGTCAACGGACTAGCTTAGCTGAGTCGTTGAGTAGGTCCGCCACGATGTCGACACGTGTCGGCCTCTGGTGCAATCGCGTGTACAGGTCTCTCGCGGCCCGTGTTGATGTAAGCTTAAGTTGAAGCGGCCCGCATGAACTAAAGAAGTCAGCGGAGTCCAATCTAGTCTTAATACGGCCCGCGTGAGCTTGAGGTGGGATCCTACGCGGCCCGCCTCAGCTCTAAATTCAGATTTTTATTTTATTTTTATAAACTATAACATAATTTGAGCTCGGTTTTCACATACGGGGTGTAATTAAAGACATATGGAGACATTTTATAGTATATTAGAGAGTCGGAAATATTATGAGGGTATTGATTTTACCGAGGGTTGTTACAGAATCAAACCAAAAATCAATATGATGAACACACAAGAATCAAAACCGAAACACATTGAAAACCACTTATCCGATCAGTTCTTAATATGAGGAACCCAAATCATGGAATCAAACCAAAAATCAATATGATGAACACACAAGAATCAAAACCAAAACACATTGAAAACCTCTGTTTTGATACCCTAAACCCTAAACCCACAAGAATCAAAACCAAAACACATTGAAAACCTCTGTTTTGATGCATTTTGAACAATATACTCAGTTGATACATCAACCCTCTGTTTTTTCAAAATCAACCCAAAATCATCGAATGGATACCAAAATCAACCCTCTGTTTTTTCAAAATCAACCCAAAATAATCGAATGGAACCCAAAATCAAACCAAAAATCATCGAATGGAACCCAAAATCATCGAATGGAACCCAAAATCAACCCTCTGTTTTATCAAAATCAACCCAAAATCATCTAATGGAACCCAAAATCAAACCCAAAATCATCAAATGGAACCCAAAATCAAACTAATGGAACCCAAAATCAAGCCTCAGTTTTTTCAAAATCAACCCAAAATCATCGAATGGAACCCAAAATCAAACCCATAATCAACAATCTGTTTTTTCACAATATAAACACATTCAAATCATCGAATCAAACCAAAAATCAATATGAGGATGAAGATGAACCTGATCTGTTCGATGATGAAGATGATCTGTTGATCTGTTCGATGAAGATGATGATGATGATCTTGGGAGTTGGGAGAGATATTGGGAGTTGGGAGAGTTGTTGATGATGATAATGAAACTGGAGGTCGGCTATTAAGTGTAAATTGTCGCCACACTGGGACCTGTTTGCACAAAACAAAACCGTAGCATACCAATTTTAATCCGAATTCAACCAATTCAACTAACATGCGTTACCTTTTCTAACACATAAAATTAATAAAGTTGAGCCATGATGCATGTTTGTTAGTATGTGTATTCATAATTCATAGTACCATGTATATGCATTTAAATTTATGCCTGAATCATACGTGTTTATGCTATTAAACGAGTTTACCGAGTTACATATTTGTTGCAACTTATGTTGACGTTCTTGAACACCCTCAAGTCGACGCTTTGAATGTCAAATATAGATCAGAAATTATAGGCGGATTGGTTTGAATAGTTTTGAGCTTATGGTTGTGCTTTTGTTGGCTTGGCGCAGTTCGATTTGTTTACATCCTTGTAAAACTCTTTAAATCCCCATCACCAGTTTTGAAGTACCTTAACTGAAAATTTAGATTTTAGTTATGACCCATCTGAACTGAACCTTCTCATGCACACCCTTAGAATTACTAAGAAGTGATTTGTTTTCCTTTGCATCGCGAATTTGGTTTTGGTTATGGCTCAAAACCGAACTGCCCTAAGATAGCCCTAAACTCACAAACCTAAGTGATATGTTTCCCGCCGCATCGCGCGGGTAAAAAACTAGTATATATATATATATATATATATATATAGGGGAATGTTCAAATGAAAACCACTAGTTATTGTGAAAACTCGAAAACTAATTAAAAAAGCCAAAAAAACATACCAAATATATATATATATATATATATATATATATATATATTTGCATAATAATTTTCGCTACTTTTAGTATATAAAAAAAATTTCAATTTTTTTTTGTAGTGCACATGTGTGTAGTACACATACACATGTGTAGTATTACACATGTGTAATACAAAAAAAAAATTTGAAATTTTTTTATATACAAAAACCTGCAATTTTTTTATAAAAAAAAATTGAAAAAACAAAATTGTGTGTTTTTTAGGCTTTTTTTAGTTAGTTTTCGAGTTTTCACAATAAAAGTGGTTTTCATTATATATATATATATCTAATTCATTAAAAACAATTTAATAAAATACAATTTTACGTTTATTTGTCTATAACTTTGAAATCTTATATATGACCTTTAACTTAAAATATTATATTTACTCTTTTCTAGCTTAATTGTTTAGCTTAAATATTATATTATACATATATATATATATACACTATTGTTTACGGAAAAAGAAAAAATACAAACAAAAAAGAATAAAAATAAATTTAAGCTTAAAATGTGTTATATAAAAATATGAAGTTGAAAGATAAGCATATATGAAAACATAGAAGTAAAAATAATTCTAAAATCATTATTTATTAGATTCTTTTTAATAAATTGGGTATATTTGATATTTTAACTATTTTGTTAGGGCATATATGATATTTTTAGTTTCTGTAAGGGCATATATGATATTTTTCATTTTTATTGGGTATATATGAAATTTTTCAAATTAGTAAGTGTATATATGAAATTAATCCTTTAATGTATACAAAATTAAATTTTTAACAAATACTTAACGTCAATTTGTATCATTATCATCTATAAAAATGTTATAATTAATTAATTTATAACCCAATTTCGTTACTCCGAATCTATCAACCGAATTCAAATCCTGCAAGTATAGGTTAGTTTACCTGTTGAAAAAAAAAATATTTAAGTTTTTACAAAATGTGAGTCAACTAAAATATTAAAGTTTTTGTGAGCCCATACACTCACATGTATTGAATTTTTGGTTACCCGCTTCACAAATAAAATATTCAATTCTTGATGACAAAACAATAAAACTGTTGTCGCGAATGTGATAGAAGATTTTAGAAGTGGGTGGTGGTGGTGGTGGTGGACGGTGGGTGGTAGTGTTTAACCCTTTTTAGAAGATTTTAGAAGTGGCTGGGCCAAATTGCACCAATAAGAGAACGCGCAGACGTTTTTTAATGAAACATCTTCGAAAAAACAAATAGTCTGCAGATGGCATTGTCTGCCGTGGTCTGCGCGACGCAGACAAAAGAGTCTGCACATAATTTTTTTTAGAAAAAATAAACACCACCTTAATAAGTCATACATCTTACTGATTCAACCCTTAACCATTCAAAAGTTATCAAACAACCACTTACATGGTAATAACCAATTGTGAAAATTGAAATAAAAATAAAATTCAATGTCTCATGGTCACCATTGGGGTTCCAATCAAACATGGAAAATATAAAAATAGAATACAAGTAACTAAAGATAATAAATACAATCAACAAAAGAAAATTTGTTCATCTATATTTAAAAGAAAATACATATAGATCTTAAACCAACATTAAATAAAGAATGTAGATCCAGTGAAAAATAATTTATAGTTTTTAGTATAAATTACTCAAAATAAAAAACTTTACCAAAACACATCTAAAGTTGAGAATTTAGAATCACAAACAACTCAAATCAAGCAAGCAAAGAACTTTGGATGTGAAGGAAGGAAGAAGGTAGGTATCAATTACGCGTAGGACCTTTGTCTCTTTTCACCAAAAGTTGGTATTTGTGGAATTGTGGGAAGAAATATATAGAAAATATAGTAGGAACTCATAAATAAATTGTGGGTGAATTCATAACAAAAGATTTGAAGTGTTCCAGTGGTTCAGCTTCTGCCATTCATAAAGTTCAAAAAGATTTTATTATAGAACAAGTCTCATATGACAAGGGAAATGGGAACGACTTTGTGGATTTGCTTTTAGCTTATATATATGTTTTACTTGTTTGTTTGTTTTTTCTTTATTTCTTCATTTTATTGAACATTTGTAGCATTGTTATTTCCTATGAACAAAACTTTTGTTTCATCTTGGCAAACAAGATCTATACATAGAAGTAACAAACATGTAGTTTTGTTTTCACATTTTATTTGAATACCAAATAAATATTTCGGTTTCAAATTTCGCACCGGGTTTAGATACTTTTGTCGTTCCAACCCATTCGACTAAAACTATTGACATCGCGCTTATCTTTGGTCACATCCAGGGGCGAAGTATAGAAGGGGCGGGAGGGGGTGTCCGACCCCCCGAACATTTCGCTCAGTAGTGTTATATATGTATTTTTCGTATATAAATTTTTGGGTTTACACGTTTTCGACCCCCCGGTTCAATAGAAATTTTTGGGAACCCAGTCATTCGGGTCAAGCTTCGCCACTGGTCGCATCCATCATGAGCACTCTAATCTTTACTCACATCTATCGTCGCAGCCATCTGCATGGTCCTTCTTGAACAATTTTGTTTCTTGAAGGGAATTCACCAAATCAATTAGGCGATATTTGAGCTAATTTACTGTTTGTTTCTAACGCGCAATACACGATGGAATTTGATATGAACTGGTTACTTCTGATTTAGGTCTTTATTATGTTCTGTGACCCGATCTGACCCAACCCAGCCCGAAAACTTTAGTGTATGGCTGTGAAAGTTTGAACACCAAAAAAAGTGAACCCATTGAAAAAAATCCTGGATCCATACTTGTTAACAACAAAATAAAAATTACATTCACTTTGTTAGTAATAATTCATGAGCTCAGAAAACTAAATTGTATCAGTCAGATGAAGTAAGTAAACCAAAATTAACAGACTATATATTTTTGTTGAGACAATATACTTTAGTAATTTTTATTGTTTGATAATAAGAAGAATATTTTTGTTGAGACAATATACTTTAATAATTTTTTTTATTATTTGATAATAAGAACAGAGTCGTTCCCACCAAACATGAAAAAGGTAAAGAAAGTAAGAAACTTATCACGTTGCAATGTTACATCATGCACCATTTGGTAGGGTACAAGAAAAGAAGCAAATGGTACGACAAAAGGTAGTGGGCCTTAAGATGTGACTGTTAGGAATAAAGTGGAAGTAGCTTTCTAAACATGTATTTGCAATTTTAGGGTATCCCCTCTCTTACGCACACCCAATCAGGTTATGCCACGTCAACTCCCCTCTTAAACTCCCCTTGCACCCTAATTTGATGGCGGCACTCCCCTCTTAGGGGAATTGTTTTTTTATTCAAAAAAATAAAAATAAAATAAAAGTTTTCATTGGTTGAAAATGCGGCTGGCCCCACCATATCATCTCCCCTTCTTCGGTGAACTCCCCTCGACCACCCTCCCCGAATTGGGTCACCGCAGGGATGGCGGCGGTGTTCCCGCTGGGGGAATTGGGTCACCGCGGCCACTCCCCGCTGGTGCCCCGCTCACCCTTAGAGGGGTCATGCTAATCACACACGGAGAAAATTATTTTCACATCCCAAAGCGCCGCGCTATGGCCAAAGCGCGGCGCTTTGCTTGACAAAAGTTGATTTGACTGACATAAAGTGATACGATGTTGCAGAGACATAAAGGTGATACGAGGTTGCAGTGGCCCGTGAACCCTAAGCGCCGCGCTATGGCCAAAGCGTGGCGCTTCGACCCAAAATTTTCATTATTTAAACCTGCATAGACAGAACATTTAACATTCGAGGGTA
Source organism: Helianthus tuberosus (assembly GCA_030545235.1). Taxonomy (NCBI): domain Eukaryota; kingdom Viridiplantae; phylum Streptophyta; class Magnoliopsida; order Asterales; family Asteraceae; genus Helianthus; species Helianthus tuberosus. Next base: position 48,183,105 of record CM060387.1, on the reverse strand, counting down.
TTCGAGTGTTTTGTTGTTTGTTGATTTCTTTGCTGTATTAGTTACGTGTGTTGAAAAAACGATGTCGTGGTTAAGCAACTATCTTTTCGGTCAATATTCTGACGAGTCAGTTGTTCCTGATTCTTATGAGGGGACCGCTATTTCTGACTCGTATGAGAAACCGGTCTCGTCCAACTTGAGGGAGGCAGACATTGTATCTGGCATTCGTTATCGTGATAACACGGTGACGCTGGATTTGAATACCCCTGTGGAGGACCCTTACGCACAACAAGGTTATTCGAATTTCGGTTACGATGGCGAGTACAGCTTTGTACAGCAGGAGTGTTATCCAAACGACAGTTATGGTTGTCAACAGAGCTTACAAGGTTATTCGAATTTCGGTTACGGTGGCGAGCACATCTTTGTACAGCCGGACCTCGGTGACGATGGTGAGCCGGGGGATGTGTCTGTTGACAAGGAAGGCTGTTACCCGGTTACATTTTCGTTTGATACAACGCAGACCTTTTCATCACGTAAAGAGTTGGTGCGTTGGGTACAAGACACGGCAAAAGACAACGGTTACCTCATTGTGATTAAGAGGTCGAATAAAAGAGGAGAGAATTACAAGATTTGGTTTCAATGTACTTTTGGTGGGGAGCATAAGAGTATAGCTACACAGAGGAAAACGGGTAGCAAGAAAATAGGCTGCCCGTTCGAGATGATCGGGTTTTCGGAATCATCCGGAAGTGTTTGGAGGATCGAGGTGACGAAGGCGAAGCATAACCACACTCCTATTGAAAACTTAGAGGGTCACGCGTATGCGAGAAGGCTTTCTTCGGAGGATAAAAAACTGGTTAAGGAGCTGGCAGAGCAAGATATTCCCAACCAAAGTATCTGGCGAACGCTGACAAAAAACAATCCGGCTAGAAAGCTTATTCCGAAAGATATACACAACGCTGTTCAGAAGATCAACGCCGAAAAAAATGTCGGTAAGTCTCCGATGCAAAAACTTGAAAACATTCTTCTCGAAAAAAATTACACTTATTACATGCGCACGAATGAGATATCGAACGAAGTTGAAGATGTCTTCTTTGTTCACGAAAAATCATTCACTATGTGGTGTGCCTTCCCGCATGTGCTAATGATTGACGCCACCTACAAAACGAACATGTACAACCTGCCATTTGTTCAGGTCGTAGGCATGACGTCGACAAACAAATCGTTTACGGCTGCTTGTGCGGTAATTTCCGCTGAGAAGTCAGAGAACTACCTATGGGTGTTGCAGAGGATCAAGTCTATGCTGGTAGGATGTATGGAACCGCGCGTGATTTTAACAGACAGGGATTTTGCGCTAATGAACGCGTGTGAACAAGTTTTTCCAAAAGCGCATAAGTATCTTTGTCGGTTCCATATTCAACAAAATATTAATAAGAACAGCAAAAAGAAATTCTCTGACAAGGATTGGAAAGAATTCGTACGTAGATTTTGGTTATTGTGCGAGTCTACGACCGAGGAAATATACAGGTATAACTTGGAAAACCTTGAAGCACAGCTGAAAGAAGATGACCGTGAACGTAGGTATTTCTTACATAATTATGTTCAAATTTTATATAATAACAAAAACTGACTATTTACGTTTTTTAATTTTAGAGGTTTTTGATTATTTGAAGAAATCCTGGGTGGATCCGTACCGTGAAAAGTTTGTATATTGCTGGATTAACAAAACTATCAACTTTCACCAAACTACGACCAACAGGGTTGAGGGCATGCATGCAACACTAAAAAGTCACTTTCCAAGTCATCGCAACACACTGGATAAACTTGTACTGTATGTTGATCATGTTGTTGATAGACAATACGCCGAGATTAGTAGTAGCTTTGAAACAAGCCTCCGAAAAGTGATGACGCACCACAAGAATCAGCCCATGCTTGCATATATTCTCAGAAAGGTTTCAATATATGCGATTGAGCTTTTGAGTAGGGAACTAAAACGTAAGGAAGACGGGTTGAGAGCCTACGGTGCAAGCTGTGGTTGCCAACTTTTTACCAGCTGTGGTTTGCCATGTGCCTGTCGTTTGGAAAAGTTGGAAAATAACGGTAATTAATATCTTTGACCTTTCTCGTTATGATTTTGCCACCTAATTTGTTTTCATCAACAGGTCAGCAACTCCGGATCACACACATAGACGTGTTCTGGAAGAAGCTTGACTTCAAGCCTGCAAAGAAAAACATAGAGGATATCGATGTAGATGCGTAATTTGAAAAATTGAAACAACAGATCGATCCAACACCCCCTCAAGTGAAAAGGAGCTTCTTTAAAAAGTTTCAGCAAATCCTCAATCCAGGGAACAATAACAAAAAACCTCCTGCTATTCTGAAGAAAACTCGTGGTCGCCCAACATTGAAAACGCAGGAAGAAAGAAAGGTTGAAGCCGCTAGAAACAGCTCGTACATTCCGTCGGAAGAAACTTGGGTCGAGGCCTCAGACGATCTTCCCCGTCACAGCTCGTACATATCACCCGAAGATTCTAGAAGACAAAAGAATACCAAACCGATCAACCTACACCCTGATTTCCCGATGATCAAGCTCGGTCCTAAGACGGATATAGCGATCCGCAACTACGCACCTCAGATTCCCGAAGTGATCCATCCATACATCGTTAGAATAAAGGACGTGAAACCAGATGGTCATTGTGGGTTTCGATCGGTGGCTGTTGGGTTAGGAGTGAAACAAAATTCATATTTGATTATCCGGAAACAACTTATAAAGGAGTTACGTACGAACGAATCGCTTTGGAGGAAGGTTTTCGATCCGGAAAACATAGGACATTATGATGCGCTGGTTAGACGGATCGATTTCAAGGGGGTGGGACGAGCAGATATCGAAAATTACATGACGATGCCTGAGACGGGGTTTCTTATTGCCCAACGATACGGTGTGATTGTTCACACCTTCGACATGCGTGGGAGCGATACAATTTTCCCTCTGCTGGGCGGGCCAAACGAAGCTGAGGAACCTCACCTGGTGGTTGCGGTTGTGTTCGTCGACCATGGGCATTTCATACATGTAGAGCTTGGAGGTTGTTATCCAATGCCTCCCCCAAACCTACTCTGGACAGCGAACAGAACAGAGCGCGCAGCAGCCCGGCATACATTATACAGGGATCAGATCAACGCGTACGAAATGCTTACGTATCGTGCCCCTGACCTTAATGTAACCCCATATGTTCACGATGTATGTTAAATGTGTTTAATAATAATCACGTTTGTGTTTGTTCAATATATGCGTTACATCACGTTAAAAACCGAATGTCACCGACACGACCTAATAAGATTCAATACGCACTTGTACGACCCAAAATGACAATATACATCATAATACTACAATTAATGAAAAAATACGTCATGTTCATGTACGGTAGGCGGCTGATACACATAACACCTCTCACATGAGTACTTGTGCTTTCAAACCAAAATGATACGATATAACGGAATAAGACATCACACGTAACCGATTTGATCCGGAACTTGCAGTATAGTCCATATATAATAAAAAATGATGCATAATGGAAAAAAACGTAAAATTTAGACTATTATCGACGCGTTTGTGAATTAAAAACAATTTAAAAAAATTTAAAAAAGGCCCAAAGCGCCCCGCTTAGGCCATAACGCAGCGTTTTGGCACCGAAGCGCCCCGCTTAGGCCATAGCGCAGCGCTTTGGCCCCTCGTTATACCTGAAGCGGGGCAGCCTTCTCCCCCATTTCAACAACAAACAAAACACACACACACGGTGCGATTATACACACTAGGCGAAGATCTTCTTTTTCCAGATTTCAAACGCTATTAGGTACGATCGAACTTCATTTATTATTTTGGTTCAAGTTATATGTATGATTATGATTGGATTTTGGTGGATTTGATCGAGTTGCTGCTGCTGTTCTTCATAATGAAGAACCAAAGCGCCGCGCCGAGGTCATAGCGGGGCGCTTTGGTTCATGTTTATTTTTTTTTATTATTTGTTTATTATATTATATGTTTATTATTATTTGTTTATTTAATATTATTTGTTTATTTAATATTATTTGTTTTTTATTATTATTTGTTTATTTAATATTATTTGTTTATTTAATATTATTTGTTTATTATTATTATTTGTTTATTTAATATTATTTGTTTATTATTATTATTTGTTTATTTAATATTATTTGTTTATTATTATTATTTGTTTATTTAATATTATTTGTTTATTATTATTATTTGTTTATTTAATATTATTTGTTTATTATTTTTTATTTAAATTGTTTAATAATATTATTTGTTTATTATTTTATATTTAATATTATTTGTTTATTATTTAAATTGTTTAATAATATTATTTGTTTATTATTTTATATTTAATATTATTTGTTTATTATTTAAATTGTTTAAATAATATTATTTATTTATTATCTTTTCAACGTGCAGGGATGGATTCCTCCGATGACGAGATTGAGCATATGGAGGCTGAGGGAGAGGTGGGAGATGTGGGAGAGGAGGGAGAGCCGGCATGTCCGTACCTGCAGTTTCCGCACGGGTCACGGGCGAGGGGGAGATGCGCTAGGTTGCGCACCATAGAGATTGGGGGGCACGTAGGGATAGACTGGGACCTGCTGGAGACCGTGGGAGAGGCCGCGCGGGCGCGTGATATAGTTGGACTAGATATTCCTTGGTCGCGCCTATTTCAGATAGCGATGGAGGACTCGTACCCTGAGCTTACGGTCGAGTTTCTTTCCACGTTTACATACGCGCCGCATCCGGCGGATTACGTGGAGGACCCGGATTTTCCAGTCCACGAGGTTACATTCCGTCTCGCCGATCAGCAGTTTCAGATGAGTGTGCGGCAGTTTGCTGTCCATACAGGTTTGTACACAGAGCCCGAGCTTGATACTGATTTATATACGCAGGCGGTTACGGCGATGGACAGGCAGACGCTTATCAGTTTCTAGAGGGCCATTTCCAGGGTTCCCTTTGGGAAATCCTGGCAAAAGGCCACCACCATTAGAGACCCCTTGTACCGATACCTGCACCATGTTATCGCGGCAACTATCGTGCCGCGGGGTACCAGCAGGGAGAAGGTCAACCTCAGTGACCTTTTCTTTCTATACTGCCTACTGCGCCGCCAGCCCTGCGATCTAGCAGCCTGCCTGGCAGATTACTTTGCCACAGCATACCACCGGCAGCTCCGCGGGTACGTGCACACTGGCTCATACATCACCGTGTCACACCCCAACCGATGGCGGAATCATCGGGGCGCGGCACTAGGCGAATCGGATTGCTCAAGAGAAGCCATAAAAACTATATTGCGATAATATTTAATACATTCGTTATCCCATACTAACAAACAATATAATCACATAAGTTATCACAGATTTCTTGTCCTCTCGAACAATACAAATCCGACAACCTAGATTTTAGTTGAGTTTCTAGACTTCCTAGCTTGATTTGATATAGTTTGCGATCTAATCTGCAACATACGTTAAAATATTTGTCAATACAAAAGTATTGGCGAATATACAGGTTTGATAAGTATAGCGTAATGGATTAAAAGTGTAGCGAATTTTCACATGCATAAACGTACCACACGACATATATACTCACAAAGCTGATACTACCAACTAAGTCCTCGATGCTCGAATATGCGATGGCAAACTAGACCCCGTCGGGCGCAATAGTACTATACTAGTCATGGTGGGACGTCGCGAGTATAAGCCCTAGCACATATGCAACTAGCATCACGTATATCTATGGATAACAATTATTCGCAAGTGATAATTCGATTGATTGAATAGTTCGTTTGATAAGTTCGATTTGTTAGAAACGTATGTTACACCCAAAATACGATTAAAAAGGGTTCAAGTATACTCACAGTGCGTAATCGGTAAGTAAATACAACTTGATTTGGATCGGTTGCGAGTACGTCTGCGTTAATCATTGAAGGATATAGTGAACGGTGCATAGTTAAGCGAGAATAGCATTGAAAAGTCAGTCATCTGGTCGGATGGTGCTTACCCATTCGGATGGGCTCATCCGATCGGATGGCATATGGATCTGGGTCGGATGGCTGTCATCCGGTCGGATGACAGACTATCCGGTCGGATTAGTGTTAACTCGCGCGGATTGTAAGTGTCATTCGTGCGGTTAAGTAACTCGTGCGAACAGTCATGTCATTCGTGCGGACAAGTAACTCGTGCGGACAGAAATGTCATTCGTGCGGACAAGTAACTCGTGCGGACAGTCATGTCATTCGTGCGGACAAGTAACTCGTGCGGACAGAGATGTCATTCGTGCGGACAAGTAACTCATGCGGACAGAGATGTCATTCGTGCGGACAAGTAACTCGTGCGGACAGTCATGTTATCCGTGCGGGTTGATATTTACTCCGTCCGGATGACATGTATCCGTCCGGATGACATGTTATTCGTGCGGATTACATGTTATCCGTGCGGACATGTCATCCGTGCGGACATGTGATCCGTGCGGACGATACGTCTGCTTCGCACCATGAACACTGTTTCCGAGTGTTTAACGGAGGGAATACGTTCGTTTTTACTAGGGTAGTGTAATTTCGCACTAACACTTGAAATTTCACCAGTTCCGACCCGTTCTAACGGCCGGGAATCACCCCGTTCCATCAGATCTGGTCGTTCTTGATGGTTTTTCATGGTTAGCTCGAAATCGCACAGTTCTTGGCTAGATGCACAGATTTAGGTGAGATTTGTTATCAAAACAAGTGGAAATCACCCAGATCTGAGTCGTTTGTAGTGGAATGAAGCCACAACTTGAAGTTCATAAGAACTCTTGGTGGCATCACCTCAAAACGCCTCAAATCGGCAGATTTCACGGTTAGAAATCGAGTTTTAAAAGATAAAATGATGTAGAATGGAGTGTAGATCATAGAAGTACAAGTTTCTAGGTTGAAATCTTACCGGAATCGCGAGAAATCGAGAGAAAAAGGTCTTGGAGCGTGTTTGGTCGAGCAGGAGCTGTCACATCACTATTCAAGTGATGTGACATGGTATTTATAGGCAAAAGTGGAGCTGAAGTGGGTTTTGGTCCGGATGGCCCAATCGTGCGGATGGCCCAGTCGTGCGGATAGCCAAGTCGTGCAGATAGCCCATCCGTGCGGATAGCTGTCCGTCCGGATTGCTATCCGTCCGGATGGCTATCCGTCCGGATGGCTATCCTGACGCAAATGAATTTCTTCGCTTTTTAATAGTTTTTGAGGTGCGCGCTTCTATAGTTGAGTTATATTATTTATTATATATGTATATATCACTAGGGGTCGTATTTACGTATCCGTAGTTCAAGGTTTCGATAATTAATAATCGGTTTTCGTTTCGAGTATGCGATTACTAGCTACGTTTCACGACCATCAATGAGGGTAGTATAGGTCCTTTCTTGATGTCATCGTGAACGTTATTGCGTGTAGTGCCACAAAGACTGACGGGGTACCATTCACTCGTATTGTCGTCATCGTCACAACGACCGGAGCTATAACACTCACCCTTGAGTCCTTGTTAGCGTTAATTGTCTGTGTTTCGACACACCACGGCCACTGAGAAGGGTAGAATAGGTCCTCACTCAATGCCTCCGTGAGTGTTAGTGTTTGTGATAATAGTGTAGTATAGTGATATTGTATTCCGAAAATATACGATTATCCTTCGAATAGCGATATATACGATATAGTCACATTATGATCCGAATCTCTGGTGCTAGGCGTAACGAGTATATCGAGTAGTAACAACGCACAAAGGTGCGGGTTATTACACACCGCCATTGCACGCTCGCTAGGGCTTGTGCCCGAGCATGATACGGAGCTATCCGATCCGGTCCCGTCTACCAGGTTGGGCCGCGCGTTAGTATCTGCCATGCAGATCACCCGTACCTTTGATGTTGGTCTGAGGTTTAGGGGCCGTGACGGGCTGATTTGGCATCCGGAGGTGATGCCGGAGGTTATCCCGGTTGTTATTGAGCTGAGGCCTGGAGTGTTAGCCCCTCCTCCTGTTCAGGAGGCCGCTCGGCAGGCTCAGCTACAGGCTCTGGGCCTCGATCAGTACCCGGGCCAGCCTCAGGATCAGGCTCAGCCTCAGCCTCAGGATCAGGCTCAGGCTCAGCCTCAGCCTCAGCCTGTATTCGAGGATCCGGCTCAGGAGGATCATGTCGAGCAGATCCCGGTACCACCAGTTTAGCCAGCTCCTGAGCCGCCACAGTACCCGCAGCACGTTTACGCTGACCTGCCTCCGGTAGCGCGTGAGGTGGCTCGGGACTTCGACCGGCGCCTCAGACGCCAGGGCGCACGCATTGACTGGATCGTCGAGACGCTCGTTGCTCTACGAGAGCTCGCTGGGTTGCCTCCACTTCCCCTCCCACCGTCCCCACCGCACGAGGATTAGTACCTTAGTTTGTTTGTATAGTGTTTTGTTATGTATTATGTACTCAGTTGTACCTTTTTGTTTTGTATGTACAAACTGATATATATAAATATATATATTGCAGTTAATCTTCTATTTACATCACGTTGGTTTTGGATTGTTTACGTTTAATTCTTATGGCTTTCTGTACATTTTATTTAACGTGTTCGTTTAATTTAACAAAATAAACTAGGTTAACAGTTTATAAAGACGCACTTATATTATATACGTTCTATAAAAATAATGACGTAAAAAACGTAATTATAAAACAACTATGAATTATATGTAACTAATATTTTATAATAATAATAAAACTCAAATACAATTTTTTCCTCCAAAAAACACTACCATACTAACCCACATCCCACCTATTTCAAAAAAAAAAACAACACAAACTCCTGCCCACGCTCTTTGTCTTTTTGCACACTCAAAGCGCCCCGCTTTGGCCATAGCGGGGCGCTTTGGCCAAGGTCAACAGACAAGGACTGACAAAAGTCAGTCCTTGTCTGTTGAACTTGGCCAAAGCGCCCCGCTGGCCAAAGCGGGGCGCTTTGAGTGTGCAAAAAGACAAAGACCGTGTGCGAATAGACCAGGCCTTTTAGAGTTTGATTAAATTTCATAAGAAAGAACTCATGAATTACCTAGAGTTAATTACAATTTTGGCTCATGTGATTATATCACTTTTACCATTTTAACTTAAAAAAATAATTTTTTAACATCTGAGCCCTTAACATTTTTTTTTCTAACATTTTTGGCCCCTAACGTCTTTTTTTTCTAACACTTTTACCCCTAACATTTAATGGATTGGGTTAGGGGAGTGTGGGTGGTTACAAGTGATAAAATTTCATCACTCACAAACATCCAATCATGTTCCGTCATGTCAGCAACCACTATTCTATCACTCACAAGCATTTTTTAGTGGCGGTGGTCATCACTAGTGATGGAATTTCATCACTCGCAAATTTTTTTAATTCTATTTTTTAAATTAGAAATTAACAATAAAACACTAAAATTATAAATTTTATTAAAATTAAACATACTAGTTTAATTTAACATACTAGAAATATTTTAGGCTACAATTTAAAAAAAAAATACTAAAAAAACTCTACTTCTCGTCCGACTCATGAAACTCCAAACCTAAAGAACCTACAAGTTCGATTAAATCATATCTCAACCGAAAGTGAGTTTCTTCATCACGAAAGTCTTGTTGGATATTTTGTGGAACTTGAACTTGTGTAGGAGGATCCGGCACCCAATCCGGAGACATTGCACGTCCGTCTTCTTTGATTATCATATTGTGCAATATGATACATGCATATACTATGCTATGTATGGCTTTCTTGTTCATCGCACGAACTGGTCGGTGTAGTATACCCCCATCTACCATTTAAAACACCAAAAGCCATTTCAACATCTTTTCTTGCCGATTCTTGCAATTTTTTTAACATGATTTCTTTAGCCTTAACAGTAATGAAGGAGCTTTCACAAAAACAGACCATGATGGGTAGAATAGTTTCAGCATTGTAGAGCGGATTCTCCACAAAATAATCGTTCATTAACACTTCGTTGGCACGTACACGATCATGGTCTACCATCTTCTTCTTTGGATGGGACGAACTAGTATCAAGTTCGTTATACACCGACACAAAATATTTTAGCGTCTCATTGTCGGAAGACGACTCGGTATCGCTATCGCTATCCATCGGAAACGTCGAATCCGTAGGAAACTCCATTTGAGAAAGATGTAGATTGTGTGAAATGTGTTTGTGTTTTGGTGTGGGTGAAATATTTAAAAATGGAGAAGTATATATAAAAGGTTTAATGGTTATTATTATTTTTATTTAATTTTACCGTTGAAAAACGGTCAAAAATTAAAGCCCCAACGTTCAAATTCATCAAAGTTCAATGCGTTATACTCTCCACGCGTTCTTTTTTTCACAAGTGATGAACTTGGTGGTGGCGATGTGCTAAACCTGGCCACGCGTGATGGAGTGTCCATCACGGACCACCCCCACTGGCCTTAGTGTCAGGGGCCAAAAGGGTTAGAAAAAAAGACGTTGGGTACTCTGATGTTAAAAAAAATTGAGCTAAAAAGGTAAAAGTGATAAAACCACATGGCCCAAAATCATAATTTACTCATTACCCTATTATTAGTAGAGTTGAAACTTATGTCCTATCATATAAATCATCATGATAGTATATCAATCGTTCAACCTAGTAGTAATAAAAGAAAATTTTACTTTTGGATTACGACTAGATCGAAATTTTGTAATATTGATTGGTCGAGATGATGTGACTTTAATATTCGAGATGTAATTTTGTAATTGTTGGTTTTCAATTTCTTGTTGGCCCGATTTCTATATTAATATATTGAGGTTCCATCGTTAAAAAAAAAAGTATAACCTGAAGACTATAGTTGATGTCTCTCTCAGACTATGTATCAACCATCCAATGTTCCATTAAAGGTACATGACTTGTAACAAAACATGCATGTCATTAGGGCAGGCCTAACGTTTTTGAAAACCCTAATCAAAGTGCGATGTTACAGTTAGCGAGAATAACGATGTCAACCCAAATTAAGTATGAATTGCATATTGCTTTGAGTTTGATTTGAGCCTCTATTATTTTAAAATTGGTTCTTCAGTTGACTCTTGCAATGTTTTTGTTTGTTCATTTGGGCCTAATACTCTAAGGGGGTTTTTTTGTGAAAAGCACTTCATAACCTCTTATGGCTGCCCCACGCAGACTACGCGCGCAGACGTTTGAGTCTGCAACGTGTTTGTTTTTTGGAAGTGATTTCATTAAAAACCTCTTCTACAGCTCTTCCTCGCGTAGACCTGGCCTCACATCTTCTAAGGCTCTTCTATACATCTTCCAAATGATCCAAACATCAAACACCTGGTGGGCATATATACACATCAAAATTCCAAAGCATTTCACATGAATTAAGCACCAAAATATTCACAAAACAATGCTGAATTCAATACCTCAAAAAAATCTACAACCAAAAGCCAAATTTTAACCTTCCTCGTCGGTCGGTTTTACTTTCAGATCCCTTATACGTCGACGACGATGCTTACCAATGCAACACCCGATTTATAGATGGGGAGTAGCCACTGTCAACTGATTTGCGTGAGTCCAGGTCTTTCCATAGAACCCAATCGAGTGTAACATGAACTGCACTATCATCACATGACTGTCTGCTTTTGATTCGTCATCGTCATAGCCGATTGGACACCTAGAATCCATGAATAGCAAAGAAACTGAATTCGAGCTGGGGAGAAGGTGTGCTCATGGGGAAAGAAAAGGTTCGGTTCCGTGGACGAAATGGTCGCCGGTGGCGTCTGGTTCCCCTCTTGTTTGTTTCCCTATCTCTCCTTGTACACACGTGATGATAAGGAATGAGATCAAATACAAACACTTAAGTTTGTAAGAACCGTAAGAACCAACACATAATTGACAAGTGTCCATCAATAAAAAATTAGTTTAGGGGTAATTTAGAACTTTTGACCATATTTATTTATAACTAATTAAAAATAATTACAAAAAAGATAATCAGCACAACACTATATAATTAGCATAACATCCTTAATTGTTCTTCATTATCAGCACATCGTCCTCAATCGTTCTCCATTATCAACATAAACGACATTAGCACAACATCCTCAATCGTTCTCCATTATCAGCACACCAGATGTGCTGATTATATCTACTTTTGATGTTTGTTTGTATTATTTTGTAATTAACACATAATCAGCACGTTATCAGCACAATTATAAAACACCTTTTGTTAACTTTTTAAAAAATCACTTTTATAAATACAAAAAAAGTATAGCAAAATGGTACTCATATTAAAGATAAAAAAATACTTGATTTTATGGTATATTTTTTTTTTAAATAATGAAGTATATAAAAGTTATTTTAGTTTAAAAAACCTTGGTGGAATTTGTATTTAATGGAAAATGTTCAAATGACTAGCAATTTTACAAAATTACCCCTAATTTGTTAGTAGTAATTTTTAATTATAAGAGTTTTATTTATAATCAATATCAATCCTTGATTTAAATTATCAATGGTTCAGATCTGTTCTTACGGTTCTTATAATTAGCACTGTTTGTACAGGATCTCAACCCGTGATGATAATGTGAGAATTGTTCGGAAATTGATCATGTTAAACTGTGAGAATTGTTCGAAATTTTCAACAGATCTTTGCTTTGTTAAGTTAAAAAAAACAAACAACATTTTTCTTGCAAACTGCAGAGGTTTGGTCCACCTCTTCAGTTGCAGATGTCTGCAGACGTGGTCCGCAGACTGCAGACGTTTTACCTCTGAAAAATAAACAACACCTAATACACATATGATATATAAAGATTTAAAAAAAATTGAGGCCCATATTTTTTGGAGACCCTAGGCCATTGCTTAGATTTGAAAGACTCTAGATCCGGCTCAGCATGTCGTTGATAACATGGTTCGACCATGGATCGACCGTACTATCTAGTAGGCGAATTTAAAACAATCCAATCACATTGATTAACCGATAACCTCAAAATGTCTTTTCCTTGTTGTAAGGGAATATGTTTGCCCAAACCAAATTGATTTTGTTGATGTTTAAAATGTGTAATAAAGAGAAGGGTGGAGATACAATAGGAAGTTAATTTGGCTAGGAAGGTTAGGAAGTGATCTTGACCATCCATTTAGTTAATCAAGGGCTAAGATTAAATCAGGGAAATTGAAAAGAAGAAAAGAGGCGCGTGAGTTTGTTCAAGGGCATTCTAGTCAATCCAAGCCAATAGTTTCTCTCTCCTCCAATTCCCCCCATTTTTTAAACGTTAATAACTCTTTCATACGACATTATTTTTTTATAAAAATTGCAACAAAAAAACGAGCGTTTTTTATCTTTAAAACGAGTATACTATTGCTATATTTAAAAAAAAAATTAACCCAGTTGTGTAAAACGCAATAGAAAAACCACCAGTTACGTAAAACGCAATGAAAAAAAAAACCTAAAAAATGACATTTTTCTAAAACGCAATGCACAAAAAACACAAAGAAATGACTTATTTGTAAAATGCAATGGCCAGAAAACACAAAGAAATGTCTTATTTCTAAAACGCAATAGACTGAAAACACATAAAAAAGTGTTTTACCTAAAACGCAATGCACAAAAAACACAAAGAAATGTCTTATTTGTAAAACGCAATTGCCAGAAAACACAAAGAAATGTTTTATTTGTAAAACGCAATGGCCAGAAAACACGTAAAAATGTCTCATTTCTAAAACGCAATGACCTAAAAAAACAAAAGAAAGTGTTCTCTGTAAAACGCAATGGACTGAAAACACCTAAAAATGTGTTTTACCTAAAACGCAATGACTTAAAACACTTCAAAATGTGTTTTACCTAAAACGTAATGACTAAAGATACTTAAAAATGTGTTTTTCTAAAACGCAATAGCCAGAAAACACATAAAACTCTCTTATTTCTAAAACGCAATGGACACATAAAACTGTTTCTGAACTGTTTGTGAATTGTCTGTGAACTGTCTGAATTGTCTACGAATTACTGTCTTCGAAATGAGCTAATTTCTGGAAAATTAATTTTTCTGATGCGTTTTTAGTACAGCAATTTAATCGAAAAAAAATTTCCCCAGCCAGGGGCTCTGCCCCTTGGACCCCGCCAGGGGCTGCCGCCCCCGGATCCCCGCCAAGATCGTAAAACGCAATGACTAAATAAAAACCCAGATCGTGAAAATGAAATTAAAGAATTTCTTACATGGATCGAAGCCGGTTTCTTCATCAATTGACGAAATTTGAAATGATAGAAACACTTATCAGCGATTGAATCGAACAAATCGAGTGACTATCTTCAAAATCACCGGAAAAAACGAGATTTTGTATGAAATTAAACTGGGTTTTCTTCAAAAAAACTGAAGAACACGTTGATCGGGGGTTTGAATCATTGATTGGTGATGAAAATTGCACTATAATGTAGTGATTATTGAGATAGAAAGTGAAGAAATGGTTGAAGATGGTGGGTTTTGAAAATGGTGGGTTTTGAAGTTACTGGGTTTTGAAAAAGGAAGAAGAAAGGGTTGGATTGACTAAAATACCCTTTTTATTTATTTTAAATGTTGCCACATGTCATCCTCTTATTGTTTCTTATCCTTCCTAGCGAAATTAATCTTTCTATTTGATCTTTTCCCATAAAGAGAAAGCAAAATTACCTTACAAGATTATTTGTAAAGTAATTTTGATAATTACCCTACAAGCAAATAATTATGAAAATGTCACCGCGTTTTTTTTTTTTTTTTTTTTGTTTGTACAATAAGACTGTTTATACGTGAACTTAACTCGTGTAGTATAACCTTGGAAAAAAAATCTTCATAAAGTGTTTTATCCCCCAACGGGCTAAGTTTCTATAATTGATAGAACCAATAATTTAGGGGTCACTAGGCCATGAATGTGCTTAGCCCATCTTGTTCGATTAATCACTTCTGCTCTCTGTAAATGCTTTTGTCAATTTTATTTTTATTTTATAATAACTATCGAGCCGGGGTCTTACTGGAAGCGGCCTCTATATTCATACAGAATAGAGGTAAGATTGTCTCCATCTTGTCCTTCTCAAAATCTATTTTAGCTTTGGTATTGAGATTTATTGAGTATAATGATGATCTTAGTTAAAAAAGCAACGGAAAAAAAAATTATTTTTGATCAACTAGATGTTTATATTTGAAAGTTTCATTATCGAAGTTATTATCATCACCACCTGACCATCAAATCTTTCTGTCCCAACTATCAATTATTTGTCAGTACTGGTCCCAACATAATAGCTACATAACAACATAAACAATATGTTTTATTTGCTTTTATACTATACCTTAATCAATTACAATTAGGACTATAAACGCCGTCTTCGTTCGTTAAGGAAAAAATGTCTTTAAGAATGTTTATGAGCACTTACCAAACGAGATTTTATGTTCGTTTTTGTTCATTAAGAAAATGAATGTGTTCACGAACACAAATAAAATCGACGAAAGCAACATAATCTAGAGGTGGATGACGGAGGAAGTAACGTTGGAACTTGAAGCCGTAATAGTGGAATGGAGGATGATAGTGTTCCTCAATGTGAATATGGAGGAAGGAAATGGGAACGGTGCATAAGCAAGATGGGAATCGGGTTTTCTTTTTTAATATTTAGGATAATAAAATAAATGAAAGTTAAAAAGCATGAAAAATTTAGATAAAATAAATAAAAGTACAAAAAACTCATGAACAACATAAACAAACAAACAACAACAAATGTTCACGAACACGTTACCGAACGTTCACGAATACAATTGAATGAACGAGACCTCTGTTCATGTCCGTTCATTTTAACTACTCGAAAGAAATTTCTTGTTCGTGCTTGTTCATATATTTAACGTACAAACGTAAACAAACTTCTCTGCAAACGATTCACAAATTGTTCGTTGAAGGTTTGGTTCATTTACAACCCTAATTACAATGTTGATCATACCCAGTAGGTACAAATTGAAACATCATTTTTTATTTTATTAATTTAGAAGAGTCATGACCAAGCGACCTTTTAACTAGGGGTGCTAATCGCGGGTTCAACCCGATCCGAACCTGAAAATTTTAGACGAACCTGATCCGAACCCGAAAATCTTGTGATACATATGAACCCGAACACGACCCGAATATTAGCGGGTTGACCCAAACCTGACCCGTTCAACCCGAATTTTGAATTTTTTAAACTTTTTTTCGCAAATTATTATTTTAAATTAAAATTTTACTATAAAAAAACACAATTTTACTATAAAAAAACACAAATGTATATCTACAATTGCATTTTAATTATAAAACTTTATATTAATCTCTCTTTTTAAGTTATAATTATGCATAAAATACACATCCAAATTAATTTATGGCATTGAACATAGTGTAAAAAAATAAAATATAATATAAATGGGTTAAACGGTTCAACCTGTCAACCATTTTGTTTAACTTCTTTGATTTAAGTGATAATCCAAATTTCGTATCATCCCGACATGATCCAAGTTAACTCATTTTGTTTGCTTTTCAAGTTTAACTCTACAATATATTGACGGAACATGTTATGGTTATCTCGTTAATTGTCTTAATTGCAATCTATTAGATCAAGATCGTTGTTCTAATACTACTAATTTGATATCTAGTATTACGAAAAAGATAGAACAAAATGCTAATTAACAATGACTATAAGCTTAACTAATGTTCATGAGATCTATCACAATTTGACATTAAACAATTACTTACTCATACTTATATAATTCTAAAGTACAAATTATTTAAAAGTTTAAAAGGGTGTGCAAATAATTATTAAGATATTGTTTTAGAAACACAATACGATAGCAAACAAATTACGCCATGTTCTTGATTCGGTGATTAGTCATGAACAATCTGCCTTTTTAGAAGGTAGACAAATTTTGGATGGGTCTCTCGGGCATGTTTGGCTAAGTTTTTTGAAACAACTTATTGACTTATTGGCTTTTTGAAAAGTCATAAGCTTCAAAATGATGTTTGGCAATGAGACGGTATGTGAGGGGGAAAAGCCAATAAGTCAATAAGTCACAAAATACTAACTTTTCCAAAAAGCCAATAAGTCAATAAGTTGTTTTAAAAAGCTTAGCCAAACATGCCCCTCGTGGTTAATGAGATTATTAATCCGATTAACTAAATTCAAACGATGTTGCAGAGAAAACCCAGCCAAATTGAAGTCAAAATCGAAGACGAAGAAGAAATCGAAGAAGGACGCAAACGCACCACCACCACCTCCACCTCCACCTCCGCTGCCTTCAATCCCACCGGCGCCACGTCTCTCTTCCACCACTTCAACAATTCCTCCGCCTCCGCCACTTCCAAAGCCCAACGCATCGGCCTCCAATAATAAATCTTCTTGCTTCGTTATCTTTTCTTCTTCCAGTTTTTATACTTATTTGTACAATCGATTCATGCTAACGTTGAATACAAGCATACAACAAAATGTCAAAATCATTACTCTTCTTCTCTTCTCACAACTCCCTTTGAAGATACATATCCGAGACCGGACATGATCCTTGGACGAACCGGATTCCACTTGAACGGACATCTGAAATACGTCCGTTCCTTACCAGGAATCTCCGAAGACGAACATCCATTCAAGTGCGTCTGGACGAATGACGTCATCTCAGTTGACTACTATAAATACCCCATCAAGTACAAAGCCAAGTACGATTTTCTGAACCTTCGTCCCTATTTTCTCTCTCTACTTTCTCTCTCTACCAATGCTTATCCTCACGCCGGAGGGTGGTCGCAGAGGGGCCCTCCCATCTTTGCGACGAGCCTAACGGTTTTCTGTTTGGCAGGATTGTTCTCCAAGCTCATTTACAAGACCCAAACCCTCGTTTACAGGCTCCGGCCTAAATACGATTCTTTGGTTCTTCAATTGGCGCCATCCGATCTCAAAGCTCTTAGTCCTTCACTCTGGTGAATTTCTTGAGCAAAGAACTGACAAATGGCGGCCTCAGGTTCTGCGAATCTGGGATCTACAACTGTTAGTACACAAACTACAGCACCAGCAAGCACTGCTCCCGCAATCTCAGCTGCCTTAAGCTCGGGACCGGGAACAACCTTGCCATTTATTATGCTTCCTACTTCGCAAGCATCTGAGTTTGATGCGGAGTTTCTCTCTAAAAATGC
The DNA here is from genome assembly GCA_030545235.1 of Helianthus tuberosus. NCBI lineage: Eukaryota > Viridiplantae > Streptophyta > Magnoliopsida > Asterales > Asteraceae > Helianthus > Helianthus tuberosus. The sequence continues at coordinate 48,164,961 of CM060387.1, read as the reverse complement.
AAGTCTTCTACGAAGATTGAAAGCAAAACAGGCTAGAGATGAACAAATCCTCGGTTTACGAACCAGGTTGTTTCAGGAAGAAGCTCCGGTAAGGACTATGGGTCCTACAATGTTCACCCCTCCTACTTTCTCCACAGTTGTTACTTCAGAAACTTATAGTGGGTATGTGCAGGGATCCTCCGGACCATCTCCAGCTATGACGATACGAAATGAAGCTGAAATAATTAATGATCCGGATCTTACCAAGCCATACCACCCAGTTTCCATGACTGCCAAGTCCAAGTTCAGTGCCCGCATCACACACGCCAAGCTACCTCCGAAGCTCAAAATGCCAACTACAGTTAAAAAGTATGATGGCACGACTGATCCAGATGATCATATGTTCGACTTCGATGGAGCCGCACGAGTAGAACAGTGGCCGATGCCGGCTTGGTGTTTCATGTTCGCCCAAACACTAACCGGAGCTGCTCGGGTATGGTTTGATGCGCTGAATGAGGGAGAGATCAACGATTTCGAAGAATTTCGAAGATTATTTCTCCAAAATTTTAGCCAGCAAAGGCACTATTCAAAAGAAATTACTGAAGTTCATAACATCCGGAGAAGGGATGGAGAATCTCTAGATAGTTTCATCGACCGGTTCAACCGGGAAAGCATGCAGATCAGTGGGGTAGTCGATCAGTTAAGAATTTCCGGATTCTGTCATGGTGTCCGGAACAACCAGCTGGTCGAGAAACTCCACGAGAATCTACCAAAGACGATGGAAGTACTAATGGAACGGGCCAGAACTTTTGCTCGGGGGAAAAATGCATGTAATCCAGCTCCGGAGTCAGATCATAAGATGTCTTCCTGGAAGAAAAACGGAGGGTCCATGTTTGATAAAGCCCCGTCCGGTAATAGAGGGCGACCACATCCTTACAGTAGGAATGATAGACCTCAACGAGGGAGGAACTTCGGGGCAAGATTCTATAATTTATCAGATCTATCCAAAACTCCTAGTGAAATCCTCAGCGCCGAAGGTGCAAGTTTCCCCGCCCCACCAAAACTCCGAAATCCAGGTGATAAGAACTCCAAGAAGTATTGTGATTACCATCATGCTCGGGGTCACAATACAGACGATTGCTGGTCTTTAAAACAAGAAATAGAAAAAGCAGTACGGTCCGGTAAACTATCGCATCTGGTGAAAGAAGTAAAAGAAGGTAAATCTTCAGGAAATTCGGGGGATAATCCGAACAATCAACCAGCAATTTGCATGATCAGGAAGGTGGATAACCAAGGCATCAAACGATCCAGTTACCATATGGCCGCTTGGATGCAGCAGCCCATCGCTTTCCCTCCCATTAATGTAACACCTCGAAAATTCACGTCCCATAATGTGTAGACACGTGTCATATGTTTGAACGTGTGAAAGAATGTTATAAAGGGACTAAAGTTGATAAACTTGAAAAGTATATGAAAAATACGAGTTCAAAATGTCAACAGTGAATAAATATAATTCATAATAACCCTACATGATGTTTATACCATCACACGAATAAATCATGGATCATACGAAGCTAAAAGTGAGAGATTACAAACTATAGGGGTTAAATGTGTCAACATGTTTAAGTTATACCTCTGAGTGACCTTTTGTAACACCCCAACCCGGACGGGCTGACGTGTCACACTAACAGTATCGTAAACAAAAGTCATAATTCCATTCATTTATTTGACAAGGATACAACCACATAACAACGAAACTTAAGGTTAATATACAAGCGAAAACATTCGACTTCATTAACTAATATCTTCAGATTTATTCCTAATCTTTATTCTTCTCTCTTTTCCCCGCCCAAAGTAACATGCAGACCTGTATATACAAAAATTTACGGAATGAGCCGAATGCTCAGTACGGAATAATAGGCTCAAATAACAATTAACGCTTTATGCGAAAATGATACGATGCAAGAACATAATTTCATAATCATATCTTACGGATGTACCCATGAGCAAACTTAAAACGTGACAATACACAGGTAGCTACTCCTGCATAATTATCACATGAGATGGCGAATTGGCATACCCGTTATCCACCTCCTTATACTTAAATCCTAGGATCGATCCATACGCCTCCTAATAGCTTATATGTACCACACTTGTACTTAAGAGACGCCGTGAACTGATCTCTCCGTCACGGATGGAGCACATGATGTCGATGCCGCAACAACATGCTCGTGGGACACTCCACGAGAAGCGATACTCAGGGTATCAGAGTACAAATGGTCTTATTCACATAACTTATAAAACTTATTTTCATAACAAAACGGAACATATATTGGAACATGCGATAATGAGTATAACAACATAATACTATCGCATGACATGAAAGCTAAATCAAATGATTTGAATAGGAATCGAACGGACTGTCAAATGAATGGATAATGAAAGACGTAAGGAGTTTTTAAAAGATATAGTAATTTTAGTGGTTTATAACAATTTGACTATGAAGCAATAAAGAGTGGGGTAAGGATCCGTACCTTAATAATTCCAAAGTGAAGCTACCTTGTGATAATATTTCAGATTTATACGGGCAGAGTTTAGACTATTGATTAGTCTTTTAACCTAATTTAAATAACATGCACACAAACTAGGTTAGTAACTTAATACAGCATTTACGATAACTCACGAGATCAAATTCTCACAACGAACGACAAAGTGCGATACTTAAACATCCATCGAATTAATGACGAACGACAAAGTACGATACTTAAACTCATCCATCGAATTAACGACGAATGACAAAGTACGATACTTAAACTCATTCATCGAATTAATGACGAACGACAAAGTATAACCCTAATGTGGGCAGCACTTAAACATCCATTGGATATATTGATCGATCGGACAATGAATCGTAATAGCGATCGAGTTATTACCCTGATTGCAGCGTCGATTAGTGATTCGTGTGTGTTGATTTTGGTAAACAGAGCATAACTCGGTGTATTTTGTGAATTTTTACGTCGTTTTTGTGCCAGAATTCAAGTGCCAACATCCTCTATTTATAGGTGAATTTTGAACTTGTCGCGGCCCGCGTGACATATAACCTATCCTTACGCGGCCCGCGAGACAACTTATTTTATGTATAGGGTAGCCACGTGTGGGACTAGCCTAGCTGAGTCGACAGTTTTTAAAATTTCAACTTCGTCCGCAAGTTATGAAGATAATTATCAAGTAGGGAATATCCCCCCTGAGTTTTAGGGGCCCTAATCCTGATTCTGAAAATTCTGAAAATTTTAGGGTTTGTACAGAATTACTTGGGTGTCTTAATTTGGGTTTTCTAGTGGGTAATTTATAAATTATTATTATTCTTTTTATTTCTAGAATAATGATTTTAAATTTACGAGCATTACACCTTTTGACAAACCCGAAGCTTTGTAACGGTTAATTATGCTCACTAGAATGCACGATATAAATTTCATAAAGTTTCGTTATCGTATGAGAAAGTTATGATCAAATCCGTATGCGAGGGGTAAAGCGTTAACGTTGAAAGTTATGACTTTTCGGGTTAACCGGAAATGTCCAGGGACTTGGCAAAGTGGGTATAAGTCCTAAAGCCTTTGTAAGTAAATAAGAAGGGGTCAAATTGCAAGAAATAAGTCGGTTGCCCTTTCGAATGCTTGAAAGGCCAAGCTTTTGCATTCTGCCTATTTGTTGCGCACCGCAACAAATATTTGTTACGGTGCGCAAGCATGTTGCCAGCGACAGAAAGTTGCTGTTTGCTGTTTTAAACGCATTCTTTACCTTTTAAACGGTTTTCCACATCTCCCTTGGCCCCTAAACAACACCTAAACTTATAGGACACCTATGGGAATGTTGTGGTTAGTGGTAGACTAAGTTGTCAACACCTTATGGTGCCTTAGTTCACTATATAAAGCTCATGAGTTGCAACATTCCAATCACACTTTCATTCTGCAATTGAGGAGCCTTCTGGAGCTTCAAAGCAGACCCAAGTCCTTCCTAATCAAGCTTAGGACTTCAGTAAGTGTTCTAATCCTTTCTTAATTAAGTTTTAGCTTAAAAGTCAAACCGTCGTAATTAAGGGTTGACTTTGAGATTAATCACTAATGGTCCAGTGCTTAGTCGAAGTGAAAGTAGTTATAAGTTGGTAATTATGTGGGTAATAAAACCTCAAAAGGGTTCCCCCTGATTCCCACTCTAACTAGGTCAAATGTCGGGTCAAACTTAATCCGAAAAAGTCAACAGAAATATAAAACGCACAATTAGCCATCTAGAAGGCGTGCAACCTGTTTGATCATTATTATAAGTTGGTAATTAGTGTAAGAACATGTCTAAACATGTTCGACCCGACAAATTCCTGTTTAGACCCGGTTCGGAACCGAAAGTCGCATAGTTTGACTTTCACTTTGACTTTCAGTTCTGACCCGTTTAAGCATGTTTTGGAAATTCCTTAGAGCTTCCTTAGGACTAGGCTACATGTTAGCATAACCCTCTGTGGTTGGTTCATTGATTGACCCATTCGTTTACGCGTTTCCGTTAATTGCTCATATGTTGACCATTATGCCCTTATTACCTTAAAACGTGATTTTTGGAAATGTAAAAGAGTAGAAACTTTAATTACTGATATATAAACTTGTATGCAAAGTTTGACATCAGTTTGAGGTGTAGAATAATAGTTATGCTCGTTAGCGTAAAAATTAAAGCTTTATGTTAATAAAACGGCATAATTAGCGTATAGCCTAGTTAAGCCCACTTTTTGATACCAAATCTTTTACCCACTGATGTAATATATTATTTTGGGATTTTTAAAGATTTTTAATAAATTTTAGGCTGAACATAACTTATAGTCGTAGGCTTAATCCGGTAATTGTCGGTTTTGCCCTTACGGGCCATAAAATGAGTTTTACATATCTAAACGACTCCAAACCTTTTGCTACTGATCACATATGATAAATAAATTATTTTAAGCCTTCTGGAAATATAAAAATATCAGATTTAAGTATCAAACCCGGAAATGGCCTTTAATAGCCTTTTTAAGCGTTTTTAACGCATATTATGTACTAGAAGTATTTTAAACATACAAGGGTTGATACCTACTGATATTTGAGGCAAATTATAATATTTTAACAGTAAGCAAAGGTTGTTAAACTCAGACTCCAGTTTTGAGCTTTTCGGCTTATGTGAAATTACCAAAATACCCCTATGGGGCAGAGTTTGGTTATAATTGATAAATTTCACATATGTACTTTACCCTACTGTTATAACTCATTAATTTGAGTATGTTTACTGATTACATCAGACCTGTAACTCAGTTAAACACTTAAACCCTTTTTCAACCTTTAAAATGACCAAACTACCCCTACGGGGCCTAGTTTGTGTTTAAACACGTTTCGGGCATAATGAAAGACATCTTACTGATGTCACAACATATTTGAGGCATAATTAACTTAGGAAACCTGTATATAGCTCTCATGAATACCCGTTACGCTTCTTACGCGTTCGGTACGATTTATGTAACTAGTTTACATACATTAGCCGAAACGGGTCAAACCTTATCGGTTTTATCTCAAAATCCAGAATGTGTATGAAATACCCATATTATACAAGTCTTCAAACTTGTCGGGTCTAAAACACATTCTATTCCGGTCTTCGCTTAATCATGCGTTTGAACCGTATATTTCCTTAAGACTAACCGGTCTAAGCTTAGGCTTCATTAAAGACCCGTTAGCATTCTAATTGGTTATTTATACCATCATTCCAGACTAGAGCCTTCCGGTAAATTGTACCTACGCTTACTTAAGTGAACACGGCTGAGTTATTAATTCTTGCAAATTAAGACAGGAGCTAGCTCAGGTAAATACTCTTAACTTATTTTCCCTATACGGGCTTGGAATACGGTATAATAATACCGCTTGGTCGGGTATTGAATATTTAATCTTATTATGGTTAAATTATTGAGGTAACCCGGTTTAATCTGTATTGTTTGAAATAAAGACCTTTAGGGGTTAATGACCATGTCCCGGATATCCTTGACATCATTGTATTATAAAATGGCCATGCCTTAAGCACGGGGTGTAGGCATACACTGAAAGTTGCTTAAAGGGAAACGGTATCTCACTCTCTTGTGGGCTTATACTTGTGGTGTGTCTGTTAATCTTGACTCGATTTCTACATCGGGCCCTGAACGTATAACGAACATGTAAATCTGTATACAAGGTTATAAATATAATTGTTCCAAGTTAAAAAGGTTAATTTTGCCTCTGTGCATTTTAATCAAATAATAAAAGATATTTTGTGCCACGTGCATTCAAATCAATTTTCTTAAACTTTTTTCAAATGAGTCGGTTGAGTGTATTTACCAGTGAAAACTGACGTATTTTCCAAAAAGGTTAAGTGACAGGTACTGAACGTAATTGGCTGGAAGCTCAGGGCGCTAATAAGGAATCTTGCAAGTTCTAGGCGTCTAAAGTCTGTTGAACAAATGATATGTTTAAGATCCGCCTGTGGATCCTTTACTTTCCGTTGTAATACTGGATATTACTCTAAAATTCGGATTGTAATATATAATTTATCTTTTGCTTCCGCTGTGCATTCATATAATTGTGTTGTTTGACTATTGTGTTGCCAACTGCGTCACGATACTCTCCACCGGGCCCACCGGTGACACGTGGAAATATCGGGGTGTGACAGGTTGGTATCAGAGCCAACACTGAGTGAATTAAACGCTAGCCTTTTGCGTTTAATCTCAGTTACACAGTTGCACATTTTTGAGTCTAGACAAGAACATAGGACAAATTCCAATTTGTTTCATTGTCTTTTAATTATTTCCTTGATTATTTTTCTGATTAGCCCTTGCATGGGCAAGTCATTTTATTAAAAAGTCCCATTTAGGGCAACCATATACTTGTTTAAATTTTAAAGGAACGATTATATTTAAATATCATTCCTATATTATAAGATCTACCATTATAATAAGATGGCAAAATCTAAAAAGGACAAGACCTAGCCTCGGGTCATATTAAGACCGGCCAAGATGGCAGTTCCTCAATTTAGATTCAGATCCTTATTAACATTCCTTTTGCAAGACCTACCATTATAATAAAATGGCAAAATCTAAAAGGACAAGACCTAGCTTCGGGTCATATTAAGACCGGCCAAGATGGCAGTTCCATAATTAGATTCAGATCCATATTAAACACCTCAATTTAGGATTTCTCTGCGTTAAATATTAATAAGAATCTTAAGAGTGAAACCTAGCCTTCGGGTCACTTTAAGGCCGGGCCATGATGGTAAGACCTGTTTAAAAGATTCGAATCCCTGTTAACATCTGTAAATAGGTTAATGCTCCTGGCAGACGTGATCCATTAATAATCACACACGTCATTTTTATAGGATTCTTCAAAAGATTCCTAACCCAGTATAATGATCTCCGAGTCCTGGGTTTTTCATCATCAATTAAGATGATCATATTTTTAACCATACGTGGTAATATAGTGCCTACGGGCCTTGCTCATTTCTACATGAGCCAAAATACAGTGGTAGCAATGACTCCCTGCCAGAAAAAGGTAATGAACTAGGTTCAAACCTCAAGGCTTTGATTCTCTGAAATCCTAGCTTATAATTTAAAAGTGTCCATGTGACTAGGCCTTTGTGCCACCTTAATATCCGTAATGTTTTATAACTAGGATAAATTATAATGCCTCGATTCTCTGAAATCATGGCTTATAAATTAAACTTGTCTACGCGACTAGGCCATTTGTGCTATTACTAACTTATAAATTGGGAGTTATGATAAAAATCCTGAATGAAATAAACATCCTTCCTTCCCTGCCAGTATGCATTTTAAAAAGAATCTTAAAGGTGAAACCTAGCCTACGCGGCCAATATGGTGAAACCTACTCAAGGGATTCAGATCCTTGTTAACACCTAAGAATGTGTTAGCACTACTGACAAATGTGATTCGATAAAATCACAACAGTCATCCCTATATTGGAAAATTTTTAAATTCCTAATTTGCCTTATGATCTAGAAATCATGGCTTATATCATCTTATAAGATGAGCATATTATAAACATCCGTGAGTGATGAAGTGCCTACGGGCTAAATTTGTTGTCCGATAAGACAACGACAGTGGTGGTCTTTGACCTCCTGTCTAAAAGTGTTGGACCAGGTCCAAGCATAATAGTCGGTAGGATCCATACGATCTCGACTAATAGCATCTGAGAAGATGATCATATTATAACCATCCCTCAGAAGGGAAATGCCCACGGGCTATATCTATTGTCCTAAAAGACAAAAGACAGTTGAAGTCTACAACTCCCTGTCAAGAGAAGGTAATGAACGTGATTCAAACCTTAATGCCTCGATTCTCTGAAATCATGGCTTATAAAATTTAGAACTGTCCTTGTGACTAGGCCTTTTGCGCCACTTTAATATCCTTAATGTTTTATAACCAGGATAACTATAATGGAAATACGTTTAAATAACATTCACTATGAACGTTCGGAACAGAATAGCCCATGCGGTTTATGAATGCCGTGGCTAATCTAAGTCAGGTCATCAGGATGATGACTAATAATTGTTAAATCTTGGTGATTGGTACCAAGTTTCGAGTATGGAAAACTCGAATTAGGTAGACGACAGTCGTAATACTATTAATGCGACGAAGGTTAATAAAAACTACAAACGTAAACCTCAATATTAATGGAGTTAAATTCCAGGCTGTGGTTGACGCAGCAGTTGGAGGGATCATGGGAAAAGGTCATGAGACAATCCAAAGAGCCGAATGCTTCTCGCTCTAAATCTCATTCAAAAACCATGTTTAATTGCTCATGAGGAGAGCTATGTTCACACTTCAAATATGAAGGATGAACCAAAGAAGGAGGATAACTCCCAGAAATCTGAGAAAGAGAGCAAGTACAGGCCTAATAAAAAGCAACGTAAGTTCAGTAAAAAGCCTGTATACCTCAGAGACTGCTTCAACATTATTATATCCATTAGGAATCAGTTTTTTTTCGATGTCCTAGTTCCGTTAAAAATAAGGACTCAATATAGTGATAAAAATCGTTTGGTTACCTTAAAAATCAAGCCCATATTGTGGGTGATAAGAAGCGATTAATTATCAAGACTCCTTATGAGACAACCCTCATAATTACATGTATCCGTACGATTAATTAATATTAAATATAAAAAATGGTGGAATTGGCCGTCCCCGGAATCGAACCTGGGTCTAGGCCGCACCCTTTCGCGCGCCTAGCCAACCGAGCTAGGTGCCTAGTTTGTGAAAATTTCCATTCTGATTAAATATAAGCACATATAGTTGATATCTCTTTAATCTCTATCGATTTCGAATACCAAATGGTATGACAAAAGCGCTATATGAGGATTGGTGTATCTTAATAAGTTCCATAGATTGCTTCCATGCCTGATCAGTATGGAGGTTTAATGCATGGAACCACAAAGATATCCCAATGATCATATGGTACTAAAGTCAACTAATAGTATTCAAAGAAGATATCCAGAATAGAATTGTCCAAATAAATATTCCCTGGTAACGGAATATGTGGACTCATAACATGAATGTGTCACTTATTAGACACAAGCGTTGATAAGTGAACTGGAGCCTGAGATATGGAAATCTCTGTAACCTCCTTGTACCTTGATTATCTTCTTCTAAGACTACCCTGTTTACCCCTGAGAAGCAGGTAGAGTTAAGGTTTATATCCCATTTGGGGCTACATTATTATGAAAACTCCAAGACAGCTAGTACCATTATTGGTAGAATCGAAAAACCTGGTTAAGTAAGTTTTAAGACATAGATTCATAAAGCCAAACTCAATATCCTGAGAATTCGGTATAGTAAACTGTGAAAGACGGTTCATTATGCTAAGGCATTGTTTACCGCAACCTTGATTAGGCGACGATTAAGAATCGCCATCAGCTGCCCAGGATCGTCGATTTGCTCGACTAACTGTAAAGATTTGCTATTTCTTAAGATTAATTTTGAACAATGGTTGGAATAACCATCTCGTCTTAAGATAAGTTTTTCTATAATAGTTGTTATATAAGTATCAAGGCTACCCCTTTGGAGACCTTGTATAAATGGCATGTTGAACGTTTATTGTTAGAACAATAGATTGGTAAGTTCAATTATCAGGATCTGAAAGTTGCAATGGAAACAACAAATCAGATCACACAAATCCCTAATTATCTGTAAGATGCCAATATTTGGCAGAAAAAAAAAAATCAAGGATTAATGAAAATAGTAAACCTCCTAAACTCTTGTTAAGGAACAAGTTCAACAAAAGATATCATCCAGGAAGGGTGTGCCAAATTTATTAAATTATCAGGCTAGTTAAGCCCTGAATATATAGAATCATTCGAAGGAAATCGAATGTATCAAGATCAAGTAGCCTTTAAGCTAAAACCTATTTAAAGGAGTTTGACGGAACTCGTAATACATTGCACACCAGTGACTGAAGGATGTGTTTCGCCAATAAATCGAAAAGCGCTATCACATAATGATATGCAGAACTATGATAGTATGAGCAACCTGTGTCGATTAAGGATCGACAGGATTAGAAGCTCCAAAAAGATACATGTGCCTATTATAAAGGTCAATTGTAGTGCCTTAGAGGCTCAAAGGTACTGGGGAAGATTAAAACCAATATAAGTAGAAAATACTTCCTTTACTTTAACAAATCTCGAGGTCGAGATTTCTTTTAAGGGGGTGAGGATGTAACACCTCGAAAATTCACGTCCCATAATGTGTAGACACGTGTCATATGTTTGAACGTGTGAAAGAATGTTATAAAGGGACTAAAGTTGACAAACTTGAAAAGTATATGAAAAATACGAGTTCCAAATGTCAACAGTGAATAAATATACTTCATAATAACCCAACATGATGTTTATACCATCACACGAATAAATCATGGATCATACGAAGCTAAAAGTGAGAGATTACAAACTACAGGGGTTAAATGTGTCAACATGTTTAAGTTATACCTCTGAGTGACCTTTTGACAAACCCGAAGCTTTGTAACGGTTAATTATGCTCACTAGAATGCACGATATAAATTTCATAAAGTTTCGTTATCGTATGAGAAAGTTATGATCAAATCCGTATGCGACGGGTAAAGCGTTAACGTTGAAAGTTATGACTTTTCGGGTTAACCGGAAATGTCCAGGGACTTGGCAAAGTGGGTATAAGTCCTAAAGCCTTTGTAGGTAAATAAGAAGGGGTCAAATTGCAAGAAATAAGTCGGTTGCCCTTTCGAATGCTTGAAAGGCCAAGCTTTTGCATTCTGCCTATTTGTTGCGCACCGCAACAAATATTTGTTACGGTGCGCAAGCATGTTGCCAGCGACAGAAAGTTGCTGTTTGCTGTTTTAAACGCATTCTTGACCTTTTAAACGGTTTTCCACATCTCCCTTGGCCCCTAAACAACCCCTAAACTTATAGGACACCTGTGGGAATGTTGTGGTTAGTGGTAGACTAAGTTGTCAACACCTTATGGTGCCTTAGTTCACTATATAAAGCTCATGAGTTGCAACATTCCAATCACACCTTCATTCTGCAATTGAGGAGCCTTCTGGAGCTTCAAAGCAGACCCAAGTCCTTCCTAATCAAGCTTAGGACTTCAGTAAGTGTTCTAATCCTTTCTTAATTAAGTTTTAGCTTAAAAGTCAAACTGTCGTAATTAACGGTTGACTTTGAGATTAAATACTAATGGTCCAGTGATTAGTCGAAGTGAAAGTAGTTATAAGTTGGTAATTATGTGGGTAATAAAACCTCAAAAGGGTTCCCCCTGATTCCCACTCTAACTAGGTCAAATGTCGGGTCAAACTTAATCCGAAAAAGTCAACAGAAGCATAAAACGCACAATTAGCCATCTAGAAGGCGTGCAACCTGTTTGATCATTATTATAACTTGGTAATTAGTGTAAGAACATGTCTAAATATGTTCGACCCGACAAATTCCTGTTTAGACCCGGTTCGGAACCGAAAGTCGCATAGTTTGACTTTCACTTTGACTTTCAGTTCTGACCCGTTTAAGCATGTTTTGGAAATTCCTTAGAGCTTCCTTAGGACCAGGCTACATGTTAGCATAACCCTCTGTGATTGGTTCATTGATTGACCCATTCGTTTACGCGTTTCCGTTAATTGCTCATATGTTGACCATTATGCCCTTATTACCTTAAAACATGATTTTTGGAAATGTAAAAGAGTAGAAACTTTAATTACTGATATATAAACTTGTATGCAAAGTTTGACATCAGTTTGAGGTGTAGAATAAGAGTTATGCTCGTTAGCGTAAAAATTAAAGCTTTATGTTAATAAAACGGCATAATTAGCGTATAGCCTAGTTAAGCCCACTTTTTGATACCAAATCTTTTACCCACTGATGTAATATATTATTTTGGGATTTTTAAAGATTTTTAATAAATTTTAGGCTGAACATAACTTATAGTCGTAGGCTTAATCCGGTAATTGTCGGTTTTGCCCTTACGGGCCATAAAATGAGTTTTACATATCTAAACGACTCCAAACCTTTTGCTACTGATCACATATGATAAATAAATTATTTTAAGCCTTCTGGAAATATAAAAATATCAGATTTAAGTATCAAACCCGGAAATGGCCTTTAATAGCCTTTTTAAGCGTTTTTAACGCATATTATGTACTAGAAGTATTTTAAACATACAAGGGTTGATACCTACTGATATTTGAGGCAAATTATAATATTTTAACAGTAAGCAAAGGTTGTTAAACTCAGACTCCAGTTTTGAGCTTTTCGGCTTATGTGAAATTACCAAAATACCCCTACGGGGCAGAGTTTGGTTATAATTGATAAATTTCACATATGTACTTTACCCTACTGTTATAACTCATTAATTTGAGTATGTTTACTGATTACATCAGACCTGTAACTCAGTTAAACACTTAAACCCTTTTTCAACCTTTAAAATGACCAAACTACCCCTACGGGGCCTAGTTTGTGTTTAAACACGTTTCGGGCATAATGAAAGACATCTTACTGATGTCACAACATATTTGAGGCATAATTAACTTAGGAAACCTATATATAGCTCTCATGAATACCCGTTACGCTTGTTACGCGTTCGGTACGATTTATGTAACTAGTTTACATACATTAGCCGAAACGGGTCAAACCTTATCGGTTTTATCTCAAAATCCAGAATGTGTATGAAATACCCATATTATACAAGTCTTCAAACTTTTTGGGTCTAAAACACATTCTATTCCGGTCTTCGCTTAATCATGCGTTTGAACCGTATATTTCCTTAAGACTAACCGGTCTAAGCTTAGGCTTCATTAAAGACCCGTTAGCATTCTAATTGGTTACTTATACCATCATTCCAGACTAGAGCCTTCCGGTAAATTGTACCTACGCTTACTTAAGTGAATACGGCTGAGTTATTAATTCTTGCAAATTAAGACAGGAGCTAGCTCAGGTAAATACTCTTAACTTATTTTCCCTATACGGGCTTGGAATACGGTATAATAATACCGCTTGGTCGGGTATTGAATATTTAATCTTATTATGGTTAAATTATTGAGGTAACCCGGTTTAATCTGTATTGTTTGAAATAAAGACCTTTAGGGGTTAATGACCATGTCCCGGATATCCTTGACATCATTGTATTATAAAATGGCCACGCCTTAAGCACGGGGTGTAGGCATACACTGAAAGTTGCTTAAAGGGAAACGGTATCTCACTCTCTTGTGGGCTTATACTTGTGGTGTGTCTGTTAATCTTGACTCGGATTCTACATCGGGCCCTGAACGTATAACGAACATGTAAATCTGTATACAAGGTTATAAATATAATTGTTCCATGTTAAAAAGGTTAATTTTGCCTCTGTGCATTTTAATCAAATTATAAAAGATATTTTGTGCCACGTGCATTCAAATCAATTTTCTTAAACTCTTTTCAAATGAGTCGGTTGAGTGTATTTACCAGTGAAAACTGACGTATTTTCCAAAAAGGTTAAGTGACAGGTACTGAACGTAATTGGCTGGAAGCTCAGGGTGCTAATAAGGAATCTTGCAAGTTCTAGGCGTCTAAAGTCTGTTGAACAAATGATATGTTTAAGATCCGCCTATGGATCCTTTACTTTCCGTTGTAATACTGGATATTACTCTAAAATTCGGATTGTAATATATAATTTATCTTTTGCTTCCGCTGTGCATTCATATAATTGTGTTGTTTGACTATTGTGTTGCCAACTGCGTCACGATACTCCCCACCGGGCCCACCGGTGACACGTGGAAATATCGGGGTGTGACAATTAATCTCGGAGAAATCAAGGACGGACCAATCATAGTGTCTGCGATCATTGCAGGACACAAGGTCCGGAGGATTTATGTTGATAGCGGATGTGCCACCGAGATCATGTATCAACAATGTTTTCAGCAATTAGCTCCGCAGACCAAAGCAAAGTTGATACGAGTCTCAATGCCGTTGGTAAGTTTTTTCGGAGAAGTGGTGCAGCCTATAGGGCAAATCACTTTACCAACAACATTGGGAGAAGGAAGTCTGGTCCGAACCGTAAATTTGACGTATCTAGTGGTGGAAGCAAGGTCCGTGCATAATGTTATACTAGGGAGGCCCGGCATGTGCGCCTTCGGTATCATCAGCTCTACTATTCACGGATCACTAAAATTCCCCACCGAAGCCGGAGTGGCAACTTTGCACTCCGAGTCTACAATATGCGTAGCTGAAATACGACAAAGTAATGGTAATGCCAATCCTCCGAACCTCCTCACAGAGGAATGGGCTATCCACCCGCATTTTCCGGAGCAAAAAATTGCGGTCGGGGCACAACTCCCAGAACGAACCAAAAAGAAACTGTGGAAGCTCTTATCCACTTCACTTGATGTATTTGCATGGCAAACCTCTGATATGGTTGGAGTTCCCCGATGTTTGGCCGAACATAAATTGAAAGTGTCGCATTTAGCAAAACCAGTAGCTCAAAGAAAAAGAAACATGGCTCCAGCCCGAAACAAAGCAATTTCCGAAGATGTACGAAAGTTGTTAAGTGCCGGAATCATCCGGGAAGTACGTTACCAGACCTGGGTTTCTAACCCAGTAATGGTCACCAAGAAAGATAAAACCTGGAGAATGTGCGTAGACTTTTCCGATTTAAACAACGCGTGTCCGAAGGATTGTTATCCCTTACCGGAGATCGATCTAAAGATTGACTCCCTTTCCAGCTTTCGTCTTAAAAGTTTCTTGGACGCATATAAAGGCTATCATCAGATACAGATGGCCTTAGAGGACGAAGATAAGACTGCGTTCGTAACCAATGAAGGGCTTTTTTGTTATACCAAAATGCCGTTTGGATTGAAAAATGCCGGAGCTACGTATCAGAGGCTGATGGACAAGGCATTCAAGGACCAGATCGGAAGGAACTTGGAAATTTATGTGGATGACCTGGTCATAAAAAGTCAGGCCGAAGATAACATGATTGACGACATACTCGAAACCTTCACCAGGCTTCGGAGTATTAATCTTAAACTTAATCCCAAAAAATACTCTTTTGGTTTAGAAGAAGGAAAGTTTCTCGGTGTGTGGATAAACCAGTCCGGAATCCAGGCACATCCGGATAAAATCAAAGCGGTAGTCTCCATGCAGCCTCCCAAAACTGTCAAAGAAATTCAGTCACTAAACGGAAAGCTCGTTGCTCTCCATTGTTTTGTCTCAAAAGCGGCTGATCGCTCTATTCCTTTCATGAATGTGTTGAGAAAACGAACGGGAAAAGGCCAAATAGAGTGGACACCAGAAGCTGATTCTGCGTTCCAAGAATTGAAAGTTTGTCTCTGGTCCTTACCCACTTTAACCACACCAATCACTGGAGAAACCGTCACAGTTTATCTCTCTGCCTCTCATTTCGCTATCAGTGCAGTACTTGTAGTACATCGGAATCAGGCACAAATCCCTGTCTATTACGTTAGCCGCATCCTGAAAGATTATGAAACTCGGTACCCGGTGATTGAGAAGTTGGCACTCGCCTTAGTACACGCCTCCAGGCGTCTCCGAAGGTACTTTCAGGCTTTGAATATAGAAGTGCAGACTGACCTCCAGATTCAACAAATTCTCAGAAAGCCAGAGGTCTCCGGACGCCTCACTAAGTGGGCAATTGAACTCAGCGCTTTCGATATCACCTATCGAACCAGAGGTCCGGTAAAAGGCCAGGCGGTGGCAGATTTTCTCACAGAGGTACCAACCGGAGAAAGCACCAAAGAAAAATCCGCTCTGCCAAGGGTATGGAACTTATATACGGATGGTGCCTCCAGCAAAGAAGGATCAGGAGCCGGGTTAATCCTAATAGATCCAGAAGGGATAGAATACACATATGCACTGCGGTTCGAGTTTAAAACCTCGAACAATGAAGCAGAGTATGAGGCTCTTCTTGCGGGACTCCAAACCGCGGCTAAGGCCGGTGCAACCTCCGTATTAGCACATGTTGATTCCTTGTTGGTAGCCAATCAAGTCAGCGGAGAGTACGAAGCACGAGAGGATAACATGGTTCGGTATCTCCAGCAAGTTAACAGCTTAATCTCCTCTTTTGACTCTTGCAAGATAGTACACATACCGCGGAGTAAGAGCAAAAAGGCTGATGCCTTAAGCAAGCTCGCATCCGTAGCATTCTGTCACTTATCCAAAGAAGTTCTAGTCGAGACCTTGCAAGCCCCGGCCATCCAACAGACGGAGTCGGTCATGTCTGTCTCTGTGATAGAAAAATCCTAGATCACTCCGATTGTGGATTACTTGAAAGAAGGGACGCTCCCAGAAGACAAAGCTCAGGCCCGGAAGCTAAAGGTAAAAGCATTGCAGTATCAGATCCACGATGGGCAACTTTACCGAAAGACCTTCTTAGGTCCGCTCCTGAAATGCTTAACACCGGAGGAAGCCAGCTATGTCATAAGAGAAATCCACTGGGGAATATGCGGCATCCACTCCGGACCAAGGATGGTCATCGCTAAAGTTATGAACGCCGGATACTTCTGGCCGGGTATGCATCAAAGTGCGGTTAACGAGCTTCAATCGTGTGAAGATTGCCAGCGGCACGCCCCCATTTGTCACCGAGCCAAGAACAACCTCGTTCCTGTAACTTCGGCATGGCCGTTTCAGAAATGGGGGATTGACATTGTGGGTCCTTTTCCTGTTTCCACCAGAGGGGTAAGGTTCCTGTTGGTTGCCATTGACTATTTCACAAAATGGATCGAAGCCAAACCCCTCCGGACCATCACAGGAGATCAAGTGCTGAGGTTTGTCTGGGAAAACATAGTATGCAGATATGGAATGCCGCTCTGTATAGTCAGTGATAATGGGAAGCAGTTTGCAGAAAAACCGTTCAAGACATGGTGTGAAAGAATGCAAATCGAGCAAAATTTTGCTCCGGTAGCCCATCCCCAAGCCAATGGGCAAGTTGAAAGAGCCAACCGCAGCATTGTGGAGGGCATTAAAAAGCGCTTGGGAAAAGAAGGCGTTTCATGGGCAGATGAACTTCCGCACGTCCTTTGGGCTCACCGGACGATGCCAAAAACAAGCAATAGGGAAACTCCCTTCAGCTTGACATACGGTACCGAAGAGGTCATTCCTGCCGAAGTAGGGATACCCACCCCTCGAATGCAACTAAATCAGGAAGAGAATGAACAAGAACTCCGTCTGAACCTTGACCTGGTCGAAGATCGTAGAGAACTTGCGGCCATCCGAGAAGCGAAATACAAAAAAAAGTTGGAAAAGCACTACAACTCAAAAGTAAAGGAGGTCCGGTTCAAGATCGGAGACTACGTCATGCGGAGCAATGAAGCCAGCTTGGTCGAAGGTACTGGAAAGATGGCTCCGAAATGGGAGGGTCCCTACCTAATCAACACGGCAGGAAAAGACGGTGCGTATACGCTCAAGAAAATGGACGGGACCCTCGTCCCGCCACATGGAATGGAGCTCACCTAAAGAAGTGTTTTCTTTAAAAAGTTTCTTATTTTAAAATAAGATTGTAATACGGAAGCTACGGCTTCCGTCACTCTTTTTATTTCCCTGTAACGCGGATGGTTGTGCCCGCACCGAACGAATTATAAATTCCAAAGACCGTGGAGGGTTTTACCCACGGATTACATAAAATGTTTTTACTATGTCAATCGGAGAAGCATAACTCCGGATAAGAAAATAGAATAATAAAATTTTCTATCTTTAACAACGTTGCAACACAAGTATAATTTTCGGCCGAACTAGGGATGCTAACCCTAAATGGTAAGGACGAACTGGCCTCGTTCATGCTTTTCCTTCACTTAAAAATTATCCTAACAAAATGAAATAAATCGGATCCACGCCTTTAAAATGAACGTTCAAGAAAAAAGAAAATGTAAAACACAAAACATGGACGCATGTATAAACAAGTGATTACATCAAAAATTACCGGACTTGTATTAACCGGAAATTACAAAATCATTTACAAAGGATAATTGTTCAACATAAGTAAAAGCATCATTACATTCATCCAAAATAAGGTGCATGCCCCAAATTGCCGGACATGTCCACCTGTCAAAGAGCTAGAAATCATAAACTTCCAAGGTGCATACCCCAAATTGCCGGGCATGTCCACCTTACTTCTTCGAGGAACCTTCGTTTGCAAAAAGTAGAGCTTCCTTAATCTCAGAAAGGGGCGCATTGACAAGCTTCGGAAGGTCTTCTATCACCGGAAACTTAAGAGTATCGAAGCAAGCAACTGCCGCATTTAGCTCTTCCGTAGCATTGCGATTCAACGATGGAACATCTTTATAAGGGGTCTTCTTCTGCAAAGCATGGACATATCCCTGGTGAAGGCCAGAATTGACACCAATAGAGCTCATTGCATTGTTAACTGCGGCCACGGCAGCAGTCATTTCTGGACCCTTATGAATGTTCTTTGCCAGAAGCTTTGCCCCCTCCGAAAGCATCCAAATCTTTGTTGCTTGAAGCTCCTCCGCCCTAGCTTTCAGGGAAACATTCTCTGCTTCAATCTCCTCAATTCGGTCCTTCAAGTTGGCTTCCCCTGATTTAAGCGTATCCCGCTCTGGAAAAAGTGTTAGAAAAATAGGAAAGATAAGAGGCAACTAAATCAAGAAAAGGACGTACCGGCCATCATGCTCTCATAAGCGTGGCGAGCATTGTTAAAAGCTTCTTCCATCTTCGCCAAAACTGCCTTATGCTCTTCATCCTTCTTCTTCATTGATTCAGAGAATGCTTTGAATTCCGAAGATATCTTATCCCTGTCTTCCGCAGCAGCAGCAGCAGTCGCTTGGGACGATTGATTCTGAGCAATCAAAGATTTAACCTTCTCCTGCTGAGCCTGAAGATCTTGGGTCAATTGAGTAATTTTCTTCTCCGCGTCCGGAGTTTTCAGAATCTTCCGCTTCAGAGAACGGGTTTCTTTTTCCAAGTCTTCCTTAACCGACTCCGCTTCGACCCATCTCCGGTAAACCTCTGTCACAAAAATGTTTGATTGAGCCTGATTGGTTAAAACGGCCGCGGCCAGATCTTGGTTTTTCATTTTCCGGCTCCTGGCATGGTCCACTGGAGTGTTAATATTGAAAAGCATAGTTTTCGCAACCAATGCGTCCATCACTGAGTCCTTATTCCGAACGTCCCAATCAGGAATAAATTTGTCTTCAGCAATTGCCGGATCAATATCCATATCATCCGAGAACAAATCTGCATATCGAAAAAAGGACAACAACTCAGGTCCGAACCAAGATGAAGGGAGAGAAGACACTTGGTCTTCCTCATCTTCGATAAAACGGTCCGGACCTAAAGATGAGTCCAGCATCGTACCTGAAAAAGTTACCACCTTAGGTTCACCATGAGCTTTCCCCTTCTCCTTGCTCGAAATCTCCGGAATCTCCGTCTCCATATTTTCAACCTCAGTACTCGGAATGAAACCACCGGAAAAGGTAGGGGTTGGTTTGTTGCGAGCCAATGCGGCCTCCTCCCTAGAAAACTTACCTCCGGTGAGATGCTCGTCCAGCTCTTCCATTATATTACCCTCGGAGTAAGAACCTTTCCTTGATTTCTTTGACTTTGGCAATGGAAGAGGATCGGTAGGACGTATCAGAATCGGCTCATTTTTCCTCTTACGAGAGCGAACCTTCAGATCCACGTCCGGTACGACACCCTTGCTTTTCAAGGAAGAGGGACGATATTGGAGGGCCTCATCTAAATCACGGACCTCCGGATCGCTATCCACGTCGTCAAGAATTGATTTCTTACCAGCCTGGGACCCGGATGAATCAGCAGCTTCCTTCGTAGACTTCGGAGTAAAGGAAGTAGCCTCAGCAGCAACTTGTTCAGGCATGTTCTGAGGAATAGAAGAAGTTGCTTCGGCAGCAGAGGGCCCAGTCACGTCTTGAACTGCCTCTGGACGAATCTGTTGAGCCGAAGGTGCCACCTGCTTCATAAGAGGAACATCCTCCTCGCCCTGTTCCTCGAAATCAAAGTCAAGAACATCCATGCTCGGAACCTTTAAAGCATCCAGGAGAGACATTATGGCACCTGCATTTTCAAAACAAGAAGAAAGTTAGCAAAACAACTAAATAAAGGTGCCGAAGGGGATATAAAGGGTCGGAACTTACGATCACGCTTTCGGTGAATAATCGGCCAATCCCTATCCCATGGGCCCAGGAAAAACTAACTCGACCTAACCAAAGGAAATGCTCAGGAAGGGGATGAATGGGAGATCTATGTTCAATCAGGGCACGGACTAAATCTTCACTGAAAACAAAGTCCTCTCCAAGGTCAAAAGACATCGTTTGGTCTTTAAAACGCCACCTCATATCCTCCGGCAAGCAGCGGTCGTCCAGCCAGAAAAAATTATCCTTCCAATTTTTTAAGCTAGACCGTTCGCCGGAGGACGGGGAAGGTACACCCTTCCGGTGCGCAAAGGTTTACCAATCTCCGGCCGTAATAAACTCATAAAAATATCAGAAAACGTTCAGGTCCGGCTTCTGGTCTAGGGCTCGGCAAGAAATTTCAAAATGGTTGATACGGCTAAGACCGAACGGGTTAACTTGGCAAATATGAACCCTAAAAAATTGTAGAACCCTAATCAAGAAACGAGAAAAAGGAACCCTATAATTCGCGAAATTGCAGACGCGAGTATAAAAGGGAAACTTCCCTTGACGGAATGGATATATGGCTTCCCTTTCGGAAGGAAGGACCGGGTGAAGATTTAGAGGAATCCTATAATCTCTAATGAACTTGTCCAACTGACGTTGGGTAAGCACACTTACGGTCTCCGCAAGATTCTCCTTACCAGGAGCCATACTAAAAAGATAAAAAGAAAGGGACGCACCTTTCTCAGAAGAAGAAGAAGAAGAGGTAAAAGAGGATAACAATGGAGAAGATGATAAGAGAAGAAGAAAGTAAAAATGAAAAAGTAAAAAGCAGATTTATAGAGAAAGTAAGTCGGTGGGGGGGCCATCAAATCAAACCGTCACTTCTCGCAAATTCCAACACAAGGAATCGCTACCGTCACAGGTGGGTGACCGACAGACAAGTCATAAAAAACCCCCATGCCACGTCATCGCCATTTTAAAACACGCCACGTCATTTACTCAGACCACTCCAGCAGCGACACGTCATCCAAGTAGGACAAAAACTTGAAGTAACAGTTTGCTAAGTCTCTACCGAGACTTAACAAACTGGGGGACTTGAAGATACATATCCGAGACCGGACATGATCCTTGGACGAACCGGATTCCACTTGAACGGACATCTGAAATACGTCCGTTCCTTATCAGGAATCTCCGGAGACGAACATCCATTCAAGTGCGTCTGGACGAATGACGTCATCTCAGTTGACTACTATAAATACCCCATCAAGTACAAAGGCAAGTACGATTTTCTGAACCTTCGTCCCTATTTTCTCTCTCTACCAATGCTTATCCTCACGCCGGAGGGTGGTCGCAGAGGGGCCCTCCCATCTCTGCGACGAGCCTAACGGTTTTCTGTTTTGCAGGATTGTTCTCCAAGCTCATTTACAAGACCCAAACCCTCGTTTACAGGCTCCGGCCTAAATACGATTCTTTGGTTCTTCACCCTTAGTTCTGATCAGCCGCTGGCGGCAGCGACGCCGGAGATCGTATCGATCAACCAGACAACCACCAGCGGGATTGTAGTGTCACCGTCGCTGACCTCCGGTTGATGCAGACAACCCCACTACATGTCACCTAACCGCCACCAATCTTAGATCTTGTCGAGCGACTTGCCATGTCCTCAGTCACTGCCCGCGACCAAGGGTGTCTGCTTCCAGCCGGCGGTAAAAAAAAATGGGAGGTAGTGGGTGTCGCAGTTGTGGAAGTGGCTGTAGTGGCAATTAGTGTTGTGACGATGATGATATAGATGTAATGCCATGATGGCACATTCCGGTAGTGGTGACGATAGCTTCTTCTTGGTGGAGAGTGAGAGAGATACACACAGATGAGATTTTTGTTTTAGGGTCTGATTTCTCATTTCTAAAGGATATGTGGCGGACGTGAAAAAGTTTATTAACTAGATTGAATTAAAAATTGAAACATACACATCCACACGAACATATACATTTGGGCCAACTCTCAAATTTGGGCTTGTTGTTGTAAAAGTTGAAACTTTGATAGTTTGATTGCACAGTGAAAGTTATTGAGAATTGAGATGAGTCATTGAGTTGTGTCGGTTGTGATGAGTCATTGAGAATTGAGATGAGTCATCGGAATTGTTGATGTTGATGATGATTAATTGATTATTATTCATTTATTCATACTTCATAGTTTCATATTCATATTTATATAGTATAACTGTTAGTTTAATACTTTAATTGTTGATAATTTGATGGAACTGATCATCAATAATTCAATATCATATATTCATAAATCATAATTTCATAGTTACAGAACTGTTAGTTTAATTGTTGATGTTGATTATTTTTTTGTTGAACATCAGAACCTGTATCGTGTATTGTCGTATTGATTAAGTGTTGTCGTTTTTTTAGGCGTTAATGAATAATGACTCCTAAACAAGCTTCCGGATGGCAAAAACGTCTAAAAAGGAAACGAGCGGATGAATTGGTGAAGTCTCAAGCCGGTGCTATGCAAAAGTTTTTGGCGCCTAATCCACCTACAGTTAATGTTGAAAATCAACAAGAAGATGTTGAAGTAGAATTAGAAGTAGAACAAGAACAAGAACAACAACAAGAACGTGTGGAAGTAGAAGACGAGGAGGAATATTAAAGATGAAGATCTTAAGTCGTCTTGTTATCGTCTTGAAGATGCACTCAAGTTTGAAGGGAGCTCAGATATTGATGCCGAGGCACTATATATGGAGCTTAATTTATTTCGTGCATCACTAACCAATAAATTTAGCGACCCTGTAGATGTTTTGGAGCATATGAAAGAAGATGATTATTTCCCAGAAGCATGCATTGCATATAGAATATTGTTAACTATTCCAATCACTGTGGCATCTGCAGAAAGAAGTTTTTCAAAGTTGAAGTTGTTAAAATCTTACTTACGATCTACAATGTCTCAAGATAGACTTAGTGGGTTGGCGATGATAGCTATCGAGAATGAAGTCTTAGATAATATAAATTGTGAAGAGTTGATCCAACAATTTGCTATGAAGAACGCAAGGAGGGCTGCACGAATCATTGGTTAGCTATTAACTTATTATTTATTACGGTATGTAACTCATTAGAATACTATGATTTTGTCATTGTCGTAATTGCATTGTTTATCAAATACTACAATTTTTGTCATTTTCGTAATTATGTCGTTTATCGTTAAAACATATGGGCCCATTTTTCGTGCTCGAACAGGGTACGTGAATTCTCGGAGACGCCACTGATTAATCGGGTGAAAAAGAAGAAATAGATGCTTAAGCTGGATTTTGAAAAAGCCTACGACTCGTCAAGTTTGTATTACCTGTTATCTATTATGTCTCTCGTGGCTTTGATATTTGAAATATTTCAATAGAACATTATTAACCAAACATTAATTATAAAAGTTGATTTCCCTCACATATCTAATATTCAATTGCATTGTTTCTTATATGTTGTACCATATGTATTTTTATGTACATCTCCAAATTTTTCTTTTTTTCCCTTAGACTTTAGTAACTTTTCACTTTATTCCCATATGGTATTAATAACTTCTACTTATTTTTTCTCTTAAAGTATTAATAAAAATACACTATAACCATATTGGTTTAGTTTGAATATTAATAAATCCTTTACTTTATAAGTTTAATTAAAGTATTTCTGTTAATTTTTTTTGGTTTATTTAGTTTTTTATTTCCTTCTTACCTGAGTTTTAATTATCGTTCCGACTTAGTGATATTTTTACGACGATGTTTTACATTTCGGTCCAAATTTTATGGGTTAACACGCTGCCATGCGCGTGCATGTTCAAAGTTTTTACATCTATTTTTTTTTCGGTTTAAAGACCTTGTCACTACTCCAGAGTCCTAAGTGAATTTAGTTATTATTTCTATGTTTTACGTTCAAACTAATTTTTGCTAGTTAACACGCTACAGTGTGCGTGGTTGGTTCAAAGTTTTTACATCTACTTTTTGTTCGATTTAACGATCTTGCCGCAAAGCATGGGTGCTAAATACTAGTTTTGTAAAATAATGATTATTTGTATTATATAATGCGTAAATTTGAGCTGGATTTTAATTATTGTAGAAAACTGAACTAAAACATTGATAAAAACTGTAACCTTACCACCCTCCTGTCCAAAGTCTTAAAAGTTAAAAGGCTTGGTGGACTTAGACCATTGGGTATGGTTTGGGTAGTTCCTTTGGGGACTATCCGCCACGTAGACGCCACGTCATATTCGATAAAGGATCATTCAAAGGGGACTATCCGAGGGTGTGGGGACTACCCAAAGTTAATAAAAAACTAATATATAATAAATAATTAAAAAAAACTCCCTCTATCTCTCTCTATGTGGTCCCCACTATCAGCCATCAACCAATCAACATGCATCGTCCCTTCCGTCTTCCTGCGGACGTGTGCGACGCGACGACCCCATGAGGGGCGGTGTGCGACGTGAGGGACTATCCGAGACGGGGAGGGGACGACCCCCATACCCCATGGTCTTATTTTTCCGTTTAGGCAAACATTAAAGTTCACTGTTAACTTGCACTAAGCGAAGCCGGTTTTGACAAATAGAAAACAAAGCTTTGTTACTTGTGTGTTTTTGGTGCCAACGTTGAATGTCGTCTTTGAGGTTGTGCAGTGTGTGCCATCTAACAAGGCCCAAATTTTTCAGAGCCCATAAAAAAATTATTTCGTTATATTTGTATATGTAATATTTGCACTCCCAAATGAAACATTATCATTGTTGTTACTTTAATGGTTTTGCGCTTATTTGTTAATACACAGATCTTTGGTTCGAGACATGACAACCAATCTTTTAAAATCCAGCTTTTATATCGTACCGGATTGGGCTCAGAAACAGTTTAACTAGGTGTATCGGGTGGTTCAACCAGGTATACTGGGCAGTACTACCGGCCGGTTTGAACCGGTTTTTAAAACATTTATGGCAACATGTTACTTTCTCTGTTTTTTTTTTCTTTTGTTCAAGCTTGGGCCCCAAAGCTCAAACATAAAAAAGAAGAAGAAAAATGCTCTAAAAAATATTGAGTTTGTAGTCTAACACATGCAAATATTCATATTCACTTATAAAGTTTCTTTTTTATTTAATTTGTTTTTATTACGTTTAATTGTTTTATTTATATAAAAATGTTAATTTAAGTTAGTTTTTTGTTTATATTAAATTGTTTAGTTGGCCCATTTTTTTTGTATTCGGTAGAGATGCACAAATCGAGTATTTTTAATAACCAGTTCCGGTTATGGAACACGTTTCAGTTTCTCGTTTTAAGGATTGGAACCGGTTATTGCTATAACCGGTTCGGTTCTGGTTATTTGACAAAAAACCATACCCTATTTGCCCGGTTCTAGGTAGGGTCGGTTTTGGTTCTTAAGAAACCGGGTATTAAAATACCCAATTTTTGGGGTTTTCTATACCCTATTTTTAGGTTTTTTTAACACTTTATTGCGTTTTTATTACCTTATTTTCTCGTCTTTTTGTTTATTATTATTATTAAATATGCATTATATAATGTAAAAAATTAAAATAATAACATCAATTAAAAGATAGATATTAAATCATGTATCGGGTATAGCCGGGATATAATTGGTTCCAGGTTCTTGTCCGATTCCGGGGATTAATCGGGTATGATTTGTTCCGGTTATAGGTATTGAGATCAAACTACATAACCTATCTATACCATATGGGTATGGTCGGTTTCGGTCTCGGGTATTAAAAAAGTTGGTTGCAGATTTTTTTACCGGGTCCGGTTTCATATACGGTTTTTTTTGTGCACCTCAACAAATAGAGCCGCCTAGAGCTCTCAAGGAAGGCCTAATGGGGTCTTAAACCCAACATCACTTTTTGGGAAACTCATAATATTTAGACTACACAATAGCTCATAAACATCATATCATATTTAATGAGTAGAAGTTGTTGGATAAGCTTTATTATGGAGTACAATCCAAGGTTTAGTTGAAGATTTATTTTGAACATATAGATCAGTGAAGTTTGAATTTGAATATATAGTTTAATCAAGAAATTTGCTATCAGATTCTTGATAAATTTGAACAATTTGATTAGAGGTGAAGGTTTGTGTGAATATTTGGTCATTATTGGGAGTATAATTCAAGGTTTAGTTGAAGAGTGTGATTTTTGGTAAAAATGATGATTATGGTTAAATATGGATAATAATTTGATGAATATAATCGTCAAATTGACTAAACAAGATTTTAAAAGATCAATTATACTTCCAGGTGTATTTTTTAAACATAAAAGTTCATATGGAATGTTAATCAAACTTGTTACTAATAACTTTGGAACTAAAGAGTCAACTTGCATTGAAATTGAGCTAGTGAACTTATATACACATTTAGGTGTTCAAGCACTAAAAAAATGGATGGTTAGAAGTGAGTTAAAATAACTAGAATTAAATTTGGCCATGTGATGTGTTACTTGTAATTAATTAATTATGCTCAAAGAAACACACTTATTGGATCTTGGTAGACTTCTAGGCAATTTTGAAACCCAGACCGGACCGGTCAGTCTAGGAACAGGGGCCTTACCTGATCTGGGTTAGGGTGTTAGAACCAGAGGTTGGACTGAAAACTGCCGGTCGGATCGTAAATTGATTAAAAATTTTCCATTTTACCATATTTATTTTTATAGTACTTTTGGCGCAACCTGGTTCTTACATCTGGTTCGATCGGACCGGTCGGACTAGTAAGGAGACCGGTTCAACATCCGGTCCGGTCTTGAAAAATGTTGCTTTTAGGTGATGAACGATGTGTGGATAATAATTAGCAATTTGAAAGCTTAAATTGTTTAGGTGGTACATAAAGCTTTTGAAGAAAACTATACACTATATTATGTGTTTTGAGAATACACATGATTAAGGCAAGTCAAGTGTGACCGGTTCTAGTTAGTAAATACTAGGTAAGAGTATGCTATTGTGTTAATAAAGACATAATGTATCTAATAGGATGGAATGAAGAATTAAAAAGTATGTTGGTAAAGAAATGTACTCTCAAATGCGAAATTTCGCTTTCAAGTGATATTTTTGCAGAGAGGATTGTGGGCATGGTATCAATTGATGTTACATGGAGGACTCATGGGTAATTAGGGAGATCTTACTACATCATAGGGTATGTGCTTGGTATTGTGCACTTTGATTTTACTACATAGAAGGAATATGCCTGGTATTGTGCACTTTGATTTGGTAGATTAACCCTTTACATGTGTACACTTAAATATGAAATATCTATTTGATTTTATATATTTTACACTTAGTGAGCTTGAATTCTATGATGTAGAATAACTCACATTAATGTGAACTAGATTAGGAATTAAGTGTAATGACTACATAATGTTTTATTCTTGGATACAAAACTCCACTTTAAAACAACAATTTAAAAATAAACCTTGGAGCACATGGTTATGTACACTTTTGTACATAGTTATGTAGTCACTCAACAACACATGGTTATGTAATATTTTGTACATAGTAATATGGTTTGGTCATAACTCAAAAGACACAAAATTCTAAATTGAAGGTAATGTTAAGCTATGGTGGGCCATAGTATACTTAGGTTCGTAATGCGAAATTTTGATTTCAAGTGATAATTTTGCGGAGAGGATTGTGGGCATGGTATCAATTGATGTTACATGGAGGACTCATGGGTAATTGGGGAGATCTTACTACATTATAGGGTATGTGCTTGATATTGTGCTCTTTGATTTTACTACATTAGAAGGATTGTGCTTGGTATTGTGCACTTTGATTTGGTAGATTAACCCTTTACATGTGTACACTTATATATGAAATATCTATTCGATTTTATATATTTTACACTTAGTGAGCTTGAATTATGGTGTAGAATAACTCACATTAATGTGAACTAGATTAGGAATTAAGTGTTAGTTTTACAATAGTGACATTTACAATTATGCACAAATTTAATTATAATCTTATATTGTATTGGATTAGCAATTTGAAAGCTTAAATTGTTTAGGTGGTACATAAAGCTTTTGAAGAAAACTATACACTATCTTACGTGTTTTGATAATACACATGATTAAGGCAAAGTCAAGTATGACCGGTTCTAGTTAGTAAATACTAGGTAAGAGTATGCTATTGTGTTAGTAAAACATAGTGTATCTAATAGGATGGAATGAAGAATTAAAAAGTACGTTGGTAAAGAAATGTACTCTCAAATGCGAAATTTTGCTTTCAAGTGATATTTTTGTGGAGAGGATTGTGGGCATGGTATTAATTGATGTTACATGGAGGACTCATGGGTAATTAGGGAGATCTTACTACATTATACGGCATGTGCTTGGTATTGTGCACTTTGATTTTACTACATTAGAAGGAATGTGCTTGGTATTGTGCACTTTGATTTGGTAGATTAACCCTTTACATGTGTACACTTAAATATGAAATACCGGTCGGATCGGAAATTGATTAAAAAATTTCCATTTTACCATATTTATTTTTATAGTACTTTTGGCGCAACCCGGTTCTTACATCCGGTTCGATCGGAGCGGTTGGACTAGTAAGGAGACCGGTTCAACATCCGGTCCGGTCTTGAAAAACGTTGCTTTTGGGCGATGAACGGTGTATGGATAATGATTATCAATTTGAAAGCTTAAATTGTTTAGGTGGTACATAAAGCTTTTGAAGAAAACTATACACTATATTACGTGTTTTGAGAATACACATGATTAAGGCAAGTCAAGTGTGACCGGTTCTAGTTAGTAAATACTAGGTAAGAGTATGCTATTGTGTTAGTAAAGACATAGTGTATCTAATAGGATGGAATGAAGAATTAAAAAGTATGTTGGTAAAGAAATGTACTCTCAAATGCGAAATTTTGCTTTCACGTGATATTTTTGCGGAGAGGATTGTGGATGTGGTATCAATTGATGTTACATGGAGGACTCATGGGTAATTAGGGAGATCTTACTACATTATAGGGTATATGCCTGGTATTGTGCACTTTGATTTTACTACATTAGAAGGAATGTGCTTGATATTGTGCACTTTGATTTTACTACATTAGAAGGAATGTGCTTGATATTGTGCACTTTGATTTGGTAGATTAACCCTTTACATCTATACACTTAAATATGAAATATCTATTCGATTTTATATTTTACACTTAATGAGCTTGAATTCTATGGTGTAGAATAACTCACATTAATGTGAACTAGATTAGGAATTAAGAGTTAGTTTTACAATAGTAACATTTACAATTATGCACAAATTTAATTATATTCTTACATTGTATTGGATTATCGACTTCAATTACATTTAAATATATTATATGCGGTCTACTTTACAGTTGCAATACTATCATTACCAACCTAAGTATACTATGGCCCACCATAGCTTAACATTACCTTGAATTTAGATTTTTTTTGTCTTGTGAGTTATGACCAAACCATATGTACAAAATATTACATAACCATGTGCTGTTGAATGAGTACATGACTATGTACAAAAGTGTACATAACCATGTGCTCCAAGGTTTATTTTTAAATTGTTGTTTTAAAGTGGAGTTTTGCATCCAAACATAAAACATTATGTAGTCATTTAGCATTATTAATAATGTATGCATGTGCATGCGATATCTTTTCATATAGAACCCCCCAAACACAAAAAAAAGTTTTTGTGATCATTGTATGAAGAGCTTTTAAACCTGGTTATAGTCACAACTTGCACATCACTTTTGATTTGTAAATAATAATATTAATTAATTAATGATACCAACTCCAAATTTGATTTTTTAAGACTTATGAAAGCCTCCTCTATACCTTGTATTTTGGAAAATCAAAGTAGACCCTATTGGTGAATTGTTGAAATAAAATATGAGTGGAAAACAAAACAGGCACATTACTACATTAGAAACATTTTGTCATGTACAACAAACCAACGATAAACCTAAAACACAAACATTACGAAGAGACTAGCATACATGTGTCATTGATCTTCCATGGTACACCATGCTTATTGACTAACCTCAATGATCTCAGGACCAAGATACTCCATTCGATCCATTTTCAGCGACTCTAGCGGAATTTCAATCTCCTCTAACCATCGATAACCCTTTCCTTCTTCTTCTTTCTTCAACATTTTTGCATCTGGCAAACAGTTAAAAGTAAACGATCAATGAAAACCATCTTAGAGTTACATAGTAATTTATCGTTTTAAATTCAAATATTCGTGTTTTCAACGATCCCATCTCAAACACATGCTAGGGATTGTAGAGGTTGAAATGTAACATGCCGATAATAATCGTGCTTTTATGACTAGCTTTATAACATGTTTGACTCATGCGACTCGTTATTATATTTTTTTATTCTAATTTTAATGTTGACCCGTTAAAGATTAAACATAACCCAAAGATATCCATTCATAATCACAAGTAAATAACTTACATAACATTCTAAAATATTGACTACAAGTCTACAACCTACATGCATTAGCATTACAAATGACAACTCATAATTGATGATTACTTACTTGGTGAAATCATCAACGATGAGCATCTTAATGTTGCATGGTAATTTATTTCTTTTTAAATAGTACTTTTCAATGATCATACATCAAACACATCTTACAGGTTTGTAGGAGGTTTAAACGTATCATGTCGATAATCTTGGTTTCAAAAAGCATGTGACGATCCAATTCATTTTGATCCAGAAAGTCGATGCATGATGGGCAATGCACGAAGCGCGTGCATCACATAAGCAAGGTGTGAATTACTAAAAGATGTTAAATAATATTTTTAACTCATTAACTTTTAAGCACTAAAATATAAGATATTCTCATCATCTCTAGTAAGATTTGTTAGATCGATGGTCTAATATGCTCAAATTCCCAAACCATTGCTTAATCAATGGTTAGATTTGTTCCATCATATTTGAAAAAAGTTGACCCATTGCAATCAAGGTCCAATTTGTTCAAATACTGGTCAACTGCAAAAGCCGTATCAGACCATTTCATGTGATATCATAAAATCGCATCGCATGATGCAATTTTGATCACCACATCACATGTGTTGCATGCATCATGTGCTCATTTTAAAACCAAGCCGATAATAATCGTTCTTTTATGACTTGCAACATCTTCGACCGTTCAACTAGTTCTATTAGTCTAGTACGTTTTTTTTATTCTAAATTTATTTTTGACCCGTTAAAGATAAAACATTACCCGAAGATGTTCAGGCAAAATCACAAGTAAATGACTTGCATGTATAAGAGCGGAAGGAGTGGTTTCGGCAAAACCAATTCGTTGCCAATTGCATGTACTAGGTGGCATGTTTTCATTGGGTTGAACGGGTTGAAGAGGCGTTTTGTTGACTTTTGAATTGGCAAGGAGGGTTAAGATCTTAAACCTCCGAGCTGCAAATTACAAAGAAACTCTCACCTTCACATGCCGACTGACTGAAATCGGCAAGTGCATGCGGCAAAACCCATACCGCCCCGTTGGTGTCAAGAATAACAACTCAAAGTTGATGATCACTTACTTGGTGAAATGGCCACTTGCCGGAACCGGAACCGGAACCGGAACCACTCCTTTGGCCCCAACATTCTAAAATATGGACTGCATGCATGCATCTACAAATAACAACTCAAAGTTGATGATCACTTACTTGGTGAAATGGCATGTGAAACATCTTTGTAGTAGGTACAATCTCGACCATCTTCTTTAGAAAAAGGGGGTCCAACCACATCAAGAATTGCACATGGTGTTATAGCAGTGAATGCATGTATATTTCCTCCTGATGTTGGATACAGTACAGAAGTCTTGCATGGGGCTGTGAAGATACCATCCTCTTTCAAACATGCCAATTTCACTACACAAAATGCATGCATACATATATTCGTGTTAAATCAAAGGACTTTCATCGACAGATAAACAGTGTAAAGATTAAGGACTTACATTGAGATGAGGGTGGAGGGTTATCAATGACATCAGGATTAACCAAATCATATGATTTTATGTGCACTTTTCCAACCAAAAGTTTGCTGAAAACAGTCATATCTGGATGGTTATGGAGAGGTATGACTGCATTTTCCGGTAAAAGGAGAGCGTATAGCTGCGACCAAAAGAACCAATATTATGTTTAGAACTGCAAGAACCGTATAAACATTTAAAAAGCGACTCATCGGTTTAATAAGTGTTATAAGTAAGCACCCTAAAGAAGTGATCATCATCATACTCATTAAATCCCATCAATAGGTCTGAGGAGGGTAAGACGTAGACAGCCTTATCTCTACCCACAGAAATAGAGAGACTGCTTCCAGTGAGACCCTCGGCTCGATGTTAGTTTTGCATCAAGCCTTGAACACAAGGCACATAACACTTAACAATCGAGACAAAGGCCGATTAGTGCATGTACCCTAAATTCTAAAGTCTAAATGACATCTAAATCTTTTGCTGGCTGCATGTCCATTCTTACTCATAGTTTATAACACTCTTTAAATTATGATAAAAACTACCATAAATAAAGATAAAGACTGAAGATGATTTTCATGAACATTACCAAAAAGTTTTCGCATTGACATATCATGGTGTACAATACGGTATTATCATGCTCAAGGAATCGCAGATTCCTCGATAGTCCGATATCCTCCGGCATCAGACCATCTGCAACAAGCCTTGTTAAATAAGAATATGATCGAGATACAGGATGCATGCAAGTAAGATGCATATTGAATTCACTTACCAAGAATACCGCGGAGCAACCGGTCACCCGAAGGTGAAGGAACAGTGCCAACGCCTTTAAACACATCTAAACACGACATATACAACCTCTGCAACGGAAACATGACTGGAGGAGATCGTACCATGGTCATGTTGGTTTCACGGCAACGTCTTTTCCTCTTTGTTCTCTTACCAACACCGTCAACTTTAGCATTAACCCTCGGGTTTTGATCTGACGGCTTCGCCTCAGTCGTCATGATCGAGATAAAACTCGATTTTGAATCAAACCTTGTTAGATTCAATCAAGAACTTTTATAGGAGATAGAAATAAGTGTATAGAATACAGATGTTGATCTATGCTCAATACGTGGAATTTAAAGTACGAAAAACATGATCAGTGGAAAAACTGGGAGGGAAAACCAGGGGCGGCCATTGACGTTTTGTGTTGTTTTTAGTGACAGAAGGCTTCATAAATCAATCCATTAACCGTCCACCGTTTATCATGCTCAAGTCGATGCTAAGATTACTGTTATGCCACTAGCTATTTTACTATATTAGTTAATAAATTGCATTAAAACCCTTCTAGTTTAAAAGAAAAAAAAAATAATACATGTGACGTATTAAATGCGAAATTAGTTTATGATAAGAACCATCTACTTTTTCTTATCCTGAAAACCAAAAGTTAGTTAAACAAAAATTATAAACGTAATCTTTTAGAGTTTTTCACTCCAATCAATTAATTAATTATTATTCTCTCATTTAATTTGCAAGATTTCGACGACATATTTCTTTTCCCATAGCCTATATTGTTCATTTTTCAGTGACGTTCGTATATGTAGATCATTGTTTCATAACCTATACATATAGTGAGTGTAAAATACAATATTGCTTAACGTATGAGTGTACGCTATGAAATTACGCATGTTGTAAAATGCAAAACCCTTATCACGCATGTTGAAGAACCATAATCACGCATATTTATGTAATGAAGCATGTTATAATTACGTAATAAAGCATGTTATGGTTTTCAACATACGTGATTATGTCTTTTCAACATGCATGATTATGGTTTTTTAACATGCGTGATTAGGGTTTTGAGTTTTACAACGTGCGTAATTTCACACGGTAAGTCCGTATGTTAAGGAATATTGTACGTTAACCAGTCTCTATACATATATATGTGGATATGTAGGCATACATGTGTTTTGTACATGTATCTACGTGTTGGTTGTCTTAAATCCTAATTACCCCGAGATATATGGACGTGGTTTTTAAAAGACTTAAATTTGCTATTTAAAAAGGGGTAACGACGCAACTTATTACGCGTTTCCTTTCTATTTCGATGTAAATTAATTAATTATTAGTATAAATAAACAAGCACAAAATTACGTTAGAAAATGTGTTCATGTGCTTATGCTCGCATCATAACTAATTTTCCAAGCAATATAAGTATTATTTTTTGCATCATTAATTAATTGGTTATATATAACTTCTAAAGTTTCCTCTCACTTTCTTCCTAAAGGAAACGTTTGATGTTGTACATGCAAAAACTAGCGATATATATATTTTTTTTCTCAAAAGAGTCAAAATGCCACCCAAACATGTCATAATCTCAACTCAAATAATCAACCTTTATGTGACAACACCCTTAATCTTGGGGGCCGTCTAATAGTTAATAAACAAATAAATTAATTAATTAATTAATAATAAACATGGATAGATATATAGATAATAGATTACATCATATTTATTATTTATATTATTATATATTTGTTTCTCATAATTAAATTGGTTTATCTGATTCAAATTCCATCTTTCAAATTTGAAGAAGCCGATACACAACAAATTAATTGTGGCTATGGTCTGTCGAGAAAGAAAATAGAATAATGAAATAAATTAAACCACAAGGGCTATTCCAGCTTGTTAACTTGTTGATCAGTTGATTAATTAGTTAGTTAGTAGCCGTTGATTTGTACAAATTGTTCTTAACTTAAAGCATCAAAGCTGTGTTATTCACTTATTCCAACCCATTCACTTTTCAATAAATCTCATAATCACTTTTATTAAAATTATTGGATGGATATCATTAATCAATATAGAGTTCTTGTTATGGCTTCTAGTCAATATTGTGAACTTTTTGACCGATAAAATACGCATGGATAGCCTTTCAAAAATTAAATAACTGGCTGTATGTGTAAGATTAAATATATTATGATTTAATATTTAATCTAGTAGCCATTATAATCATTTACATTATATAGATCAAAATATATAATAACCTATTAAATAATTAGTTGGTAATTGTTGATGGACCATATTACCCTTATTAACTAATTAGGTTTCCTCCTGGGTGCTTATATAAGGAGAATTATGTGGAGGTTAGAGGGTTAGACAGTTACACATTAGCAGCACCCTTAGTCATAACATCACATTCGACCTCCATCTCCATAACTGAATCCCCTATTCGGTTCTCATCATCACCATCATCAGTTAGCACCCTAAGGAGGAACCAGACCAAGATGACAATCATGTCAAACCTTATTGCTGCGACTCCATCTGGATTCTCTGCTGGTTTATGCTGATGCAATCAAAGGTATGTTCTTCATGTTTTCCATTATGATTAAACAGAACTGAACCAACATGTGGTATCAGAGCATATGTTGATTAGTCGGTTCTGTTTTGTATCCGTAAATCTGGATTAAAACTGGAAAACAGGATTTGAAAAACCATAATAAAATTCGGTTTTGTTCATCCGAGATGCCATCTCGGATCTGATTAAATGAATTAAAATTCGGATCTGTTCTACACATCTCGGATCGTTAGTTTCATCCGTGATCACTATTCCGAAATCATAATGTTCAAGAACTGATTAAATGAATGAAAATATTTCCAGATTTCGGATATATGATTAAGTTAATTTTATTTAGGGTTCATCATGTTCTTAGTTAAAATTCAAAATTTCCTATAAGTTTTTTAATATGATTTGAATTGTTATATGTTTTCCTGATTTTGATCTATTTTTTCTAATAAGGATTTTCGAAATCTATTAAATGATAAACAGATTATGATTTCGAAATTTTATGATAAAAATAGATCAATATTAAGATAGGAAACTCTATCACAATTCATAATTTTCGAATTTGCAGTTATGTTATCACAATTCACAGCTGTTAACAGGAAGTTTCGAGACCATCAGATTACGACTCGAGACCATCAGTCTCGACTCGAGACAACAAGGTCTCGACTCGAAATCATCAGGCTATTAAACCTTCACAACTCGAGACAGAGGTCTCGACTCGAGACCATTAGATCTCGACTTGAGACCATAACGTGTCAACTCGAGACCATAGCGTGTCAACTCGAGACCATAGCGTGTCAACTCGAGACAAAGGTCTCGACTCGAGACCATAAGGTCATCACTCGAGACAAAGGTCTCGACTCGAGACAACAAGGTTGTGACTCGAGACAAAATCCCAACTCTAAGGTTCTTCAAGGGAAAATCTCACTGCATAATTATGCCATTAGACTAGGCATAAGCAACGAGACTATCCATTACTCTAAAGAACAGTTGGATAAGTTAATTATGTAGTCATTTCCTAATGATATTTAAGTCTGATAATTTTTTTTTTTAATATTCCAATTAACACATGATTAGTTGACTCTAGTTCCATACGTTTCCTTACCAGAACTCGACAAATAACTAACATGAGAGTTAGTGACAAAATTAGATGTTAAGGCTATAAGAACCATAATAAGCAATCTTTTAACAAAGCTTTTCGATACCTTACATATTCTGAAGATTAATCAGAATACAGTATCATTACTTAGGCTATGTCATGAAGGTTGTGAGGTTTGCATAGCCAACATAAAGTCACACTTACCTTAAACTCTCATCTTATTTGTTCTAAATATCTGGATAGAAGCATTACTAAGATGGAAATAGATGACACCTTACACTTTCACAACTTTTGTCATCATGCAAATGAGAATTTGACAAAAGGAAAATGAGACTTATAAATTTCATCCATTATAAACGAAATTCATGAGAAATCTTGACATGGTTAATGAGGATGATTTTTTTTATCCAATCTCATTCTAAGTGATTTTAAATCATGACGTTACAGCCCTAAATATTGCTTGGCTTAAGGAATAAGTATGGGTCCATCATAAGTCATTCATTGACATTCGTGGAACTTATTCAAAATGGAATATTCAGACATAATTCATTTATCATTTAAAAGACTATCAACTTGTATCTAAATTTTGTCGCATATGGTTGATGTTCTTAGAAGAAATCTATTCATATATATACTTAATAAGATTTCTATTAAATATGTCCCTAAGTTTCTTATGATAACTGGACATTAAAGAAATCAAATAAAGTCTAACGTATATATGATAGATTCCCATGTCACGTACCTCATTGAAACTTCTCTTGTAGCATTTCTAGAGATATCAAAGATCAGTGGGAGCATTAAGTGTCTTAATAATAACTTGCAATAGTTGCAAGAGGTGGGGGAGTAAAAAATTTTTACATTACTTCAATTTACACCTCTTGTACAAGACACTGCTCCATTATGACACTGTTCTATCATAACTTATCTCCTTAAATCTAATGCTACTCTTACAAAAGTTTCATTGTTGCCTAATTGTGGGCGCACTTAGATTTCTTACCTAAACTAACATAATCCTCAATAAGAGAAACTACAACGACTAACGTCATTAACTTGTTTCTCTATTAGAATTTTGTTGGTCGTTACATATTGACCCTAAGCATGCTGAGTTCCTCAGGATTTCTAAGGTCGGTGGGAGCAGTCAAAGCCCTTATCATGATTTTCAAGGAATACAAGAGGCGGGGGGAAGAGTGTCATTAAATTTCACTCCGAATTTAACTCCGATTACACCTCTTGTACACCATACTGCACCAACTCTTACAAACTTAGAATCCTGAAAATGATAGCAACCTAACCAAGAGCTAATCCATAAAATTGAAACTTCTAATGAACCCAATAATCAACTCAGGAGGTCATCTAGGTTTAAAAGCCTACTAACTTTGATGATTACATAACCTCCCTAATTGAAGTTGAAATGGATTTTGGAAATGTTTACTGATCCTATCCCTATCTCTTCAAATTAAGCCATTAGCGTCAATTAATCTTCTGAATGGAATAAAACAGTTTTCTAGTAAAACTGATTTTATGTGTTCGAATAACGTTTGGGATTTGATTGAATTACCTAAGAGTATTCATAAGAAAACCAAATCCTAATATAAGCGTTTAGACACTCAAAAGCATGATTGATTGTCAAAGGTTGTACTTAGGAAGAGATTAATTATTAAAGAATCTTTATTACATATCTAATAAAAGATTTCTTTGAGGATCATCATTGTTCTAGTAGTTTAATAGTTTAAAGCTACATTAGATGAACATTATAAACAAGTTTCCATAACAAATGGCTGACACATTTACATGTTCATTAGATAACAACCTAAAGTTTCAAACTGAAGGTTAAAGAACACTTTATTTGTAAGCCAATAATATCCATGTATGGGTTAATGCAAACATCATAATGTGATGAAAAGCTAACGTAATTATTTTCATCAAGAATCAAGTGGATTAATGTACCTACCTCAAAATGAGTGGGAGCAACTAAGATAAACTTGTCTATATAGATGACATTCTTTTGACAAGTATATGTTACATAAGTCAAAGCATCGTTAACACAAACTTTGATATAATAAATCTCAGAGATATCTCTTACGTGATTGATATCATAACATACTGAGATAGACCCAATGGGATATTAGTTCCGTTCCATAAGTTTAACATTAAATGGGTCCTTACGTATGTAACAGACAATATTGCTTTCCTTTAGAGGATAATAGGATAAATGAGATTATTTATTTACGCTTCATTAATTAGAAGCCTTATGTAAGTTTAAGTCTATACTCGTTTAGATATTACTCACATTGCAACATACTAGATATGTCTAGATTAATGTGAAGCATCTAATGGAGTATTATAATATCTTTAAAAGAAACGAGAGACTATAATTTAAAGAAGGAGTGAGAATTAAAACCGGTTTATTACTCTAACTTTGAGATATTCAAAGATGACAAAATGTAATTTCGGGTATATCTTTATGTCAGCAGACAAAACCTATTTCATGGAGGAGTCATAATGCACTGATATTAACAACCTAAGTTATAACGACATAATATAGTCACTAAATGTTGTTGGAAATTTATCAATGGACTCATAATTTTATTAACTCCATATAATTAATGTTTTGAAGACTTAGTGTGATAAAGTCAGTTACCATAACTCCTTGAACAGTAACAGTTTGAGAGGTGCTGCATTAATTTTCGATACGCAATTAATTATTCATTTATGAACGAATTGAGGAAACTAAGTTTGTATCGAATACATTCATGATGTGCTTAAGGATCCTATAACTGAAGGGCTATTACCCATAAGTCTTATTAAGAGAGCTCAGATACGGGTATTAATTAATGGCTATGCGCAACTGCATATCGTACTATGAATGACTAAGTATTAGTTAATTTTTCCTCATCAGTTTGATTTTGTATGTCTCTAAGAATATGTCAAGCTAGCATAATGGCATATAGACAAATATAGTTACAAATCAAACAAAGGGCTTATGCGTATTTTGATCATAACGATTAGGTTTTAAATTAAGGCTATAGTATGATTAATGGGGGTCCTGAGTCGCATAATGATTCAACGGCTGTATTTTTCTGCTATAGTACTTGTTTAAGGCTAAAATGAGTGTTAACTCCTGATCAGGCTTATCTAATACTCATAGTAAATGATTACTCGGCTAAGTGGGAGAATGTAAGATTAAATATATTATGATTTAATATTTAATCTAGTAGCCATTATAATCATTTACATTATATAGATCAAAATATATAATAACCTATTAAATAATTAGTTGGTAATTGTTGATGGACCATATTACCCTTATTAACTAATTAGGTTTCCTCCTGGGTGCTTATATAAGGAGAATTATGTGGAGGTTGGAGGGTTAGACAGTTACACATTAGCAACACCCCATTAGTCATAACATCACATTCGACCTCCATCTCCATAACTGAATCCCCTATTCGGTTCTCATCATCACCATCATCAGTTAGCACCCTAAGGAGGAACCAAACCAAGATGACAATCATGTCAAACCTTATTGCTGCGACTCCATCTGGATTCTCTGCTGGTTTATGCTGATGCAATCAAAGGTATGTTCTTCATGTTTTCCATTATGATTAAACAGAACTGAACCAACAGTATGGTTAAGTGTTGAATCAGTAAAATGTTTGAACCATTAGATGCTGAACCAGTAAGAGCTCTGAACTATTAAGAGTTTGTATAATGCTTAACTGTTCAGAGGCAAATGTCTGACCAATTCATATTAGAGGTCTTAACCATTCAGACATCTGCTCATGAAACAAACAATCTGAACCATTAAGTGCTAAACTAGTAAGAGGTCTGAATCATTAAGAGGTAACAAACAGCCCCTAAATCTCAACAAAACTAAATTAGAGTCTGAGAAGGATAGATGTACACAGTTTTATCTCTAC
This sequence comes from Helianthus tuberosus, assembly GCA_030545235.1. Taxonomy (NCBI): domain Eukaryota; kingdom Viridiplantae; phylum Streptophyta; class Magnoliopsida; order Asterales; family Asteraceae; genus Helianthus; species Helianthus tuberosus. The sequence goes on along the minus strand of CM060387.1, from coordinate 48,124,028 downwards.
TCTGTAGGAGTATATTAGGAATAATTTTCATTCGAGCTTTGGTTTGGTCTCTAAACTTTTAGGGAGAAAACGAGCGTTCAAATCCCGACATAGAGTAGATTAGGAATACATGTAGATTAGGAATACATGTGTAATTTAGAAGTATGGTTATTAGGCCATAGAGTGTACTTTAACATTTGGGGTGTTAATGGTGACATGACATGTTAATTGGCATTTAAAGCACTTCCTCCTTATGTTAAGGGACGTTAAAAGAATTATATGTTAACATGTTAAACGGATGTTAATATATTAAATTCATTATTCTGTGTTTTTTTTAATCAAAACACCACTAAAAATGATTAGATGAAGTTAACGAGAATAGAATGACCTTATAGTAAGACAAAATAAAATGAGGAAAAATATGTGAAGGAGTTAAAGGATAATTAAAATATACCTCACGGACTTATAACATTTGACTTTAAAAAAAAAGAAATATTTGTAAAACATGAAAGGATATATTTGTTAGAATTCCTTTTTTAATGCAAAATCCAATTCACTTTGTACATTAAAACCACATAGTTATTTTAGAAACTCATGTCTCATGTTCACTGTCTAAAGAAAACAAATACAATCTAAGACTATGGGTACGAAGGAGTTTGGGTTAAGGGCATTGCTCGACACGTAGCGAGGGCGGAATCAACAAGCTAATATTAAAAAATTAGGAGTGTGGTGGGGTCTCCCTTAGCTGGGCGTGACTAGCCATGTGATTTTTTTTCTTAAACTATTTACAAATTCATTTAATAAAAATAACACACTAATTAAATTAAAAGATTACATAGAATATTTAAAAAAAATACAAAGAAAATAAAAAACCTACAAAAAAAATATAAAATTAATGTATGGTATAGCCAGCGTTAGAACCCATAGTTTTTTTTTAACGGCAAATTTGGATCACTGACGGACCACTGGAGTATCATCGTGCCACCAGCGGACCCACCCGATCATATCCATCTCCACTAGACAATAATGCCCTACACCAATTCAGGAGGAAACCCAATAAATCTGGGAAAAACCCCCCTTGTGAGAATCGAACTCATGACCTAATGGTCATAAGCCTTATCTCACTACTAAGATACCACTAAGCTATAATGCAATGGGTCGTTAGAACCCATAGTCTAAAGTGTGGTCTAAAGATTGTGACTTTTAAAAAAGAATAATACGACAAACTAGATGTAAAGTAAATCTTAGAATTTGTTACGCACTTTACAATATAAATGTATGATATAAGTATGAAAGCTCCCTAAAAATGAATAGATTATGACCTTTTTCTTTATTTTATATTTTTAACGTTATATTTTGATGTTTTACAAATCAAAATTGATGGGTAGGCCCTCTACTAGAACCAAACCAGTTAGTACCAATTCGGGTTTCCATCAATTTTAAAATAACCGGTTAAAAACCGGTTCCTGTCGTATAAAAGCGGTTAAAAAACCGAACCGATTTTTTCCCCTTAAACAAACTGGTTCGGTTAAAAACCGGACAACTTTAAAAAAAAAAAAAACAATTTGTACATCTCTACTAGAGGGTTGGGTTCAGTTGAAAAGTTAAAGTAAAGCTCTCTTTAAAAATTAAGAGTTTGAATATTATAAGAAACATAAAAAATCAAAATTGGTAATGAAGTTGCTTTAAACTAAAAGAGTTGCAAACCCATCATTTCCATAACTAATAAGAGTTTATGTTGTAAATTTCCATAACTAATAAGAGTTTATGTTGTAAAAAAAAGGCCCCAAAGGTTTTTTTTTTTTTTTTTTTAAGTAAACTTCATTAACAAACGCAACCGACCCAAAACAGGCCGGCCCAACCGAGGCTACAACAAAATTACATATTTACAAAAGAACACCAATCTTTCCACTCAATACCTTTATGCTTCGATCTATAAAAAAACCATAAAAAACCTAAGGCTTTGACCTCGCTTAAGATGTTACCGATGTTGACCGGTGAATCAGAGAACACAACATTATTCCTAGCCCGCCAAAGGACCCAACACGCTATAATAATGATGCCTTGCACCGCCTCTTTCTTCCTATCCGAACCTCTTAAAACCGAATGGTAGTCTTGAAGATCTCTGATTGAAAACGCAAAAATACTAGGAATTTTACACCACGAGCTAATTCCGTTCCACACCGTCGAAGCGATGAGACAAGAAGTGAAAACATTCTCCGTGTTCTCATCCGCAGACCTGCATAACGGGCACAAATAATCTTCAATGTGGATATTCCTTTTCCTTAGCGCGTCTCTAGTCGGAATCCTATCCATCTCCATACGCCACACATGAATGTTGCATTTAGAAAAAGGAGACCAGAAATAAATTAGAAATTAAAAAAATACAAGGGTAATAGTGTAACTTTCCACATTAGAGGTTTAATATGACGAGAGCCCCTATGTGGGGTCCAAAAGAGCTACTTTTAGGGGAAACTGGTAAGTGAAACCAGTGTGCTCTTTTGTTCCCTTGTTGACAATATCAAACATAACGTTAAAAATTAGGGTTAACGGTGGAATGACCAAAATACCCTTGTACGGGTTTATTTGATTAGATTTAACTTCGAAAACTGATTGAGTTAGGGCTAAAGGACAAAACATGCAAGAGTTTGCAAACATTAAGTACGTTTTTTATACTTTTTGAAGATAAATGACACACTTTGCAATCTAGTGTCCACGTAAAGGAAGATTTTTGTAATTTACTCATTCAATTTGAATTTCTAATTCCCCCTAGCCCAGTTGGGAGGAGGCCGGGGGTTTGCCAATGGCTACCCCGGTTCGAATCCCGGCGTCTACGGTTTGGGGGTTGGGATGTCCCGATGATGGATCGTCTCCTACCGAGGCATGGAACGGTCTTGAGGGCAACCCGGTTTTACCCAGCTGTTACCCCAGCGAGTCTTTCGTGTGGGGGCAGTATGGTTTCCGGGCGGAAGTCAGCTCACGCGGCAGGCCGGGGCCCAATCGAACATCGCGTCCGCAGATGCGGGGCTGACGGGGGGAATATCTTTGACATAAATCCGGTGACCACTGGTCCAGTACATAGAAAGTCAAATTTCAAAAAAAATTTAAATGTATTTAAGATAGATAAGATTATAATTATACAACAAAAGTCACCTCCTACAGTAATGTGAAACTGATGTGTTATACCTTTTGCACTTGTTCAGAAATTGGTTGAAAAGACACCAACAAAAGTCACCTCCTACAGTAATGAAAATGAGCCTAAATTAAATCTTTAGTGAGGTGAAGGTGACTATATTCATTTTTTCCACTATGTTCTTTTATTTTGGACTATCTTAAAAGAGTATAAATCTTTAGTGAAGTAACTATTTTCATTTTTCCACTATGTTCTTTTTATTTTGGACAAAGTCTAGTGTTGGAAAAATATTGGTCAAAATGATATTTGACGCAAATGATTGTATTTATTGATGAGTTATATAAATAATTATTTATGGGTTCGTCTTCTATCATATGAGAGTTTCACAAAAAAAAACCAAATTATGTCCAAATCCGATCTAAAATGAATTAGATATTAATGTCCGAAATTAAGTGGTTGAAAAAAATATTTCTAAACTTTTGTGACTCTTAAATGATATTTGTTTTGACTCTTAATTTTCTTTTCAAATATCATGAAGGTTTTGATTGTCTCATAATTTTATTTAATTTGACATTAAGACGTCATGAATCAAATGAAGGTTATATATGATTTACAATGTTATTATAATTGTCTTTAAATAAAATAAATTAAATATGGAATTTTGGTTTTGATTATAAAATGAAACTTGGGATCCGTTGAGAAAAAAATGAAGATAGTATTAGAGAATTTTTTTGCCAAAGTTCTATAGAATTTAGAAATAAGCATTTTTATAATTCTTCCACCATCATCAACTTCATTTTTTTTTCACATAAATCAAAAACACCTTAACACGGTGTAATTTCGGGTGTGTGAGCCATCTCCGGCATTACACACTACTTCGATTGTTGTATCCTGGGAGACATACTTTAAGGGACCCGTGTTGAACTCGAATACTTAGCCACAACCGTCAACACAATTTGTTCACTCTTGTGGTGAAGGATCATACAAAAAATCGCGGTTCAAGTTCTTGTCGAAGACAACGGTTTGAAAGACTTTATTTACATAAAATTGTATTTTATATTTATTTTCCGTTCGGATTTGTATCCGGTATTGTATTACTTATTTCCTACATGAATAACAAGAGTATCATTATTATTTTTTATTAAATTTTAACCTATATTCTACACGAATAACGATAGTATCATTCTTATTCTTTTATTAATTTTATTATTGATATTTAACCAATTTCCTACATCTAGAAAGAATGACTATTGGATTGGAGGCATATAAGCATTGCCTTTTGTTAAGTTGAGCAAGTAAAGACGTAGTCCAGTTTAAGACCGAGCATAACGCCACAAACATCATGCAATTGGTAATAGTAAGTCTCTTGCGAGGGTCGGGTAAATACAACTCTCTTAACAAGACTACGATAGCATGAAATTGTAAAAAAACCATCGTTTCTTATAATAAGGAATGTGTGACACATAGTATTCATATTCAACTAGTCTACTATAGTAGATTATAGCCTTTGAAATGTATGGAGTATGAACATCTCAAAAATATAGTGCGGCGTAGAGAATAATCAAGTTTTACCAATCCTACATCAACAACTAAATGTTAACCATAAACAAGTGTCATTCATCTTTCAACAAAAAGAATGTAGTTCGCATATGTTATTCACTCGCATGAGTAGTTGATTAAAACATTACGAACCAGCTATAAACAACGATTGTTCTTACGATCATCAACGCCTCCAAATTTACTTTAGCGGCTTCTATGTGCAATATTGGTTAAATGGTCAACTATTCCCTCTATACATGTTCTTTACACTTTTATGAGTTTAAATGACTTTTTGTCTATCTGATCCATGTCTTTATATATAATATGAAGGTTTTTGTTATACACTACTTATGGTTGAGCATCACATATATATGCTTGATATCTTGAAGCACCAGATTATAATTACTATTAAACATACTTGAAACTGTATTTTTATAAACTTTATGTATTTACATGTATTTTTCCTATTCTTTATGTATGTATGTACAAAATGCTTAATGTATTTAAAGAAGGCTACCCCCAACAAGGAATCATGCGATTTAATTCATATTCTTATATGATATTAACGAGACCTTCTGATCCTCTCTCCTTCCTCTGCGTTCCTATTTGATCTTCTTTCTTCCCCTCTCACCTATTGCCCATCTCTCTCTTCTTTCTTACACAATGGCCAGATCTTCCAGTGCGAAACACCCTTTAATCTCAGTGTTGTTGCCCACATGATCACCATTCACCAGCAAATTAAATGCATCCAATCACTTGACGTGGCGAAGCCAAATGCTTCCCATATTTTCCCTCCACAATCTGCTCCCTCACATCAATGGTTCCTCCACACCCCCTGCTGCTGAAACTTTAAGCGATGACTGTCACACCCCAACCGATGGCGGAAACATCGGAGTGAGACAAAAACAAGATTGCTCGAGACTTAATAACGGCTAATTGTGACAAGTATTTAAAGTAACAATTCTTCATTTCATGTTAAAGGGAAGTACATTGTTTCAAAGGAACATACAACATTTAAAATATAACAAATTGAACAACAAAACATAAATTTAAAGTAAGTGCGTTTCTAGTCCTTCCTACTAGATTTCTTTTCAACACGTCAACATCAAGCTCCTGCAATATATATTAAAGCAACATGTCAACACAAAAGCATCGGTGAGCATACAAGTTTAGTGTACTGACATATGTATAAAAGATTTCAAAGAGATCCACATGGCATAAACGTATACTAAGGCATAACATATCATGAACTAGCATGCATCACATATATGTCAACCCAAAGATTCCACTAGCGCAATCTTGTCGTCGCAACGACAAGACCGTTTGTATGTTTGGATTACTTAACATAGACCCATCATGGGCGGTGTGCTACTCCTATAGCGCTATACATGTGAAGGTTGACTTGTACGAAGTTAATGACAAAGTATAATGCAAGAATGGCTTCTAGCATGCATGTATTCCTAAAGTATAAACGTATAAAGCATGTATATCGGATTCGTTTGTATGAATAAAGTATTTGCACATGTGTGTCCGTGTGAGTTTTGATATGGTAATATATATTGCACCCAGAAGTGTGAAAACGAAAAGAGGGTCATGTACTCACAATTTGTTAAGTTATTCCACTTAGTGAGTTTGATGAGTCTTGAGTTTTTGGAACACCGAAGTTACCCTAAATTGGAAATGAAAGTGTGTGAGTTGCGGTTTTGTTTAACAGATTGAATTCGGAATTTAAGAGTTAACGTATATAAATGTAAAGTAAAGTACCATAAGAATGGTCATGCAAGGAGGTAGGATAAATTTCATCCATTTAACCTCATTATATGATTCACCAAAGCACAAAATCATCAACTTTGTGATGATTTTGGTTGGTCATGAATATGAAAATAAGAACTCAAACCTACTAAATCTAAAAACAACAAAGTGAGCTACCTAGATTCGTGCATCCCAAACACGGAGAGTGTTTGGGGACATGATGTAACCTTGCCCCTTTGTTGGAAATTGTTCGAGATTTAGTGGTATAAATATAATAAATCAACAAGTGATGTAGTGGAACAAAATTGGAGAGCCAAAACTTCCATGGTTCACACATTCACCAAAACAAAAGTCTTTCAAAGCTTGGATGGTACCAACACTTTGTAGGTCACTTGGGACCTTTAAGGAAAAAAATTATTGAGGTTTTTGAGCCTAATTTCTTGTGGAAATCACCCAAACACAAACCCATAACTATGAGGTTAGTTGGGAGCAAGGTGGGTATAAGATTCCACCGAGTTTAAAGCAATATATACAAGAAATAGAAAGATGAATCAAAACAGAATTTTGATATGCTACTTTGAAAAAGAAAGGTGAAGAAAAGTGAGTAAACACCCACTTAGAACACTTGAAAGTATTATGCCTTGCTTGGGATTTTTGAGAGATTTAGAGATTTTGAAGGTAGATTGAGTGTGTGGAAAGTGTTTAGGAGTGTATGGAGACTCCTATTTATAATGGGGTTGATTAGGGTTAGTATTATACGAGTTAGGAGGTGATTCGAGGATAAAAGAGGTGAAAATTTGGACCAACCCGTAGGCTAGAAACACCTAGCTCCGGATCGAGCACCATTGCACCACGTGACGGGTGCCTGGGTATTAGGCGCATGGCGCGGGGGAAAGGTTTTCAAAAATTGTTTATTCTGTTCACTTTTGGCCCCCGCACTTGGTTGTTAGGTTATTTTAAGCCATAAGCTTGTATTTGAACTTGTTTTAGGTATGGGAAGTGTACGTAAGTATGTGATGAGTATCGTGTATGTAACATTGATATTTCACGCGTATAAAAGTCTTACTTTGCACGCAAATGTGTATCCAAAGATGGATTGTGTATAAGTACAAATATTTTATGTGTAAGTATAAAAGTGAATTTCCATCATGATCGAAGTCTCGGATTATATGTTTGGAAGTGAAGTACAAATACAACACGATTACAAGTTTCTAAAAATGGAAATGCGAATACAGCTTTCTAAATAAGGAAAGTACAAAAATACGAAGCGTTACAATTATAATACTCCTTTCAATTACCCTATAACTTTTTTGTTTTTTTAAATAAAGAACAAATTCTCAATAAAAAATAACTAAACTAGACTTTCATTTAAATTTAAAATATTACATATTTCAAACTAAATAAACAAAATACGAAAAATTAGTAAGAAAAGCATCATTCGTCTAGGTGATCCGACGGTTAACCATATGTTTTCATTGTTTCATGTTTGACTTTTAAACGAAAACTGAATACCCAATCATGCTTAATTTTTGTCATTAACTTTGTCACACCCCAACCGATGGCGGAAACATCGAGGCGCGACAATGAGCGAAACAGATTGTCCAGGAGAATCCATAACAACTATATTACCAGATATTTAATCATTACGTCCCATACCATAACATATCCAAATAACACAGTTATTACAGACAGAGTATCTCATAGACAAATAAATTGTTTCGACAACTCATATTTTATTAAATTTGTTTCTAGACTCCCCTAGCTCGATTCCATAACATCCAGCAATTAAAACAAGCATCCTAAACACCTGTCACATACATTAAAATAAAAGTAAATACACATAGTGTAAAGGTGAGCATACAAGTTTAATAGTATAATAGTAGCGAAAACGTTTTACGCATAACCAGCATGTAACATGTATAATGTGTAGCAGGTAGGTTATCGATAATGAATATGCAAAGACGTGACAGCGAGTTGTAGAATGCGCAGCACATATCACCACTGTGACACGTGAAGAAAAGCCCTTAACAACCCCTGTCCACGACAGGTGCTGAGTCCAAACTATAGTACTATCGTTGCTAAGGTGTCCGACAACGACCACTGTGTAAACATAACATACTAGCATTCATCGAATAACATGTATAACATGCAGAGCGGTTAGCGTATAAAAGTGTTGCATTGTGTGTCGATTGTGATTTTGATATAAGTAACGTATGTAACACCCAAAAATGCATAAAGCAAAAAGGGATCGAGTATACTCACAGATCATGTTTAACGAGTAAACACAGTCTTGGATTGAAGGGAGCCCTGAGAGATTAGCCTGAACACAGTACGACAGTATGAGCGTTGAATGGTGCGTAAAACAGTGCATTGAAGTGATGTGGGAAGGATAGTGATCCGGTCGGATAACCGTCCGGACGGATGGTTATCCAGACGGATAACCATTCGGTCGGAGGGTCTTTCGTTTGGGACGGATGTGTTTGTGTAAGATGGAACTTTGAAGTTTTCATTGTAGCATTTTGAAAATGAAGAAGTGTTCCTACAATTCAGGTCATCCGGCCGGATGGTCATCCGGACGGATGACCGTTCGGTCGGATGGCGATTCGCTGGAACTAATCCTCTTTGAAGTTTTGCGAGAATGTTTAAGTGTTTGAGAGATCATAAGTCAACCGTTCGGATCGTCGGGAATCCGTTCGAACGGCGATCTGTTTGTTTCGAAAACTTGTAAAATTTGTTAAGTTTAGAAAGTTGTGCGATTGAACCGAGACGGTAGGACAACGTGTTAAACAACGGAAACCACAACAAGCCTAGCCATCCGTTCGGATGGGAATCACCCCGTTCGTTCGGTGACTGTTCTTGTCGGGATTTCATGTTCAACCCGTGAATCGGTCGTCTTTTCGTTAGGAATCCATTCTCAGTCAGAGTCCACACTAGAGAATGAGTAATGATCCCGAACTAGTCTAGATTCTAACGGTTTAGAGTTAAAAGTTAAGAATGTTGAAGAAAAGTTTGAAACACTTGTAAAATGTTTAGATGTAAGTGAAATCAGTGTTTAAACATTGTAGAAACCCTTTAGATTTGAGTTGTTCTTGGTGGAATGAGGTCACTCTTTGGTGTTCATGAACACCCATGATGACATCATCCTAGAACAGCCCGAATCGGACGGATTTCATGGCGAAATGATAAGATTTGTTGGTGGAAAAGATGAAGTAGTGTGTATAGATCAAAGAATTCGGGCTGTTTAAGTGTTGCTCAAATTCGGGCTATACTTTATCATTCGTCGTGAATTCGATGGATGTTTAAGTATTGCACTTTGTCATTTGTCGTGAGGGTTTTGATCTCGTGAGTTATCGTAAATGTTGTATTAAGTTACTAACCTAGTTCGTATGCATTGTCATTTAATTTTGGTTACAAGGCTTATCAGTAGGCTAAACTATGCCCGTTTAAACTTGCAATGTGAGTCATTCTCTTTTTATCAAATAACGTTTTACAATACTCCAATCATTTTCAAAAGTTATAATTACAGGGATTAAGTCGTGGTTATCTTGAATCACTGGCTAGTGGGGTATTGTGCACATTACTAATTTCTCTCGGTTAGGTTCATCAACCTAATCGTGATAATCATCACTACTTGGGTGAAAAGACCCAATAGTGGTATGACCATCGTCACCAGGAGGTGACACGGCGCCAGATAAAAATAAGATAGTAGCCATTGTAATCGTTCTTATGCTGTAATTTATAACTATGTGTCGTTTTATCAAATTTGAGTGACTCGCCAGTATTTCCCCGCTGATAAAATATTTTTAAACATGTTTCAGGTGACTACTGTGAACCAAGGAAAAGTGCTACGGAGCACTAACAAGCTTGAAGTAGTGGCTCAGTTAAATAAATAAACATGTTTTGTAAACCAGGGAATTTCCTAGTAAAATTCCTCTATTGTAAATAACGGGGTTTATTCCAAATTATGAAATAAAATAATCGGGCACTTTCAAAGTTTAAAAGATCCTGTTTAAACTTCCGTTGTCAACTCAATTAATTAATACCACGGGTTTCTGTCCCGCGACTCCTGGACCAGGTAAAACCGGGACGGGGGCCGTGACAGGTTGGTTTCTGACTTTTTGTTTCGTGCGTTAAGCGTTGCGTTGCGAGTAAGCGATGCGATAGTATTACACATTAGTTACACAAATAATATAACTACTACTAATCACAAAAGTAAACCTTAGATTTCGAATTCACGATGAGATTGCGTTGTGATATAGTTGCGTTTGCGTTTTCGAATAATCACCTCAAACAAACATAACATGCACAAGTAACATAGAATAGCACACACACGTAAAGCAATATCCAGAACCTGTAATTCGAGTTGCAATGTGATAGCGATCTGATTGCGTTAAGTAGATTAGCGTTTAATTGCGTTTATCGTATTGTTACTTCACATATTAAATAATCGTAAAAACAAATAACGTCAAACATGTATCGATTATCGAGTCAAGCGTACAAGTAATAATTAAGCAAGGAATGACAGATCCAATTAGCAATCTTTTCTTCATTTGACTTGACTTTGACTTCGAAAAGTCGGGTTGTTACAAACTTCTTTTTAAAGAAACCGAATACACAACTGTCTAACTCTTTTTCCTCGACATTTGAATATAACCTTTGTTGATATAACAAAAACTATATGAGTGCTAGTACCGTGACAAACATACTTGATTTCAACCGAACACCATCCGTACCGTTATATATATTACCAGAACCAATACCCTTATTTGTTTTATGAGTTTCGATTGATGTAAAACATATATCAACATCCTTTTAGTCATGTCACAACTTTATGTTTTTTGGTTGTCTTTTTCAATAGCTTTTAGTCTTGTCACGACTTTATGTTTTTGAGTTGTCTCTTTCAATAGCTATACCGAATGCCCGTATATAATGGATCCTAGTTATTATTATTATTGGGTGGGGTTCGGCTACAAAGTCCATTTTTCCTACAAAGTGTACAAAGTCATAAAAACCACAATTTCAGCCATAAAAACACACTCAAAACCCACAAATAACAGAGTGAAGATCACTACAACACAATATCCAAACCCTAACAGTCCATAAAAACTTCAAACACGCCATCGTAGAACTATGAATATAAACACAACATGATGATCAACATAAAACACACTAATGTTAGTCATTCGAAAATCAAAGCCTTATCGTCCAAAACACAACACAAAACCCACAAATATGGTGTTTTAGTAATCTTGACTTTATTATTTGTGGGTTTTGAGTGTGTTTTATGACTGAAATTGTGGTGTTTTATGACTTTGTACACTTTGTAGGAAAAATGAACTTTGTAGCCAACTCTCACCCTATTATTATTATTATTATTATTATTATTAGAGTGAATTTCAAAGATTATCCTTTATCTTTATACCCATTTTCAGACGTTGTCCTTTATGTTCAAAATTGACGAGTTTTGTCCTTTATGTTTTCATATCATACACGTTTTGTCCTTTAGGCCTAACCCAGTTAGTTTTTTCAGTTAAATTTTGTCATATGCTTTACACATGAGGGCATTTTTGTCAATTCAAAGTAAGTTTAACGGCATATTTACAGCTCAAAGCTTCTGCGACCTTTGACTTGACAAAAATGCCCTCATGTGCAAAACACATGATCAAATTTAACTGAAAAAACTAACTAGGTTAGGCCTAAAGGACAAAACGTGTATGATATGAAAACATAAGACAAAACTCGTCAATTTTGAACATAAAGGACAACGCCTAACAATGGGTATAAAGATAAATGACAATACTTGAAATTCACTATTATTATTATTATTATTTTATTTATTTATTAATGGGTTTCAAGAAAACCCCCAATGTTATTGTTACAAACGAAAAACCCTGCATCAAAAACACAAACTGTGTGTTCAATGATCGTACTGTGATTTCCAACCACTTTCTGAAAATATTCTCACGCTATTCGTTCAAAAGTTAAACAGTATTCTCCACACTCATAATGCACACTAACAGTTCGTCTCTTCCCCTACAAAATCCTCCCAATTTGATCGGAATCATGCAGTCATCGGAAACCCCAACAAACCCTTTGAAGAGAAACTTTGAAACCATGATAAACAACCCCCAACAATCCACACAGTAAGTGTTTCAAGTTTCTTGAATTTATAAACAAAAATGTGGGTGATTTTTGGTTGATTAAATATTGTTGTAAATTAATAATTTTTTTTGTTATTGTTTTGTAATTTGTTGAAATTAGGTATGAGTTGGATGTGTTTAAGGTGGCTATGGGGCAGAATACTATAGCACATATTGACACTGGTGGTGGGATGATTGCTGTTATGATTATTAAAGAATTTGCAAAATTGTTTAAAGAAGAATTATCTGAGAAGAAATTGATCATGTTTTTAGCCCCAACTCGGAAGCTTGTTGAACAGGTGTACTTTGATTATTTTATTATTATTCAGTAGTTGATTCATGATTGGTGTTTATATTTATATATTTATATTAAATATATGTTTAACGTGACATACGTGCTAAAAGTCAGCTACGCTGAGTGAGTTCACGTTTTGGTAAACAGTTAAGAACATCATAAAGATATAGAACATTTGATATAAAATTATCGATACATGCTAAAAGTCAGCTATGCTGAGTGAGTTCACAGTTAAAAAGATCGTTAAGTAGTTCATAAAGATATACAACGTTTGATATGGAATTATCGATTAATCACTAACTGGTGGTTCACCGATTAATAGCTAGGCGGCCAATGGCGGTCCTATTATGGCCAAATTTTGACCAGATTCCGACCAAACCTTATAAATTCCCGCCAATTACTTAAGAAAATGGGTCAATGAGGGGTTAAAATATGTTTACTTTAATAAACTACATATTAATCACTAGTCGGTACCCACCGATCGACTAGCGCCTAGTGATTCCTACAACACTGAGCTACGCAGTGGCGAAGCTTCGCCCCCCCATTTTTCCGAAACCGGGGGGTGGAAACGTATATACCTAAAACTTTTCTATACGAAAGTACTATTCATAACACTACGCATCGAAAAGTTCGAGGGGTCGGGCGCCCCCTCGGACGTAGCCTAAGCTGCGCCCCTGGAGCTACGCTGAGTGAGTTCACGTTTTTGGTAAACAGTTAAAAACATCGTAAAGCAGTTCATAAAGATATAGAACATTTGATATGAAATTATCGATTTATATCAAGTATCTGTTTAACCTGAAATACATGCTAAAAGTCAGCTACGCTGTGTGAGTTCCCGTTTTGGTAAACAGTTAAATACATTGTGAAGCAGTTCATAAAGATATACGATATTTGATATGAAATACTATTTATAGGTGACTCTTAGGTTTGACTCCAAAGTCAACTTTTTTTTGTGTTGCAGCAATGCAATGTTGTTAGGGAAAACACAGACCTCCGGGTTGACTTTTACCATGGGAGTAAAGTGTCAACGGTTGATGACGGAAAGAAGGTTGATGATTGGGATGCTGCGGTTTGGGAACACGAAACCGACAAAAATGACGTGAGTTTTTTTTTTGTCTGTCAAAGCGGTTTTGATGAAATTTATCTGAGTCATATGTGCCAATTGTTTTACAGATAATGGTTATGACACCTACGATTTTGTTGAATGCGTTGAGGAATGGGTTTATAAAGTTTGAAATGATATGTTTATTGATTATTGATGAGTGTCATCATGCTAGCGGTAATCATCCTTACGCAAGCATAATGAAGGTAGTTATTAATCATCCGGTTCTAACAACATGTTGGGTATATGTGATTGTGACTGTGAACATGTTGAGAGTTTTTATTATTTTTTTTATTTTTTATTTTTTTGTGAAGGAATTTTATCTCAAATCTGTTAACAAGCCCAAGGTTTTCGGCATGACTGCATTCCTGGTGAATAAAAAAGGTCAGGGTTTTAGTTTGTTTAATTTCTTCGCACTAAAATACTTTTAAAATTGATTATAACAATGCCACGTTATGATCCGTGTTGGCTCAACGCTTGCATCTCACTATGCGTCACTCAATATGGTTACAATATGTGGATCATATTTAGTGATGCAATTTGAGAATATAACAGGGCACACATGGATGATAGACGTTTCAAATCTGTTAATAAAACTTGTATTTTAATCTAAATCTTTAGCACACATTTTCAAATGTTTATGCTAAATTGCTAATTAACGTGTTATATGCATCTTTGTAATATGATTCTGCATTAGGTGCCTCTTCGACTGGAAATTGTGAAGCACGTATAACCATGCTTGAAAATATTTTGGATTCTCGGGTATTTTACAAATTTGACCCTTTAATCCAAAGTTATTTTGGAATACAAAATTCGATGACAAAAATGATGAATATGCAGGTTTACACAATACAAAACCGGCCCGATCTACAGGACGTCACGCCAACTGCTTCAGCGAACAAATCTTTGAAAATTACCGAAAAATCACCTTCTGGTGCTGTTGTCACATCAACTGCTTCAGCGAACAAATCTTTGAAAATTACCGAAAAATCACCTTCTGGCGCTGTTGTCACATCAACTGCTTCAGCGAACAAATCTTTGAAAATTACCGAAAAATCACCTTCTGGTGCTGTTGTCACATCAACTGCTTCAGCGAACAAATCTTTGAAAATTACCGAAAAATCACCTTCCGGTGCTGATGTCACACCGACTGCTTCACAGAACAAATCTTCGAAAATTACTGAAAAGTCACCTTCTGGTAAAGATGTCACACCAACTGTTTCAGGGAACAAATCTTTGAAAATTACCAAAGAATCACCTTCTGGTGCAGGTAGGATGCACTAACTAAAATATAATAGTTAACTGCCATTTACATCCCTGTGGTTTGTCCACTCATGCCATTTCAGGCCAAATTTCAAAATTGTACCATGTTCCTCCTTGAGATTCTCGAAACGTGTCATATCAGCCCAAAAAACTCACCTCAGTTAAAAAGTTCAGTTAGTTCAGGGGTAAAATTGTCATTTTACATAAGCGGACTAAGTTTTTACCCTTGAGATTTCACACAAATGGTCATTTTAGAGAAGTTTAAAAAGAAAAAGAAAAATAATCTATGTAAAATGACCATTTTACCCCTGAGTTAACTGAGTTTTTTTAACTGGGGTTAGTTTTTGGACTAAAATGGCACGTTTTGAGAATGTTAGGGAGAAAAATGGTACAATTTTGAAATGACATAAGTGGACAAACCACAGGGACGAAAATGGTAGTTAACTCAAAACATGATGTTTTCCATGAAATTCTATATTTTATGTTGTTTTATTTTTATAGGAACTACAAAGAGGAAAGAGTTACATGGGACGATGCCGATTCGAGCCGTATCCGGAACTTGGGGCGATAACCATGATGATGGCGTGGACTTTTATGCTTACGGAATCAGTTTCGTTTGTAGCGTTAAAGATGTTAAATATTCAAGTTTTGTTCTTTTGCTCGAGTCAAAGCTTGACGATGACGTGGCAAATCTTGAAATGAGGTTATACCTGGTGTCAAAGTTTGTAAATTGCAAAGTCTCTTCATGTGAGAAATTGCATCTCGATGCACGACAGGTTTGACCAAAACTTTGTGAATTATCTTGTGTTTTATATTCGGTTAACTCAAAATAGAGTCAACTACCATTTCAGTCCCTGTGGTTTGTTTAGTTATGCCAGTCTAGGCCAAATTTTTAAATTTATACCATTTTCGTCCTTGTGGTTTGTTCACTTACGCCAGTCCAGGCCAAATTTTAAATTTATACCGTTTCCATCCCTGAGATTCTTGAAACATGCCATTTTAATCCAAAAAGTTAACGGTTGTTAACTTTGACTGTGTTTGTATATATATTTATACCTATATATATATATGTGTGTGTGTGTATATATGTGATATGTGTGTATGCGTTAAACAAGTGTAAAAAATTGAAAAAGAAAATAAAAACGGAAAATTACCTTTTTACCCCTCATTTTACAGTCAAAAGTTAACAACCGTTAACTTTTTGGATTAAACTGGCATGTTTCAAGAATGTCAGGGACGGTACAAATTTGAAATTTGGCCCGGGCTGGCATAACTGGACAAACCACAGGGACGAAAATGGCAGTTAACACCTTAAAAAATAGTAGTTCTAGACTGTCATTGGGCCCATACAGCGTCTGTGTTGCTTCAACTGGTAACAAATCTTTTTCTCCATAACTCTTTAACATTTTTCTACGTTTAGTTACTTTTTATTGTTGTTGCTTATGCTAGGTAGCAAATGGCAAGTGCTTTCAAGAGCTGTTCTTCAACGGAATATATGCGAAGTTTTTTCCAGAAACCGACCCAAAACTGTGGACCCCGTCATACATGTACTTACTTTTGCCGCTAGAGTCACTTGATCCATTTGAAATCAATTGGAAAATGATCGACTCATGCGTATCCACAATCGAATTCGTCAAGAAATCGTCTGTTTCAAGTGCCGAGAAACAGAATGTCGATTCAATCATGACATATTCCGAAAACACAAGTATGATACATTTTGCCAACAAGTGTGTTCACAAAGATGACATCACAAATATGGTTGTTTTGGCAATTCATACCGGAAAACTGTACTCTGTTATTGACATTCTGCAAGATGAAACCGCTTGTAGTCCTTTTGACGGAGATACTAAAAAATATTCATCGTTTGAAGATTATTTTAAAAAGAAGTACAAAATTGATCTAGTGTACCCCGCGCAGAACATGTTGCTGCTTAAGCAAAGCCATCGAGCGCATAACCTTCTTGTGGACTTCAACGGCGAAGGTCTGTTGATTATCGAACATTATGCGGTTTATTATCGATAATCGTCAAATCGTTTTGATTGATGATTTATTTCTGTTTTTAAGGTATTTTACACGGAAAAAAGATAAAGGCTGAAAGTTGTAAGGTGAATACGGACAGACAGAGATATAACGCTCGTTTACCGCCTGAACTTTTGGTTACTATCGATGCAAGACTTGACGTTGTGAAATCGTTATATTTGCTGCCATCGTTAATGCACCGGCTCGAGGCGTTAATGTTGGCTAGCCAGCTTCGTGAAGAGATCACTGGCCACATGACTAACATACACGTTTCAAGCTCACTGGTTAGTGATTATTCATGTTCTTTAGACATCAACAGTCCTGTTTGGTACAACCCACAAGCTGGAAAGTAATGAACCGAACGAACACGAACAAAGGCATGTTCGTGTTTGCTTATTTAACTTTAACCGAACACGGACACAAACATATTCGAACACATTTTTTTGGTTCATGTTCGTGTTCGTTTAAAACCTAAACGAACAGTTCACAAACGTAAACGAACATAAACAAATAAACTTAAATGAACATAATTTTACAAACAATAACCAACAAAATTTAACATAATTGAAAAAACATAAATGAACACAAATAAACATAATTCAACAACAACAACAACCATACCCAGTATATCCCACAAATAGCAAAGCTATTTATAGGGTCTGGGGAGGGTGGGATGTAGACAGACCTTGCCTCCATCCCTAAGGATAGAGAGGCTGCTTCCAGAGAGACCCCCGGCTCTAAAACCATCGGCTCTAAAACCATCAACATACCAACGCACCAAGTCACAAAAAATATATAAATATATAAATAAGAAGTCAGAGAGTATACCAACACACAACATACCAACATACCAAGAAAGTGATCAGAGAGTGACACAATATAATGTATAACATGTATGATAGCATACAACATCATATGGGTATAAACACAAGAAGGAAATCACCTGTAAAATCACTTAAAAGATAAGAAAAATCTACGTCCCTAAATATACCTAAGACCCTACTGCAATATCTTCTAGAAGTCTTTAACCCTAATTCTACGCCTCCACGAAGTCCTATCGTGGGCCATGTCCTCAGAAAGGTGCATCTCTAATAAATCATGCCTAATTTGCTCATCCCAGGTCAGTTTGGGTCTACCTCTTCCTCTCCTCCCCTCCACAGTGAGATTTTCCACTACTCTAACAGGTGCCGTCGTTTCCCTCCGCTTCACATGCCCAAACCATCTCAATCTTCCCTCCTTAAACTTATCCGATATACTAGCCACTCCTAATCTTTCCCTAAAAACTACATTTCTTATTCGATCTAACCTCGTGTTTCCACACATCCACCTCAGCATCCTCATCTCTGCCGCCTCCATTTTACGCGCTTGTGTCTTCTTGATGGCCCAACAGTCTGTTCCATATAGCATAGCAGGCCTAATTGCTACCCTGTAAAATTTCCCCTTTAGTTTAGTTGGGAACCTCCTATCGCACATAATTAACTAAACATAAAGTAATTTTTTATATAAATTAGTCATTAATTACGATAAATTCCATTGGAAAACCCATTTTTATTACTAGAAAGCCAATTACTAATTAGTTATATTTATACAAGTAGTTGGAAAGTTCCTTTTATATTTAATATTTATATAAATATAACTACTAATGTATTTAAAATGGAAGAACAAACACAGACGAACGAACATAAACAAATGTTAATAAACGAACATAAACGGACGTTCACGGACATAAATGAACGAACAAAACGTGCGTTCATGTTCATTCGTTTATTAAGTAAACGAACATAAATGAACTTTCCGCTGAACAAGTTCACGAACAGTTCATGAACATTCAGTTCGTTTACAGGCCTACTGGAAAGTGCTTGTTTTCTTTTTAATATTGTGATTTCTTATTTCGTTTAGATTTTGGAGGCAATCACAACTCTTCGATGCAACGAAAGCTTTTCAATGGAGCGATTGGAGTTGCTTGGTGATTCGGTGCTCAAGTATACAGTGAGCTGCGATCTCTATCTTCGATATCCGAATAAACACGAAGGACAACTATCTTCTGCGCGATCATCGCAAGTTAGCAATTCCACCTTGTATAACTTGGGAATCGTCTGTCGGTTACAAAATTACATAAGAGATATTGCATTTGATCCTACCCGTTGGACGGCGCCAGGTCAGCTTCCATCACGACCCTGCGCGTGTGATCACGGTGTCGAGACCATAGAGGTGCCGATCGATACCAAATACCATACTGAAGATCCGAAAATCTTGACTGGGAAGTGCTGCGATAGGGGCCACCGATGGTTAGGTTCCAAGACCGTATCGGACTGTGTCGAGGCCCTTGTTGGAGCTTACTTTGTGGACGGTGGTTTGACCGGTGCTCTGCACTGTATGAAATGGCTCGGTATAAGTTGCGAGCTCGACTCATCACGTGTCGATGAAGCTATTAAAATTGCTTCGCTTCATGTGTACACCCCAAAACTTGATGTGCTTCAAGGTTTGGAGTCAAAGCTCGGTTATGAGTTTGTGGTCAAAGGTTTGTTATTGGAAGCTATAACACACGCAACGGATCAAAATCCCGATCAACGAGTTGGATACTGTTACCAGGTGAAAGGTTTTAGCAATTATAAATATAACAGTTATAAAACAAAAGTTACTATAGTCACATCACTTTTTTTTTCTTGTTAAGACTTTTTTTTTTGTTTTTTATACCCCAGCCCCTCAACTTTTAGCATTGTCATTTATACTTCCTCAGTTTTCTAAAACTTGTAAAATGTCATTTTGACCCCCTCGAGTTTTCCAAGCTTATTATATGTACACGAGTTGAATATAATATATTTTGTGCTTATTTTCATGTGCATTTTCGGTTCTGCGTTTTGACATAATTTTTTTTAAATTTAAAATTTCTTTTTGTTTTTTTTATACCTCAGCCCTGCCCTCAACTTTTAGCATTGTCATCTATACTCCCTCGGTTTTCTAAAAACTTTGTAAAATGTCATTTTGACTCCCTCGAGTTTTCCGAGCTTGTTTTTATGTACGTGAGTCGAATATAATAAATTGCATGCTTGTTTTTGTGTACATTTTTGGTTGTTCTACGTTTTCACATAAATTTTGTTTGAAAACGAGTGGTAAAATATAATATGTTTTCACCGGGCGTTATATATCGACGCCGCTGCAACGCACGGTACCATTCTTTAAGTAAGTTTCGGTATAAATCCAACTTGATTTACGTGTTGACATAATTTTTTCTCAGTAATGAGTCAGGTTAAATAGTACGTTTTCGTGCTTATTTTTATGTGTTTCAGTTGGTCTACTCTCTGACTTAAATTTTTTCCGTAAACGAGTCGGGTCAAATATTTTACAGTATAAATTTGAGTTACTTCAAGTTTCGACGTTGCCGCAACGCGCGGTGGGTCAAAATACGAGTTAGTTCTTAATTATAGAATTTGGAACTTTTGTATGTATTTTTCTTGCAGAGGTTAGAATTTCTTGGTGACTCGGTATTGGACTTGCTCATTACGTGGTACCTTTTCAACAAGCACAAGGACATTGACCCCGGAGAACTAACCGACTTACGTTCAGCGTCTGTTAATAATGAAAATTTTGCATACGCTGCCGTAAGAAGAAATCTTCACGGGTACCTCCAATGCCGTTCAGTCACTCTCCAAACACAAATTTCGGATTATGTAAAGTTTGTCGCCACCTCATCAACCGATACAAACTCACTCCAGACCAACAAAAGCCCAAAGGCACTTGGTGACCTCGTGGAGAGTATCGCAGGGGCCATATTACTTGATACGAAACTTAATCTTGATGAAGTTTGGAGAATATTTGAGCTCTTATTAACTCCGATTGTCACACCAGAAAAGCTTGAGCTTCCACCTTTACGGGAATTAATCGAATATTGCGACTCCAAGGGTTATTTTATTAAAGACAAGTGTCGAAGATTGGGTGATGGTGTAACAGCGGAGTTAAGTTTGCAGCTTGAAGATGATTTGTTGATTGCAGAGGCTACGAGTCCCACCAGAAAAGTCGCAAGAGGCCAAGCCGCTCTTAAATTGTTGAGTCAGCTTGAGGTTTGTACCAAAATGCCATTCTATCTGATTGTAATCCGAACACTCTAATTAGACGATTAAGCTCGTCTTTGACATGTTTGTGTTGTTTTGTTCGACAGAACAAAGGAATTTTAAGAAAGAATCAAGGTGAAGATAATAGAGATGGAGAAATCGGTAATAAAGACGTTAAAAAAAGCGACACATCTCGATCAAATATAACTCGTTTTGATCCTCAACCAGCTGCAAATACCTCCATTGCTGATTCGAAAATGGAGGAAGAATCAAATTCGAAAACTGAAATCCCTGGTAACTTTCTTGGATATTTGTTTATTTTTTCAGGCAACTTTTTCAATTTTTTTTATTGATGTTTATTTTAATCGCAGTGATAAAGTCAATTAACAAAAATAAGGGAGGACCAAGATCTACACTTTTTGAGTTATGCAGGAAAATGCAGTGGACAATGCCTACCTTTACTCACTCAGAAGAAAAATCAAGGTTAGTAAACGGTTAATTTAAATTAAATTTAGTAACCTCTTTTCTTATCGGCGCTGTAATATTCTAAATTGAATCATGATTTTGCAGAACTCTGATTGAAATTGGTGAAGGCGTTGATAAACGAACAGCATTTAATAAGTTCGAGTCTGAAATAAGTCTGAATATTCCTAATTACGGTATTATTAAACTCATGGGTGAGCCACGAGCAGATAAGAAGAGTTCATGCGACTCTGCTGCTCTACTCATGCTCTATGAGCTTCAGCGACAGAGAATGCTCAAAATTGGATAGGAAGTCTACATGTTCTGTGGCTCCGTCGATGTAAAAATAAATTGGGGAATAAAAAATAATCTGGTTATTTTAAGTGGTCTTTTGTTTTTGTTGGTAAGCATTCTGAAATTGTAAAAAGACTGCTTTAAAACATGTTTTAATTGTGTTAAGGTATATAATAAACTACAATCAGTATGCAAAACCAACCCAATATCTAAGAAAAATATTGTAAGTTAAATTTTTTGAACACACACACAACCTTGAATTTTATATTACCCAATTCTAGAGAAGTTTATGAGAGTTATTGTTGCCAAACAATTATATCTTTTGAAGGATAAATTCACCTACAAAGTGTCGTACAAACTGTATGTCTGTATGTAATAAGTACCACTTTGAAGGGGCATATTGATTTTTCTGAATTGTCTATACATACAATGATGAAATTTGACTTGCTAACAATCAGAAATATAATTTCCACACGTAGGCAGGCCATGAGAATTCGTGTACCCAGTTCAAGCTCGAAAAAATGTGCCCTTAGGCCATAACGAAATTGGGTATTGGCTTATTAAAGGTCTAAACCTAGTGTCAATGGGCTAATAACTAATCTAATTTTTTTTAATGGCTGACATAAAATTTTATTCATTGTAGCAAGACGCTACCACCATAATTACAATCCATCATACACCGAAAAGAAAACCAAACACTTACACCAAACAAAAAAGAAAATTAGAAAGCTTTAAACTATAAGAATGGTTTTGTAAGTGAACCTATGTTGGTTTTTGTATGGGTATACCCCTATTAAAATTAATATTTTACATATACATCAGGTTTTGTTTTCATAAAATAACGTGTCATTCGAGATATTGAGCCCTGACCGGTGGTCAATGCCGCCCATCTCCAGTGCCGCCCATGGTTTCTCCTATACTATACTGGATTGATAAATAATTATATTCAATACCAAACATGATTTTTAATTGGATACTGCTAAATGTACCTCATTTTCTACTGAACGCACCATCTCCTTCAACTTCACGTTAATACAATTCAAACTTTTTTTTTCATTTTGTTATCTTTAATTATTATTATTATTACTAGTATTTGTTTAAGACGTTATTTTATTTAAAAAGAAAAAAAATGGTTATTTGAAAAAACAATCATTTTCTTAAGTTTTAAACTAAAGCGAGTCATTTTAATTTTAAAGTGGGATTTTTTTTGTTTATAAGGCTTGAAGTGGGTATTCGAATACAAGAGTAAATTACAAGTTTTGTCCTTTATGTTTGTCTCAAATTTCAGGCGCTGTCCTTTACCTTTAAATTTGACGAGTTTTGTCCTTAACGTTTCAAAATCCTACACGATGCGGAACCAAACCCTGCAAACACTGACCCACACCCTAACCACAAACCATACGTCACTTTGTTGTTCCACAACCCAATGACAACACTGTTTTGCCTTTCAGTGCACAACAAGCAAGCCGTCCCGACCCTTCACCCCTGCACCAACATCCATACCCACCCCGAGATGTTCAACACGAACCTCAAATTCGTACCTCCTTCATGCAACGAACTCAGGGTCCCTCGATCGTACGAAACCCTAACCGTACGTCGTCAAGTGTTTCACAACCACGCCTCCCGATATGTAGGTATGGATGCATCTTCAGAGATCTGTGCAAGCACCAATACGACAGCGATCGTGACTCTAATGCATTATCAGACGACGCTCTCGTTAGTGATGACCCATGGGAAAATTATTACAAGACTGATAGCGATTCTGATTCATCCTTTTGATTCCAGAGTAGAGCATGAATGAAATAAAATGCAAGGTTGTGTTTTGGTAGATGTATTTTGTGTTGTGTAATTTTCAGAAATTTTAAATAAAACTGCCTAATGTTAGTTGTTCTTAATTATGTTTTTAATATTAGTAGTGATTTTCGTTGTATCTTGTTTCATGTTTCACGTTTTTCATCTTATTATTATTTATCATTTTATTTTATTATTGTTAATGATAATATTCTAATCATAATTAGTTAGGGTTTGAAACATTAAAATAAATTAATTAGAGTTAGGGTTTCAACAATATAATATTATTTAACAAAATATTATTAAATGGGTTTTAATTTTTTATAAGGTGATCCGCTATTTGTAATAGAGGATTAGGAGATATTGTGTTTTTTCCTAATCCGCTATTCTGAATAACGGCTTAGGCCATATATATATATTTTTTTTAATTTAAAACATCGTCATCTTCATCCTCCACTTAAACCCTCCATAACCATGTTCAACATCAGAACCCCCTCCTCCACTTAAACCCTCCATAACCATGTTCAACATGAGAACCCCCTGTATCATATTCAACCCTCCATAACCATGTTCAACATCAAACCCACCAACATCATCTAGCAACCATCAAACAACCTGCAAAAACTGTAAAGTTAAAGCACTCAATTAAAACCATTCAACATATGCATGTGATGTTCTGCAATGGATGTGAATGGTGCATGTTCATGGTCAGAAGAAGGCAGACTACTCAGGTTGCATGTGATGTGCCAGAATCTCTTTAATAATAGAGGAGGAATCCAAGGTTGTTAGCTGGAAGTATAACTTAAAAAGTTAACTAAGTTAAGTTTTGTAACTGGGTTTAGGTTTTTAAGTGGGTTATGTTTGGTCTCGGGTGAGGCTAGAACCATGGTTAAGGGTTTCCTCCTAATCCTCTATTCTCAATAGAGGATTAGAAAAACATCTGACACCTGCCTGACACCTACCTGAGCATGGCTGCAACACATTTTACTTTCCTTCCTAATCCGCTATTAGCAACAGAGGATACACCAAAAACCTTTTTTTTTTGACTTTCCCATTATCCTAAAAATATTTTCAAAGTACACCACTTTTAAAAAAAAATTCTCTGCTTAGGATTTGTGTGATTTGATGAGTTCTTGTATTCTTGAATGTGACTGTGAGAATACATTGATTATTATGTAGTCTGCGACTTTGGGTTTGTGTTTGTTTGATATTTTGTGAATATCCTGTTGTGGGTTTTGATTAATATAAGTTGAATTTGATTTGATTTATTATAGTTGTTTTTCAGAGATGATGGTGGTGGTAGGTGGCTTAAAGGGTGGGGGAGTTGGGAGGAAGGAGGGTGGAGGTGGTGGTGAAATGACTGTTCTACCCTCGTGTGAAATGCATGTGACATAATTTAACAGAAAATTCTAACTGGGTTTGCCCTAAAGGACATAACATGCATGATTTTGAAACGTTAAGGACAAAACTCGTCAAATTTAAAGGTAAAGGATAGCGCCTGAAATTTGAGACAAACATAAAGGACAAAACTTGTAATTTACTCCGAATACAATTTGTATAAAAAGTAATACACAAAAAATTAAATGAAGCTTTAAAGCCGGACAATTTAATATAGTTTTTGAAGTTAAAAGCAGAGAAATATATTTAAGAATCACGACACTCAAAATATAGATAATGATTTGGATTAATCAATAACATACTCTCACAATAATTAAATTCCAACTTATATCAATTATTTATTGATATTACATGTTTGATCAAATCATTTTACTACCTAGTGTGCTAGTTAACATTTTATTTTCTTTTTGCCATTTTATTATTTTTAATAAAGGAATACTGGATTTCAATAATGCATTTTCTTCCTTTAATAAATAAAAAGTTGTTAGTTATATTATAAAAACATTTTAATATAATAATAATAATAGTAATAAAAATAGAAATAGAAGATGAGAGAACTAAAATACAAAATAAACAAAAAATATAAAATCAACTGTTTTTTTCAAAAAAAAAAGTTCTGAAACTTTTTATTGTTTAAGAATATCTTTTTTATTGATTACTAATGACGTTTTATAGAAACATAATAAAATACTAGTTAGAGAATGTGTTTCAAAAACAATATTTAAATTGTATAGATGGGTGAAATTTAACAACTTTTAAATTATATATTTAGAAAGGAGATATGACAAGTAAAAAAAGAGGTCGTTTAGCCAAACCCTTTCTAATTACATGAAAATAAAATAAGTTGTTTGTTGTATATGTATCCTGAGATGTAATCTGTCAGATATCCATATGACAAAAAAAATTCATGTTTTATTTCAAGTTTATTATCAAAATGACAACCAGTGATGCCACACATCAAATACCACCAAGGACACCAAGTGATCGGTTACATGATCCAGATGTAAAAGACTAAAAGGTCGTCTTCATAAAAAATAAGGTTTCCTCTTAAATGGTGATTTAAAAACTAAAACCATACATAGTACTTTTATACAATTTACCTTAAAAATATAACAATACTTCTAATAAAATTATAAATTTCATTTTCTATATAAAACATTAAAATAGTTTTTTTTTTTCAAATAGCCATGTAAAAAATATACCTTTAAGCTATTTTCCAAAAAAACTATAACTAATTAATTAGTTTAAAACGTTTTAAATAGTTTTTGAGTATTGAACAAATAGCTAATCATATTGCTCACTTGTTCAATCTACATTTATATTTATATCTATATCTTTATTTATACTATATAATAAAATAAATCAATGTGTGATACGTGTCATTCATTGGAGGCATTCAATTTTTGTTTTCATTGGAGGCATTCAATTTTTGTTTTCCCGACTCTCTTTCATATTATATTGATTAAATAATAAATTCATATAAAATCTTGTCCTAAAAATTTCTCTCCTACTTATCTTAATTAAATAAATAATAATTTAATATGAAATCTTATCTTTAAATGTTGAATAATCCTTTTAAAATTAAGTTGATAAATATTAATCATAAATAAAGTTAAAAGTTACATATCAACTAACAAAATCATAAGAAACAGAAGGATAAATTTATACGTATTTATTTAAAATAAGAAAAGAAAATTATAAAACTAAAAAAAAGAATAAATCTCTAAATATATATAAGAATAGAAGGATAGATCTTTAATTATAAACTTAAACAGGCAAAACAATATATAATAACATAGAAAAATAGATTAATACATTTATTAATAAATACTTAAATAAGCAAAACAAAATGTAAAAAAGACAAGCGATATAAATATACATTTACAATTATATAAAGCAATGTTTTTCGCAATAACTTTTTTTATTATTTGGTATATAAAATTATATTTTTTCAACTCAAGTAATACACGAAGTTTTTAAAGAGATAACTTCCTTTATTGTTTTTTATATAAATTACATTTATTCAACCTCGTGTAATACACTTGGTATTTTAAGATACAACTTTTTATTATTTGGTATATAAAATTAGATTTATTCAACTCGTGCAATAAGCACGGTTTTTTTTAAATATAACCTTTTTTATTATTTGGTATATAAAATTACATTTTATTCAATCCGTATAATACGATTTTTAAAGATATAGCTTTTTTATTATTTGGTGTATAAAATTACATTTATTCTACCGTACAATACACGAGGTTCTTAAAGATATAAGTTTTTTATTATTATTTAATATATAAAATCATTTATTCAACCTGTGTAATAAAATAGATTTTTAAAGATAAATTGTTTTATTATTATTTAGTATATACAGTTACATTTATTTAACCTATGTAATACACGGGGTTCTAACCAGGGGCGGACCCAGTATATAAGGAGGGGTAGCCCGGTATAAAAATATCTTTCAACTCCGTCTACGTAATGTAAAATTTTATTTTTATATACAAAGGACGACCCTGATCCTAAAAAAATATATTTTGGATACCACTGAACTTTTATGCTAGATCCGCCAATGGTTCTAACCTAGTAATATACAATACTAATATCGAAAATTATATATTTTCACTAACCAATCATAATATCTACATAAACTGTTAGTAAAAATTCAACTAACTTTATTTAGATAACAGCACAGATGGAAAAAAAGAAGCACTTGGTAGAACAAATCACTCTCTTTTCTGCCTAGAATCTTCACGAGACGTTTGGACAACTTCAACAGGAATAACCGGGATCGAGTCCCACCATCCTTGCAATCGCCGGTTTCCCATTTGATTTTTCTTGTTCCTTCGGTCTCCTTGTTTTAACGTCGTTGCGAATGTCGATAACACCAATGTCATGATGATGTATTTGAGAGGGATGACTAGTAATATTACCGCACATCCAATCATCGCGGTGATCACTGCATCTGTGTGCTGCATGGAGTCATCATATAAGTTAAAATTAAATTTCAGAACAACAGGGCCACAGTTATGATTTTCCAGCAAGTAATAAAGCCAAATTTATACTTGGGTGGCTCAGGACCACAGTAATGATTCTCCAGCAAGTAATAAAGCCAAACTTTTACTTGGGTGGCTTGTGAAGTTGTTTTGGTATTACGTAGGGTTGCTAAACGGGTCGTGTTCGTGGGTTCAACCTGACCGAACCCGAAATTTTTAGACGAATCCGAAGCTGAAAATCTGTCATACATATGAACCTGAACACGACCTGAATATTCGCGGGTTGACGTTCAACCCGATTTTCTTTATTATTATTTTTTTCCCCAAATTATTATTATTATACATATTAAAACCAAGAGGCCATGAACAGTAATTTTTATTTTTTTTAATATTGTTTTTTTCATAGGTTTTTATTATCATATTCATTTATTTGTTTAATTGATTTAAATATATATTTTTATATAACTTTTAAGATACAAAAAAGAGGCCATGAACAGTAATTTTTATTTTTTTAATATTGTTTTTTTCATAGGTTTTTATTATTATATTCATTTATTTGTTTAATTGATTTAAATATATATTTTTATATAACTTTTAAGATACGATCAAAGTACCCGTTATCAAAAAAGAAATCATAAAAATGAATTTATACTGGTACCGATGTTGTTCAGTACGGTATGATAGCGATACAATATTAATTCATCGAAAGCAAAACCACACGATATTAATTCATCGAAAGCAAAACCACTAAAAATAAATATTGATACGGATACAGATGTTATTAATTTATAGCTTTAATTGATACGCCATTTCCTTATTTTTTATCCTAAACTGGGATGTAAGACGGTACATGTGTGCATCGGGTTACTTGCATATAACAGGTTTTAAATGAATTTGGTACGATAGCGACATAATATCCGTTTAAAAAAAATATCGTAATGTTGAAATAAAAAGAGGGGAGCAATTGTTTTTTATTTTTTTCAATATTGTTTTTTCTAAGGTTTTATTATTTTATTAGTTTAATTGATTTAAGTATATTTTCTTATCTCATATAACTTTTAAGATACTTTTAAGATACGATCAAAGTACCCGTTATCAAACAGGAAACAATAAAACAGAATGTATACCAGTACCGATGATGTTCGGTACAATATGGTAGTGATACAGTATTAGTTTAATGAAAACAAAAAAACTAAAAAAAAAATATTGGTACCGATACAAATGTTTTCAATTGGTTTCGATTGGGCTTGGTACGATAGTGGCAGAATATCCGTTTTCAAAAAAATATCGTAATGTTGAAATAAAATAAACATAAAATGCAAGCGAACTGAACCGACATAAACTGAACAACATATATAGGTACCATATCAATATGTGTTTTTTTTGTTTTCGATCGATGTAGTGCTTTCTCTTTCAATTACTCATATCGAGTACAGGTACTGTAACGAACCAAATTGATACCGACTTAATCTCCGCCGCGAAGGGCGGGAGAACATCACTAGTTAATATATTAAAATTAAAATTTACTACAAAAAAACACAAATGTATATAATACAATTACATTTAAATTATAGAATCTTATGTGAATTCTTTTTTTAAGTTATAACTACGACATAAAATATACGCCCAATTTAGTTTATGACGTAAAACATATTGTAAAAAAATATAATATAAATTGGGGGGGGGGGGGGTTCAACCCGCCAACCCGGCCCGTTTAGCTAAAAGGGTTCGCGGGTTCAACCTGTGACCCGAACCTGTTTAGACTAAACTCAAATCCGCATTTTCATGTTAGGTTCGTGTCGTGTTAGAAATTCACACCCCTGGAATTATGGTGGCCTTGGTGTAAGCTTTCTCCAAAGACTTATAGAAAACCATGTATTAGGACATTTTCAGGAATTTAAAAAGAACATTTTGAAAATAAAATACGAGATACCTTGGGAGCATTTGCAAGCCATATTGACCATATTTTGAGTAGCGAAACGTTGACATTGTGCACAATGTAGTATATAGTGTTCACTCCATGTTGTGCTGCCACTATACTATCCATTGTTGTCAGATCCGAAGGCGCAGAGGCAACGAACTTTGTTCGTTTACCTACTTCGTCTTTTTTTGCCTTTATCATCTTTGAAACCATCCACAGTAACAATCCCGCTATGGCCTGTCCGACCCACTCTCTGCAAACAAATTACCATTTAATTGCCACTACCAAAAACGATCAAGAGAAACTAGGCCTATAAATGAACCGAACGAACACGAACAATGGCATGTTCGTGTTTGTTCATTTAACTTTAACCGAATACGAACACGAACATGAACATATAAATAACACATTTCTTTGTTCATGTTCGTTTATTAAGACAATGAGCATGTTCATGTTCGTTTAGAACCTAAAGAACTGTTCACGAACGTAAACGAACATAAACAAACAAACGCAAATGAAGATAATTGACTAAACATAAACGAAAATAAAGTAATTTTTTATATAAATTAGTGATTAATTACGATATTTCATTAGACACATTTTGGCCGAATCTTCTTCCATAATGGTACGGCACAATATTGGGGTAGATACACAAATCACTTTAAATAAAAGAAGTCGGGTAGGTGGATTGGTCCGAGTGAAGAAAAAAGCAGAATAAATTAAACTGATAATCTTTTCTGAAGATATCCATTTTCCTGGAAAGACAAATAAGGCGTTCCTATTGGTAGATACACAAATCACTTTAAATAGAAGAAGTCGGGTAGGTGGATTGGTCCGAGTGAAGAAAAAAGCAGAATAAATTAAACTGATAATCTTTTCTGAAGATATCTATTTTCCTGGAAAGACAAATAAGGCGTTCCTATTGATACCACCGGGAGGGGGAAAACAAAATTCCAAAGAATACAAAAAATTAAAAATTGGCTCTATATCCAACGAATGAAACTTTCCATGTATGAAAAAAGTATTTTTTTTTGTTCAACCCGTAGTCCCATATAAAAAAACAGACGGTATAAATTTAGGAAGACTTTTCCCCGCAGATCTCTTGCAGGAAAGTGATAATCTACAACTTCGAGTTGTCAATTATATCCTTTATTACGACCAAATTCTTGAAATTTGGGACACAAGTATTCAATTAGTTCGGACTTGTTTAGTGTTGAATTGGGACCAAGACAAAAAGACCGAAAGGCCTGTGCTTCCTTGGTTGAAATAAGGACAAATGGTTTGATTAGAGATTTTCTAAGAATCGACTTAGCGAAGTCACCTATTTCATATACCGGAAAAAGGAACGATCTGCCGGGTTCAAGACTGATCTCTGAGAATGGATCAGATCGCACTAATGGCAATCCGTTTTCTTCCATTTATTCCTATTCCAAGGCAACGATTCAAGAATCCCTTAATCCAAATCAAGGAACTATTCATACATTGTTGAATCGAAATAAGGAATCTCAATCTTTGATAATTTTGTCATCATCCAATTGTTCTCAAATAGGTCCATTCAACAATGTAAAATATCCACCCATTTTTATTACTAAAAAGCCCAATTACCAATTAGTTACATTTTATAAGTAGTTAGAAAGTTCCTTTATGTTTAATATTTATATAAATATAACTATTTATGTATTTAAATTGAAATAAAGACAAATGAACAAACACAAATGAACGAACATAAACAGATGTTCACGAACATAAATGAACACGACGCATGTTCATGTTAAAAGTTGTGGTCATGTTCGTTCATTTGTTAAATAAACGAACTTCCCGTCAAACAAGTTCACGAACAGTTCATAAACGTTCGGTTCGTTTTCAGGCCTAAGAGAAACCTTCTCTTGCATATAGACAACCTGAAATTTTCAGTCATATTACTATGATTTACAAATTACTTACTTGTAGACAACGATTAGCAAACTGCCAATCACCATAACGGTAGTTGCAGGTCTTTCCCATCCAATAATCTCTTGAAACCATGGCAATGCACGTTTAAATGGCTTCACAAGCTCCTGTACAACACAAATAAAATATTTTAACATATAAAATGCATATTAGATGGGCAACAAGGTAATTTAACTTCATTTAAGGAGGATAGTATTGTAAATTTCCTTAAAGATTAAGACACATTAATTAATACATTATTTAATATAAACTTCTAATTAAATGCACTAAATGCATTTTCTTTACAAAAGTTATTACACTCATACAAATACAAAAAAATACTAGAAATATAACTAGATCCCATAAGAAAATATTATAATGGACAGAAAAATATTAATAATAATGGCATGCAG
Organism: Helianthus tuberosus; assembly: GCA_030545235.1. Taxonomy (NCBI): domain Eukaryota; kingdom Viridiplantae; phylum Streptophyta; class Magnoliopsida; order Asterales; family Asteraceae; genus Helianthus; species Helianthus tuberosus. Next base: position 48,091,550 of record CM060387.1, on the reverse strand, counting down.
TAAGTAATAACAACGTATGTTCGGATGTTTTTTATAGCCATGAGAACCCTGCCGACTTTTTTTTTTCTCAAACTGGTTCGGGTTTTTTTTAAGAAGGATTAGAACCGGTTTTGGCCAAATCGGTTTGGGCTTGAAACAGAGTTGGGCAAAAAATAAATCGAACCTCCTAGGACCAATTGGGGTTGGGGAAACTAAATCATGTTTTGTTTTATTTTATTTTATTTTTGTAATATTTAGTTTTTTTTTTAATTTATTAGTGTTATTTTTACTATTTCGACTACATTTCTATTAAAATTTCCTTCAAAAATGGTGTCCCCCCATTGCGAAGCGCGACGGGCCACTTCTATAAAAATTAATATGAATTGATGGTAAATGTTTGTGAAAAGATACACTACAAAAACTTAAAAGTAATGCATGTGCTATTAAAAACATGACAATGAGTGAATTTTTGGGTATGTTTTCAAGCATTGTACCATCAATATAAGAGCGCTGTCACCAATCCCGTCTTCTTTCACTTCATCCGCAGCAGCTTTAGCGGTGTTGATTTCTTTAGCCTCCTCTCTAACTTGTTCAACAGCTGTCTCCAAAGACGAAATATTTTCCGGCTGGTTACTTACAATCTCTGACTGTTTGGGCCCCACTTCTGCGTCAGCACACGGGATACAAGCCTGCGCAACGTTCAAGTTCCTTAACATCGAGCTAGCACTGCACGGGTTTCCACTTTTTACCGATTTTAAACTCTCAGCAAGCTCTTCTAACACGTTATTTCCTGTAGGCAACTCATCAAACAATGCAAAGATTAGGAAACTTTTGGGATTTGGTGGCGAGATTCTGAGCATTTCTCGGGCTGCGTGGAGTCTTATTATCCCTAATATGGTTCTTGCATGCATCTCCCATGCTTGTAGAGGAGAGTCAACCTTAAACTTCACTAAAAATTTGTGTAATAACATAATCTCGTTCACGAGAGCAAGCCAATGCTCTCGTCTTGTGGAGCTAGTCAATTCTGGGAACTCTATTAAAAAACCTTCTTCCCTGAAAGTTTTCCAAAAAAAAAAACAAGTAAAATGACATTTTCGTCTCTGAGGCCTGAGCTTTGGCCTATTTTGCGACTTTCGTCCAAAGGGTTGTTTCTTCGCATCTGGGACCAAAAGGTTTAAAATCTTGTCATTTTCATCCGGCTCGTTAACTCCAACCATTTTTCTTCGTTAAGTCAAGGGTATTTCCATCTTTTTGTTAAGATAAAGGGCAATTCGGTCTTTTTCAGGGGTATTCTGTCTTTTTACATAAAGTGAAAAAGACCTAATTGCCCTTTAAGTTAAAAAAAAAGACAAGAAATACCCCTGACTTAACAGAGAAAATGGATGGAGTTAATGAGACGGAAGAAAATGACAAGATTTCAAACATTTTGGATCTGGATGCGGAAAAACAAACCTTTGGACGAAAGTCGTAAAGCTGGCCAAAACTCAGGGACAAAAATGGCATTTTACTCAAAAAAAAAAAAAAAAAAAATTAAAGAAGTATACAAATATAATAAAATGTAAGAAATGCAGTATATTTATAAGGGCAAGGCCCATGAAGGTGGAGATGAAGTTTTTAGATAATTAAGCAAGAAGAAACAGCGATCAGCATACTAGATGTTTCTAGATAATTAAACTGAAATAGTACATGAAGTGGTAATTAATCTCACAGCTCAGCAGACTCATAAACAATGGCTTTGTCGAAAAGAGGAGCACCAAATGGGCCGGTGGCTATGGGCTTTATTGACTGTTCTATGTCCTTTGACAAGTCGAGTTTGACTGCATCTTCATATGACAATGACCCCGATGCCTCAAAGTAGAGCGCATAATTAGTTAATGTAAGCCTACCTACAAAATTCAGCTACATGAGAACATATAGTAACAATATCAGATCACTTCTCAAGATATTTTATTTATGTACAAGAACTAAAATTAATCAATAAAATCCAAATCTTAGAATTAAACGATTTAGAAGGGTGTATGCAGGACTTTCAACTTGTTTGACCCATATTCAAATAGACCCATCTGACTTGTACAAAACCGAAATCCAATGTTTTAAAAACCCGTTTATTATTCATACCGGGTTAGGCTCTGAAATGGTTCAACCGGTTGAACCGGGTTGTACCGGACGGTTCAACCGGGTCACTAGTTAACACTATAATTCCATAAAATACAAATTAATCTAAAAAAACAATCCAATTTCAATTAAGATTTATATAACTGACTATGGTTTTATCTAAAAACAATTGTTTTCTTGTAAAATGTTATGCATTTTTAATACTTATAAACAATATTACATTGGATGATGTGAGTAATAGTTTCAATAGCGATTAAATATTGTAATGGAAGGCACTAGGTTAATTACCAATAATGGAACGTTGGTATTAGTTTAATATCGTATTTTTTTATAATTACAAAAATCAAATTTTAAGATAATGCAAACCGGTTCAATGGTTTGAACGGTAGAACCAGATTTACTGGCGGTACATAAGGCATACCGTATTTGGGTTTTACCGGCCTTTATCGTACTGGGCATGTGTCCGGTATCCGGTTTAACCGGCTGGTTCATACCGGTATTTAAAACATTGCCGAAATCAACCATTCATAATAAATTACGACACTTCTAAGAAGAATTAAAAGAGAATGGATATAAAAAAATTATACAAACCAGGCCAGCTCTGTTTCCCTATATGGCGGATAACTCTTTGTGAACTTGCAGTACCCTCAACGTGCAGAATAAACTCATCATCTGCCATGTCAACATTCTTTGGTGTTGCTTGCTTTTGCAAATGATGTACACATCTGGTAACAACAGTCCACAAAATTACAATATTAAATTGTAGATAAACTATCATGTCCATTTCAGCACATATGAGATGAATTACTTGTTCATTTCTTCAAGGAATTTGTCGTAGGCAGGGAAGTGAAGACGGTTTTCTGTAGATGCTGTTAGTGTCTCAAAAGTAAACCTTCCGTTTATGAAATCAGCCACCAACGGAACTAATGATCCCAACCACACAAATGCATTTTCTCCAACACTCGGCTTATCGTTAACCTACTAACACAGAATATAGGATTACAAAAGATACCATTAAGCTACTGTAAAGGCATAAGAAATATAGTTAACTATAGTTCAAGCATAGATATTTTACTTAGTATTGGTAGAAAAATGAGATGTACAATGGCACAAACATGAATATGAAAACAAATATGTGAATGCAAGAAGGTGACTTACTAAAAGTGGCAGGATGTCTGAATAGAACAAGGGTGTTTCATCTTGATTGTTTGATGGAATCGAAGTTTTCTTTTCTTCTTTCTCCTTGGCCACAGATTCCTAGCCGGTAAGAGGAAAAAACAACGTTAAAAAACTACTTTTCTAAGAACAAAAATGTCTCGACAGATCTCAAAATCCACATGCAACATTGAAATACAGTCAATAGAGTCAATTTTTTTGTGTTATTTTCCTAGGTACCATGTTTTACCATTGGCAGAATTCACTTGCAGAAAAGTTAGATACTGACATTTCACTTTAATGTGATTCCACTTGCAGAAAAAAGAGATTACTCATTGAGATGGATAAACATACACACACACATACTAATGGAAAATCTGACCCAAAGAAACATCCAAAAACAATTGCAAAACGGATAAAGAAGAACACATGTATATATCCACCACAGCCAAACTAAAAACTTTTAATGGATTTTAGTACAAGCTTACAATTCCAGTTGTTTATATAACAGTTGGATTGCCAATGATCCTTTGGTGGAGTGGTGGAAAGGACTTGGGCCATGTGAGTGGTCTCAGGTTCGATCCCCACCTCCATCAAAAGGTGAGGCATTGGGGTTATTCCCAACCCAAGGATGGCAAGGACTCCGGTTCAAGCCTGAGGGAACCCGAGTTTTCTATTACGGCGCATTTACTCTAGCGGGTCGCTCTGTCACAACAGGCGGTCGATTCGTGTGGAGGGTGCAACTCCTGTCAAGTGGTAGGGGGTCGGAAATTTTCTCGGGGAAAGCTATGTCCCATTTCTACCGAGGCGTGGGCCCCGTTAAGACAACATAGTCCTTGGGACAGAAATGGGGCGGACCTGCGACTTGCGGGTGTGTATTAACCGTCTGTTGTGAATTACACCTTTCAAAAAAAATATAACAGTTGGATTGGGGTTAAATACTTGTTCCCTAAGTTGCACAACTGACAGACCCCAAACCGTGGTGTTGCATCATTAGACTCCTGTCGGCCTAATGTCTTCCTGGTAACCATCATACTTCATAACAAAACGCATACTACGATGCATGGGTCAATGGGTAAAAAAAGTGTTCAAAAGTATTAAATATGTCTAGAACACTAATTTATTATCTCACATTCATTGTATTATATTGTTGAAAATAGTTAGTTGTTCCCTAACCCAATGTCCCTTCTGTTTCACAGTCTCGATAATGAAAAAACGCTAAGGAGAACACCAAGTACCAAGTACTATGTTAACCAACTCCATTGCTACCACAACCTTCTTCGCAGATTCGTGTTGAGATTATTGTACAACACACGATAATTCCTTTTCTACAATTCCTTCAATCTAAAACTCTATCTTAGTGGTTTAATCTAGCATATTCACACATGTTACATAACCGTATCGGTCGTACTTTGGTTCACTCAACCGGCTTAAACCTAACCGAACATTTCACATCAAATCGTCCACTTAGACATCCATATCTAGTTCACCACTTCACCTTCCTCTTATAACAACTATAAATATGTAATCAACTGTTAATCTCTTTCAGAATTCAGTTTTAGACCTAAACAATCTATGTTCAATTTGCATACTCCTAATATAACATTCAGTTTCTACATACTACACAGCATAAACAACAAACATTCAGTTTCTACCTTATGAGATTGTTCATCGGCTGACGTAGGCGACTCCCAAGCAAGCATCATATCAAACGTCAACTTACTGAACGATCCTTCTCGAATCGTTTGTTCAACATCCTTACATATTTCATACAGAGTTTTCGACGAACAATACTCCACTAATTTCTTCGAATACTCTCCGTTCTCACCTTTCCAACCGCTTTCAAATTCCTTCACCAATCCGCTTACAGACGTGTCTAATCTCCTGCAAATCAAAATCAAATTCAAATTCAAAACGATTGACGATTAATCAATCGAAATCGATACAGAAAGAGGAAACAGGATTGATTAGGTACGTACAGTGCGCATCGTTGAAGAACGTCGTCGGCGATTGAAGAGAGATGCGTTGTTGGCGCCATTTGATGATTCGGTTATTGGATTTTAGGTTTAGATAGATATAGATTGTATGTATTATGGATCCGTTTCGGTATTTTTGAAACGGCAGTTTGCTGTGAATGAAGAGTGATTCGTCATGTTGAGATTGGTGACACGTGGTGAACATGCATGATTTCTAGCGCTCCATCTTCTGCCTTTTTTTATTGCTTTACACTTTTTTCCAAAGTCTCATCTAAACAGGGGAAGGGGATAGAAAAGAGATGAAAATATGAAAAATCATGTTCCCGAGTTTCATTTAACAAGGGGAGGGGAGGGAAAAGGGGGAAAATGGAAGAAAATTTGTCCATATATTTATCCTTCAAAATTGAAGAGATTAGGAGAGAAAATCCTATAAATTACTAAATTACCCTCCAATCTAATATTAAAATGTTTTATGTTTAAAGGGTATAATGGTAAAATTGTTATTTTATTTTCTTTTCCTCCTAACTCGGGAACACATAAAATGCTTGTTTTCTTCTCTTTTCCTTTACATTTCATTAACTCGGGAACACGAAAAAAATCACATATTTTCCCTCCTTTTATCTCTTAATTCATTTTCCTCCCCCCCCCCCCCCCCCCCTCTCTGTTAAATGAGACTCGGGAACAGAGTGTTAAAGTTTTTAATTTTTATACAGGTGAGGTGATATATGAATTTTTAAGTTGAAATTAGTTAAACTTAGAATTATTAAAATCAAATAACCTATTTGTATAAAATAATTATGCAAACTAAAAAGCAAGTGATCATATAAGAATACATTTTGATGCAATTTATCTTCACTCCTGCACATGGAATGTTTTTACGTAGTATGGTGGAGAATGTAAGTACTTTGTTTTACATACGGTAAAAATGTTTTCACGTTTGTAAATTTTTCAATTTTCCATACGTTTGCAAAATTTTATTTTTTACATACGTTTGAAAAATATTTTTACGTACGTTGTCGAATGTAAAAAAAATGCGCACGGTGTCGAATGTAAACGCTTTTTTTTTACATATGGTAAAAAATGTTTTTTACACCCTTAATCGCCAGCCCGAGCTCTTCTAAATGTCACGTGTAAATCTATTTTTACACACGTTTGCAAAAAAATGTTTATTTTACATACATTTGTAAAATGTCTTTACGTACGGGTGCGAATGTAAAAAAAATTGCCTAAGGGTGGAAAATGTAAACCCTTTGTTTTACATACATTTGTAAATTCACGTTGGTAGCTTTTTAAGTTTTATATATGTTTGAAAATTATTTTTACGTACATTGTCGAATGTAAAAAAAATTGCGCATGCTGTCGAATGTAAACGTTTTTTTACATACGGTAAAAAAATGTTTTTTACGCCCCTGATCACCGGTCCGAGCTCCTCTAAACGTCACACGTAAATATATTTTTACACATTTTTGTAAAAATATGTTTATTTTCATACGTTTGTAAAATGTTTTTACGTACAGTGGAGAATGTAAACGCTTTGCTTTATATATGGTAAAAAAATGTTTTCACGTTTGTGGAATATAAACGCTCTGTTTTTTTCTTTGAATTTTGCAGGTGTTGGAGCTTTTATGTCCAAAAGACGAGGATAACGAACAAAAAAATGAAGGCGAGTTGGGTTATTTATTTTTTGGACATTTTTTGGTGATTTACGTCAATGTAAATTTGTAGATCTGTTGGCAAGTGAAAATTTAGGGACTCTTTTGTTGTATAAAATGCAAATTTTTATTAAAAATATATTTACATGTATGGAAATATATTTTTCAGGGTATGTAAAATTCGTAGATTTAAATGAAGTTGGTTTGTGTCCAAAACAATTTTGTGGGTTTCATTGATTTGATGTTACAAAAAAAAAAAAAAAAAAAAAAAACAATCTTACAAAATACATTGATTTGCCCTTTTTATGTACTTGCAATGGTTTTCTTATTGAAAGTGAATGGTCCCCGCTAGGGCTGTAAACGAACCGAACGAACACGAACAAGACCTTGTTCGTGTTCGTTTGTTAAAAAATATATGTGTTCGCGAACCGTTCACGAACACTTATCGAACGAGATTTTAAGTTTGTGTTCGTTTGTTAAGGAAATGAACTTGTTCGTGTTCGTTTGTGATTGTTTGTTAATTTTAGGCAACGAACGTTGACGAACACAAAAGAGCACAAACTAATGTTCATGAACACAAATGGAAACAAACGAACACAAACAATCGTTCATGAATAAAATATATAATACACTGACACTTATTAGATATTTAATTTGTCAGAATTTTGATATATTTAAATAAATATAAAAACTAAAAATACTAATGAACTAACACAAGCGAACACGTTACCGAATGTTCACGAACATAAACGAACGAACGCGACCTCTGTTCATGTTTGTTCATTTAACTAAACGAACGAAATTTATTGTTCGTGTTCGTTTGTTTAATAAACAAACGAACACAAACGAACTTCTCGCCGAACGGTTTGCAAACTGTTCGCCGAACGTTTGGTTCGTTTACAGCCCTAGTCCCCGCATGTCATAACATAAATCAAATCTCAGACCATGGGGTGTGGTTTGCTTAGGCTGTGCGGTATGGGGTACGTCCCCATACCCGTTGAGGACCGGCGCCGCCTTAACACCATCCCCCCCCCCCGCGTCCCTGTCCTCACCGACGAGACCTTGACGTTGGAGACGGTCCAAAAATGGTGGGCCCCTTCGCTGATTATGACCGTTAAATAAAAAAAAATTTACAAAATTCAAAAAAAAAACAACGGTAACATTCCCCCAAATATATAAAATTCAAACATTTTTCACCTCCATTCACCATTTTTAACCCATTTTCTCATCTCTCTCCCTTTATTTTTTATAAAACATCTTCCACTTTTATAAACTTATATTCTACCATGGATCCCTTCAACAACCCGAACAATCCCAACAACCCGACCGAACCGAATGTTTTCTCGGTTCCGGGATATTATCTGACGATCGAACCGGACCAATTCTCTCCATATTCGTCAAACGCCTTTGCCGCATTCCAACACACACCGAACAAATTCTCTCAATTCTCTCAAAATCAAGCCCTTCAACAATTGATGATGCGGGGTGCTTTTAACCTCCAACCGAACCCGACACAACCTGTTCAACCCCAACCGATCCCGACGCAACCCGTTCAACCCCAATCCGAACCCGACGAGGATGTTGAAGTTGTTCCCGAAACCTAACCGCAAAAAGAAAAAGGCAAATGAAGAAAAGGCAAGCAAGTGGTGGGTGAGCAACCGTCCAAACCAAAGGAGAAACCGTGGACACCAATCGAAGAAGAAGCCTTAGCTAAGGCTTACATAGGCACGTCTACACACCCGACAAAAGGTTGGTAAAACTAACTTTTTTTTAAGTTTATATTTTTTAGAATTAGTTTTATTTTTATTTTTTGTAACATATTTTATAGGTAATAATCAAACGGGTGATGTCACGGCCCCCGACCCGGTTTTACCCGGTTCCGAAGTCGCGGGACAGAAACCCGTGGTATTAGTGTTTATTTTGGCAGCGGAAATTTTTAACAGGATCTTTTAAACTGAAAATGCCCAATTATTTTATTTCACATTTTGGGACAAACCCCATAATTTACAATAAAGGAATTTTACTGGGAAATTCCCCGTTTACAAAAACATGTTTATTTATTTTACTGAGCCACTTTCTCCAAGCTGGGGTGCTACGCGGCACTTTTCCTGGTTCACAGTAAATCACCTGAAACATGTTTAAAAAGATTTTATCAGCGGAGAAATACTGGCGAGTCACTCAATTGTACAAAAACGACGCATTGTTATCATTTACAGCATTAAGAGTTTTCACATTTGCCCCTATCTATTAATTAGCTGGTTCAGTTGTCACTCGACCGTATCTATGACCGTGGACATATCACAAAATTAGGCTCGCCCACCTAACGTGATAAATCATTAGTAGTAATGTGCACAAAACCCCCACATACTGCCAGTAATTAGAGATTAGCAAAGACTTAATCACTGTAAAGTATAAATGGAAAACATTTAGGGTTTTGTAAATAATTTTGGTAAAAAGAGAATGACTCACATTGCAAGTTTAGTTGGACAGAGTTTTGCCTACGGATTAAGCTTGATAACCTAGTTAAATAACAATGCACACGAAACTAGGTCAGTAACTTAATACAACAATTACGATAAACTCACGAAATCAAAACCCTCACGACGAATGACAAAGTATAGCCCGAATTCAGGCAGCACTTAAACATCCATCGGATCGGTTTCAATCAATCAGACATTGTATCGTAGTAGTGATCGAGGTATTACCCTGTTATCGCAGCAGAGACTCGGTACTATAACTAGTTTGAACGATACAGTGTATATTTGTGCGTACGTTGTGAAATTTAATGTCGAAACAAGCAAACAGTTCAAGTCCCAGACTAGGGGCTTTATAGCCCAAATGGAACATGCCCGCGTGTCGCGACAGGTTCCATTAACCCTGTCGCGTATCGCGGGGCAAGCCCAAGTAGGCTAGGCCTGCTTCGTCTCCTTCTTAGCCCTGCTGAATCGACAATCTTTCAAAATACGTGTTTTAATTTCGTTTTCGGCGGATAATTATCAATTAGGGGACCCCCCCCCCTTAAGTTTTTGGGGGCCCTGGTCCTAGTTTCGATTGTTTTAAAAATTAAGGGTCATGCCATACTACTTGGGGGTCTCAATTAGGGTTTCCTAATGGGCATCATTAAAGTAAGAAATAATAATTTTGGCAAGAGATGTTACATCCTCCCCACCTTGTTTAAAATCTCGTCCTCGAGATTTACTGGAACAAGTAAGGGTACTTTCGCTTCATCTCGGATTCCAGTTTCCAAGTGTACTCAGGTCCTCTCTTCGAATCCCACTTTACTTTGACCAGCACCAGTCTTTTGTGCTTGAGGAACTTGATCTTTCTGTCTTCTATTTGAAGAGGTTTCTCCACAAATTTCAGCTTTTCATTCACCTCCACGTCTTGAAGAGGTACTACCAGGGATTCATCAGATAAACACTTCCTGAGATTAGATACATGAAACACATCATGTACCCCGGCTAGTTCTTCTGGTAGCTGTAAGCGATAGGCAACTGGTCCGATCTGCTGGATTACTGGGAATGGTCCTACATACCTTGGACTTAGCTTTCCTTTCTTACCGAATCAAACTACTCCTTTCCAAGGAGAAAATTTCAAGAGTACCTTGTCTCCAACTCGAAATTCTAACGGCATACGTCGATTGTCGGCATAACTTTTCTGGCGATCTCGAGCCGTCTTCAGTCTTTCCTTGATTTGAGTTATCTTGTCGATGGTTTCTTGTACAATCTCAGGACCTGATAATTGGCTTTCTCCTATTTCTGCCCAACAAACTGGAGTTCTACACTTTCGTCCATACAGTGCTTCGAATGGGGCAGCTTCGATACTTGCATGATAACTATTGTTATAGGAGAATTTGATTAAGGGTAGGTGGTCATCCCAGTTTCCACCAAAATCTATTACACACGCTTTGAGCATGTCTTCCAGGGTTTGGATCGTCCTTTCACTCTGTCCGTCTGTTTGGGGATGGTATGCAGTACTTAAATTTAATCGGGTCCCCATTGCTTCTTGGAAACTTGTCCAGAAATGCGAGGTGAAACGACTATCCCTATCAGATACTATGGAGAGTGGGACTCCATGTAAGGATACTACCTCATCTACGTATAACTTTGCTAATCTTTCCATGCTAAAGGTTTCCTTCATTGGCAGGAAGTGGGCTGATTTGGTTAATCGATCCACAATTACACAAATCGCATCGTTACCTTTCCTGGTTTTGGGTAATTTAGTAACAAAGTCCATTGTTATTAGTTCCCATTTCTATACAGGCATTTCTAATTGTTGGAGTAATCCTGAAGGTTTCTGGTGTTCTGCCTTAACTTGTGAACAAGTTAGACACTTAGATACATATCTAGCTATGTCCTTTTTCATTCCTATCCACCAGAAGTTACCTCTTAAATCTTGATACATTTTATTATTACCAGGGTGCATGGTATATCTAGATTTATGGGCTTCCTAAAAAATTTTATCTCTTAAATTTCCTTGCTTAGGTACCCAAATCCTTTTCTTGTGGAATCTCCAAATTCCATCATTCCCCTGTTCTAGTTCCTTTATTCGTCCTTTCATTCCTTTAGCATCATCCTTGATTGCTGTTTCCTGAACATTCTTTAGTTGTTCCATTAAATCTAACTGTAGATTTAATCTAAGAGCACGAACCCGCCTTTGTTTTTCATGATACTTACGACTTAGGGCGTCTGCTGCTACATTTGCCTTTCCCTCGTGATATTGAATATCGCAGTCGTAGTCACTTAGAATTTCCATCCATCTTCTTTGCCTCATGTTTAATTCTTTTTGCCCAAATATATACTTTAAACTCTTATGATCTGTATATACGGTAAACTTACTTCCATACAGATAGTGTCTCCAAATCTTAAGGGCAAAAATTATTGCTCCTAACTCTAAGTCATGAGTCGTATAATTTTCCTCGTGCGTTTTCAATTGCCTTGAGGCATACACAATTACCTTTTTGCGTTGCATTAGCACACATCCTAACCCTAGCTTAGAAGCGTCACAGTAAACTTCAAAATCTTCTGTCCCTTCTGGTAAGGCAAGAATTGGGGCTTTTGTTAGTTTTAGCTTTAAAGTCCTAAAGGCCTCTTCTTGCTTGGGTCCCCATTCAAACTTGACTGTTTTACAAGTTAACTTAGTTAATGGAACAGCTATCTTAGAGAAGTCTTTTATAAAGCGCCTGTAATATCCAGCTAATCCTAGAAAACTTCTAACTTCAGTAGCTGATTGCGGGACCTTCCAATTGGTGATTGCTTCTATCTTGGAGGGATCTACGTGAATACCTTTGTGATTCACCATATGTCCTAGGAATTGCACCTCCTGTAGCCAAAATTCACACTTTGAGAATTTGGCTTAAAGCTTTTCTTTTCTTAACAGAGTTAAGAGTGCATGTAGGTGTTCACAATGTTCATCCTGACTTTTGGAATAAATAAGTATATCGTCAATGAAGACAATTACGAATTTATCCAAATATGGTTTACAGATCCTGTTCATCATGTCCATAAAATGACGCAGGAGCATTTGTTAATCCAAATGGCACGACTGTAAACTCGTAGTGACCATACCTAGTCCTGAAAGCAGTTTTAGGTATGTCTTCTTCTTGTACCTTCAACTGATGGTATCCGGAGTGTAAATCTATCTTAGAAAAATATCTAGCTCCTTGAAGTTGATCAAAAAGATCATCAATTCTAGGTAATGGGTATCGATTCTTAATTGTAACCTTATTCAATTCCCTATAATAGATACACATTCGCATTGACCCATCCTTCTTTTTCACAAACAACACTGGTGATCCCCAAAGGGATGAACTAGGTTGTATGAATCCTTTGCTTAATAATTCATCTAACTGCTTTTTCAGTTCTAACATTTCAGTGGGTGCTAACCGATAGGGTGCTGTAACATCCCAAAAACGGGTTTGGTAATCAAACCACGTTAATACTAATGACTTGGTAAAATACCGTTAGTGGTAAAAATTTACCCGGTAAATATTAGGATTTAAATAATTAATCCTAATAATAAATAAAAAGTGAGTAAAAGCTTTTAAGGAAATAAAATAGATAAAAGGCCCGGGTTAACGAGACCTAAAATAAACTTAGTCATAAATATTCCCGAACCTGCTAAGTTAACTAGGAATATTAAACCTAGTTAATAAGTGGGAATATTGTTAGAAAAAAAATAAGTAGGTTGTGGCCTACTTAATAACGAACCAAACACGAGGGGTTAAAGTGGGATAACTAGAAAAGTTATTTAATTAAACAAAACACAAACACACACACACTGTGTGTTCTGGATGGGGCTCCCATGGAGCCAAAAACCCTAATCCATATATAATCATCAAATTGAAGGATCAAATGAAGCCCAAATTCACAACCGAACGTGAATTAATGATCACCCGAACAAGAGGATCATAAGGTATGTAAAATCTTGATGTTTGGTGAAGTTGTAAAATTTGGATAATCATCCTAATCGCGAATTAGGCATGAATTAGAGAAGCTATGGCTAGATTAATGATGTATACTTGCTTAGGAACGAAACCCTAAGTGAAAATCATACATAACATACTATAGATTGATGAATTTGGTGAATTAACACACTTAGATAAGTGGGTTTTGATGTTATGATGAAATATATGATATAGATATGCTTAGAATCATCATGCATGTTAAGTAATCGGGAAATACTTAAACAATTTGCAAGTTTGAGTATTTGATCATAAGTGATAGTGGTGAATTTTGATGTTAATCTTGGTAAAAATAACTAGTTATGAACTAGTTGTGAATGTGTAAAAATGTATGCACATTAGGTGTTTGTTAAAATCCCTAAATGAAAACTAAAGTGTTGAAATTAGAGTGAAAATGTGTATTTGTATAATATGGCAAGTTATATGAAATATGAAACAAGAAGAGTTCTAATCATCATGTTGATTTGAACTAATGTTGTAAATTATGTGATCGAAAGTAGTTAACTTTAATAAGCTAAGTTAACTAATCATGAAGTCGAATAGTGGTTTCGACTTATGAAATAAGTGAGATGGAATAGTCGTGAATAATTATGACTAATCTAACCATCTTACAATTTACAATGATAGTTTGACGATTAACAAGCTAGGTGAAAGCTTGGGAACAAAGCGGGGCAAACGAAGCAAGAATGGCGGAAAAGCATAATTTGGAAGTAAGGTAAGTATGGCTTACACTAGTCTTATGTTTAGAATATTCTCTTATCGTATTAGTTACGAATAAGATAAATACATAGTTGAGGTATGATGTTTCGGCGTGTAGACGCACGGAACAAGAAAGTCGAGCATGACAAGAAACCATGTTGATGGTCTAAAAGGGATTAAATCGGCAATTTGATCATTTTATGACAAATGGAAAATGAACTTTTAAATGGTTACCTTATAGGGTTAACCGAAACAAACCATAATGGTAAAACGGTAAATTGGTCACACGTCGACCATAACTATTGGTTTTAAAAGACACTTATGAAGTAAGCCTTAATAGGCCGAAAAGTATTAAGAAACGAATTATAAGTAAAACGACCGCACGATGTAAATCGGAGCGAGTCATATAGTCGAGATGAAAATACATGTCATCTCGCTAATATAATTGGTCATTTAGACCAAGCGGGTCAAAGGGTGAAGATACCACCCTTTGATAATAGCGACTAATGATTCTTGTCAAATTATATGATTTCAGGAATAAATGTAGAAATGATATTTGCATCGCTATTATTTAGCGAATATTATAGCAGGGCATTAAAACGGGTCAATACATTGACCCGAGCCAGGTATGTGTAATAGAGTAATTACTCATTTAGAACATAAGGTTCAATGAGCATTAGATGAAGTCTTAGATAGACAATGGGTTACTTAATGGGTAAACCGAATGTTTTAAAAGAGGGTCGTGGCATTTCGAAAAGTATAATGACTTTTCGAACAAGATCATAACTCAAAAGAAGTATTATGGGTCAAACATGCTCTCAAAGGGCCTTGTCGTAATTGAAAGACTAAAAAGGACCAAAACGCCCTTGTTATCTAATTCGAACAAACAACCTTTAAAGGTTGTTTGGAAACAAGTTTTATGATTAAGTATAGAAGTTGAAAGAGGTATTATATTAGTCAAACGGTACTATTTGAGTTTTTGCCGTAAAATAATGATTCGAGAGGTAAAATTTGGTTTATATAGATCACCACATCAAACCCGCCATAAACACAGTTGTGGTGGGAGATTATAGGATAAGAAATGTGGTGATGAAATGCTAGAAACAATCGAAAGCGATTTTAGGCTCGAAAGTGCTTAAATACCCTTAACGGGTCAAAATAAGCATACAAGCGAAAACGGGTTTAATTTGTGTAATAAACCGGTGATTAGAATCTAATATGGTAGATAACATTAGTTTGAAGAAGTGTATGTGATATAAGGGTCAAATAAACACGTTTGATGATGAAATCACGAACGGGTCAAAAGTTGGTAAAAAGGGTAATAAGCCGAAGAGTTAAAAGTCTGAAATTTTATTATGTAGGATGTTGGATTTCAACTCCATTAGATGGAGAATTAAATTACGGTCGCGTAGGAAAAAGAATCGGGTAAAACGGATCAATAACGAAGAAGTTATGGCCGTTTCCATAAAAACATGCATAGCTGAAAATGCAGGACCCAGCTCCAGACCTGCTGGAAACTGGTTTCCCCCGCTACACGCGAAGGAACAACATGGATCCGCCGCGACACGCGATGGAACCCTGTTTTGGCGAAAAATTATTATTTTAATTAGTTTCGCTTCCCGGACTAGTTTAAATACGTTCTAGGTTACATATGACTAATCCAACTCATGTTTTATGAGTTTCAGGTATGATTTTAGCACCGGAGGATGATCAAGCATAATGAAGAACCGAACACGATTAAGAAATAAGCTTCCGCACTATGTATCGTTGTTATGTTAAATGACGAACTCACACACGTTATGTTGTATAGTTTTAATTCTGTAAAAGGTTTAATGAACCCGTAATTTCAATGTATTTGAAATCATAATTACCTGTTTATCTTCATAAACTATACGAAAACCGTTAAATAATAATAAGGGTGTTACAGGTGCCTTGGCTATGGGTGTAGTTCCAGGAATTAAATGAATTCTAAACTCTACTTCCCTATCTGGTGGTAATCCTGGTAGCTCTTCTGGGAATACATCCGGGTATTCGGATACTATTGGAATTTCTTTAAGTTCCTTACCTTTAGTGTTAATGATTACCGAAATCATATACATTATTCCTTGTTTTCGTCCATAACTAGCAACTTTCATTACTGAAATGAACTTCATTGGTTTATGCGGCTTATCTCCTGTAATCATAATTACTTCTCCTGTGGTTGTAGGAATTTCTATAGAATTCTTATCACAGAGGATTCGAGCATGGTTGGCTACTAACCAATCCATTCCTAGCACGACATCGAATCCAGCTAAATTCATAGGTAAAAGATTTGCATAAAATTTATGGCCTGAGAGTTCTATCTTTACTTCTTGCAAAATCTTATCTATATTAACAGAATTACCATCTGCTATTTCTACCGTAAAAACCTGTCTAAGTTTGGTTAAAGGTTGTTTAAGAGCTTGGTAGAATGAAGTATTTATAAAACTTTGGTTTGCACCAGAGTCAAACAATACTTTTTCATAAACATCGTGTACCAGAAACGTATCAGCTATCACATTAGGAATCAGATCTGCTTCTTGCGTTGTTAGCTGAAAAGCTCTAGCATTCTTCTTATTAGTTCCTTCAGCAGGTTTGGCCTTGTTATCAGCTGGCTTGACCAGTTTAGGGCATTTTGGTCTGAAATGTCATGTTTCTCCGTAATTGAAGCAAATTATAGATTTCTTCCTGCAATTCTCCTCTTGGTGGCCCGGTTTCTTGCAGAAATTGCAATTTTCCTTACATTTTCCAAAATGTTTCTTTTTGCAATTCCCGCAAAATGGTGGTATAGAGGGTTGCCCAGTCCCCTTTCTTTTAAAGTTACTGTTATTACCCACACGAAATCCTTGGGTAATCATTTGGGCCAATTCCTTTTTTCTATTTTCTTCTCTTGTACGTACCAGCCCGTCGGTTAAGGTGTTGGCCAGTTCCACAGCATCGTCAATTGTGCGGGATCTCGCCGCTTTGAAGATATCACGAATTTCGCTAATTAAACCCAAAATATAGCGAGAAATAAATACCGGCTATGGCGAAGCCAGAGTTGGTACAATACTAGCATACTCGAAAAACTTCGAACTATACCCTCGACAGTCAACATCCACCATTCGGTGGCTCAGGAACTTATTTTCCATTTGTTCCTTTTCATATTCGGGACAAAACTTCCTTTCCACCAGTTGCTTAAATTCTTCCCAATTCATGGCATAAGCCATCGTGTTCATCGATGATATCTTGGTGTATTCGAAAAATGAAGCCGAGCACGCACACCACTTACAAAAGGTGTTAGAGACACTTAGACGAGAAAGGTTGTATGCGAAATTCTCTAAGTGTGCCTTTTGGTTACGAGAGGCGCAATTCCTTGGCCACATCATAAGTGCCGATGGAATATTGGTAGATCCATCAAAGATCGAGGCCGTGTCGAAATGGAAACCCTCGAAGAACCCTTCGGAAATTAGAAGCTTCTTAGGGCTTGCGGGATACTACAGGAGATTCATTAAAGATTTCTCCAAGATTGCGTCGCCACTAACAAAGCTAACCCGGAAGGAGGAGAAGTTCATTTGGGGTGTTGAACAAGAAAGAGCGTTTCAAACGCTAAAAAAGAAGTTAACTCAAGCTCCGGTATTAACGTTGCCGGACGGAGTTGAGGACATGGTGGTTTACTCAGATGCCTCATTATCGGGTCTCGGATGCGTTTTGATGCAATGGGGCAAAGTCATAGCTTATGCCTCGAGGCAATTGAAAATACATGAAAAGAAATATCCAACGCATGATCTCGAATTAGCTGCGGTGGTGTTTGAGTTAAAAATATGGAGGCACTATTTGTATGGGGTAAAGTGCACCATATTCACCGATCACAAGAGCCTAAAATACTTCTTCGATCAGAAGGAGTTAAACATGCGACAGAGGCGATGGTTAGAAACGGTGAAGGATTTCGACTGTGAAATACACTACCATCCTGGAAAAGCAAATGTGGTGGCGGATTCTCTGAGCAGAAAAGCGGACTATGTCCCAATACGAGTAAGATCGATGCAGCTCGTGGTGACCTCGGGTATACTTGAACGTATCCGAGAAGCGCAAGTAGAAGCAGTGAAGGAGGAGAACTGGAAGAAGGAAAGAATAATCGGCCAGTTAAAAGATTTGTCGGATGGAAAGAACGGTTTGAAGACTCGATCCGGAAGAATATGGGTTCCAAATACTTGTGGGGTGAAGATGCTTCTACTTGATGAAGCTCATAAATCCCGATATTCTATTCATCCGGGTGCGACCAAGATGTACAATGACCTGAAACAAAACTATTGGTGGCCCGGAATAAAGAGGGATGTGGTGAAATATGTGGAGAAGTGCTTGACTTGCTTACAAGTCAAGGCAGAACACCAGAAACCTTATGGGAAACTGCAACCCCTGGAGATCCCGGTTTGGAAATGGGAACATATCACTATGGACCTATTGACCAAACTACCTAAAACGATTCGGGGATTCGACGCCATATGGGTGATTGTGGATAGATTGACGAAGAGTGCACACTTTATTCCTATACGCGAAACATATACTTCGGAGAAGATGTCCGAGGTGTATACAAACGAAATAGTGGCACGTCATGGAGTACCGGTATCTATTGTGTCGGATAGAGATACACGGTTTACTTCCAATTTTTGGCAAGATTTCCAAGAACAAATGGGAACGAAACTCTTCATTAGCACCGCCTACCATCCTCAGACGGATGGGTAGAGTGAAAGAATAATACAGACGCTAGAGGATATGTTACGAGCATGTATCATCGACTTCGGTGGAAGTTGGGATGTTTATCTACATTTGGCCGAATTCTCGTATAACAATAGTTATCATTCGAGTATCGGCATGGCACCTTACGAAATGTTATATGGTAGAAAATGCAGAACCCCGGTGTGTTGGGGTGAAGTGGGCCCGCGTGAATTGGCACATAAAGACGTAGTTCAGACCACTAATGAGAAAATTAAAGTGGTGCTAGCCCATTTGAAAGCAGCCCAAGATAGGCAAAAGTCTTATGCCGACAAAAGACGAAGACCGATCGAATTTCAGGTAGGCGACATGGTTATGTTAAAGGTTTCCCCATGGAAGGGTGTGATCAGATTCAGAAAAATGGGGAAACTAAGCCCGAGGTATATCGGGCCATTTAAAATCATCGAACGGGTTGGCAAAGTGGCTTATCGCCTCGAACTACCGGAAGAGTTGAATGGAATTCATGGCACGTTTCACGTGTCGCAGTTGCGGAAATGTCTAGCGGAGGAAACGACTTATATCCATTACGACGACATCGAGGTGGATAATAGCCTGAATTATGCGGTGAGACCAGTAGAGATTTTAGATCGAAAGGTCAAGCTCTTGCGAAACAAACAAATTGATCAAGTCAAGATCAAGTGGGAGCATAGGAAAGGTTCAGATACTACGTGGGAGTCCGAAGAGGAGATGCGACGTCTCTACCCTACTTTATTTGGTACGTACTTTGGTTTCGGGGACGAAACCCTTTTAAGGGGGGTGGACTTGTAACATCCCGAAAATACAAATTCTTAAATTTTGCAATTAAGTTGCAAATAAATTAGTAAAATAATCTAATTAGTAATGACACTAACCTAGTTAGTTTATTACCTATGAGTAGATAAAGAGTTAAAACAATTAAAGAATGAAAGTTGCAGGGCCAAAAGTGTTAAAATTGAAACTAATTATATTAAAACAAAAAAATTAAAAACTCAAACACACTGGCGTGTGTTGAGGTCGAACCAGACAAAGGAAAAGGGGCGACCAGGCTCTTCAAAACCCTAAATCACACAAAACTCCTAAATTGAAGGTTCAAAACTGATCCAAAACGAAATCCGTACAGAGATTAGTGATCCTCACTGCAAGGGGGTTGTAAGGTATGTAAAATTTGATGTTAATTCTCTGTTTGAAATTCTCATGAATTTGGGAAATCCCAAATTAGAGGTTGCATGTTTGTTATTTGGATAGAATATGGATGATATAGTGTCTAGGAATAAAACCTAGACAATAACATGTGAAATCATGTCTAAATTCAGGAAATTTCATGAACTCATTGAAGGTGGTTCATGGGTTTTGTAAGATAATGATGAACACTAGGGTTTTGAGCATTATTCTAGTGTAAGGTGGTTCATAGGAAGAGATTATTGAAATCTAAATGTTTAACCTTATATATGAAAGCTTGATTGATGGAAAATTTAGGGCTATATGACAAGTTATGAACTTGATAATATATTGTGTAAATTTCTGCCCTTAAAGTGTTTGCATAAATGCCTCAAAGAAGGCTTAAATCCGAAAATTTGAGTTAAACCGCATGATAGTGATGTTTCGGAAAAATATGCGAACTATGAATTGAAAAGAGTTCTAAACATGTTTTGGTTGAACTCTATAGGAAAGGATACCGGAGCTCCAAGCGGACAAGCCGGTGGCGAATTGCGTTTGAAGGGCGTGCACTAAAGGTATGTAACTTGATCCGTTACGTTAAGTGAATCGTTGTTAAGTTATGTATAGTCGTATTGTAGAATAGAAGTTGTGATGATTTTAGTGACCATAATCGTTACTTGAATCAATAAGACTAGATTTGGTAAGAAACCGTTTGGTAACCATCAAAATGGAGGATTTCCACAAGATGAGCCAACGGGTCGAATAATGGTGTAAATTGTAGTACAAGCGCTCTTAATAGTTAGCTATGGTGATAACAATCACAAGAGCATTAAGCCATGGTATTGGTAAGGAAATGCAGGTGATGATGTGACAACTCGAGTTTCCGACTTTCACTTTCGTATTAAATGCACGTTGACTTCGATTGTTTTGTTGTTTGACTTGTAGCTATACCCGTTATATTAATGAAAGGCACTATGATTGTTACATGTTTATGTGATTTAGATTATAGCATGAAACGTATGGTATTGCGAATTTTTGCACGTATGTTATTAATATTAAAACATGAGACTTGGTATTTTAGAAAAGCACTTGAACTTTTAACAGGTGAAATGACCCGGCAAATTTAGTGATTCGCCATAACTCAACTCGGCGAAACATGTTGTTTCGCCGGCCCATTATTACGAGAAGCCCATTAGGGCCCAGTTCACTTGTACGCATATAAATTGCACAGAACCGTCTCATTCGTCATACGTTAACAAAATAGAAACCCTAGAGCGCCCCTCTTTTGTGTGACGGCTGTTTGGAACTTTCGAAGCCCCCTTAGCCTATTCATTGTTCATTTATTTCGGTTAGTGTGATATACAAAGCCGATTACTTGTTGATTGACCATAAAGTCTGTTTGATGAATGCTCTTAATTGCGACCCATGTGTTTTGGCAGGTTATGTTATTCATGAATCATGTGCTATTTGTTTGTTTATAAGTTGTTGTTTTGTAAAAATTAATGAACACCACATGGCTTGTTAGTTGTGTATGGATAAGGTTATGGAAAGTAAAATGGGTTGTTTGTTAAATCTAGATTGGTGGGAATATCGGTGGTCAAAGGGGTGGGAAATTGTGAACCGCCACTTTTATATGATGATGTTTGTTTGTGTTGTTAATGCATATTAAAGGTCCAATCGGTTTGTGATATTAATGGTCCAATCGGTTTATATTATTCTTGGTCCAATGAGAATTAGCGGTTATTGATAGTTGTCGGCCATTAGGCCTTTAGTTTTTGAGACATTGTTATTATTGCTGAACTGTTATGTGTTCCGACGAATCAAAGTTACCGGCGAAACACAATATATTGTTGTAACCGACATGGCGAAACACAATGTGTTTCGCCGAGACTAGTTTGACGAAACAGAGAGTGTTTCGTCGGAGGGGCTCATGGCGAAACAGTGGGTGTTTCGCCGACCTGGGTAATTTGCACAGTAACTGTTCCTGATAAAACTTAACTGGGCTAGATAACTGCTGTTATGATTAAAGGCAATACTTGTAAGATTACAAATACGTGCAATGTGATACTCAGTGTTATTATTGCGATGTTCTTGATGATGATGATATTTACGTGCAAACAACTTGAATGCAAACTGATTATATATTCGTGCATACCTTAGGACGTGATTGATTAACCGTGAGCACTTAACTTAGCATACCGAGCAAACAAGGTGAGTTCACACTTCTACCAAGGCATGGGATTCCCAGGGCTTGGGAATGGGATTTAAGGAATAAGGTTGAATTGATTCATGCGGACATTATTACTAGACTACCATACTATCGTCCTCGGTTGTGCATGACCCATACGTAAAACCTACGTATACTTATGCTATTCGCTATCCTCGGTTGTGAAGGATACTCACGTAAAACCTACGTGAACCTATATTTACTACTGCCTCGGTTGTGTCAGGCACTTACGTAAAACCTACGTAAACCCTCGCGTACCCCTATCCTCGGTTGGGAAGGATACTTACGTAAAACCTACGTAAACCCTCGCGTACCCCTATCCTCGGTTGGGAAGGATACTTACGTAAAACCTACGTAACACCTGTACGAATTACTGTTCTCGGTTGTGAAGAACACATATGGTTACAAATAGTCTAGTGGTTATACAACACGGGAAGCCCCCATCAATAAGAACTTACTACCGGCCCAGTAGAGCCACATGTTACGAACAAACTTTCTATTACGCATTACTTTCTGTGAACTCGCTCAACTAGTTGTTGACTCTCTGTTACGTGCCTTGCAGGACCATAGGTACTATTGGAGCTTGCACGGGAGGCACAGTCGTTGTGGACATGGATCGTGAATGTGTTGTTAAACATTATGCCTTTTTGTACTAAAAACTGATGTTGGGTTTTTACATTAATGCTTCCGCTACACACTTGTTTATATATGGTTTTGTAAACACCTATCGTATTGATGAATGACTTTTGATATACATACTTATGTTCAATGTGATTGGTGGCTTGATCCTGGTCATGTCACGCCTCCAAGCGGTGGTACTTCGCGTGTGGATTTGGGGGTGTGACAGATTGGTATCAGAGCCATTGGTTATAGAGAACTCGGTTTTAATAAGGGGGAAAACGTTTTTATTAAAACCAGACTATAACCAGAACAGTGCTCAACGATCCACAACGACGCCTCGCTCCACGTGCAAGACTCGACATCCTAGGTAATATGGTACATGTCTTATTGCCTACTTGCTAGAATTGCATAGAACTTTGCTCATGGTATGCTTAGGTTAACTTAACACTATTGCATGAGAACACTTGTGTGCTTAATCTCTTCTGTCCTCGCACTATTCGCGAACCTCTCTCACTTATGTTATCTTTGCTATAAAGATCATGTCTGGACGTATCAACATGACGCAAGCCCAGTTGACGGCTCTCATTAACGAGCGAGTTGCTGAGGCACTTGCAGCCGCACAAGCAGGAGGTATACCCTGCAGTTATAACTCACGCTAGGATCTTTAGATCCTACACTCCTAAACCAACTCTTGTGTTTTAATCTTGTACTGGATTCTTATATACAACAGGTCAGCACGCTCAGCCACCTGTTTGTACCTTCAAAACTTTCATGGACTGTCGTCCTACTACCTTTAGTGGCACGGAAGGAGCGGTTTTACTCCTCCATTGGTTTGAAAAGCTCGAGTCCGTATTCGAAATGTGTGAATGCCCTGAGGCTCGCAGGGTGAAGTACGCCACTGGTACTCTAGAAGGCATTGCGCTGACTTGGTGGAATGCGCAAGTGCAGATGTTAGGGTTGGCTGTTGCTAACGCCACACCCTGGAATGATTTCAAGGATTTGATTAAAGAGGAATACTGTAGCCGTGACGATATTCATAAGTTGGAGGTAGAGTTTTACCACTTGAAAATGACGGGGTCAGAAATTGAAGCGTACACCAGGAGATCGAATGAGTTGGCTATTCTGTGTCCTACTATGGTGGACCCTCCTATTAAGCGTATAGAACTGTATCTCAATGGTCTGGTGCCGGAGATTCAAAGCCACGTAACCTCAGCGAATCTTGGCACTATTCAACAGATCGTCAAGCTAGCTCATCGCCTCACCGATCAGGCGGTGGAACAGAACAGGCTGCCTAAACGTATCAGCGCTACTACTACTGCTACTGTTTCAGCAACTACTCCTGCTACCCCCAGTAATAACAAGAGAAAATGGGAAGGGGATTCCAGCAAAGGTTCAGCTTTAGTACAGTCTCAAGTTCAGCAGCGAAAGACTGACAACTATCAGAGCCCTAGTCAGCAATTTTCGGGCAGTCACGGGCAGGGTGGTTATCGAGGGAACCTCCCAAGGTGTAACAACTGTAACAGGCATCACAGTGGCCAGTGCAACAAGGGTCGTTGTCAGAGGTGCCTCAGGATGGGCCATGAGGCCAAGGATTGTAGGAGCCCACGGCCTGTAACTCAGAATCAACAGCAGCAGCAAACGCAACAGAACCAACAACAGGGTAACAAGGGATGTTTTCATTGTGGTGCTGAAGGTCACTTCAAAAGACACTGCCCTCAGTTAAACCGAAACCAGAACAACAACAACAACCAGGGCAATGGGAACAACAACAACAATAATCAGGGCACTGGGAACAACAATGGGGGAAACAACAACAACAACAATGGTGCAAAGGGTCGTATGTTTGTGATTGGTCAGAGTGACGCAAGGAACGATCCTAATGTGGTTACGGGTAAGTTTCTTCTCGACGACTTTTATGTTACCGTATTATTTGATTCGGGTGCGGATACCAGTTATATGTCTCTGAAAGTTAGTCAAATGCTTAAACGCGCACCAACACTGTTAAGCACCAAACATATCGTAGAGTTAGCTAACGGTAAAAGTTTAGAGGCCACACACATAGTTCAGGGTTGTAATCTTATCCTCGCTGGTCAGACTTTTTCTATCGATCTCATTCCTATAACTCTGAGTAGTTTCGACATTGTCATCGGTATGGATTGGTTATCCCAACAACAAGCAGAGATCCTATGCAAGGAGAAGATCATTCGTATTCCTCGTTTGGGAAAAGAACCTCTCGAAGTTCAAGGCGACAAGAGTGGTGTCGTGAGTGGCATCATCTCCTTCTTGAAGGCTCAGAAGTGTCTGCGAAAGGGCCACATAGCTATTTTAGCACTCGTCACTGATACATCGACGACAGAGAAAAAGATTGGGGATATTCCTGTAGTACGCGACTTTCCTCAAGTGTTTCCTGAAGAGTTACCTGGGTTACCGCCCCATCGCCAGGTCGAATTTCAGATCGAGCTAGCTCCAGGAGCCGCACCTATAGCTCGAGCACCTTATCGCTTAGCTCCAACTGAACTGGAAGAACTGTCTAAGCAATTACAAGAACTCTTGGAGAAGGGTTTCATACGTCCTAGCTCTTCGCCCTGGGGAGCTCCAGTATTATTTGTAAAGAAGAAAGACGGTACTTTTCGTATGTGCATAGACTACCGCGAACTGAACAAGGTGACCGTGAAGAATCGCTATCCACTTCCACGTATCGACGACTTATTCGACCAGTTGCAAGGGTCGAGCTATTACTCAAAGATTGATCTAAGGTCAGGTTACCATCAACTGAGAGTCCGGGATGAGGACGTCTCCAAAACAGCATTCAGAACTCGCTACGGCCATTACGAGTTTTTGGTCATGCCATTCGGGCTAACGAACGCGCCTGCGGTTTTCATGGATCTTATGAACAGGGTGTGCAAACCTTATCTTGACAAGTTTGTTATTGTTTTCATCGACGACATCCTGATTTATTCGAAGAATCGGGAGGAACATGAGCAGCATTTACGACTTATTCTGGAACTCCTTCGAACGGAACAGCTGTACGCTAAGTTTTCAAAATGCGACTTCTGGCTTCGTGAAGTCCACTTTCTAGGCCACGTGGTAAACAAGGATGGGATTCATGTTGATCCATCCAAGGTAGATTCGATCAAGAACTGGCCTGCACCTAGCACACCGACAGAAATACGCCAATTCTTAGGATTGGCGGGTTATTACAGACGGTTTATCAAAGACTTCTCAAAGATTGCACAGCCACTTACATTACTGACACAGAAAGGTGTTGCTTACCGTTGGAGTGATACACAGGATACAGCGTTTCAACATTTAAAGGATAGACTTTGTAGCGCACCTATCCTCTCATTGCCTGAAGGCACGGACGATTTTGTAGTCTACTGTGATGCATCTATCCAAGGTCTTGGATGTGTGTTGATGCAACGGGATAAAGTTATTGCTTATGCTTCACGCCAACTTAAGATTCACGAACGGAATTACACTACGCACGATTTAGAGCTTGGAGCTGTTGTTTTTGCGCTCAAGATATGGCGACATTATCTGTATGGCACCAAGTGCACCATCTACACCGATCACAGGAGCCTCGAATATATTTTCAAGCAGAAAGATTTGAACATGCGACAACGTAGATGGGTTGAACTACTGAACGATTACGAATGTGCTATAAAGTACCATCCGGGCAAAGCCAATGTGGTGGCCGACGCCCTCAGTCGAAAGGATACTACACCTAGGCGTGTACGAGCGTTGCAACTCACTATTCAGTCTAGTCTTCCTTCACAGATACGAGATGCTCAGGTAGAAGCATTGAAACCGGAAAACGTCAGGTCTGAAGCCCTACGCGGTTCAAGACAAAGGTTAGAACAAAAGGCAGACGGCGCCTATTATGTAACCGGACGCATCTGGGTCCCATTCTATGGCAACTTACGCGAGCTTGTAATGGATGAAGCTCATAAGTCTCGCTACTCAGTACATCCTGGTTCGGATAAGATGTACCACGACCTTAGAACTACATACTGGTGGCCTAGCATGAGAGCTCACATAGCCACTTACGTTAGCAAGTGTTTGACTTGTGCGCGAGTCAAAGCGGAATATCAGAAACCATCAGGCCCACTCCAACAACCTGAGATACCACAATGGAAATGGGAGCAAATTTCCATGGATTTTGTTACTGGCCTGCCTAGATCTCAGCGCGGAAATGATACTATTTGGGTGATCGTGGATCGACTCACAAAGTCTGCTCACTTCTTGGCTATCAAGGAAACGGATAAGTTCTCCACTCTAGCAGACGTATACCTTAAAGAAGTTGTCTCGAGGCACGGGGTGCCCACATCTATTATTTCGGATCGTGACGCACGTTTTACTTCAGAATTGTGGCAAGCAATGCACAAATCTTTTGGCTCTCGATTAGACATGAGCACAGCTTATCATCCTCAGACAGATGGGCAGTCTGAGCGCACTATTCAAACTCTAGAAGACATGCTTCGGGCGTGCGTAATTGACTTTGGCAAAGGCTGGGAAAAGCATCTGCCACTTGTGGAATTTTCATACAACAACAGCTACCACACCAGCATTAAAGCTGCTCCATTTGAGGCATTGTACGGGCGTAAATGCCGATCACCTCTTTGTTGGGCAGAGGTGGGTGACAGTCAGATCACAGGTCCGGAAATGGTAGTTGATACTACTGAAAAGATTGCTCAAATACGACAACGCATGGCGGCAGCACGTGACCGTCAGAAAGTATACGCTGATAAAGACAGGAAAATACTCGAATTCCAAGTTGGGGATCGAGCACTACTCAAGGTGTCACCCTGGAAGGGTGTTGTTCGTTTTGGCAAACGAGGCAAGCTCAATCCACGATACGTTGGACCATTTGAAGTCATAGAAAAGATAGGCAAAGTGGCCTACAGACTGAACTTACCAGCTGAACTCAGTGCAGTTCACAACGTCTTTCATGTGTCGAATCTGAAGAAGTGGCAGTCAGATGAGACCTTTATAGTTCCTTTAAAGGAGCTCACTATCGACGAACGGTTGCATTTCGTCGAGGAACCAGTTGAAATCACGGACCGGGATGTTAAGGTCCTCAAGAACACTAGAATACCTCTTGTACGAGTTCGTTGGAACTCCCGTCGCGGCCCAGAGTTCACCTGGGAACGCGAAGACCAAATGGAACTCAAATATCCCCAGTTGTTCGAAAACAATGCAACCACTACTGAGGCTGAAGCTACTATAGAAGTTCGGGATGAAATCCCAACTCAACAGGGGGGGGATGATGTGACACCCCAGGAAAACCAGTAAACGATACAACTTACTTAGCTTCCTCAGTAACCGCATGCTAAATTTCGGGACGAAATTTCTTTCAAGTTGGGGATAATGTGACAACTCGAGTTTCCGACTTTCACTTTCGTATTAAATGCACGTTGACTTCGATTGTTTTGTTGTTTGACTTGTAGCTATACCCGTTATATTAATGAAAGGCACTATGATTGTTACATGTTTATGTGATTTAGATTATAGCATGAAACGTATGGTATTGCGAATTTTTGCACGTATGTTATTAATATTAAAACATGAGACTTGGTATTTTAGAAAAGCACTTGAACTTTTAACAGGTGAAATGACCCGGCAAATTTAGTGATTCGCCATAACTCAACTCGGCGAAACATGCTGTTTCGCCGGCCCATTATTACGAGAAGCCCATTAGGGCCCAGTTCACTTGTACGCATATAAATTGCACAGAACCGTCTCATTCGTCATACGTTAACAAAATAGAAACCCTAGAGCGCCCCTCTTTTGTGTGACGGCTGTTTGGAACTTTCGAAGCCCCCTTAGCCTATTCATTGTTCATTTATTTCGGTTAGTGTGATATACAAAGCCGATTACTTGTTGATTGACCATAAAGTCTGTTTGATGAATGCTCTTAATTGCGACCCATGTGTTTTGGCAGGTTATGTTATTCATGAATCATGTGCTATTTGTTTGTTTATAAGTTGTTGTTTTGTAAAAATTAATGAACACCACATGGCTTGTTAGTTGTGTATGGATAAGGTTATGGAAAGTAAAATGGGTTGTTTGTTAAATCTAGATTGGTGGGAATATCGGTGGTCAAAGGGGTGGGAAATTGTGAACCGCCACTTTTATATGATGATGTTTGTTTGTGTTGTTAATGCATATTAAAGGTCCAATCGGTTTGTGATATTAATGGTCCAATCGGTTTATATTATTCTTGGTCCAATGAGAATTAGCGGTTATTGATAGTTGTCGGCCATTAGGCCTTTAGTTTTTGAGACATTGTTATTATTGCTGAACTGTTATGTGTTCCGACGAATCAAAGTTACCGGCGAAACACAATATATTGTTGTAACCGACATGGCGAAACACAATGTGTTTCGCCGAGACTAGTTTGACGAAACAGAGAGTGTTTCGTCGGAGGGGCTCATGGCGAAACAGTGGGTGTTTCGCCGACCTGGGTAATTTGCACAGTAACTGTTCCTGATAAAACTTAACTGGGCTAGATAACTGCTGTTATGATTAAAGGCAATACTTGTAAGATTACAAATACGTGCAATGTGATACTCAGTGTTATTATTGCGATGTTCTTGATGATGATGATATTTACGTGCAAACAACTTGAATGCAAACTGATTATATATTCGTGCATACCTTAGGACGTGATTGATTAACCGTGAGCACTTAACTTAGCATACCGAGCAAACAAGGTGAGTTCACACTTCTACCAAGGCATGGGATTCCCAGGGCTTGGGAATGGGATTTAAGGAATAAGGTTGAATTGATTCATGCGGACATTATTACTAGACTACCATACTATCGTCCTCGGTTGTGCATGACCCATACGTAAAACCTACGTATACTTATGCTATTCGCTATCCTCGGTTGTGAAGGATACTCACGTAAAACCTACGTGAACCTATATTTACTACTGCCTCGGTTGTGTCAGGCACTTACGTAAAACCTACGTAAACCCTCGCGTACCCCTATCCTCGGTTGGGAAGGATACTTACGTAAAACCTACGTAAACCCTCGCGTACCCCTATCCTCGGTTGGGAAGGATACTTACGTAAAACCTACGTAACACCTGTACGAATTACTGTTCTCGGTTGTGAAGAACACATATGGTTACAAATAGTCTAGTGGTTATACAACACGGGAAGCCCCCATCAATAAGAACTTACTACCGGCCCAGTAGAGCCACATGTTACGAACAAACTTTCTATTACGCATTACTTTCTGTGAACTCGCTCAACTAGTTGTTGACTCTCTGTTACGTGCCTTGCAGGACCATAGGTACTATTGGAGCTTGCACGGGAGGCACAGTCGTTGTGGACATGGATCGTGAATGTGTTGTTAAACATTATGCCTTTTTGTACTAAAAACTGATGTTGGGTTTTTACATTAATGCTTCCGCTACACACTTGTTTATATATGGTTTTGTAAACACCTATCGTATTGATGAATGACTTTTGATATACATACTTATGTTCAATGTGATTGGTGGCTTGATCCTGGTCATGTCACGCCTCCAAGCGGTGGTACTCCGCGTGTGGATTTGGGGGTGTGACAGATGATATGCCCCGGATGGTGGGTATAAGGCGCCATAGGCTTGCTAGCGAACCGGAAATTAGATGGGTGAGGTTAGAATGGATCGAATGATTGTATAGTGACTTTTAGACGTATGACATGTAAATCAAATTCTTGGTATGATAGTTGTAATGAGCATGTCCGTAATGAAATTACAGACATATAGGAAAGGAATCACCTAAAACGACATGTGGATTCGGATGTAATCAACAAAATAGTCAAAATAGCAAAGTTGCAGGAGCTACCGTAAGTTACGGTCTCCACCGTAACTTACGGTAGAAAACAAAACAGTTACGACAGTTCTATACTGCCTTACGGCAGACCATAGTGAATCAGTGTCTACCGTAACTTACGGTGGCTACCGTAAGTTACGGTAGAGTCCTGATCTATTTGTTAAATTGTGCATATTCTTGTTAATCGAATCCGTTTTTGAGCGTAGTTTCGATTATGTAATATTTCTAAGAACTCTAATACTAGTTTTTATGTAAACATTTAAGTTTCTAGGTATTGCAAGAATACGGATGAAGGTCAAGCAAGATTTTGAAGAACCGAACACAACTTTTGAAGCTTCCGCGATTTCATAACTTTGTTAAACAATGTTTCTATTTCTTTTGAATGTAAACAACTTGCTAATCAGGTCATGAATGTTTTAACTAGTCGGTTGTTGACTAGTTTTGATTACTTGGAACTTTGTTTTGGTACTATGTTTTAATCTAGGCACCTTTTATATAAATCGTATGAATTTTTATTAAATTCAAGTAGTAATTAGATGGGTGTTACACACAGTTAGCTGGCCTTTCAGAAACGACGCTCCCTCTCGTCGTATTTCCAGGTGATGTTCTCCCCCACTTCCCTAATCCGATTGCCCACATCCACCAACTCCTCGCCGTAGCGGCGTAACTCGGCAACGTTTTCTGCGCTCATAGGTGGGAATGGTGCAGGTTCAGGGTCAAACTGGGGAAAATAGACATTGGGGTTATTCATGAAATTCTGAAAGTGCCAGTCGCTTGTCCACCACTCTTCCAGCTGGCCTGTGACCGGCTGGGAGTTGACAATAGGGTCTGGGATGGCCGGTTCCAAATTAATTGGGAGTTGTGATTGGGCAGGGAAATTGAACATCTTTTCATCGGCAGGTCCGATAAGGTCACAATTTGCCAGTTTTCGATCAAGCTCCTCCCAAGGTGGCATTTCCTGAGCTTGCTCGGAACTTTCCCCGATCTCCTTGCCTTTCCTTTTGTCCTTCGGATCCTCAGTCTTTTTCACCTTCTGGGCATCTGGCTTCTTCCTACGTCCGCGTTTCCAATCCTGGATTCTCCTCCTCTTTTTCGGCTTTGGTTTCTCCTGTGGCTGGGCCTGGAATACTATTGGCTCTTCAGTATCAGCCTGATAGCCAGTTAAGGTCCCGGTGGTATCCATATCAGTGGTATGGATAGTAAAGTTTCGGAGTGCCTCTGACAGTTCATTCATGCTGTTAGCACACATGAAGGAAACACGCAAAATTTTAAGTTAAAATTTTATTTATTGAATTAAATTATCACAGAATCACAAAATGGAAATCTGAAAAATTAAGTATTTCTAAATACTTAATTGGATTAAATCAGTGGCTCTGATACCACCTTTTTCTGTCACGGCCCCCGACCCGGTTTTACCCGGTTCCGAAGTCGCGGGACAGAAACCCGTGGTATTAGTGTTTATTTTGGCAGTGGAAATTTTTAACAGGATCTTTTAAACTGAAAATGCCCAATTAATTTATTTCACATTTTGGGACAAACCCCATAATTTACAATAAAGGAATTTTGCTGGGAAATTCCCCATTTACTGATGCGCGTGTAGTGTTATAGATTTTTAATGTATATTTTAAGCCCTTTAACACTTTTTAGCCAAGTTTTAAATTTATAAAACACGATATTTACTAACACTAAACACACATATGGGCAAGTGCACCCATCGTGAGCGTAGTATAGTATTGGTAAGATACCGAGGTCGTCCAAGGACACAAGAGCTTTTAGTACCGGTTTATCCTCAACTTCTAATCAAATCAAAAGTTTAGAAAAAGTTTTTTAAACTAGATAAATAAAACTAACTAAAATGCTGAAAAATAAAATAAAAATAAAAATAAAAACAGATAGACAAGATGAATCACTTGGATCAGACTCGTGTTTAGTGTAACCTTTGATTATTTCCGCACTTTTGCACTTTTTAAGAGATTATCTTAGTTATTGTAGTAGGCCCCTCTTCTGAAGGTGACGTTACCCTCAACCCGGTAGTTTGAGTCAGCAAAGATACAATCCTAAAGGGTTGGATTATTGAAAGATAATTAATTAAGTTATTAATTCATATTATGGTAGGCCACTCTTCTGGAGGTGACGTTACCCTCGGCTAAGTAGTCTGAGTCAGCAGGGATACAGTCCTAAGTAGCCGAGTTAAAGTTTTAATAGTAGTTTTCATATGAGGGGATCAAGGAGTTAGGACCCTCGCCATCCAATACCAGTGGGTATTGAAGGAGGTCCCACTAAAGTTGACCCAGGTCCTTGCAGGATCTATACACTGAACAAGGCAAGACTCTTACCAAACCGTTCCCTTAACCCCCGACCAGGTAGCCAACATACCTCCATATAGACCGTGGAGATATGAATGGTGAAAATCTTTTATTTTATATAGACAGTAAATATTGTCAAGACACCACGGACAAACGATAAGGAAGACTCACCTTCAACATAAGAAACTAGTTATTAAAGTCATTAATACAGAACCAAATAAAAAGTGCGAAAAGATTAAAAATAAAAAGTATTACACTAGACACTTGTCTTCACCAAGTGATGTAAGAGACTTAGGCAAACATGGCCTTTGATTGTCAAGAACTCTTACGATCAATCTTGGATCCCGAGACTACTACACACACTCTATTATGGATGATGGATGATGGTGGTGGATGATGGTGTGTGGTGGTGGTGGAGTGTGGGTGAAGTGTGAGAGAGGTGGTTTGCCAAGGGATGGTTTGCAAATGAGCCAAGCACCCCTATTTATAGCCTGCACAGAAGCCCGGACACGGCCTCGTGTCCACCCGTCTTCTCTCCCTTCATTAAATGCAGTTTGTCTGCATTAGTTGACCACGCCCCCGTGTCCGTTGGGCACGACCCCGTGTGCAGAAGCGTATCGGTACTATCAAGATTTCCTCAGATTCTGCGAATATTATAGTTGACCACGGCCCCGTGTCCGCTGGGCACGCCCCCGTGGTGGGTGATAGAAGCTTCTACAACTTCGTCTTTTCTGCAGACACTTGGGCACGCCCCTGTGCTCATTGAGCACGGGGCGTGTTCACCCTTTTGTTTTCTTGTTTTGCTTGGGAAGATGCTGTCGAGGGGTCGGGCATGCCACGTTTATCCCTTTTCTTGTATTTATGTTAGATTTGGCAGCCTTTTTGCTTCTTTTATTCATTTGAGATCATTTAATCCTGAAAATACAAAAGGAAGACAAAAACACACTTTTTTCCAACATTAGTACTAAAAAAAGTTAGTTTAATGCCACATTTGATGTAATTTATATGTTGCATTTTGCACACATCAAATACCCCCACACTTGAATCTTTGCTTGTCCTCAAGCAAAACTCTTTATAATGTGGCTTTACACTCCCAAATGGAACGGGTAGAAGAGAAGGTTTTTGGGCTTGTCATAGAGTGTCGGGATTTCCAAGATTCTTTATTAAGTTTTATTTTTATTTATTTTACAATCCTATTCGTCATGATTTATTTAAAACATTACATAAGATAAAATTACTTATTAGGGCATAACATGCCTCTTTAAAATTCCATTTATATACAAGTTCACATACCTCACGGGGGATCACTCAACACTCGGTCGAAGGTGTATTTTTGTGAAAACTCTCTAGAGCGGCATGGAAACTTACTTCTACCGTAAGCTTGCCAAGCAATCAATCATCCTCCTTTTTAACTATACACCTTTGTAAATATCAAGAGGACTTTGGGGGAAGGGTTAGGCTTGGGTTTAAGGTAGGTGGTTGGGTTAGTGGTTAGTAGAAAAGGGCGAAAGGCGTAAAAAACGTCGGTTTTTCGCAAAACATTTTTTTTTTACTTTTTATTCCAATGAAAGCTTTATTCAAACAAGCCCTCTTTTGATGGAGCTTTGTTTGTTTATTACTAACTTCATTTTTCTTTTCTTCTTTATCAATTTTTGGTGGGTAAAAGGATGTTTGATTTGGGTTAAGAAATGAAAAGGTTTAGGCTCAAAGGGGTTAACTAGGGGGATTTTTGGGTAGGTGGTAAAAAAAAAAAAATGGTGTGTAGAAATAAAAAGGGGTTAGTCCTAATGCCTCCATCATTTACTTACTCGGGTTTAAGTTGGTAAGGACCGGGAATGTATCGTCGTGGCAAGTTCTAGAGTTGTAAGAAACCAAGCGGGCTATTCACACAAGAAACGAAAAATGAGCATTTAGTTTAAAGATGTGTATTTTGTATGCTCAATAAAGGCTCAAAACTCAACTTTTTTGTGGGAATGGGTTTTTTATGTGATCAAGTATATATAATCAAATTTTAACTAGATTTGTCATGCCGTTTCATAATTTTCTTATGTTGGTGTTTTTTTTATCACGACGCTATCAGTTGTAAATTTGTAAAAATATAACCTTTTTAGAATTTGAAATTCCCGAAATTAAACCTAGACAAGTAAAAAAAATGAAAAATTTTTGAAAAAAATTTGGGGGTGTTTAGCGGTTCCAATAGAGTTTTGTGTAAGACTTGTAATTAGGACTTGCAAAATTCAAGGTTTTAGCATCCCCTCCATACTTAAATTACACACTGTCCTCAATGTGTCCCAAAAAGAAGTTTTTAGGGTTGATTGAATGTGTAAAAATTTGTGAAAAAGCAAAAATTTATGTTACTAGGCGTCTGGACATGGCGCCGGTGGTGTCCGGGCACAGCCCCGTGTTCCGATCGCCAGTAACAGAAAATAAAACAAAGTAACAGAAGTGTTAGTGCACTATGTCTGTGGACTTCGTCTTGTATCGAGTCATGTAATAGGATAGGATAACCAGTGCTCTGGTTGCTAGAAACTGAGATTTTGAATGTTTATTGGTAATTTCGCTTCAAATGACACTTGGTCATTTCAAACGGAATTAGCACTACTATATATATAGGTGAGCATGGTGTGTCATTTGACACGGAATTACTTTTTCAGATTCGGTAACGAAAGTGCTGCCGAATTGTCTCCAGGTTGTATATTGTTGTTATATCAATAATAGAGACATTATAATTGAATTGAGCGTTCGTTTCATTGATTCCGCCTCTGATTCGGATCCAAAACTCTTCTGAACGACTCATTCAGGTCGCACAACGATCCTACAAGTGGTATCAGAGCTCAGAAAGAAGAGTTTAGCTCGATTTCATCAGTTTTCTGACTTCTACACCTTCTTTTTCAAAATTCACAAGATTTTACGGACAAAAATGGTCGGAATTTTCACATATTACATGCGAAACAGTGTTTTAACAAAGCCTTGAGAGAATCAGACCTAAATTCAGATTAAAAGTGACAAAAATGGACCAAAAAACTAATTTCGTTTTGAACGAGCATTCTAATTTCGCTTGAAAAAGTTGAAGGCAGTTTCACACGAAATTACTGATTTTCGTTTGAATTACATCTGATTCCGCTTGAAAAGGGTAATTCCGTTTGAAAGGTTCACACGGAATCAGTTATTTCGCATCAAATTGTAAGTTCCGCATGGAGATTTCATTTGAAACAAGTGATTTCGTTTGAAAAGTCCTTATTCCGTTTGAAAGTAGTGATTTCGTTTGAAGTTGTCATTTAGGGGATTCCGTTTTAAAAGTGTTTATCTCGTGTGAAAGGGTATTTCGTACCAAAGTGATTCCGTTTGAAGATCACTATTTTCGTTTGAAAGTGGATATTTCGCGTCAAGATCATTTCACGTCAACCGAGTGTCAGTTTGTGTCAAGTTATTTGATATTGTTTAAACTGATTGTGTTTGGTTGATTGTTTTGTCTCCAGGTAATTCAAGAATTTCATATCATGGCTGAAGAGTTCTATAATACGTTCTACAATGCGTTTACATCTGAGTCTTCTGAAATCTCAACTGTTACACCAAAAAACCATTACAAAAGCAATCAATGAGAACATTAAACATGATAACTTTTATGGAACACATTCAAAACCACCAACTCTGGAAAGTATTGAGGACTACACTTGGTGGAAAGATAGGTTCATCAAATGGGCAAAAGCTTATGCTCATGAAAGCTGGTTCTGTTTGCAATTTGGTTATAAAAGGCCGACCGATGATAAAGATAGAAGATCTCCCTCTAAAAGGTTTATCAAAAGAAGACAAATCAGAATTCTCAGCTGAACATAGAATGATTGCATTGATCCAGTCATCAATCAGAAATGACATGTTTGCGTTATTAAAACATGATGGGTCATCAAAATCTATCTGGGAAGCTTTAAGGGTTAAAGCTTGAGGGGGGTAAACAAATCAAAAAGAATAAAATTGCTTTGTTAAATAAAGAATTTGATTTGTTTGATAGGTCTTAATGGTGAATCAGTTAGACAAATGATAGAGAGATTTGGTCATCTAAAAATTGAACTTGGTCATTTTGGAATTGTTTAAAACTCGAGAAGAAATAATTGATAAGATCATAAAAGCGTTACCACGAGCTGATCAGTGGCAAACGTTTGTATTCATATTGAAAAATTATGCTTTATATGATACAATT
Source organism: Helianthus tuberosus (assembly GCA_030545235.1). NCBI lineage: Eukaryota > Viridiplantae > Streptophyta > Magnoliopsida > Asterales > Asteraceae > Helianthus > Helianthus tuberosus. The sequence goes on along the minus strand of CM060387.1, from coordinate 48,054,423 downwards.
TCTCTTGATGTTTTGATAGAAAAGATAGAAAGTCATGAACTTGAATTGCAAAAGCAGAACAAGATGAGCAGTTCTTCACAACAACAGAATGTTAGTCTCTATTACAAAGGAAACTTACCTTCGGTGAAAGTTGGTGAATCACCAAAGATAGCATTCAGTGGTGAGAGGACAAAAGAACCTCAGAAAAAGCTCAATCAAATTATGATCCGGGTTATCATTCATCTTCGTCAAAAGCTAATTCTGAATAAACAGAGGAGATATTGTGTAACATTGCTCTTAAACTGAAGAATTCTCCGGCTATGAGCATCAATTCAGCTAAACAGCAAATGAGCTTTCTTGCATCTGTTTTTGGAATCGTATGAAGGTCTAGTTGTAGGCAAAATTGGTAATTCAGACGTTAACCAAAGAAGACTACGACCAGTATTGATCCGAAAGAGATGGAACTCATTGACATCCGCTGGTGTTTAGCAAGTTGCATCAGAAGAGCTCAGAGAGATACATGGAGATTAACTGGGAAACAATCATTAGGCGGTGCATCAACAAAACTTGGATTTGATAAATCCAAAGTGACCTGCTTCAAATGTAAGCAAAAAGGTCATTTCAATAGAGAATGCAATAATTCTGCAGTTGGTGGAAATGAACATCCGTTCAATGATGATTATTACCGAAAGGCAATCTACCACCGAAGCAAAGAAGAGCCAAAAATGATTGAAAATAATCCCAGAGAAAAATCAAGAGCATGTGCTGTAATTCATGATGATGAAGGATATGATTGGAGTCAAATTCTACCAATAAGAAGATCGTGTTGATACTCGAGTTACAGCTCATGGCAGAAGTTTATCAAAGAGCAACCATTATGTTTTTTGTTGCTGAGGTCAAAGAGGAAAAACAAAGAAAGAAAAATGTTATTGCTGAGGTTAAAGAGAAAACCAGAGAAGATATTCTGAATGAGAGAAAACATGCAGAGAAAGAAGCATTGCTTGGAACAAAATGGATGATATGCAAAAAAGAGTATGAAGATGCCTGTGAGTAATAAGAGATGGGGATAAGAAACGAGAGTGCTATGTCAACATAAATGGAGAACATGTTGTTCCCAAAAAGGACATAGTTTATGATGAATGTTCTTCTAGTAATTCCTCTGTCCATCGAATACTATACAAATGTTGGAAAAGACAAAACTTATGTGAAGAAGTTTGAAAAAATCTTAAGAGATGTCATGACTTCAAGCTTGAGGAAGAGTGATGAAGAAAGAATGAAGAAGAATGTTGAGTGTATCGTTGAAGAATTGAAAAAGGTAGCTGAAGAAGTGGAAAGAAGAAGTTTGTTGTGAATGAAGAAGTTGTGAAAGAAGTTGTTACTGAAAAACAAACAATTAAAAGAAGAAATGAAGAAGAAAGAAGAAGAAATAGTAGAAAATGAAAGTTTGGAAGTTGTTGTTGATGCTGGTGATAATGAAGTTGGTGTTGAAGAAAAAACAAAAGAATGATGCTGATCAGACAGAGACTGCATCATACACCGAAGTGCCAATCACTGAGGTAATTTCTGATTCTGAAATCTTAAAAACTGTAGAAACTGTGCAAGAAATGCATGGAAATGTGCAGTTGCTTTGTACTAAAAAAGACGAAAAGTTCAGAACAAGAGATATTGAATTTACCAAAATAGAAAAAGTTTTCAAAAATAAATACAAAGAAATGTTTGAAAATGAAAAAGTTTTGAAAGATAATGAGGGAAAAACTTTTGGAAAAATGTAAAAAATTAGAAAAAGTAAATGAGGTTTTGAAAAGAGAAATGTTTTGAAAAAGACAGAAGAATGTGATCAAAAAGAAAATGTTTGTCAAGAAATGAAAAAGGAATATGATTCAATAAAATTGGGCATATCACATTACAAAAGAGTCATGTGAAGAGTGAAATGAAATTTGCTCAATCAAGATTGAATTACTGTTCTGAAACAACTAATGAGCTTAAGCGACAGTATGAAATAAAGCAACATGTTGTAAATTCCTACATTGAGGATGTTGCTAAGCTAAAGCGTCAGATTGCTGATTTAGAACAGGATAATAACAAGTTAAAAAGTTATCACGTGTCGTCATATGTGCTTGAAAGAATTTTCAACATAAAACCGGGAGATGGTGAATCTGAGCAAAACAAGAAAGGCATTGGCTCAGAGTTTCATCAAGTTCCACCACCGGAAAAGTTTGTATTTTATGATGATGAAAAGGTCGAAAAAGCTTTCAACATGGTCGATCAATTGCCAGATAACATTGACGTAACCTATTCCAAATCTAATGATTTTAGTGATTCAGAGGTGGTATGTAAGGTCGTTGAAAGTGTGTTGAAAGAAGAGTCGGTTGATACAGGTAAATCTGAATCACAGGATGAAAATGAAGGTAATTTTCATGATGGATATCTGAAAAACTCAAAATCTGAGAAAAATCTGGATGATGATTCAAAAGGATTGGTTTATACCATGATTGGATCGAACAAATTATTCTTAGATATTGTATTCTCGATTCAGAATGTGATTTCAGAAAAGATTGACAAAGTTTTCAAAATGGTTGAGATTGAAAAAACTGAAATTTCAAAATTTGCTGGAAAAGGCCATAAAACTTTTTATAACAAACCTGGTTACAAGAAGAAAAACATGAAGGCTGGGTTGGGTTATAAAAAGAAACAAAGTCGAAATAAAAATGAAACTCCGAATTATCAGGCAAAGATGAATTTTGTTCATGGAACAAGTTCAGAGGAAGAGAAAGAACTCAAATTTAGACGACAGTCTAATGAAGAGTTCTATGCTCAAAAGAAAGCCAACAACCACAGGTCAAAGATGTTTCAAAAAGAACATGTTTTAAATGTGATCAAATTGGACATCTTGCACGAAAATGTCCGAATCTGAAACCTGTTGATGTTGAGTCAAAAAAGAAGTCTGAAAATGTTGAGAAACAGAAATCTGAGGATGTGAAACAAAGGTCAACCAAATTTGATTCAAAACAAACTTGGAGGTACAACACAAACAAGTTTGTTTCGAACCAAACTTGGAAATCAAACCCGAATAGGTTCGATTCAAGACAGATCTGGAATTCTCACACACCCAGATTAAGAACAACACAAAGTTGTAAAACAACTGTCGATGCTACAAAAACACAACAGTTTTGGAAACCAAAAGTTGTTGTTCAGAATCAAAATGTTCAAAAAGAGTCACATTTTTACAAACGAGGTACTCCTAAAGGTCAAACATGGAGTGCTAAGAAACAAATGACTTCGGTAAATGAAGAAAAAGATGAGGTTAAAATTGAAAAAGTTTTTGTTCAAAATGACAAAGATTTTCCGAAGTTGAATGATGCATATTGTGTTGAAATGCCTAAGGTCAAACAGACCTGGGCTAAATTGTTCAAGTGATTAAATCTTTTGAATGTGCAGGTGCTTCTGAAGTCAAATGAATGTCAACCAAAGGAGAATCGAAGCAGCCTGGCATGCGAGGAGGAGGCTGTTGGTCCCTGTGTTGGTTAAAACAGGGAGTTTGTTTGATTTCTGTACATATATAAACAATATTTCAAAAACCCTAAAAATTGAGAATTTAAAAAAAACCAAAAATATGTTTTTATTTCGTCAAAATTTTGAAAAATCAAAAATATGTTTGTTTTTAAATTTGTCAAAAATCCAAAAATTCAAAAAATATGTTACTTGAATATGCCGAAACCCTCACGGCTGAACAAACATGATTACTTTCACAAGATTGAAAAACGGTTTTCAAGCTGTCGAAAATCAATGGGTTGTAAATCATGGGGGTATGTTAAATTTTCTGCAAATTAGTACATGAGAAGCAGAAAATGGATGGCGAAATGAAGCTATCAACATCGGTTATAAAATTTTCTTTAGAATGATTTTGCATTTTAGGGGGAGTATTGTTGTTAGAAAATACAAAAACATTAGAAAATTTGAAAAAAGTCAAAAACATGATAAAATTCAAAATTGAATTTTTGTGTAAAAAGAGGAAATGATAGTACATCAGTAGACAGTTACAGTATGCTAAAGAAATGTAATGATTAAATAGCGTTAAACGGTCTCACTGATGATATGCTGATAGGTTTTTATACATTTAGTAAACTTTTTCGGGATATAAACATAAATTCAAACTTGCTTATTTCATGGGGAACACTACTTGGATATATAGGTAACCCCTGAAATCTTGTTTGAAGGACCCCTCTTTCTGAGATACTAGGTCTTTATGCTTAGTGATATCTGGGGTATTATCCCGGGACTTCTGATTTTGCGGAAGCAATGGCCTAGTCCCTGTATAATACTTTCTGCATGCTTGAAATATAGCTCGCCCTCAGCATAAAAATGATGAATCATTGAAAAATGCTAATCATGTGCTGTTGAAGAAAAGATCCTCTAAAGGGGATACACCAAAAGTCGAAGCCGTCATCTCTTTGCTGAACGGAAGTTCTGACCTGAGCTCTCACGGCCCTCGCATTTTAACCCTTTACAGATATCATCTAGGTATACTCACCTGTAAGACTGAATATTGGGATCTGGATACAGGAGTATATTCAAGAGGTGGGACACATGAATGAGTTTAAGTTCTTAATACACCTAATTCGTATCCTGAATCAGTTGAACTTTGTGTGAAAATTTAAGTGGATCAATATATCGACAATCTAAGTGAATTGTTTAATTCTTAATGTGTAACTAAGCTCAATGGTACTTGTGACTTGTCAAAAACTGATATGATCCTCTGACGCAAATTCAAACAAAAATATTGCTTGTAAATACGTTTGTAAATATTTCTTTACTGCTTTATGTTTCAGAAAAATACAAAAAGATTTTGATTCTGCTTTATTTTCGACAACCGATGTTTAAAATGCTGAGTTTTAAAATCTAAGTATGTTGATTGTGTTTCTGAAAATAAAACAAGTTCATTAATTTGAAACTTGAAGTTTTTAAAACAAAAATCAAAACAGTTTGTGATATCTCCAAGGTCATTAGTTTGGACTTGGATGATTAATTGTGAGGGATTTGGATGTTTATAATGTTAAAATCTTTGAAATAGAGTCAGTTTCTGATCTTGAAATTTGTTAAAAAGTGTTAGTTTAAAAAGTTTGAAAGAGCCAGGTTTTAAATCCTGGAAGTTCAAAATGTTGTTACTTATAAATGTTTGAGTGATTGCAGATATTGTACTAGACTACGATCCCGACAGCAGAATCTAAGGGGGAGTCTGAAGACGAGCTCAAAGCAAGGGGGAACTTGTAACCAGAAAGCAAGGTGTCTATCCCTAAAGCACGGAAGCTTGACGAAAGGGGGAGCCTGAAGAAAGTGTTTCTAAAGGATGTTAATGTTAGAGCCATAATAAGATTCTGGTATAACATTCAAAGATAGAAGCTGATCAATGAAGAAAGATTGATGGATGCTTACAGTGTTATACAATTTGGAAAGAGTGTGAAGACTGATCAAGACTGAAGATGTGTCATGATAAAGACTCGACATTGAAGACTTCGTCAACATCCAAGGGAGAGTCTGTTAGTGCACTATGTCTGTGGACTTCGTCTTGTATCGAGTCATGTAATAGGATAGGATAACCAGTGCTCTGGTTGCTAGAAACTGAGATTTGAATGTTTATTGGTAATTTCGCTTGAAACAGTCAAGAGCCATTTCAAACGAAATTAACTTTGTTAATTTCGCTTGAAATGACACTTGGTTATTTCTAACGGAATTAGCACTACTATATATATGTGAGCATGGTGTGTCATTTGACACGGAATTACTTTTTCAGATTCAGTAACGAAGTGCTGCCGAATTGTCTCCAGGTTGTATATTGCTATTATATCAATAATAGAGACATTATAATTGAATCGAGCGTCCGTTTCATTGATTCCGCCTTTGATTCGGATCCAAAATTCTTCTGAACGACTCATTCAGGTCGCACAAAGATCCTACAAGAAGGTTGGACATGGGGGCGTGTTCAGTGAGCACGCCCCGTGTCCAGGTACCTAAACTGGGCATTTTTCTACAGATGGTTAAACACGGGGCGTGTTGGCTGAGCACGGCCCCGTGCTGAACTTGCTGTAATGAAGAAAAATTGTCGGGTGGCCCTGTTTTTGTGCATGGGGTGCTGGTGTAAGTTTCCCTTGGTATCCTTCACCATCCCAAGTGTGTTTTTCCCATTACATCATCATCCAAACACCAAATTAATTAAAACCATCATTCATTAAAACTATAGAAAGTTACATAATAATCCTAATAAATTAAAATTCTAGATAAATAGGTCAAAAGAAACACAAGAAGTCTAAACCAAGAAGTTCTAGCCTAAAGTTTATTCTATTAGCAAAATTTCCGAAAAGATAATTCTTTCGGTTTGATGCGGCTCGAAGAAATTCTCCCTCCGGATATGGGTTCCTCATACATCGGCGAGCCACTCCTCTATCTCTCTTGGGAGAAGAAAGGCAGGCTCATTTGCATCAGTTTGAGGGGGTGCAATCTCCAACGGGACTTCTTGCAAATCTTCAAGAGGAGGCTCCGCGAGGATGTCATCCCACCCGGTGGGATTATTGACTCCAAGTGCTAGGTTCCAATCCTCCTTAGGGAGGATTGGTTCCATGGGAGGTGTCACAAGAATGTTCAACCTCTGGTGCAAGATGTTGATTTCATGAAAACTGTTTTCCAACCCCACCGTAAGATAATTTATACGGTCTATGAGGACCTCCTCTACCGAGGTCATCTCATCAAGAGCTTCACGTAATGCCATCACGTAGCGTACGAGAGTTGCTTCAATTGAATACCTCCTTTCCCTCCGACTGTTTCTGGAATGTGCAGAAGAAGTTCCACTGTTTTGGCTCGACATTCTACGAAAATAAACTGAAAAAAGTTCATTTTAATGAAACAGTAGCTTCGGACATGGAGCACGGCCCCGTGTTCACCTTTTTACAGATTTTTGAAACAAGGAATCTTGGAGTTTTAAATTATTTTTCCAACTTAAGAAGCGTTTTTTAGCAGAAATAACTTAAAACAATGTAGTAACACTTATTTATTACAAGATTCCTTGAACAAAAACCTAGCAAACATCCCAATAAAGCTTGGAATCATGGTGATCTCAAGCTCTAATGGAGGTGTTGGGGTGAAAAATGAAGAAGAAGGGAATAGACAAGAGAGGAAAGGACAAAATGGTTGTTGAGAACCTTCTTTTAGAAAATACCTAGGATGGTATGTGTGAAGAACCCACCAAATCTCTGTCCCTGGAATGGTCCAAATGTGCATGATTCTTGGCTGCATTTATAGAAAACGACAGCACGCTGCACACGGCCCCGTGTCGGCTGGACACGGCCCTGTGTGCAGACGAAGCCCTGACACATTTTGTCCGTATTCTGACAAAAAGTAAAAAAGGAATCTTTGGGAGGACACGGGGGCGTGTTGACCTGGACACGACCCCGTGTCGAGAGGCTGTTTATGAAGTTTCATCTATTTCTAAGGAATTCATCCGTATCGGGTGGTTCCTTACTGGATGGAACAACCCCAAAGTGCCTGAGATACCTTAATTGCTCTAGACTAAGACGAGAACGCAAGAGGTTGTCGGTGAGGGTGATTCCTATGCTAAATGTAGGTGGACAAGTCCAACCCTTTCCCAGGCTCTCGTTAAAGAAGGTGTATGCCGAATCGCTCAGGGCTATGTATGCACCGAACAAAGTCGATGGGGAGTCCTTCACGGCACAATCGACACAGGGACGACTATCGCTCAAGTCCTCGCTAGAGTTAGAGGTGATTTCGGGAACAACGAAGTTGTTTTTATTTGAATGCGATCCCAATAATTCTTTTTGGGTATCTTCTTGAGGTGAATTAATGGAATCCATTTCAAGTTCCTTTACCCAATTAAGAATTAAATCTTCCATTTGAAATAATTCGTCAAGAAGCATTTCTCCTAGAAGATTCGATTGGGAGCATTCGAGTGAGAGATATGGATTATTTTTACTTTCGCCCTTCTTAAGGCTACAAGAAAACAATGGGTCTATATAATGGGGCTTATAATTTAGAAAATAACATTCTAAATCTTTATGAGGGCCACCACATATTTGACACCACGTACCATAAGAGTGCCGAAAGTAAAAAATACCAGTATCACTCATGTTTGTGTCAGAAATTACCAACCGTCGGGATCTTACGGTTCTGTTTTCAGTAACTGAATCTTGGGCACGGGGCGTGTTGAGTGGGCACGGCCCCGTGTTCAGCTTACTGTCTGACTTAAAACAGGATTGCCAGTACCAAAGATTGGGCACGGGGGCGTGTTCAGCGGGCACGCCCCGTGTTGAGTTCTGCAGAAGCTGGAAATTTAAGAAAAATCCTAAAAAATAGAAAAATAAGAAAAAAACGATTAGGCCGTTGATTCCTAACTTTCTTAAAATCCTTGTGTCCCCGGCAACGGCGCCAAAAACTTGATGCGCGTGTAGTGTTATAGATTTTTAATGTATATTTTAAGCCCTTTAACACTTTTTAGCCAAGTTTTAAATTTATAAAACACGATATTTACTAACACTAAACACACATATGGGCAAAGGCACCCATCATGAGCGTAGTATAGTGTTGGTAAGATACCGAGGTCGTCGAAGGACACAAGAGCTTTTAGTACCGGTTTTTCCTCAACGTCTAATCAAATCAAAAGTTTAGAAAACTGTTTTTAAACTAGAAAAATAAAACTAACTAAAATGCTGAAAAATAAAATAAAAATAAAAACAGATAGACAAGATGAATCACTTGGATCCGACTCGTGTTTAGTGTAACCTTTGATTATTTCTGCACTTTTGCACTTTTTAAGAGATTATCTTAGTTATTGTAGTAGGCCCCTCTTCTGAAGGTGACGTTACCCTCAACCCAGTAGTTTGAGTCAGCAAGGATACAATCCTAAAGGGTTGGATTATTGAAAGATAATTAATTAAGTTATTAATGCATATTGTGGTAGGCCCCTATTCTGGAGGTGACGTTACCCTCGGCTAAGTAGTCTGAGTCAGGAGGGATACAGTCTTAAGTAGCCGGGTTAAAGTTTTAATAGTAGTTTACATATGAGGGGATCAAGGAGTTTGGACCCCCGCCATCCAATACCAGTGGGTATTGAAGGAGGTCATACTAAAGTTGACCCAGGTCCTTGCAGGATCTATACACTGAACAAGACAAGACTCTTACCAAACCGTTCCCTTAACCCCCGACCGGGTAGCCAACATACCTCCATATAGACCGTGGAGATATGAATGGTGAAAATCTTTTATTTTATATAGACAGTAAAATAATGCCAAGAGACCACGGACAAACGATAAGGAAGACACACCTTCAACATAAGAAACTAGTTATTAAAGTCATTAATACAGAACCAAATAAAAAGTGGGAAAAGATTAAAAATAAAAAGTATTACACTAGACACTTGTCTTCACCAAGTGATGTAAGAGACTTAGGCAAACATGGCCTTTGATTGTCAAGAACTCTTACGATCAATCTTGGATCCCGAGACTACTACACACAATCTATGATGGATGATAGTGGTGGATGATGGTGTGTGGTGGTGGTGGAGTGTGGGTGAAGTGTGAGAGAGGTGGTTTGCCAAGGGATGGTTTGCAAATGAGCCAAGCACCCCTATTTATAGCCTGCACAGAAGCCCGGACACGGCCCCGTGTCCATTGGGCACGGCCCCGTGTCCACCCGTCTTCTCTCCCTTCATTAAATGTAGTTTGTCTGCATTAGTTGACCACGCCCCCGTGTCCGCTGGGCACGACCCCGTGTGCAGAAGCGTATCTGTACTATCAAGATTTCCTCAGATTCTGCGAATCTTAGAGTTGACCACGACCCCGTGTCCGCTGGGCACGCCCCCGTGGTGGGTGATAGAAGCTTCTACAACTTTGTCTTTTCTGCAAACACTTGGGCACGCCCCCGTGCTCATTGAGCACAGGGCGTGTTCAGCCTTCTGTTTTCTTGTTTTGCTTGGGAAGATGCTGTCGAGGGGTCGGGCATGCCACATTTATCCCTTTTCTTGTATTTATGTTAGATTTGGCTGCCTTTTTGCTTCTTTTGTTCATTTGAGCTCATTTAATCCTGAAAATACAAAAGGAAGATAAAAACACACTTTTTCCAACATTAGTACTAAAAAGGGTTAGTTTAATGCCACATTTGATTTAATTTATATGTTGCATTTTGCACGCATCATTTACAAAAAAACATGTTTATTTATTTTACTGAGCCACTTTATCCAAGCTGGGAGTGCTACGCGGCACTTTTCCTGGTTCACAGTAAATCACCTGAAACATGTTTAAAAAGATTTTATCAGCGGAGAAATACTAGCGAGTCACTCAATTGTACAAAAACGACACATTGTTATCATTTACAACATTAAGAGTTTTCACATTTGCCCCTATCTATTAATTAGCTGGTTCAGTTGTCACTCGACCGTATCTATGACCGTGGACATATCACAAAATTAGGCTCGCCCACCTAACGTGATAAATCATTAGTAGTAATGTGCACAAAACCCCCACATACTGCCAGTAATTAGAGATTAGCAAAGACTTAATCACTGTAAAGTATAACTGGAAAACATTTAGGGTTTTGTAAATAATTTTGGTAAAAAGAGAATGACTCACATTGCAAGTTTAGTTGGACAGAGTTTTGCCTACGGATTAAGCTTGATAACCTAGTTAAATAACAATGCACACGAAACTAGGTCAGTAACTTAATACAACAATTACGATAAACTCACGAAATCAAAACCCTCACGACGAATGACAAAGTATATCCCGAATTCAGGCAGCACTTAAACATCCATCGGATCGGTTTCAATCAATCGGATATTATATCGTAGCAGTGATCGAGTTATTACCCTGTTATCGCAGCAGAGACTCGGTACTATAACTAGTTTGAACGATACAGTGTATATTTGTGCGTACGTTGTGAAATTTAACGTCGAAACAAGAAAACAGTTCAAGTCCCAGACTATGGGGCTTTATAGCCCAAATGGAACCCGCCCGCGTGTCGCAACAGGTTCCATTAACCCTGTCGCGTATCGCGGGGCAAGCCTAAGTAGGCTAGGCCTGCTTCGTCTCCTGCTTAGCCCTGCTGAGTCGACAATCTTTCAAAATACGTGTTTTAAATTCGTTTTCGACGGATAATTATCAATTAGGGGATCCCCCCTTAAGTTTTAAGGGGCCATGATCCTAGTTTCGATTGTTTTAAAAATTAAGGGTCATGCCATACTACTTGGGGGTCTCAATTAGGGTTTCCTAATGGGCATCATTAAAGTAAGAAATAAAAATTTGGCAAGAGATATTACAGGTGACGGGTTTTGGAAGGCGGTTTTGGCGAAGTTCCTTGGGCTAATGGACCAAGGCCCGTATCGAGATATCGACTCGTTGTCATCAAGGTGGCGAAAAATGAACGGGTTCGTCAATAAGTTTTGCGATGAATATGATAAAATATATTTAAGTGGGCGTCGTAGCGGCATGAGCGACGAAGATGTGTTTAAAAAGGCGTTGGAGATGTACAAGCGAACAATGGTAATACCTCGTTCGCACACGTTAGCGCGTGGTAAGTTTTGCGAACGCACCAAAAATGGGCACCGATTCCCAACGAGGTGGAGATGGCGAAGCGACAAAGGACATCGGAATAGGGTAGTTTTAGCGCCGGTGGATCGGACGCGAGGTGTCACATAAACTTAAACGATGACGCCGAGTTCAACGAAGAAGAATACGCCGTACATGAAGCGGAGCGTCCCACGGGCCTGGACAAATCAAAGAAGGAGCGGGCGAAGGAGAAAGAAAAGCAAAAGGTGGACCCGAAGATGGACGAGTTTATGGCACAATTTAAAACGTACACTGAGGTCTCGGCCCAAAAGGCGAAGGCGAATGAGCGGGCCATCGAAGAAAAGTCTTGTGTGGCGGAAGAAAAGTTACGCGAAAAGTTCCAATTGTCCGATGAAAAAATCCGATTGTCCGATGAAAAGATTCGGCTCAAGGAATGGGAAATAATAACGATGGATGTCGATAATTATCCCGAGCCGAAACGTTCGATGTTGAAAAAACTACAAACCGACATAATGAAGAAGCATCAAATTATTTAAGTCTATGTTTATTTTTTAAGTTCATGTTTTTTCTTTAAGTTTATGTTTTTTTTTTAAGTCTATGTTTTTTTTTTCAGTTTATGTTTTCTTTTTTAAGTTTATGTAATGTTTTTTAATATTAATGAAAATATTTTGTTAATTTATTTGTTAAACTAGAATTGAAACCCGCCGCAATGCGGCGGGGATTCTTTAGTTATAAATAAGTCGATCTAGTACCCGTACGTTATGTTAAACCTGTCAAACGGGAAAAAAATAGACGATGTTCACCCACACACGCACGTTGCGTTGTGTTAACTCGTAAAATTTAGAACGAAACGTAAAAACGTTAAATCAGAGACGCACGTTGCGATGTGTTAAGTCACAAAATTTAGAACCAAGCATAAAGCGAAAAATTTGCGAAAAATGAAAACTCTAAAGGACCAAAGTTGAAAGTAAAAAAGTTGTGGGGATAGATTGCCATAGATAAAAAGTTTTGTGTAAAAAAGTAAAAAAAATAGTTTCGGGTTAAAAGTAATTTATGAAATATTTTTGGGTGAAACGTAAAAAAAATCAATTTTTTTTTGGACAACCCCCAAAGTCAAGCTTACGACATCCATATGCATAACCATTTTTTCTTTGGAAAACCCCCAAAGCACACCCCGCGTTGCGGCGGGGCGTAAAACGGTGTCAAATAGTACTAATGTCACACAACCGTTATCGACCACCAACACTGACTCGACATAGGATTTGCGTGTTGCGACGAACCTGTCAAACATGAAAAAATAGAGGTAAAAACTTTGAACCACACATGTACGTTGCACCGTGTTAACTTGCAAAATTTGAAACAAAACATAAAAATAGTTGAACCACACTCGTATGATACGTCGTATTAACTCGGAAAATTTAGAACTATACGTAAAACGAAAATTTGCCAAAGATGAAAAATATAAGTGAGAAAAGTTGCGAAATTAAATTGCAAATAATGAAAAGTTTTGGGTTAAAGTTAAAAGAACAAATTATGTAGGGTTAAAATTGAAAAAGGTAGAAACATTCGGGTTAAAAAGTAAAAAAATCATGTTTTTTTTTTTTAAAATACCCAAAGCCAAAAGTACAAGTCACCAAAGCTCAAAGTAGTTGCTAATTTATATAGGTTTTAATGTTAAAAAAGTAGAAGATTAAAAAAATAAAAAATATAAAAGTGGTGGGGTAGGATCATCTAGGACCATCCTCCCATTTCCACTAGTTTTGTGGGATGGACCATCCTTGGGAGGACTATGATGTGGCGCCTACTATGATGTGGCGCCTACGTGGCGGATCATCATCCAAGGGAGGATGGGCACCATACCCTCTAGCCTTAGTCTTCAAAGGGACTACCCGCCACGTAGACGTCACATCACCATGGGTGGAGGACCATCCCCTTGGGGACTACCCAAGGGTGTGGAGGATAGTCCTCCCCCCTTTTTTATTATTAAAACAATTAAATCAAAAACAATAAACTAAAAACACACACACACTCTCTCTAAAATATCTCTATCTCTCTATAGCATGGCCCACTTTTCAGAAAAAGCAGCTCGTCTCCAACGGCTTGCTGGAGCCGCTTGCGACGTAACGAGGGGGAGGGGGCGGTGTGGGACGAGGGGACCGCACGGCGCCGGGGTGGGGACGGACCCCACACCACTTGGTCTTAGAGCAACCACAATAGGATGTATGTTGATGTTTTTAAGGAGAGAGAAAGGTGAGGTGGATGAGGGAGGGTGTGAGGTGGAGGAGAGAAAGTGTGGTGGTGTATGTAGGGAAAAACATGTATTTGAGGAGAGAGAATGGTGTTGTGAGACTGTGGGGTATGGGGCTTGGGTTGGGGCGTGGGTTGGCTGAAAACGCCCAAGCCACCACCCCGGGTGGGCTTGGGTTGGGGCGTGGCCCAAGGGGCGGGAGTTTGAAGCCGGGCGTGGGGCGGGTCTATCAGTATGACATGGCGGGTTCTCGTTGGCCAAACCAAACTAGCCGTTGGCCAACGGTTATGTTAAAAAAAAAATTCACTATAAAACTCACACTTCTATTCCTTTTTTTACCACATTCAACCACAATACACTCCACATCTTCTATAATCATCTCTATTCTCATTCTACAAAACGAAAAATGCATCCTCATAATCGTGGTTATGACCCAACAACCCGTGGGCATTCCAAGAAAATACTAGCCCACCACCCAATCGTCCCATGCCTCGTCCATTTTTATTACACTCCTCTATGCCCGATATGGCGGGTTATGCATCGTATCTCGGGAATCGTTTGTTTACTAACTTCCCACACACCGACGATTCTATACCTAGCCCGATTCGACAAACGCCCATCAACCTTTCACCAACCTCCATCAACCTTTCCCAAATCGAAACCGTCCCCGAAACTCAACCACCCAACGATGGTCCTTCCGCATCCAAACTCATCAAAAAGAGAAGTCATAAGAAAAAAACCGAGGCGGAGAAAGCACTTGAAACCGCCAAACGAAAACAACAAAAATGGGTCGTTAATGAAGAACTTGCATTGGCGAGGGCTTGGCTTCAACAATCTCAACATCCAACTTTAGGTATTTTTAAATATTTTGTAGCCCTTATTTTAATATTTATGGTTATTTTTTATATAACTTTGTAATATATTAAATTTTGTTTTTTTATTAAAATAGGAAATTCTCAACATCGAACTCATTTGTGGGAAGCGATTAGTAAAGCATTCCATGAAGAACTGGAAAGGGAGACTTATCGTGAAAACGATAACTTATCCTCGAAGTGGAGCGAGATAAGCGGCCAACTTACAAAATTTAGTGTTTTTTTAAATAAAGCAAAGCAAAACCCAAAAAGTGGTGAAATCGAAGCCGACTGTGTGACAAATGCATTGGTTACATTCAAAACAAATGTGGGGAGCGACTTCCGTTTCATGCATTGTTGGGAGATTTGTAAGTTCCATCCAAAGTGGGCGAATATCCCCAGTGGAAGCGAAACTAACACGTCTTCCAAAAGGTCAAGGGTCTCGTCCCAAGCCCAATCTGATGCACGAGATCAAGAGTTGGAGGACCTTTTAGATGATTCGCCAAACCGGCCTGAATACGGAAGAGATGCCGCAAAAAGGCGCGCTCAAAGATCAAGATCGGGTACGACATCGCCTTCAGTTGGGAGTTCGGGCTCGCGTAGGGGAGTATACAATGATCAGTTGGATGACATTGCATGCAAGTTAGATACATTCAACGTATTCCAAGAACAAAGGGCCGAAATTCGGAAGAGCAAAGAAGTTAGGGATGCCCGGAAACAAAGACGATAGCCCAGCCCAGTGATCACCTAGAGGGTGAAGAGTTGGAACTAATGTTGGAGACGAGAGAAGAGATAAAGAAAAAATATAAGCATTAGGAATTTTTTTATGTAATTTTCTTTATTTATGTAATTTTCTTTATTTAAAAAACATTAAAAAATTTAAATTTTTTGTTTTAAAAAATTTAAAACAGCCATTTGGGCTGGCCACGCCCCAAACCCCCGCCCCACCATACCGTCTTCAATGTGGGTCAGCCCAGCGAAGCCCCCCCCCCCCCCCCCAAGCCACGTGTCAACCCATGCCCCAAACCCCCGCCCCACCATACCCACGGTTTGAGAGGGAAGAAGGAGAGAGAAGAAAGAGTGTTGTTTTTTTATGATAATATGTGGTAAGAGAGAGAATGTGTGTGATTGATGGAGCAATGCTACCTTGGCACAATAAAAACATCAAAAAACACCCCTTACTAGAGATGCTATTAGCCATACACCCTATGTTGATTAGAGGATGAGATTAGTTCCTTTAATTCTTTTAACTAACCCAGTTCCCCTTTTACTTAATCCCTATATATTCTATTATTATATATAAAAGTAAAAATTTGACATCAAAACAACAAGTATATAAAAAAGAATATTCCCTTTATTTTTTTTATAGTCTCCTTAAAGAAATACCAATGGGTCCAAAAATAAGTGGATGCATGGACATAGTCAAGCAACCACAAAGAAAGATACATATAGACTGTCTTGTACTTGATAGAGTTGCAAATGGAGCAAATCCCACATGACAAGCCTTCCAAAAATGGTTGGTACATGTGTGTCTTTACCATACTTGCCCAATTACAATAAAACTAGTTGCATTTTGTATGTCACATCTGAAATAATATTATAATCATTTCATATACTTATGATCGTGATCGTGAGAGAGAGAAGGGCAACTATCATGCCCATGGCTTTATAGCCTAGTGGCATCTTGGTGGTGGGATAAGGCTTTGGGACCAATAGGTCCTGAGTTCGATTCCCACAAGGGGGGTTTTCCCATATTTATTGGGTTTCCTCCTGAATTGGTGTGGCATTATGCCTAGTGGAGATGGATATGATCGGGTGGTTCCTCTGGTGGTACGATGATACCCCAGTGGTCCGTCAGTGATCCAAATTTGCCGTTCAAAAAAAAAAAAAAAAACAAGTCACAACTCACAACCCAAAATATCATATATGACTTTTGGTGTTATCAACGAGCCATGCTAACCTCTACCTTGTAGCTAAGCTGATTATGGAAATAGGATATTTAGAAAGTGACCCGGTTTAATAATTAACATCCATAGGATAAAATCCTTAATTTAGGGGTGTTACGGTTTGGTTTTAAGGAAAACTATGAGCCGAATCACTAACTAAGGTTTTGAAAAATGAAAAACAAATATGTCGGATTGGGTGAGTTGGCCGGACTGACTGGTTGTAGTGGTTAGCCAAATTGACAAGTCGGTTATAACAGTCTGCTGGACGGTTTTCTTTTCTTTTTTTCATTTTTTATTTCGAAATCGTTAGCTTGTACGATATTTGTTAAGATGATAAAAGATAGTTTCCGAATATAATGCGTTATTACATATTCGAAAACTAAAATTATTAAATACTTAAATGGCTAAATGATCGGTTTGGTTTACACATTCAGTTCCAAGTTCAAAACTGTCGACCAAACCCTTAAACCACCAAAACCGAACTGCATAGATCTCAAACCGACTCAAATGTTTTGTTTTGGACGGTTTCAATGGTTTATGAACGCCCTTGCCTAGCTTATTAGAAAATCGTATGTTGCTATATCAGTTTGGTTAGACTATCGTCCAAGCAGGTCGCGCAATGAATATGATTTTGTTTATAACGTTATCCATGCGTTTTTTTAAACATATGTCAAATGAAGTTGGGCTCAGACTTGATATCCAACATTGTAGCTTACCCATTGTAGAGGTGCGCAAAAAAAACCATACCCGGAACCGGACCCGGTAAAAAGACGGGTATTCTATACCCGAAACCGAAACCTACCCTACCCGTAGGGTATAGATAGGGTATGCATTTTGATCTCAATACCTGGAACTGAAACCGGAACCAATCATATCTGATTAATACCCGAAACCGGATAAGAACCGCAACCGGAACTGAGTATACCTGACTATTCCCGATACATGATTCTGATACTATCTTTTAAATTTATGTTAGGGCATTTATTTTAAATTCTTTTACATTATACAATTCATATTACACCCTTATACAAAAAGCAACTTAAAGTTGCCTTTAACCATCATCGCATCACTTCGGAGAAGGCACCGTTTCATTCACAAATGATGCGTGGCTATTATCACACGTGTACACTAATCCATATCCATGCAGAAAGTCACAATGCCTCTAAAATGGACCGATGCACCGTTTGACTTTGGGAAAAGACGCGACGATTAAATAATAGAATGGAAGTTCATGTCGATTACGAAAAGCAACCTTTAAACCGTCGCACCCTCCGACGCTAATTAATTTCACCACCGTCACATACGACGCCTAACCGTAACATCACCATCTATACATGTGGTTTCATATTTTCCTCTGTTACCGACCGATTATCAGACGCAATCAATCAACTGTAACGCGCTTGATGCGAACACAAAACACTGTTTTTTCTGATTCGTAATCTGGTCGCGGAATCGGTTTTGAGATTTAGTGTTTGGTTTGGATATGATTTTAACAGACCTTGGTTCCGTCTGTATGAGTTTAAATATGATTTCAACAGTCCTTCAAAATTTTGGATATGAATTTTTAGAATTGGATGGAGACAGAAACAGGGGGTAACCTACGATTAATCATTTTCACAAAACCGGTTGTGTGCGAATGTATTACTTGGATCAAAAAATCTGATTAGTCATTCAGGACTTGAAGACGAATTGATCTCAATTTTGCTCATGAAGATGTATTCACGAACACTATCCAGATGATGATAAATAATATATATGAATAGAAGGATTTAAATAGTGGAAAGACCGCGTAATTTTTGTTATGCATAACGACGATAGTAGGCGACGACAATAACAGATCGACACGACTACGAACTGTTATAGGCGATACCCTAAATGACGAGGGTGGTTTTATCAAGTTTAATCAGAACAGTCCGGTTAAACGTCAATAATTAGTCCATGAATAAACCGTCTGGTCGTAGCGATCTGGCGGTTTGCCGGTTAGGCGATTGGATCGGTAAGTTTAAATATAACAACAACAACAACAACAACCATACCCAGTATATCCCACAGATAGCAGAGCTATTTATAGGGTCTGGGGAGGGTGGGATGTAGACAGACCTTGCCTCTATCCATAGGGATAGAGAGGCTGCTTCCAGAGAGACCCTCGGCTCGAAAGCGAACAGCAAACCAACATATCAGGTCAAAGAATGCATGAATATGAAGTCGCCCATACTAAGATAAGAGTGGGACAATATAATGTGAATCATGTATAATGGCATGCAACATCATTTTAAGCGTAAACATAATGTAAATCATGTATAATAGCATACAACATCATAGACACAAGAAGGGCAATCATCGGAGAAGTCCCTTAAAGAAAAGGAAAAGCCTACGTCCATGAAGAACACCTAAAACCTTTCTACAATATCCTCTAGAAGTCCTTAACCTTAATCCTACGCCTCCACGAAGTCCTATCGTGGACCATGTCCTCAGAAAGATGCAACTCTAGTAGATCATGCCTAATCTGCTCATCCCATGTCAGTTTGGGTCTGCCTCTTCCTCTCCTCCCCTCCACAGTAAGAGTTTCCACTACTCTAACCGGTGCCGTCGCTTCCCTCCGCTTTACATGCCCAAACCATCTCAATCTCCCCTCCTTAATCTTCTTATCTCTTTTAATTCTTTTTCCCTTGCTTCTTTTCCCATGAAATCCCCTCGCTCAATTTCAATGATGAAGTAAAGCAAATGCAGGATTGAAAACAAAGGTGTTAAAGGCAACGACGGTTGGCTTGCAGATTTGCATTCCATTTGCCTAATAATATGCATGAGGCATGAGGGTGAGGATAAGGAATAAGATAGTGACTGATTGTTCGCATCGGATCTCGGGTTCTCTATTGCACTCCCTAAATATAGAGATGTGTGTTTACCTCTTTTTTTATTTAGGAGAAAGAAAAATTGAATAATGAAATATATAGTGGCATTAAGGTAAAATCAAATACAGAAGACATAGTGATCTAAAATATTTTCATAATCTACTTCTCGCCGCAACGCGCGACAGACGTTACCTCGTTTAATAACAATAACAAAAAAGACGAGAAAATGATAATAAAAACGCAATAGAGTATTAAAAAACGTGAAAATATGGTACTAAAAAACTTGGAAATAGGATATAAAAACCCAGAAAATAGGGTATTTTAATACCCGGTTTCCTAAGACCCGGAACCGAGCACATAGGGTATGGTTTTTTGGTCAAATAATCGATTCCATAACCGAAACTGGTTATTAAAAATACCCGGTTTGTGCACCTCTAACCTATTGTGCATCTTTGAAGTTATACAAATTTGGACGCATAATAGAACAAGTCAACATTGTTCTTAACACCAGAATATGACTTTACATTGTAATAGCCGGCATTCATTATACTTATACAATAATCTAATCTTTTTCTTCAACTTCCAAAACCAACTTTCAGAACAAAAGATCCATGGACCGGTTGATAACTTTAGAGCCATCTAATGTGGTTGCAATACGGGTCGAACCCAGTGAAAAGTGTTACGGTAAGCTCACTTTGCGAAACGTTATGTACACCATGCCGGTCGCTTTTCAGCTCAAGCCGGTTAACAAGGTCGCGTACATGGTTCGACCACAAACCGGGATCATTCCTCCATTGACAACGGTCACCGTTGAAATTGCTTATGATCTCCCGCCAAATTCAAACCTCCCGGAATCATACCCGTATTGTGGTGACTCGTTTTTGTTACATAGTGTGGTGGTTCCGGATGCAGCGGTTAAGACCACTTCCATGAATGGTTCGGTCCCGAGTGATTGGTTTACCACAAGAAAGAAACAGGTGTTTGTTGATAGTGGCATCAAGGTCATGTTTGTTGGCTCGGTTGTTCTCGCTAAGCTCGTTACCGACGGTTCGATTGATGAAATAAGGGATGTATTGGAGAAAAGTGATCCAACGTGGAAGGCGGTTGACTCTATGGACTCCGAAGGTCGAACTTTACTTCATTTAGCGGTCAGTCATGGTCGAGCCGATCTAGTTCAAGTGTTACTCGAGTACAAGCCAGATGTAGATGCCCGGTCAACTCGTACAAGATTAGGGACAACCCCACTTGAGGCTGCAGTCGCGTCGGGTGAAAGCTTGATTGTAGAGCTCCTACTAGCTAACCAGGCGACCATAGACCGATTAGACCCGTCTACGTGGGGTCCGATTCATTTAGCGGCGGGTGGGGGTCATGTTGACATTCTGAGACTACTTTTAGTCAAAGGAGTCGATGTGGATGCGGTTACGAAAGACGGGAACACCGCCTTACACCTCGCCGTGGAGGAACGAAGGCGGGACTGTGCGCGTATGTTATTAAACTGCGGTGCACGCTTCGACATCTGTAATTCTAGTGCGGGCGAGACACCGTTACATATAGCTGCAGCACTTGGTGATGAAAGCATGGTTAAGCTTCTAATTCAAAAGGGTGCTAACAAAAACATACAAAACCGAGATAGGAAAACCGCGTATGATGTTGCGGTCGAGCATGGACACACACGGCTATACGAGGTGCTCGGTTTAGCTGATAACTTGTGTGTAGCTACAAGAAAAGGGGATATTAGAGCCATTAAAAAGCTTCTTGAAGGTGGAGTCACCGTCAACGGGCAGGACCAGCATGGATGGACTGTTTTACACCGGGCCTCGTTCAAGGGTCGGGCTGAAATAGTCCAGATTCTGATTAAGAAAGGGGTTGATATCGATGCACGCGATGAAGACGGGTACACTGCTCTACATTGTGCTGTGGAATCAGGACACGCGGATGTGATCGAATTATTAGTTAAAAAAGGTGCTGATGTTGATGCAAGAACTAACAAGGGTGCCACTGCTATGCAAATAGCAAAGTCACTGAATTATACAGGTATTACTAGAGTTCTCGTAGATTCGAGTAAAACTACTGGAAGTAGATATGGCAATGAGACGGGCTCGATGAAGAAGAGGACGACTCGGGGTCTAGCGATTCGTGGTAGTTTTGACCAGTCGGCTGCACCATTGACGGTGAACTAATTGGTCAGATCCATTCTTTCTGATGATTAATGAGCTTTTTATTTTCTTGCACAAAGAACTAATGATAAGTTCATGAAACTGTTTATTCTTGTATTACTCTCAAAACATATATACTGTTATTTTGTAAGATTTTTAACATACCAAAAAATGTAGCATTTTAAGCTTATCTTCTGTAAACTCATATAAAATGAATGTTGCTTTTTTATACAAGTCTTGTGGAATGTGAGGATACGTTTCTATCTAAAAGCCCTAAATTCTACTATATCAATTTGCACCTAGAAAAATATACTTAGCACAGCTAAATCTCCGACACCTTAGGCAAATCCCACATCGTTTTGTTCTCTTTTGTCCAGAAAAGATACCGGAGCGTAAGCAATGCCCAGTCTTAAAAATCACAATGCGTTTTGAGTGCAATAGATGTGGATGAGATGAGAACTCCACAATTAAATGAGCTCGAGTGGGAGTAGTACTAGGATAGGTGACCAGGAAGTCTGCACTCGTTAACCAAAAGCAAACACGTGAGCTCCTTGCGGGCAAGTGGACAATAATATTGGTGTCACTAGAGGCCGAATGTCACAAAACCAAAGCGTCAAACATTATAATGTCAATTGTTATGAGTTTAGGTAGTTCGAATGAATTAACAACCTGAAGAATGTTGTTCGAGATTCATAACCCAAATGGAGTGATCATCAAACTCAAAGTTGATACAGGTCAATGTAGGGATGAGATCGTATTGGTAGTGTACCGAACTGCATAGCACCGATACCGAAATTTAGCTAAAACCAAAACCATTCAGCCATAGCGGGTATGTTAGGTCGGTACAGGTATAGTACGGTACTTTTAAAGTCCCAAATCAATATAGTCAGTGGCGGATCCAACCCTGTTTTGTGGGTTCACATGAACCCACTCCATTTGGAAAAAACTAGTGAGAACTTTGTATGATTTGGAAAAAATAGTGAGAATCTATCAAAACGAACCCACTGAAAGAAGTTTTTGGATCTGCCACTGAATATAGTACGGTACAGGTATAGTACCAATGCCAAAATTGAACTAAACTTGAAACGGTACATGTACGGGTATGGATACCATACGGTTCGGTACGATAGCAGTATTCAGTCCTAAATTTCTATTCATTGCGTTAATGTCACAACTCACCAATCTAACCACATAAAGAGCGTATAATCAATACAATTACTAATGTTGGAGTCGAAAAAGGGCACAGGAGAAACGGAAACGTACCCAAGTAGATTACTCAAATTTGAGAATTTCAATCTTCCATTAAAATTCGATGACGCATTTTATCGAACAGTTGGTGGGCCGGTCAGAATCTCATCTATTTCAACTTGTACGGTTCAGAACTGTAGAAGACATGGGTGTTTGGATATCTGCAAGCACGTCAACATGGTTATCGCCGGCATCTTCGCCGGTAGCCCGCCAACGGTAATGTCGGTCGTCTTGTGTCAGCGTCGGTGGGGGTGTCGGTGGTGTGGGTGTCGGTTGTCACATGACATGTGCAACATAAATTCTTGATTTCATGGGTAGTAAATTGTTTTCCTTAAATGTATACATGGCATATGATTTTTCTTTTTTTGAACAACTATGATTTTTTTTTATTTTTTTTTGAAAAGTAAACTTCAAAAACTATGATTATTTATTTATTTAGTCACTAATAAAAATAGAAATACACGCACTACAGTTACACCGTGTTCTTAAAAATTAAAACCTCGCCATCTCTTTCAATTTAGGGAAGCTAACTTTGACCTACTGGACATCCATAAGAAGCTGAGTGTTTTGATGTAGTCTAAAAATCTTGGACGTGGAGGTAGCCTTGTTAAAGTGCTCGCAACCAGAAAGCCGTTATTATTACAGCATTTATAGCCTTCGTTTTCACTCGGTTCGCCTGAAGACTATTATAGAGCCAAAAAATCTCGAGCCTCAAAGGCATAAATAGCCGAAATATTACACCATGAGCTCAACCCCATCCAAACATGCATAGCGAATCGTATATGATTATTTGTGATATGGGAAACCAAATTGTGATTTAGTAGGTTTCTAATTAGACATTTTACTTTTAATTTTTAATAAGATATATACTCACTTTTGCATGCTTTAAGACGGTTGATATAAGTACATGATTGATGTGATATCTGGACATCAGAACTCATACGGGCAATATTTACAAGGCGATTATGTTTATGGATGATAAGGGTTGTATGAGAGGGCTAGAATGGTTACCTATATGAGATGGTGTTTTGCATAGATCATACTGGTCGTATGAAAGTACAACCTGATAAAGAAATGACTATCGTTAGTGTGATATAACTCATACTACTTGCATTAACATATTGGTTGGAATGCACCCTAGTGTAGAGAAATGTAGGTGTACCGTCATACCAATAACAAAACTCATATTTTAATTATCTCGGGCATGTATTAAATAACTAAAATTTATCACAATCCTAAATGAACAAGTTATAATATTTTGAGGGTAGAATCATTAAAGTATGCAATATGGTTTTTCTTATCAACGACCACCTAGGGGTGTTCAAAAAACTCTTGGCTCGTAGCTCGCTCAAAAAAAGTTCGAAAAAAGCTGGGCTTGAAATTGGCTCGGTTGTAAACGAGCCAGCTCGGCTCGGTTTGTAAACGAGCCGAGCTCGAGCTTGGCCTGGCTCGGCTCGTGAGCCGTATATCCTTCAATTTTTTGTCCCATATCGCTTAGAAGACAAAAATCAAGGGAGTATCTCCCCTATAAAAGAAGGTAAATACAATGTATAAAGTGAGCTAACTATTTATACTTGCATATTTAGCCATTTGGTTAAATTAAATTGCAATTATGGCCCTTAGTCTATGAAGAGATTCATTTTTAGGGGTTTTTTAAGTAGTAAATTTTGCGGTTCTTTGTTAGTTCGAGCTAGATCGAGCTGAGCCGAGCTAGCTCGAATTTTAATCGAGTCGAGCTCGAGCCTCAAATCTCAGCTCGATTTGAAATTCGAGCTCGAGCTGAGCCAGCTCAAATTCAGTTCGAGCCGAGCTCGAGCTGGGTCGAGCTCGGCTCGACTCGGCTCGTTTACAGCCCTACACCTATCAACCTGCACATGTGAGGGATTTGAAATCATACCACTTTTGTCGGAAACAATCATCAATAACACTAAACCACGGCTATTAGCGTGTAAAAACAATTTGATCACGATGGTTGAGGACTTGGATTTCAAGTTGATAGTGAACCTGGAGCATTTGTTGGACACCTACAGACCAGTTAAACAATGAATGCAATATGTTCTTATAATAATCTTCATTGTGTGCTTTATAAGTATACACATAATCAGTGGCAGACCCAGAAATTTTTTCATGGGGGTGCAAAACATTTTTAAAAATTTTAGGCCCCAAGGTATATAAGTAAAAAAATTGGTTCGTATCGGATCGGTTCGAGTCGGGTCGGGTCGGGTCATGTAAAATATGATTCAATCGGCTTGCGATTATAAGGATCCGAAGGAAGAGTATCCACATCAACGAATTCGGAAGATGTATCAACTTTCCTCTTAAGAAATCGTGTCATAATGTCCCTACTCATTGTTCCTATCGGCTATCACAAACAAATTGATCTATAAGTTCATGGCTCCATAACATATTACATAATGTATCAAGTATTCAAGTCCTAGAAATCAAAATGTAAATCACACTAAAAAACATCTAAACATCATATACACCATTAAAAAAAAGGTCTGATCGTATATAACCCACCAAAAAAGAAAATATATCATCATCATCACTAACAAAATATACATATATAACCCACCACAAAATAACATATCGAAGCACAGATGTCTCCTCCCATCAAAAATTCACTTCCGGTGGCTACCGGTTCCGTCCCACCCCACCAAAAATCATCAAAAAATCAACCAAAAATCTCAAAAATTACAAAGAAACTTACCCGTGTTCTCGATCGGCGGTGGTATGATGGCTGATTACGGAGGTATGCACTATGCAGCTGCTGTTGTCGCTGATGTTCTGATCGCTGGCATGCGTGCAGGGATGATAGAGAGCGGGAGAGAATATGCAAGGGTTTTGGGGCTTGTTTATTTTAGAGTAAACTGCAATTTTACCCCCTGAGGTTAGGGGTCATTGGCACTCTTACCCCCCTAAGGAAATAATTGCAATTTTACCCCCCACTGTTTGAGGTTATGTCGCAACCTTACCCCCTAAGCTCAGTCAACGGTAGTTTGACCATTATATGTAAGAGTATTTTGGTAATCTTACCCTGTATTTATTTTTATTATTATTTTTATTATATATAGAGTAAACTGCAATTATTATTGTTATCATCCATCATCATCATCTGAACCTCCATCATCATCATCTTCAACCATCACCGTCGCCATCTGAACCGCCACAACCATCACCGTCGCCATCATCACCACCCCCGCCACAACCAGTCTTGTCTTCTTCGTTATTGAAAAGTCTAGATCTGAACCTCCATCATCATCATCTTCAACCATCACCGTCGTCATCTGAACCGCCACAATCACCACTGCCGCCACAACCATCACCAGCGCCGCCCAGGGTGCCGCCATGGGTGGTATCATGGGTACTCTCACCACCGACGTCGCCGCCTCTGCTCCGCCTCCCGCAGCCTCCCTTAATCCACAGGGCCTCTTTCCAGCAAGCCCAGGTTACATGTTAACTATGAATAATTGAATTGAATTGTGTACGTGTGTGTATATTTATCTGTGGATTGATAGACAAATTTGGGATGAGGAGATTAGAGAGAACATGAGATAATTAGAAGCTTAATTAATGAATTCATGCCCCTAGACTAGTGCATCAATGCCATTTTGTAGGCTTACATTAACAAGGGAATAAACTGTCACTGCTCATGATCCACCAATTAACAGTAACAGAGAGATGAGTTTTGTTGCTCTGTTTCTAACAAGGGAAGTGGGCTTTGAATTATCCCCAATTTTATGGGAGCTTAGATTTTAATTTATGTAGAATAGATTGTGTGTTGAATGGTTTAAATGGTCAATGGGTGTGCAAATTTAGTGTAAAGATTGGATCTTTTTTGTGGGTTTGTGGTCGGCTGTAAACGAACCGAACGAACACGAACAAGGCCATGTTCATGTTCGTTCGTTAAGGAAATTAACATGTTCGTGAACTGTTCACGAACGCATACCGAACATAAGTTTATGTTCGTGTTCGTTCGTTAAGTAAATTCAATTGTTTACGAACAGTTCGTGAACAGTGGTCTCGAATACAAACTAACGCAAACAAATAAAATTAACGCAAAAGAACAATTAACTTGAAAATAAAAAAAATGAAAACATTGTTATCCTTAAACATTGGATATAAGTAGTTAAATACAACCATCAGATCAGATGATAAATCAAAACACAAGAAGTCTACCACACCACCAAACGATGAATAAAGTTTAACTAACTTAGACATAATTATCCCTAAAAATGTCTTAGAATGTCCAAATTTTAGCTAACTTAGAAAAAAATAGGGTTTCAAGTTTTCAATATGTTTAGATAAAAAGTTTATTATTTATTATTTTTTAATATAATCAAACGAACGTATTACCGAACGTTCACGAACGCAGTCGAACGAACGAGACCTGTGTTTGTGTTCGTTCGCTAAGCTAACCGAACGAATTTTTTTGTTCGTGTTCGTTCGTTAAGCTAATCGAACGAACATAAACGAACTTCCCGCCGAACGGTTCACGAACTGTTCACTGAACGTTCGGTTCGTTTACAGCCCTAGTGGTCAATGCTTCAAAGTAGGCAGTGGTGGTTGTGGTGAGTTTTGTTGCTCTGTTGCATTTGATTATGTATATACATCATATATTCATGTAAAATGTAATATAAATAATGGACAAAAAGTGTTTATGGGTCAGCCCGACCCGACATGCTTTTGCTCTTATGTAAAAATGTAAGTAGAATACAATCTATACTATTATTTGCCAAACTCAAACACTGCACATTTTTTTATAATAGGCTACTGGAAATATTCATTGTTTCTCAAAGAAGTAATGGGTTCAAGTAATGTTATTGTTCAAATTCTCATACTTGGGCTTCTTATTGGATTTCGTTCTTTCATTCAATGTACTCCAACTTTGTCGAATACAAACGCACTGCTGCTTGTTAATGCTCTGTTGCATTTGATTATGTATATACATCATATATTCATACATGTGAATATGTGTGTGGTTATTGTTACGGAGAAGTTGCAGGTGGTGATTATGAATGGTTTGGTTGTATGTATGTGTATGATTGGAGGCTGGGGTGTGGAGATGACGGTGGTGATTGTTGAAGATGAAGGCGGGTGGTGGGTTTTTTTAGAGAGAGAGAGGGGGGGAGGAAGAAGAAGATGGCAGTGGTGGTTGTGGTGGTGAATGGCGGTGGTAGTGGTGGTTGAGGGTGGTGGCTGGAGGTGGCAGTGGTGGTTGTGGTGGTGAATGGCGGTGGCAGTGGTGGCAGGGGGTAATATTACAGAGTAAACAAAACACAGGGGGTAAAATAAAAGGGTATAATAGTCATTTCACCCCCAAGTCAACAGACCAGTCAACAAAATTGAAGCCGGGGGGTAAAATTGCGACATAACCTCAAACAGTGGGGGGTAAATTTGCAATTATTTCCTTAGGGGGGTAAGAGTGCCAATGACCCCTAACCTCAGGGGGTAAAATTGCAGTTTACTCTTTATTTTATTTTAATTTGAAATATTGTTGATTTGTTGAGTTTGTTTATTGGGCTAAGACTTAGTAGTGGGCTAGTTAAAGGTATTGGGCATTTGGGTTTAGTTATTTCGGTATTAAAAGTTATATAATTTAGATAGTGTTTTTAAAAAAAAAATAAGAGTTTACTAAAAAAAATTTAAAATATAAATTGATAACACTTTTTACCTAAGGGGTGCGGACGAAAAATTCCAAGGGTGCAGACGGAAAAATCTAAGGGGTGCGGACGAAAAAATTCAAGGGGTGCGGACGGGATTTTCGACGGAACTTAGCACTAAATTTTTTTTTCCCGAAGGTGCGCCCGCCCATCTTGGGCTAAACTTAAGTCCGCCCCTGCATATAATGTAGATACGTACATCTATGTGTATCTATTCACACCCAAACAAATAACAAATAACGGTTTTACTAGTTAGTATTTTACAAAATATGTACACAATTTGGCAATTAAGGAAGTACCTCAATATACAAACAAACGTATTAAGTAAAATTATATCTTACTCGTAGCAAAAGCTACTCGCCAGGGATAAAAAGAGGGTGGGACGAGAGTAAACTTTTCCTATGTCCCAAGGATATAGACTATAGATAATGCTTCCACCGAGACTTCTTCATCTAAAAAAACATTTTTTACAAAGCAGGTAACACAAAGTCTAGCTAATGAAATCAAATAAATCTAACTGACCCTAAATCATAAACCCCTATAAGCAAAGGACGAGAAATTGATTACAACTTAAACCTTATCTTTGAACAATGCTCTATGGGGTATACTGAAATGGTCAACCAAGGTTTGCAGGTAAAGTCGAGGTTCGGGGCTAATAACACATACCAAATGCTGAACTAGTTTGTCTATCCTTCTTTTTTAGTTTTGTAGTGGTGATTGATGTTCGTCAGAGGTCGTCGATTGTGACCTAGTGAAGACGTTGATTATTGGCTAATAGTAGCGGTGAGGTAACAACTTGATGGGCATTAATAGTAAAGTCGGAGCTA
This sequence comes from Helianthus tuberosus, assembly GCA_030545235.1. Taxonomy (NCBI): domain Eukaryota; kingdom Viridiplantae; phylum Streptophyta; class Magnoliopsida; order Asterales; family Asteraceae; genus Helianthus; species Helianthus tuberosus. Next base: position 48,025,086 of record CM060387.1, on the reverse strand, counting down.
AGGTTTACCATTGAGGAATGGCGACGATTGGCCAGCAACGACGGGAGTTTTCAGATACGCGGTTAGACACATAATCGATCCCACATCTCCATCAATATTTGTATGAAATTTGCATATACGTTGTAAGAAAAAAAAAAAAAAAAAAAAAAAAAGCCTTACAACAACTTAACATTATACTATTGCGTATACATTATAAGAAAAAAATGCCGTATATAATCGTATCAAGAAAACTAAATGTATTTTGTCAAATAAAACAAAATATAACATGTACCATTTCCGATTTTTTTTTGGGAGTCAGATAGACATCACAAAGCTAGGTTGCTTTTATCATTAAGCTTAACTTGGTAGATTATGTGTAATGGAAGATACAAATAATGTCTCCATCTTTGGACGTTTTGCATCATGTGGCAGACCAGTCAGCTATGTGGCATTATGTTAAAAGGGTGTAGTGGGACTTGAAATCTTGTGGGCGTTATATTCTAATAGAATTAAATAAAAAATCAAAATAAAAACCATAAAAAATGCTATTGGCCAAAGATTAGGAAGATGTGTGTCATTGGCCAAAAAAATTGAAGGAAGTCCTGGAAAAAAGAACGCCTGGGACAAAATTTTTGAAAAAAACACCCAAAGGGTCGGGTAAGGGGCGTGTTTGGGCGGTTTTTTGGGAAAAAACGCCAAAAAACCCCACTACTGGTGGTATTAGATTACATAATGGGTTGTTATAATTTTTGTCGCTCTAAAAACGTTTACTTGTAAGTGGGTTGGTTTAATTTATTAGATCATTTATCAGGACGTCATTAAATATTATAAACTAGGTTAGAATCTCGTATATCACTCGGGTTGAATAAATGTAATTTTTATATAACAAATAATAAAAAGTTATATCTTTAAAAACCTTGTATATTACACGAGTTGAATTAATGTAATTTTGGATACTAAATAATAAAAACGTTATATCTTTAAGAAAACCTCATGTATTGTACGATAGGGATGATCATATGCCACCGAATACCGATCCCATACCGATCCCGTGCCGATCCCGTACCGATCCCGATCCCGATCGGTATCCCGATCGGTATCCACTTTTTGGCGTTTTCGGTATCGGTATGGTACGGTATCGGTATTATACCGATACCGACCCTCAAAATACGGTATAATACCGATACCGTACCGTACCGATACCTAACCGACATGTTTCGGTATCGGTATCGGTACCTAGTTTGGGTGAAATTCGGGATCGGTATTAGGTGGTATCGGTTCGGTATCGGATACCGATATGCTCATCCCTATTGTACGAGTTGAATAGATCTAACTTTATATACCAAATAATAAAATGTTATATTTTAAAAAAACACATGTATTACACGGGTTAAATAAATGTAATATCATTTCATACCAAACGCTACCTAAATACTTTCCAAAAAAGACCCAAAAAAATAGATAACAAATATTATTTAACCTACCAAATTACCAAACAAAAAAACTCATAAAAGTGTAGCCTTTGTCTACGTTCTTGCATCTTGTCAACAATATCATCATAGACAACACAAAGCTTAAAGTAGGTTAAAACAAAATATAAATATAAATATTAACAATTAAACCATTTTTTTTTTCATTTTTACATAATTTAACTTTTAGTAGATGTAGTCAAGTTTACGTTTGATATCTCTTTACTTTTTAGACCTTGTGCGACACCAAAATTTGCGATGGAATAAGACAATAAAGTGATAAATAATATAACTTCAAGGTCACACATCACATGGAGCAATCAAAATGTTGTTGGTATAGTCATTAAACTTTTTATCTAGCTTCTAATTGCAGTCTTGCCACGACCATGTTCACCAACCCTCACCAACCTTAGCCCTCATATTTCTTCAACGAATTTCTTATTTTTATTTTACTTATTAGATAAGTATAATAAAAATAAGAAATTCGACCTAGACCTTATTGGCCATTAATAATCCCACCTCAGAATATTCCCTCCACCAGTCCCACCTTTCACCTATTTTTCCTACAATGGTCCCCCGTTAAAAAAAACTTAACGGAGTTAAGCATTTTTCCAAATTACAAACAGATTTTTTAGGGTTTTGATCAGAACGATGATACGAGTCCATTGATGTAAAACTTATTTCGAAATGGTGCTTCAAGTGACTTGATTTTGGTTAATTGGAAATTTAAACACCCGAATTGAAGCGCCGTTTTCATCGTTTGGAGCACCGTTTCGAGGCAAGTTTTACATCAATAGACTCGTATCGTCGTTCTAATCAAAAGCCCTAAAAAATATGTTTGTAATTTGGAAAAAACCTTAACTCCGTTAAGTTTTTTTAACGGGGGACCATTGTAGGAAAAATAGGTGCAAGGTGGGACTGGTGTGGGGAATATTCTGAGATAGGATTATTAATAGCTAATAAGGTCTAGGTAGGATTATTACAGGCCAATTTCCCTAAAATATTACAAGTTTAAGTTCCCTTTTAAACTTCATGAAGTAACTTATTAAGTAGAAGCGGTAGCAGAGTTTGAACGAAAAATTAGTGGGGGTCGGACTTTCAAAATCCAAATCAGTGGAGTCCGGACTCTTAAAACTCTAGTATTTTACACTAAAAAAACCAAAATTTATAGTAAAATAAACACTATGAGCGAGAAATCAGTGGGTGTTGGGACACCTCCGGGCCACCAAGAACCTCCACCATCGTGTAGAAGACTATGAGGAAGGCAAGTGAGTGGTGACATGGCGCGTCACTCACTTGGGAGCACACCGTGTTGCCCCTGTGAGATAATGCATGAGGATGGTTCCGTAAGCCTACTTCACTAGGAATGGGCTTTTTTTTTCTAAATACTCGTACTCGTACCCGTACCAGTACCTGTACCCGTACCGATTTTAGGTATTTTGTACATGTGTCGGTACCCAGTTTTATTAATTTTGGTATTCGGTACTTTCGGTATTGGTACGGGTAAAAACGGGTATTGGTACCAAATTTTATGTAGACCTTTAAAAGTTTTTTTTTTTTTTTTGTGTTATGTTTTATTTTGTATTATGGTATTTATAGAGGGTGTTTGGGATTACGTTTTGAAGTGATTATTTGATTATTGCGTTTGTAAAACATAAATAATCTAAAAAAGTGTTTGGATGAAAAAAATGATTATCTGCCTCCAAAACGTAGTTTTGGAGAAGCATGTACCTACATGCTTTTTTCAAAACGCAGATTTGAAAACACAAAATCTATTTTGAAAACGCATAATCTATTTTAAAAAATCACAACACAAGGCAAGTAGTAGAAAGATTTATAAGATAACAAGCCTTATAGACTTCCAAATGTTCAAACGAGTCAAAACAAACCTTAACGGTTTGTAAACATAGCAATTGTTCAAATAGCCACCAAGGCTAACAACCATCAACAGAAACCTTAAGGGTTCCTGCAAAACCTAAATTGTCTTAAGGGAATACAGACCATGAAATTGTTTTAAGATGCTAAGAAAGCTACGAATGCATTGTTCAAACATCAGCAAGAGGCTTAGAAGCCCCAGAACCATTACCTTTAGCCTTCTTGGCCTTCTTCGACTTCTTAGCCTTCGAACCACCATCATCACCAACTGCTGAAGCTTCGAGGATTGCATCCTTGTAAGCATCAGGATCTTCTAAAAAGGTTTCCTCACTATCTCCTGAACGAGAACGCTTCTTCGAAATGGAATCAAGCACTTCGGCACAAACCTTTTCATTAAGCCCAGCCGGCTTCAACTCCTGTAAGACAGAAAGAGGTTTACCAAAACAAGTTTCAACTTGACTTACATATGGGTAAGTCAACCTCTCCATCTGCTGAACAGATTCCTTGAAAACCCTAGAAGCTTCAGGACGGAACATGGGAGACTGTTCCAAGGCCTGCCCAGACTCGTGAAGCTTAAATCCAGCAATAAGGCCTTGATGTTTCCCCAAGTTCAGCAGTTTAGTATAAACCTCTCCAAGAGCAGAGTTGAATTCATTGGAATGAAGGAGATAGATGACAACCTGATGAAAGCCTTGCTCAATGAGCCACTGGTTATCACCAGTGGCTTGAGCAACCGAAGCCTTCAAGTCTTCCTTCTCTTCTTCAAAGGCTTTCTTTTGCACATCAAAGGCTTCCCTATCAGCCTTCAACTTCAACCTATCAGCTTCAAAACTTTTCTTGAGATCATTCATCTCAATCTCATGTCTCCTTGTCAATTCTCCAACCTTCTTCACCCAAGCCTCCTCCTTTTTAGAGAACCCCTCAACCTCCTTCTTCATCGCAGCCATAAAAGCTTTCATTTTATCCTTCTTCTTAGTAGCTTCCTCATATTCCTGCATACCTTTTGTAAAGCGGGTAACACCCTCAGCCAACAAGGCCGAAAGGTTGCAGGAATTTATTCGCCATTTGTTCCTTTTCATACTCAGGAGAGAATTTTCTTTCTACTAGTCGCTTAAATTCTTCCCAACTCATGGCATAGGCTAATTGCTTCCTGTCACGACCCCGACCCACCCTGGACGGAATCGGGAGCCGCGAACAGCCAAGTGGTACCGGTGATTATTTAAAAAAAATATTGCAGCGGAAATTTCATCAGGACCGTGAGTTAGGAAAAATATCAGAGTTTAGAAAACACCGGATTTTATTTATTAAATAGATAGGATAAACCCATGTTTTACAAAGGTAGCTTTAATAAGGGATAAACCCAATTACATAAAACAATATTTATTAATTTGATTTAATTAATAAAATAAGCCACCTCTTGAAGCCTTTCAGTGTTGTATCCATCTCTTACTCCAATCTACTGTAATTACCTGAAACGCGTTTTAAAAAGGTTTTGTCAGTAGGAAATACTGGTGAGTTCATTCATTTTGCTTAAAACGACGCATTTGTTATAATTTACAGTATTAAGAACGATTACAATGTTTCCATATCAACCATATACCCACGGTATTTGTCACTCGACCCATTGGCCCTCTCGTTGTCCAATGGTGTCTGTGACTATGGTCATATCACCCCTTGGCTAACCCGTTGTCCAATGGTGAAGATTATCAAGTAATGTATACAAAACCCCACATACCGGCTGTAATCTGGTGACTACAAAGACTTACCTGTAATTATAACTTTGAAAATAAACATGCTTTTGAAATCAAATTTGGTAAAAAGAGAATGACTCACATTATAAGCATGCAGATTTATACGGGCAGAATTTAGCCTACTGGTTAGCCTTGATATTGCAGATTTATACAGGCAGAGCTTAGCCTATTGATTAGTCTTGTAACCTAGTGCACACGAACTCGGTAAGTAACTAATACAACATTTACGATAACTCACGAGATTTAAAACCCTCACGACAAATGACAAAGTGTAATCACTTAAACATCCATCAGATTCACAACGAATGACAGAGTATTCCCCGAGTTCGGGTGGTACTCAAACATCCTGTTGGAATCACGACTAATGACAAAGGATAGTACTTAAACATTCTGTCGGATAGTTTAAATCGATCGGACATTGAATCGTAGCAGCGATCGAGTTAATACCCGGTATCGTAGCAGTACCCCGTTATGCTAATTTGTGATTTTGAGCAGTGGGAATACGTTTTTGAGTTTTGATTTTTACATCAGCTGAAAGCTCGTAGCCTGTCCTATTTATAGCTGAAAATTGGGTCTCACGCGGCCCGCGTGAGCCCTTACTCGATCCTTACGCGGCCTGCGTAGCCGCCTAGTCTACGCGTAGGGTTACTGAGTCACCAGTAGGTCTGCCAGGTGGATGCCACATGTCCCTTAAGCTTATCCGGAGATTTGCCTTGCTGTCGCGGCCCGCGTAAGCCTCGGCTTATCTTTACGCGGCCCGCCTGAAGACCAGAATTCTTGATTTCTTGATTTTTGATATGGATTGGGGTTTCAGGGGTCCGGGTTTTTACTTATGGATTGATTTGGGACATTTTTTACTATAATTATATTATAAAGAAAAATGAAATAAAATAGTGAGAAAAGAGAATGGACCTATTTTGAAACTTTAGGGTTCAACTAGAAAGCCTTCTGGTATAAATTTTGGGTATAATTTCTGAGCTATAAAAAAAATATATATTTGTAATTGTGTTAAGTATAGTACTCCTAATTCAACCTTGTCCCTATGTCACGAGACAGAACCCCAACGAACTTAGTCAGGCAGAGCCTTGACATGTGTTATGGGGCTCAGATCAATCGGAAAGGGTAGCGGTGATCGGGAGTTAAAACACTTAAAACGGGGCAAGCCTTTAGAGTATAATTGGCTAAATATTTTAAAAAGAAAAAGAAAGAAAAGAATAATAAGAAAAGGCGACAGAAGAGATAGTATGGATTTTTAGTCATTTCAATTGTTGAGATGATTGCCTATTTATACTATTATACTTACAATACACGTATACCATTTTTATTCTAATATGAACACGTAGAAAATTTTCATTTAAAGTTGGTGTACTTCACATGCTACGTGTAATCTAACTTTCAATTGTAGTAACTTTATTTATTTATTATTTTCCATTTTCTTTGTGATTATGCATACACACGTATGCATGAAGATTATAAAGATTAAGTTTAGATTTAATATTTTATTATTATAATTAATTTAACAGTTTTACTTATTTGGTGCGTAAACTTCAAAAATATAACGTTTTACAAAATAATGAATATGTCTTTAGAACGAGTATATTTTTGTCTACATTTTGAACCAAGTTTCATTAAAAATAGAGTAGGTTCAATATAATGTATTTTTATAGTTTAATTAGTATACGGTCACTAGGCCCGTCTAGGTACTTCATATTTCTTACAGTTAACTTACCCGTAATCTACCCGTCTAATAATATAAGTTTTTATATACTTTTATTTTATTTAAAAAGGTCATCCATATACAGGCCAATTAATTAATATAATATTTCAACCAACTATATAAAATAGTGTTTAAAACTATTTAGGTTGAATATTTATATTAAAAATAAATTAGTTACTAGTGGTTAATAAATTTAACCAAACCTATAATTCTTATATAAAAATAGGAATGTTACATTCTCCCACCTTGTTTTAAATCTCGTCCTCGAGATTTGGGTTACAATATTTCTTTTAGACTTATATCATATTTTAGTCAATAAAAATAATATTAAGGTAGATGACACAGATTTAAAATATCAATTTTTTTTGTGAATACGAGTTGTACAATAAGTAGGATTCAATGGTTCAACTGAATTAGTTCAAGAAATCGATGACAAACGAATGAGATAATATAATTTCCAAAGTGACTAGGTTTAAACCAAAAGATATATGATTAATAAATATTTAAAATGAATGTGAAGGACTTTTAGAATCAATAAAATTCTTTGTCAAAAGAAAGTTTACTTTGATTGGCAACTGAGGAAGACTTAGAATCGACATGTTCAAAATAAAAGCATGAAAATAATTTGTCAAATATTGAATTATGATATGAGAAAATCAATGTGCTGAGATGAGCGAATTGCAAGAATACATGAAAAAGACAATAGAGTTAGTGTATTATTGTCTTAATACATAATTGCATTAAGATAATTTTAATCAAAATGTTCGATCAAAGATATGTGATATTTTAATTTATTAAATACATTTTCCTTTTATGTTATCATAAAGTAAAATAAAAAATTAATATAGATAGTTTTAAAATATCAAAACCCGTGGTAATTTTGACAAAATAATGATATATGTTTTATTAATATGTTTATCCAAATATCCTCGAACTCACAATTATTTTTATTTATTTTTTTTTTTTTTATCATAAAAGTAAAATAGTAAATGTTTATTTTAATATCAAGCATACTTAAATATTGGCTTGAGTAAATAACATTTGATATTTTAATATATTAAAATACATATATTATAAAATAATATTTCTATAAGTATTTAATAGTTGTGGAATATTAATCAAGATGAAGAATTACTTATAAAAGGTCTTGTCCATGACTACTTAGACAGTTATTTAGATAATTTTATTCGTCCCTCTAATTCTTGTATTGTTTTATGAAAATATGTCTTCTCTTTATAGTACAAAGTATATATATATATAAAATAATATTTTTATATATAATTAAAATTTGTCAAATAAGTATGATGACTTAATTTATATACATTCGCTAGTCATTATCATGGTTGGATATTGGTTAGTGCTGCCTTGTTTAAGCATAGGTGATCAGTCCATGCCTAACTAAGGCTAGGCTACCCAATATCTGCCCCTGACAATAACCCTAGTACCTAAAAATAATACTAACACTACTACTATTAATATATTATTACTAATAATACAACTAATATTAAGTACCAATAAGAAATAACTAAACATAAACTTAAATGAGAGTATACCTCAAACATAATTTTTTTATACATATATATAAAAATATAAATTCTTCACCTCAATAGTTTAACAAGATTTTTTTTAAATATAGTAATACTATATTGTAAATTAGGTAATTACTTATGTAAGTTTCCATATATAATCAATTAAATTTATATAATGTTTTTCGATTGAATATGATAAAGCAATAATTATCACGAAAAGCTCGATTGATGCTGTAAGAACCATTAAGAGATACACTGAAATATGATATGAATTTGTGTATCATTATCTTAGCACACGATTGTGTTAAGATTGCTTTTATAGGATAAACCAACGAAGCAGATTTAATAGAAATAAATAAATAATTAAATCCGTATATGATATGTACAAACGAGATTAGTGCAAGCTTCAATTTGGTGATAACGTCACCACAAGGTGATCGTGATTAAAGAAAAGATTTAATGAAGTCGAATACCAAACAAGCATATTATAGTTCAAGAAAATTGAAGTGCTTGTTGGGATTATTTTGAATATGATAGCTTCAATTCATCATATGGAACTTTGAATTGAATACGTAATGCGAGCAAATTCAAACAATTGAACTTGGTTTGAACAAAACAAGTTTTAATAAGAAAGTTCGGACATAGTCACAACAAAAACCATGTATACTATTTAAAATAAAATTGAGTTTCTCAAGAATTCATTGACTCGATATCAAAGAGTCATTGTTTAACAATAATGCGGTTTACAGTGCCAAAAAAAATCAAGTATAGCGAAATGATATTTGAGTTTAGATAAAACAACAAATTGGAATGATGCCCTCCAGTGGTCTTCATAATTCAAATGAATCACATGCACAGCATGTGTAGTGTGCGAATTTTACCAAGAAATGAAATAGATTAATATTCGCCACTATGAAAGAAATCATCATGGTATAATGACCATTAGGGGAAGTAGAAACACGAAAGTCAACTCATTATATGCAGAAGTCTGAATTTCAACGAAAGAAATATAAGAACTTCTATCTGGAATTTCGTGTGATAACTGTTGTTAAGTGACATTATCATGGAATGTCGAATATGGCATATTTGTCATAAAGGAAATAGGGGAATTGCAATCGTATGTGACTTCTTTTGCAGTGCCAATAATTATGACTCTGATTAGACTGTGCACCGATGGTTGTGAAATCTTGTTTCAACGTACCTCAGCGAGATTTATGTCATTTGTAGGATCACGTAGCAAAGTGCCGCTTTTTAATTAGTAACTTTTCCACTGACGGGATTAGCATTGTTGTCGTTGTGCCCAATTTATATTTTCCAAAGGTCTTGCCTTGTAAGTCGTGTGTAATATACCCAAACGTCTGTGGACGTCTAATTTAAGTTTCATGTGTTTTCTTGTGCATTAGCACAACTTTACATGCTTCTTACTTGCGTTAATAGTTTATGGTAACGCATTGGAAATTCTTTATACTTTTGATGGTGTCCCAACTTAAAGGGTTTCCATTGTTTATATTTTGTTGCACGAGTTATGAGACAGATGATCAAACGAAATAATGTTTGATATCAGAATTATAGACATATGCAAGAGATTCTTAATAAAGAAATCTAGATTTATTATTGACACATATGCTTGTGCTTTATTCCTAATTGACTTTCGGAATTTCTTATAGATATATATATATATATATATATATATATATAATCATATATTTCACATGCTGCAATATACATGCCCTTCATAAGGTCAGTGTTTTTAACAGATTCTTATTTCCAAAAACCAGTCAGATATCTGGTCCTGATACTATTTAGGGAAATCTTGTCACTTGCTGACATATTATATACCCCGTCTTATCCGGTTCGCGCCGGAGAGGTAACCTCAGTATATCCGGACAAGCTGGAGAGTCTGCTACACCATACCCAGTCTTGCCGGAGAAAAAATTAGATTTTCCCATAAATAGTATTTTTTTTCTTCTTAAATCATGATTTGGAAAGTGCCTTATGACTTTCAACAAAGACTAAGCAAATTAGTATTCACATGACGGATCATATTCTAGAACAAAGTAGTACCAACCAATAAATAAGAAATAACAGTGGTCAAATGTTTATTGACTATTTATTATACTTGCAATGTTCTAGTTATCATTCTTACGGCATATCAAAATACATCACACTTTTTACACAAGTATTTAGCTTATCTCAAAGCTGATACTAAAGCATCTTTTCTTAAGTTCAAGTCTAAATGCTATCATGTGTGCTACCAATTAATAGCAATATCCTAACTCTTTTATATAAACTTAGGTATTGTTATCACAACACCTATAGGCTTAAATCAGTGGCTCTGATACCACCTTCTGTCACGACCCCGACCCACCCTGGACGGAATCGGGAGCCGCGAACAGCCAAGTGGTACCGGTGATTATTTAAAAAAAAATATTGCAGCAGAAATTTCATCAGGACCGTGAGTTAGGAAAAATATCAGAGTTTAGAAAACACCGGATTTTATTTATTAAATAGATAGGATAAACCCATGTTTTACAAAGGTAGCTTTAATAAGGGATAAACCCAATTACATAAAACAATATTTATTAATTTGATTTAATTAATAAAATAAGCCACTTCTTGAAGCCTTTCAGTGCTGTATCCATCTCTTACTCCAATCTACTGTAATTACCTGAAACACGTTTTAAAAAGGTTTTGTCAGTAGGAAATACTGGTGAGTTCATTCATTTTGCTTAAAATGACGCATTTGTTATAATTTACAGTATTAAGAGCGATTACAATGTTTCCATATCAACCATATACCCACGGTATTTGTCACTCGACCCATTGGCCCTCTCGTTGTCCAATGGTGTCTGTGACTGTGGTCATATCACCCCTTGGCTAACCCGTTGTCCAATGGTGAAGATTATCAAGTAATGTATACAAAACCCCACATACTGGCTGTAATATGGTGACTACAAAGACTTAATCCCTGTAATTATAACTTTGAAAATAAACATGCTTTCGAAATCAAATTTGGTAAAAAGAGAATGACTCACATTATAAGCATGCAGATTTATACGGGCAGAATTTAACCTACTGGTTAGCCTTGATATTGCAGATTTATACAGGCAGAGCTTAGCCTATTGATTAGTCTTGTAACCTAGTGCACACGAACTCGGTAAGTAACTAATACAGCATTTACGATAACTCACGAGATTTAAAACCCTCACGACAAATGACAAAGTGTAATCACTTAAACATCCATCAGATTCACAACGAATGATAGAGTATTCCCCGAGTTCGGGTGGTACTCAAACATCCTGTTGGAATCACGACTAATGACAAAGATAGTACTTAAACATTCTGTTGGATAGTTTAAATCGATCGGACATTGAATCGTAGCAGCGATCGAGTTAATACCCGGTATCGTAGCAGTACCCCGTTATGCTAATTTGAGATTTTGAGTAGTGGGAATACGTTTTTGAGTTTTGATTTTTACATCAGCTGAAAGCTCATAGCCTGTCCTATTTATAGCTGAAAATTGGGTCTCACGCGGCCCGCGTGAGCCCTTGCTCGATCCTTACGCGGCCCGCGTAGCCGCCTAGTCTACGCGTAGGGTTGCTGAGTCACTAGTAGGTCTGCCAGGTGGATGCCACATGTCCCTTAAGCTTATCCGGAGATTTGCCTTGCTGTCGCGGCCCGCGTAAGCCTCGGCTTATCTTTACGCGGCCCGCCTGAAGACCAGAATTCTTGATTTCTTGATTCTTGATATGGATTGGGGTTTCAGGGGTCCGAGTTTTTACTTATGGATTGATTTGGGACATTTTTTACTATAATTATATTATAAAGAAAAAGGAAATAAAATAGTGAGAAAAGAGAATGGACCCATTTTGAAACTTTAGGGTTCAACTAGAAAGCCTTCTGGTATAAATTTTGGGTATAATTTATGAGCTATAAAATATATATATATATATATATATTTGTACTTGTGTTAAGTATAGTACTCCTAATTCAACCTTGTCCCTATGTCACGAGACAGAACCCCAACGAACTTAGTTAGGCAGAGCCTTGACATGTGTTATGGGGCTCAGATCAATCGAAAAGGGTAGCAGTGATCGGGAGTTAAAACACTTAAAATGGGGCAAGCTTTTAGAGTATAATTGGCTAAATATTTTAAAAAGAAAAAGAAAGAAAAGAATAATAAGAAAAGGCGACAGAAGAGATAGTATGAATTTTTAGTCATTTCAATTGTTGAGATGATTGCCTATTTATATTATTATACTTACAATACACGTATACCATTTTTATTCTAATATGAACACGTAGAAAATTTTCATTTAAAGTTGGTGTACTTCACATGCTACGTGTAATCTAACTTTCAATTGTAGTAACTTTATTTATTTATTATTTTCCATTTTCTTTGTGGATTATGCATACACACGTATGCATGAAGATTATAAAGATTAAGTTTAGATTTAATATTTTATTATTATAATTAATTTAACAGTTTCACTTATTTGGTGCGTAAACTTCAAAAATATAACGTTTTACAAAATAATGAATATGTCTTTAGAACGAGTATATTTTTGTCTACATTTTGAACCAAGTTTCATTAAAAATAGAGTAGGTTCAATATAATGTATTTTTATAGTTTAATTAGTATACGGTCACTAGGCCCGTCTAGGTACTTCATATTTCTTACAGTTAACTTACCCGTAATTTACCCGTCTAATAATATAAGTTTTTATATACTTTTATTTTATTTAAAAAGGTCATCCATATACAGGCCAATTAATTAATATAATATTTCAACCAACTATATAAAATAGTGTTTAAAACTATTTAGGTTGAATATTTGTATTAAAAATAAATTAGTTACTAGTTACTAGTGGTTAATAAATTTAACCTAACCTATAATTCTTATATAAAAATAGGAATGTTACACTTCCCTTGGCTTAAGAAGCCCCTTTGACATCTCTTCATCTGCAAATAATTCTCGATGTGAAAACACAGAGACAAAGGGCTGAGCTCTGAATAGGAAAAAGAGTGGATCTGTAGGGTCCCAAATGAATTGGCTTATTCAAAAAAGGCCTTGTTCTTTGGAAGATCTATCTCGTGTCTGGTACTGCGCGGTTCCACTCTGCAAGAACTCCGAATCATTCTCTTGAAGCTCATCATCTTTATCATAAATGATCCGCTTGCCCCGAAATGACCTGGACCAATAGGGAAATCCCAATTCATTGGGCCTTTCGATACAATCAAATAGAAAGCCCCAAGGGCGCCATATTCTACGTATTCCACCATTCTAGCGCCCCTTCTTTAAAAAGATGCGACGCGTACATGACATTGTCTTCCTCAACACATTTACTTATTTTAATCACTGCCTCGGCTTTCTCTAACCAACGCAGTGCAGCAGTCACCCCTTCATTGCTTGCAAATTCAACCGGTTTACAGGCAAGAAATTCCTTATTAGTGCAACCAGGCGTTGCAACTCTCATTTTCTTAAGGAGTGGGGCTTGCATTCCATCGTTGTCGTTATTAGTATGGTTGCCGCCTCCATTTACACTATTACTGAAATTGTCACCGTATGTACGTTTGCTAGGAATAATTTGTTGAGGTTCAACTGGATTTCGGGCAGCAGCAAGGATTGCTGGAATAGCATTGGCTATTCCCTGAGCAACGATATTCTCGATATCTTGCCTATTCAGAAATTGATCTTCATTGTTTTGCTCAGATTGATTAACTTCATTAATGGGTTCATTACCAGCGTGTTCCATCTGGTAATTAATTTATATAAGTGATTAGCATAAAATAATTAATAACCAAACATAATAAAATAATTGCACATAATCACGTCAACAAGTATAGCCAAAATTGTTGATTTTTCGACGTTCGATATTTTATATATTATAATAGGCATCCGTACAAACTGGTTATCTTACAAAAGTTTTATTTTTAAGTTATTTCACATAATTATATTTTTATGATTATATTATTATTTTGTTATTATACAACCACCATCACACCATCACCATCTGCTGGCATCTCAGAAGCGACGTTCCCTCTCGTCTTACTTCCAGGAGATCTGTTCTCCCACCTCCCGGATTCGATTCCCTGCATCCACCAGCTCCTCGCCAAAATGGCGGAGTTCAGCCAAGTTCTCATTGCTCATTGGTGGGTTTGGTGCAAGCTCTGGGTCAAACTGAGGGAAAAGGTATAAGGGTTATTTAAGAGATTCTGAAACTGCCAGTCGGTGGTCCACCATTTTTCTAGCTCTGCTGGTAGAGGTTGGGTGTGGATAATAGGATCGGGGATATCAGGGCCGAAAGGTTGCAGGAACTTAACATCAATCTTGAAATAAAATGACCAGCTTCCATCTCAGAAATTGCACTTCAGACACCACGGGGAGCAAAATGGGCTAACACCTCAGCACAAACAACTGGATCCTTGAAGCTATCCCCAACCTTCACATCCCAGTTGGGAACATAGACCTCTTCAACTTTAGGACCCTCCAAGCTTTCAACGTTTTTGCCCGATGAATCCTGGATGGTAGGAGTGGCACCTTTCTTAACCAGCTTCTTCTTCTTCCCAGAAACAACTAACTCTTTTTCCTTACCCTTCCCCACATCAACCTCAGGAAACTGTTCCGCAGACACCTCAATGTCATCACTAATGTCAACAGCCTCTGAGCCAGAGGGTTGATCAACACCTTTCAAGTGACAAATCGAACAACGGACATAAACCTTAGAACCCGGATCCTTCATGAAACCCTTAACATTGGGAACATTCACATAGCCAGAACCCTCGAACCTATGCTTAGATCCCCTAACAACTGCATCTTCACTCGGAGTAGCCGCAGCATCCCCAAACACAACATCGGAAGTATCATCACTCTTAATAAAATCAAGTGCAGACATAACTACAAAATAAACAAAAAATAAAATGTATAAGCAAGCAAAAATAGGAACATAACAGCACAACGAGACAAGTGCGTACCCTGCCCGTCTCTCATAAGCATTGGATCTCGATCAGCTTTGTCCCACAACTTACTGAGACCCAACAACACCAGTAAGTGCTCAGGAAAGGGACTTAGCCTCGAAGGGCACTCCCTGAGAGTTTCAAGAAAACAGGTATTTATCTCAGAAGCAGAGGGTCCAGGTTCATTTAAAACGGCATCTGGATGCCTCCAAACAAGCTTAAAAGGAACAATTTCATCAGAAACCCAGAAAAGTCGGTCTTTCCAAATAGCAAGAGTAGAAACCATAGATGAAATTAAACAAGTATCAACTTGAGATGTTTCAAATGTAAACCAGTCACCATTCTTGGCCAACCGGAAAAAGCGACGGAAGGATAAAAGGGTGGGATCATACCCGGAAGCCCGACACAATACTTCAAAATGCAAAACCCTAGCCAGACCTTGAGGGTGAATCTGGCCAAATGATACGCGATAATACTCTAAGACATTCAAAACAAAGTTCGAGAAAGGGTGACGGAGGTTCGAAAATTCAAAATGGAGACCATAGAGGGCAACGGAACCAGGGGACACTTATCAATCGAAACATTACAAGCCGGTGCAACCGGTTTAAACTTCAACCCAATCCCCCATTCCATACAAAAAATTTCTACTTCTTCTTGGGTTAATCGAGAAAACGATTTCGCTAAGTCTTTACGAGCACCCATGCTACAAGAAAATAACCAGAAATATGGAATCGGAACTAACCTGGAAGGAGAAAAGGAAAGGAAACTTGAGAGGAAATGTGTGAATGATTGTTTTCTTCTAAGTGATAAATGAAAATTAATAAAACAAAAACGCTATAATTACACAGAGGGTTAATAAAACCGCCGCCTGACACAAAAGAAACTTCCAGAAGTCATATCAACTGTCATGTCAAAATTCAAAAGGTTCAACCGCTTTCAACCTTCCAAGCTGTCACGGCCCCCATCCCGGTTTGACCGGGTCCAGGAGCCGCGGGACAGAAACCCGTGGTATTTATTAATTGAGTTGACAGCGGAAGATTTAATAGGATTTTTTAAAACTTGAAATGCCCGATTATTTTATTTCATAATTCGGGATAAACCTCATAATTTACAATAGAGGAGTTTCGCAAGAAAATTCCCTGATTTACAAGACATGTTACTTCAAGCTTGTTAGTGCTCCATAGCACTTTTCCTTGGTTCACAGTAGTCACCTGAAACATGTTTTGAAAATATTTTATCAGCGGGGAAATACTGGCGAGTCACTCAAGTTTAATAAAACGACACATAGTTATAAATTACAGCATAAGAGTGATTACAATGGCTTCTATCTTATTTTTATCTGGCGCCGTGTCACCTCCTGGTGACGATGGTCATACCACTATTGGGTCCTTTCACCCAAATAGTGATGATTATCACTGTTAGGATTTATTAGCCTAACCGTGAGAAATTTAGTAATGTGCACAATACCCCACTAGCCAGTGATTAAGATAACCATGACTTAATCCCTGTAGTTATAACTTTTGAAAATAACTTGGAGTATTGTAAAACATTATTGATAAAAAGAGAGTGACTCACATTGCAGATTTAAACGGGCAGAGTTTAGCCTACTGATTAGCCTTGTAACCTAATTTAAATAACAATGCACACGAACTAGGTCAGTAACTAATACAGCATTTACGATAACTCACGAGATTAAAACCCTCACAACGAATGACAAAGTGCAATACTTAAACATCCATCGAATTCACGACGAATGACAAAGTATGGCCATAATGTGGGCAGCACTAAAACATCCATCGGATAGTTTCAATCGATCGGACATTGAATCGTAGCAGCGATCGAGTTAATACCCTGTATCGTAGCAGCGCCTTGATATCTTAAATTTCGAATTTGAGCAGTGAGACTTCGTTTTTGATCAAAATTTTCGACACCAGTGAACTGCTCATGGCCAATCCTATTTATAGCTGATTTTTGGGGTTTACGCGGCCCGCGTAAGCCCCATCTTGATCTTACGCGGCCCACGAGGGTCACCTAGTCGTAGACTAGGGCTAGCGTGTCATTGGTAGGCATACCACGTGTGTGACACGTGGACCGGGAACGCTTATCCGGTCAACAGAGCTTTGACGCGGCCTGCGTAAGCTTCTCTTATGGCTTACGCGGCCCGCCTGAAACCAGATTTTCTTGATTTCTTGATTTTTCATGCACAGTAGGGTTTCAGGGGTCCGGGTTTTTTACTTATGGGTCGTTTTGGGACATTTTTTGAAGGTCCTTACACAAGCCTTGAAGCCTTGAAGCCTTTAGGAAAAACAAAACACAATGTATAAAAAGTCAGAAGTATTTGTGCTTACACCCAAAAACCTTTGACTTGGGGGGCTGATGACGGGGGTAGCTCAAACCTCAATAAAATGACTGAGATTACATGATAGCTTGAAGGGTTAAAAGGTTCAAAGGTTTAAATCCTGGGAACTGAGCTAAGGCAGCACGTGTACAATAATCAGTCATTTCACTGATTACTTGAACAACTCTCCCAGCCGCAAAAAGCTGAACGTGTGTACAGAGTGTAGTCTTTTATCCGCAGGTCCAAACGCTTCAACCCCTAAAAGGGTAAGCCCTCCACTGCAAGCAGGGTTCACTAGTCCAAGGTTTCCTCTTTGGATGATCTTCGCCTCTATAAATGACACTTCATTTAGTGCATTTGGGACATTCCGATCATCCCTGATTCTCTTGGGATCTCTGATCTTCTTTCTCAAGCATTTGTTCCATACAAGTCTCATTTCTTCACATTCAACACACACAACTCGACTGTCCTTGCTTCTAAGGCTGAACACCCTTCAGTCGAAGATCTTGGACAAACAAGACTTGCAAACGTGGGGGGGGGGGGACCCCACGACCTGCGTTAGGCAAACCGGAACCCTTCAAGGCTTTTGCCTAACCAGACTACTCACTATTGTTGGTCTTGTATTAGTTGCATCAACAGTACCCGTATCGTGTTGGTACTCGTACCAATTTTACCTATTTGGTACTCGTACTATAATGGTACTTATGTCAATTTTACCTATTTAGTACTCGTACAAGTGCTCAAAAACTAAATAAAAACAAAATGGTACCAAAGCGGGTGCCATTACGAAAATACTCGTACCAGTACCTCTAGTCGTGCCCATGCCGTACTTATATATTTGGTAGGTATTTGGTACCCAGTTTTGTTCAAATTCGGTATCGGTATTTTCGGTACCAGTACGGGTACTGTACCAATTCCATCCCTACTACTCACGCAACTACGGAAATGTAAACACTTTGAATTCGTTTTTTTAATATAATATTTTATTTAACAAACAACTTGATTTTTCTTCTCTAATTTGTAATATTTATCTTTGAAGAAAAAAAAAAACTAAATACACAATTTTGTTTTATGTTTTTCTCAACATGTCGATATAAATTCTAACGAAAATCAAGTTGTTTTCACAATAAGGTATTTTTTGATCTCGTAAACTCTTTCGGCTCTATTTAATTTTTTTCAATATTTCAAGGAAAACCAAGTTGTTTGCTAAAGAAAATATTTATACGTTTGTTTTTCAATTTAAAGTGATGCTTTTTTTTATCATGCAATGAGACAACTAATTAACATAATTTTGTAACTAGTCAGTAACTTTTATTTAATTAGGTTTGATAGACATTATTTTATGTTTTGTGTATATGCCAAATTCTCGCCACATCACGTAGGGAATCCACTAGTTTATATTAATCTTGTTATTTAGAATTTTATTTTTATTTAATAAGTAACTAGTTTTTCTTATACCGCGCGTTGCGGTGAAACCGAGCAAATGATAATGTAAAACAAACGTGATTTGAAAATAAAACATGTTGTTTAGAAAGTCAAATCATTAGAACGATTTAGTTTATCATCGTACCGTTTTATGATACCAAATAAATACTTCATTTTGAGTATGACCTCGTTTAAACAAAACTTATAACGGAATGTCAGAGAAAAAAATCAAGCATAACTACGTACTTAAGTTCTTAGAAAAAAGTTATAAACGTAACTTATTAAAGAAGTATCAAATTAATCGATAAATTAATATATTTAAAAAAAGGAAAAAAAAACAATTATTAAAAAAGGTAAAGGAAATATATGTTTAAAAAAAGAAAATTATGGTATTAAAAGTAAATATTATAATATATTAAATAATAAGATAATAAAAATCTATATATTATTATAAAAATAAAGTTACTATTCATCATCACTTGAAATCAATATATATATAATTGTTTTAATATAATATTAAACAAATACAACTATAAGGTAAGAGTGTGTGAGACCATAACATGTATTGTGTAAGTGAGTGAGTGAAGGTCTAGTGATGTGGGTTGAGATGACAATAAGTGGTAACCCTCACTCAATAACCATAAGACATAACTTAATGACGGTGAGTGTGGTCGTGGTTTAATGGGGATGATGAATCGGGATAGTGAGGTGGTAAATTGAGATGGTAATGAGGGAAAATGATCGATAATGCAAAACCGATGGTATTGTGATGATGTAGGTGAAGGAGCGAGTAGAGCGACAATGAGGGTGACATGATAGAGATAGATGTCGTAATGGATACCCTGTATCCAAAGTGTTGGAATAATAATGAGTTTAGTGCTAGTTGTGAGGCATAACATCCCTAATTTTGATATGATTGAAATTATGGACTTATATTATTAAGTTGTTGATTAATGATGTGCAGATTTCACATCCTTCCTTTTACATTTAATAGAATCACCAAGAATGTAGATAGAGAGTTACAAGCTTGAATTGAGAAATAAACAACATCAATAATGAAGATTAAGCTTGGAATCATCAAAGATTGAAAATTGAGGTTAATGTTCATCAATTGATAGATAGAATAATGAAGAACAATGTCCATATGTATTAATTGAATGAAGAACAATGATCACACATTTCATGGTAAATTGTGAGTTTACAAATATCAAATTATGAAAACCGAAAAGGTCAGGTGAAGATCAAAGCCAAGCCGTCAACCGAATCACATAGGATTCTATAAAGGTGATAAAAATGGTTTTCATATAATCTAAACAAATTTATAAAATATTTTTTTTATAAAACCATGATGATTTCTCAAGATGTTTTATAAAACCTTAAATTAATTTTACAAAAAATCACAAGTCTTGCAAACTTATAAAATTGGTTTTTGAATTTGATTGATGAAACTTACTATACTAAGTATGCTTTCAAAATAAATTCACATTGAAGACACAATTTTTATGGGTTGAAGAACATGGGTGGATGCGACTATACAAAACGTTCACAACATAAAACAACAAAATACAAGCTGGTTGGGCGTCTCGATCAACAGTTGATCCATCTACACCCAAAAGGGCAACGGGCTTTTTTTTGTGTTGTACCTATATATAGAAGTCTTCCCACTCATTGTATCTTATCCAATTTACTCTAAACACTTTCAAATATATATTTCTAAATCAGATCTCTCTAATTCCCTTGTGATTCAAACATCAAATTAAAGAGAGAATCAAGATTAGATATCAATAACAAAAAAACAAGTTCCAATCATTCAATTCTTGTATTGTTGTTGTATTGCGAGCATTATTGTTGTAATAGTGAGTGACTTAGGAGGAGTATCACTAATATTGTTAGTGATTTGAGATATAAGCGATCACTACCTCTTGAGATTAGTGAAACATTGAAGGTGATCGTTACTTAGAATTAGTGAAACGAGGAACGTGATCCCTACCTCTCCTCCACTTATCTCAGTGTATCCAAAATCTTTCACTCTTTCTAAAAATGGATCTAAATCTAATTTTTGACACACACATACATAACAATTTCCTTTTAGTTAATCAAAGCCTGTGCGCGGACTTAGGGTACTTGGGGCGTACCGTGGTGGGGACCTGTAATGGCGTAATGGGCGTGGTAACACCTACCGCAACACCCCTTATGATAGTGGTGGTCATTTTCGTGGTGGCCATCATGGAAGTGGTGAGTTCGTTGATAGATTTTTTGTTATTGGTTTGGGATTGTTGTGATTGGTTATTTTTTGTGGGGAATGAGGTGGCATTGTTGTGATTGGTTGGGACTGATTTAGTGATGAGTGATGCAAGTGATTTAGTGATGGTGCGATAAAATTGGGTGGAATGAGGTGGCAATTTATGATTGGCTAGTTTGTAAGTGATGATGTGATGGGTGCCCCGACCACCTTTGCTAGACTATCTATGGCCAGATCGTGTCGATGATGGCAAGCCTTTTCTGATTTTTGATGGTTTGGCCTTTTTGGTTTGTCAAACCACGAATCAAAAAGTTTTTCCACGCAATGATATACTGTAGAAAAGCTAGTAATAATATTTATGGTTTGGGGGTGGAAGGGTCATGGGTGACGAAGCCGTCTTTAGTAAAAAAGGAGGTGTATAGGTTCTTTAAAAGTAAATTTGTTGAAGAATGTGTTGATCGTCCTCGGCTCTCGTGTCCAGATATAAAAAAGATCTCCTATGCAGACTCTACTTTTCTGGATGCTCGGTTCACGCGTGAGGAAATTAAGGGTGCTGTTTTCGAGTGTGGCGATGACCGGGCCCCGGGCCCCGATGGTATTAATTTTCGCTTTGTTAAGCATTTTTGGCATTTAATAGAAGACGACTTTTTCGATATTATGGCTGGTTTTTATGAGAATGGGATTATTAATACGGAATGTGGTTCTTCTTTCATTGCTTTGATTCCTAAAGTTGGGGATCCGATCGGGTTAAAAGATTACCGGTCGATAAGCTTAGTGGGAATTATTAACAAAGTGATTTCTAAGGTATTGGCTAATAGACTCAAGAAGGTCTTGGACTCCATAATTTCTCCGTCTCAATCTTCCTTCATTAGTGGGAGATACATTTTGGATGGTCCGCTCATAATTAATGAAATCAAAAATTGGATCAAAAGAGTCAAGAAGAAGGTTTTTGTTCTCAAGATCGATTTTGAAAAGGCCTACGACAACGTTAATTGGAATTTCGTGTTGGATATCCTAGCTCAAATGGGTTTTTCCATTAAGTGGTGTTTATGGATCAAGGGTGTGATCTCTACGGCTAGGGCTTCGGTTTTGGTTAATGGTTCCCCGACGTTTGAATTTAAGTGTCATAAAGGAATGCGCCAAGGGGATCCGATTTCCCCTTTCATTTTTGTCATTGTTATGGAAGCCCTGTCGTGTATGATTAGAAAGGCTTGTAGTTTGGGTATTGTCAAAGGTGTTGATCTTCCAAATGACGACCCTGTTGTTTCTCATCTTTTTTACGCTGATGATGCCATCATCCTGGGGGAGTGGAGCAGGGAGAACATCCTAAACATTGTTAGAATTCTGAGGTGCTTTTATGTATGATCGGGACTTCATATAAATTTTAGCAAATCGAATCTGTTCGGGATAGGGATGCAGTTAAGGGAGGCTGAAGAGATGGCTGTGGTAGTTGGGTGTAAAGCCGAGTCTCTCCCGTTCAAGTATCTTGGTTTAACTGTTGGGGCTAACATGAACAGGATTGTAAATTGGAAACCGAATTTCTATATTTTTGATAAGCACCTATCCTTATGGAAAGCCTCCTTTCTTTCTATAGGTGGTAGAGTCACCTTGATCCGGTCAATTCTTGAAAGTCTCCCTACTTATTACTTTTCTCTTTATCGTGCCCCGGTGAAAGTTGTGGAGATCCTGGAATCGTTAATAAAAAAATTCCTTTGGGGGGGGGGGCTCCTCGAAGGAAAAGAAGTTGTATTGGGTCGCTTGGGATAGAGTTGCGTCGCCAAAAAAAATGGGAGGTTTGGGGCTACGTTGCCTCAAAGATGTGAATACGGTGTTGTTATCTAAGTGGGGATGGGGATGGAGATGTAAGAATGGGAAGGATAATTTGTGGGTTAAAGTTATAAATGCTCTTCATGGCGGAGGATCTGACTGGGATTTTTTTCCAGCAAAAAAAACTCATGGTGGAGCTTGGTGTAACATTGTTTCGGTTCTTAGGAAGCCTTTGGTGGATAACATTTCAATTCATAACCTGTTGAAAGGTTTGGTGGGTAGGGGAGACAATATAATGTTTTGGCTTGATCCGTGTTATTTGACGTTCCGCTGAAAGATAAATTCCCTTTTCTTTTCCATCTCGAGGTAATCAAGACCTGTAGTATGCGGGATCAGCAGCTGAAGGGGTAGAATGGCAGTCTCTATGTGCGGCCCTGGTTTCGATCGTTTTGTCTAACTATCCAGATAAATGGAGTTGGTTGGGTTGCGGTTCGGGAGGTTTCTCGGTGGCTGCCGTGAAGAATCATCTGGATTCAAAGAAAGATTATAGCAGCCGGTATGTCGTGGATTGGTGCAAGTGGGCCTCAAAAATGTAACTGAAGGGGTATGGTCCCAAAAACCTTGCGCAGGTGTATTGGACCATACCACAACCTCATCACATAAACATCCTTAACAGAACCCTGCGCGGCTGCGCAACGGTTCTAAACAAAGATATAGAAGAAAACAATCTTCGAGAACCGTGCGCCGGAGAAAGGACAACTAACATTCAACTAACACCCCTGCGCGAGCTCGCGCAAGGGTATAATTAGACTTGAAGTCAAGATCCTAAACATCTCCGCGCGCCAGGAACCAAGACTTAAACAAAAGTGCCTTTTCTATTATAGCAGAATAGACACGTGGCAAGGGCATAAAGGGTTACAGCTGTAAACCTTCTAGAAGACTTCATCGTGCACAACCATTCAGTTACAACTGAATAGTGACGTGGCATCATCCTGGACGCTCATCTAAGTCACGATGATGGCACTAACTTGGAGAAGGATCCACACAAACCCACTTTCCACGTGGCGTCTCCCCAGCCGTCGATCACCCTCACGATCCGTGTGCTTGGATGTGACGTTAGTAATTGATCGAAAAAGGGCATAACCGCCTACGGAAAAAACTTTCCATTACTATCGCCGTCAACAAATTTTCCCGCCCAAATCCAGCTATAAATAAGTCATGCCAGTTATGATCTCACAGGTTACATTCACTTCACTTTTACTACTTCTTCTTCTTCATCGAAATCACTGTACTTATTCTCACGCCGGAGGGTGGTCACGGAGAGAACCCCCATTCTCCTCGTGGCGAGTCTAACGGCTTTCTGTTTTGCAGTGATCACTGGAGAAGGAGCTCAATTAAACTGTTAGGATCGGAGGCTCTCATGATAGTGTTTGTTTGTTTGAATATGAATGATCAATGAATATGAAAACATGTTAGGTGCAGCGGAAGTGAAAACAAACTCTGTAAACACAATCAAAGGAGAAAATAGTTTGATAAACAATTGCTTCTCATAGAGTCAAATGATTTACAAATCAAAGCAAAAGATTACAGATATGCTTACAAACTATACTCCCCCTCAGCCTGATGCCCCAAGGTTGGTTGCACACAAGATGAAAGGATTAGACATGAGGAGAAGAACCCGCTCAGTCAATCAAATGTAACAGTACAGGGTACTGTTACATTTATAGGCAAACCAAACCACTGAGGTATCTCAGCTGACGTCACCATGAAAGCGACGTCTAACAACCTGTATCTACTGTCCTTACACAAACACTGCTAACCTAACCACTGACTATACATAAAACAGATATTTCACTAAACAACTGCTTTCTCTTTATGTCAGTGCTTTCCTCAAGGTTGATCAGTCCTTGACTGGGCAGTGCTTTATCATCAGTAGATAGGACCAGCAGTTGTTGGATACTTCAGGGTTTTCATCAGCAGTTGAAAGGACAGCAACAGTTGAATATGAGCAGCAGATAGAGACCATCAGTTGTTATAAATCACTTTCAAGGGGAGAGCAAAGTGTAAACCGCTGCTTATTGTGAATCCACTGTTGTGACCTGGTTTTGGCTTTACATTATCTGTTCCTTTGGTAGGGTTCAATCCCAACAATCTCCCCCTGGAACAGATAATGCCAAAACCTGTCATTATTCTGGATCTTTATTCCTCATCAAGAGTGCCTTAGCTTGTTCTTTGAATTCAGCTTCAAATTCCTTTGCACTCTGGTCATCCTCATCCCTACACAGTGAAATTTCAAGGAGATCCTGCAAATCTTGAACACTAAGGCCTAGTGCTTCTTTCCTTGATATGTACTTCACATTTCCATTGGATCTGACAATTGTCAATACATGGGTCTTTTGGTCAGATATCCACTTTAGTACTTTCGAACCCAATGGATTTCTTGGGAGAGATTTATTTGAAGATGAGTTGAGGGATAGTGGCCTTGAAAACATCTGCAGACTTTCAGACATTCTTTTGAAAGTTTCTTCAATGACTTTGTCTGCTGCAGCTATATCTTCTGCAGTTTCTTGTTCAATAAGTTCTTGTCTTTCAGCTTCTGTCTTGTCTTTAGCAGTGTTTGGAGATGCAGGTTTGTTTAATGCCTTAAAAAGGCTTTGAAGCTTTGTTGAAGTTTCTTCTTTTAGACCCATTTTTGTGATGGTATCTTTGAAGAACTCTGCTTCTTTTTCTATTACCTCTTCTCCAGTCAGCTGTTCTCCCTCTTCTTGATTTGATACAAAGGTAGACCGGAACAGTGTGTCGAGGTTTCCCATCTTCTGTTCAAGCTTCATCATTTGTTCTTGCTTTTTAGAAGTGCCTGAAACAGTTATCTTTCTTTTCTTCAGCCTTTCGTAGGCTTCATCAGTTTGCTGTCTTGACCACTTTGATATGGCTTCAGCAGTATCCATTTTTGCATCCACCAGCTCCTTTTTCTTTCTTTTATACTCAGCAGTGAGGTCAGCAATGAGCTTTTTGAATTTGTTCCAGTTTGGAGGATTTTTCTTCTTTGAAGGATCATTCTTAATTCTGTCAATCCTCTCAGCCTCATGCTTTAGAGCGATTATTGGCCATTCTTCAAACTGTTTTTCTTCAGCAGGATAGAATTTTTCTTTCATAATGTAGGCAAGATAGTGTTTTCTTAGCTCTTTGCGTTGTTCAGCCTTTTCTTTGATTAGTTCCTGTGCAAATTCTTCCATCTGCTTTACCTTTTCAAGGAAGAAATCCAGTCTTTTAGCAATGCCTTCTTCGCTTAGACTTTCACGTTCACTTTCAAATTTAGCTCTTGCTTTAGCCTGCCTTGTCTTGAGTTTGAGGTAATCATCCATATCCTCTGGTGGCATGTAGCCTATGAGTGAGGAGAATCTTCTTTTTGAAGGATCCTCTTCTTTATAGAATTGCCTCATCTCATTTTTGATAGCTTCAAGTTCCAGTGGATATTTTGCAGCATTAGGATCATGTATACCCTCATCGGCAGTGATTGGCTTCCTTATTCTGTTGAAGAGCTTTGGCTGTGAAGTAGAAAAGGTGAGAGCAGTGGTGGATGACTGACTAACAGCTGTTGAGACAACTGGTGTCTCAACATCTGTTGTCATTACAACTGCTGATATGTCAGCAGTTGTCTTCTGCTTTTGAGAAGTGGGTGAAAATGGTGAAGTTGGTGGTGATGGTGGTGAATCATCATCTGATATGAGATTTCTTCTCCTTTTTAATGAAGGAGGAGCAGATAATGTTTTGGGTGGATCAGTGGTGGTAGATTGGATAGCAGTGGTTTGTGGCAGTGATTGACTGACAGTGGTTGAAACAACTTGTGTTTCAATCACTGTTGTCATTACAACAGATGTTGTAACATCTGTTGTCTTCTGTTTTATGACAGGAGGCAGTGGTGATGGTGTGATTGTAGATGATGATGGTGGAGCAGTAGTTGTAGTGGTGTGTGGTAGAGTGGTGTGTGTTGATGACATAGCAGCTGTTTGGCTACTGACATCAGTTTTTGTAACTACTGCTGTATCAGCTGTTTGGCTAACAGGTTTTGAGACCTGCTTTTCTTTTTCTTTTTCAGGTTCAATATGGAGGCCATGCTCTATTCCCTTAGTGTTCATTTTTCTCAACAGCTTGATATTCTCCCCCTTTTTGGCATTATCTGTAGGGGGGTTATCAAGGAATGATATGGAAGAAGGAGCTTTGCCAGAGACACTTTGAATGCTTGCCTTTATAGCCTTGATATCTGCTTGAGTGTCCTTGAACCTTGATTCAACCATGTTGGTCAGCATTTGTACTTGAATGGCATGCTTTTTGTCAGCCATAAGTTGCTGTGCTTCAAGCATGGGTTGAAAAATATTCCAAAGCTCATTTTCAGCAAATTCATGTTGTGCAGGTGCTTGAGCAGGAATAGCAGAGGCTTGTGCTTTCTGAGCTTTTAAAATCTCTTGCACCATCTCTTTTATTTCAGCAACTGATTCTTCAAGTTTGTCAACTCTGCCCGTCAATTCCTGATATTTTGAATCATCACCTACTTTAGTAGGATCATCTGAATCCCCACCAGCAGTGGTTATATCAATGTGTGTCTTAGGGACAGAGTCCCAAAAATCACCCATTGATGCCCCTTGTTCTCGGTACTGGGGACTTCTTTCTTCAGCACTTGATAAACCTTTGATGTTACTAGTGGTCAAAATAGGCTCACTAGTGGTTAACATTGGTGCTATTGAAGAAATTGCCTTCAAGGGAGTCTGATTTATGAAACAACTGGCCAACTGGAGACCTGTTGATCCACCAGTTGTAGTTGCTGCTCCACTTGAACTACCACCGAGAGTTACTTGTAACTCAGGGGGTATAACCTCCTCAGTTGTTGCTGGGATAGCAGGAGTAGTAGCATCAGACCCAGTCACTTGTGGGGGTATACTCTCAGTGACAGGTGATAGAGAGGAACTGGTTTGTGTCTGAGCTATAGCAGCTGCATGCAACAAAGGTAGCATGGATTATGGCATTATTATTGGTGAGGGGATGGGGGTTGAAAGAGACATGTCCTTGGGATCAGGACTGAGGAAGATGGATCCAAGTGGATTCAGAGCTTCATATTGTGGTGTCCCTGTGCTTACAACCTGATCCTTTTGTGAGGATGCAGGAGGAGTTTTAGGCAAGGGTTGAGATCTTTCTTCCAACTGCTGTGAGGAAGTAGCAGCAGTGGTTTGTGGTGACTTTTGTGTTGTCACAGGCATTTCCTCTGGGATCTCATCTTCCAGAGTTGCCTTTGTTTTGGGTTTGGTGGGTTTTCTGGATGTTTTTCTTTTGGTCTTTTTGGTTATGTCAGGTGTGGGTTTCAAAGCAGTGGTTGTGCTGCTATGATCACCTGGAGCAGTGGGCTCAGCAGCTGATACCTGAGGAGCAGTTGTAACCACTAAAATCTGCTCAGGTACCCCTGCTTTTGTTTTTATTGGTGCCATCATCCTTGAAAATGTTTCTTTTGTTAAGCTTTATATTTGACAATGAACACCTTGTTTTAGCAAATTTAAATTTTCCTTTTCAAATTTTTGTTCAAAATAGTAACTCAAAAATCTTGGAAAAAGTAAAAATGCTTTACTTTCAACATTTTTCACCATGTCATTGAAAATCTCCTGGGAGTAGTTGTAGTCCTTATTATTCAAAATAGCGTAACCCAGGCTTTGAATTTTCAATGGTATTTCGTTAAAAGATGTTGTTTTATTTGAGGCACACATCAAGAGTGTGTGAAATAAAAACCTGGGTGCAGATGGAAAATAACCCTTTTGTAGGGTATCTACCTTTGATTCTTCTGCATAACCCCTTTTCAGAAAATCAGCTTTTAACTCGTTTTTGTCAAAAGAGGTTTTACCGTTCTGATCATCGAGTATGAAGACTTCTGATATCGATTGTGGTGTGATTTTGATCGCTTTTCCCTGTATCGAGGAGTTAATGGCAATGACTTTATCGTTTTGTTTTTCAAGCGTCGCCTTTTTCCAAAACTCTCTCTGGGTTTGCAGATATATGGGAGCATTTACTGTCAAAAAAGTTTTGTACTTTGATCCAGTTATTGCATCAATGATGGAGTCGAAGGTGTGGTTGTCTTTGGGTTTTGTGAGTAAACCCAAATAATTGTGAGATTGTTTGAATGGTATTTCGATGGGTTCTTCGGCCGTTTGAGCGACCTCTTTGGAAGGTGATGGTGATTTAGGTTTTGATTTTGATTTTGTCATTGTTGCGGAGAATAACGAAGGAAGATTTTGGAGATTTTTGAGAAGAAGGGTTGGAAACTGCTATGAGAAGAGAATTTTTGGAATTCAATTCGACAGTGTAAAAACCCTGTTTGGGGTTTAGGGCAGGGTTTTTATTTAAAAATGATCGCTGATGTGGCAGCGGTTATTAAGATCTGAGGGCTAAAAACTGACCACGTGTCAAACACTGATGAAACGGATGAAGTATGGAGAACAATTGTTTTCAGAGCCACTGACGTATCAAGCATCAGTGGTTACAACGGTAAAAATTTTGGGCAGTGGATGATTTTAACTATCAGTAGATAGCATATCAGTGGATAAAACACTGATTTTGAGCATCAGTGCTTTTCAAGAAAATGAAGGATCAGTGGTTAACTTTCAGCAGTGGACAGTGTTTAGAGATCAGACGTTAGAACAAAACAGTGGTTAGGGTAAATGGTATAATTCTGAAGGACAGGTGTTTCAGCAACAGTTTTGAAGATTTTCATTCAAGGTTTTGCCACATGTCAATTTTGAAAGACAGTGGATTAGTACCCCAGATGATGAAAAACTTTTTACTAAGGCAACTCATTTTCGTTTAATATTCAATTAAAACATAAGCACCCTAGTAATTCAAGCACAGTTTGCAATCAATTTTTGATGGAAATTTAGGAGCAAGCCTGAGTATGACATGATCATGACATATGTACCATTTCCTTTTGACCCATTTATGAGGACACAGATACCACCAAAAAAAATAAGGTATTACATCCTGACAGGAGCTGAAACTATTGCCAACAAAAACAAGCAAGAGTTCCAAATATATTATTTCCAAAAAAAAAATATGAATAATATATCCTGGTTATTTGAGAAAATCCTTTGAAAGAAAAATGATTAAAGGATTTTCTGAGAACAGTATCAAAAAGGATCTGGTATGTTTTCAATAGAAAACATAATCATATCATTCTCAAGTTTTATGAAAAATGGTCAGTGGTTTGACATCAGTGGTAGAATTTTTTGACAATATTTTGACCACTGTTTGGTACCATTTTCTTTGTCAGTTGATTGCAAACATGAGGACACATGGATATACTTTTAAAACATTTGTCTAGTCCTCTTTGGAGTTCATTTACTGGAATCAAAACCTTTTCCTGAACAGATGAATGCACATAGTTGCTTAATGACCATTATTACCCTAAACTTTGATTCATAAGTGTTTTATGTTTATACTCTTTTCTTTTGACTTCAAAAGTTTTGAGATAAACACACTTCTGAGTTTTTGTGAATATTAGTCCAAAATCATTCTGCAGTAATGTTTTGAGAGACTTGGTCATGTTTTCACAAGTTTTTCATCCAATCTCACATTACATATGATGCGGACTATGTTGACCCCTGTTTTCTTAATGTATTTGAACATAGTTGATTTTGTCCTTTTTAGGAATTCAACCTGTTTTCAACACATAAGATCTAAATAACTAAAGTTTTAATTTCCCTCTTTTAGTGTTAACAAAACAACAATGCTTTTATGAACATAGGTTTTGTTAATCTGAGGGTTGTACTTTAGTATTTAATGAAAACATCACAAATATCAAAACAACAGTTGAAATCAATATTGAAAAATATAAAACAATCCCATAATTTGACAGATATGTTCACAGATCTGAAAGCTATGGGTGACTTTTGCATGATATCACCTGTTGTGTGAAATTTGTGTGTTATATGACATCTTGGTTGATTTACAGAGTTTTTGAATAACCATTTTGAACATGATTTAATCGATACTCTGTTTTTCAACAAAATACAACCAACCTTAGTATCAATGAATTTTGAGCCGAACTGTTATGTCAAATTGATTGTTAGATCGAATTTGACTGTCCAGGCTCTGATACCAATTGTTAGGATCGGAGGCTCTCATGATAGTGTTTGTTTGTTTGAATATGAATGATCAATGAATATGAAAACACGTTAGGTGCAGCGGAAGTGAAAACAAACTCTGTAAACACAATCAAAGGAGAAAATAGTTTGATAAACAATTGCTTCTCATAGAGTCAAATGATTTACAAATCAAAGCAAAAGATTACAGATATGCTTACAAACTATACTCCCCCTCAGCCTGATGCCCCAAGGTTGGTTGCACACAAGATGAAAGGATTAGACATGAGGAGAAGAACCCGCTCAGTCAATCAAATGTAACAGTACAGGGTACTGTTACATTTATAGGCAAACCAAACCACTGAGGTATCTCAGCTGACGTCACCATGAAAGCGACGTCTAACAACCTGTATCTACTGTCCTTACACAAACACTGCTAACCTAACCACTGACTATACATAAAACAGATATTTCACTAAACAACTGCTTTCTCTTTATGTCAGTGCTTTCCTCAAGGTTGATCAGTCCTTGACTGGGCAGTGCTTTATCATCAGTAGATAGGACCAGCAGTTGTTGGATACTTCAGGGTTTTCATCAGCAGTTGAAAGGACAGCAGCAGTTGAATATGAGCAGCAGATAGAGACCATCAGTTGTTATAAATCACTTTCAAGGGGAGAGCAAAGTGTAAACCGCTGCTTATTGTGAATCCACTGTTGTGACCTGGTTTTGGCTTTACATTATCTGTTCCTTTGGTAGGGTTCAATCCCAACATAAACCCCCAAATCGAGCGAGAGGACTAACCTTTTTTATGCAGAACTAAACCCCTGGTCTGATTGATTCCGGTCATTCGAACCACTGTTTCTTCATTGGCGCCCACTGATTCATCAATTCTTATTGCATCTTCTCGTATCGATTCATTTCTTTTCATTTTTCTGTTTTCTATGGAAAAAAAATCCATCAAATCGTCCATCAGGCTCCCGACCGTAGAATTTTGCTCATGATCCTCGTGTCGAGGGAATTGTGGAAGAAGCATCCGATGACAACGATGTCCAGCACAACGTTAATCATCCGAATGATCCTGTTACACCAGGAGCACTACCTGAAATCCCGATAAGTTCGATTTTACCTCCTGGTGAAACTCCGATTTCATGGTATGTAAAATCTCAGGGTGCACTAAATGTAGTCTATGCACAGCTCTGTGCACAAGCTGCTCAACCTGCAACTCAATCACGATAAGCTGCACCTCAGGTGCGAGCCCCCTCTACACCTCGAGTGTTGCATTACGATACACCGTCGCACATGTCAGTAGATGATACGGAGGTTTATTCCAGGTCTACCACCAAGCATGAATCCACTCACTCTGAGTCCAGACGAAGAGATCACCATGATGAGCAGTACTCCCACAGACGTTAGTCCATCCATTCAAGTTTGGGCCCGCGTTCATACCAGAAGCGGGACACACAAACCGATGAATATGACATGACGTATCAAGAAGGTGACAACACAAGCGTTTCCAGTCGGTTGTAGAGAGATCATGCGAACTACAAACCGAAAATCCATGCGGTTTACAACCCAGACGAAGAGTACGATTACAATCTGATCTACCGACTAGCGAAAGCCGCGGAAAACTCAAAGTTTATTAGCGAAATTGCTTTAGCCCCTCTTGAGAGGGCTAAATTACCATCAAATGTTGGGAAGTTCAACGGACTGTCAGATCCTGATGACCATCTACGCGTTTTCATCAGCGCATGATTAGTCAGAGGATGGACATTACCCATGTGGTTCCATTTATTTGTCCAAACTTTGACAGGCGCAACACGATTGTGGTTCGACAATTTACCGGTGGGTAAGTTAACGTCCTGGGTAGATTTGAGGGAGAAGTTTCTGGTCCATTTCAGTCAACAGCGCAGGTACGTTAGAGGCTCAGCAAAATGTTATGAACATATGGAGAAGAGATGATGAAAGCTTGGAAGATTCCATAACAATAAAGAAGTGCTGGAAATCGGTGATGTCTACGAGCACTTAACCCGCGCGCAATTCAAATACGTGGTAAGGTGTGATGATATGATTAAAGTCTTGTCAGGAACTAAAGGCCTGCCAAAAAGCTGGGAAAAGTTGATGGCTGCTGCTAAAGTCTATGCTCAAACAGAGCGTAATCTAAGCTCCAACAGGCCACCACTACCACAGAACCATCCGCAGGACATGAGTGGGAACAGTGGTAGACAGTTCAAGTAAAATTGGAAGGACTCAGCCTCAGGCGCGTATTCGTCCGATGATGCCCGCGCAACAATTAACAAGCTAGCAGCACAAAAAGAGGCTAAACAATAAAATCGCAAAAGGCAGTGGACTCCTCTTACCAAGACGCTGGCAGAAGTGCTTAGCACTGAAGACTACCAATTCAAAACACCCCCGCCGATGAAAAACAAAAGAGGACAAGACCCGAACCTGTACTGCGAATATCACAAAGACAATAGCCACACCACAAACAACTGCATAAGTCTCTGCACGGAAATAGAGAAAGCACTAAAGAGTGGAGAACTCACCCAGCTTGTTCAAAACGTGCGCAAAGACATCAAGCAGATCATGCGCGGGGACGAAGGGCCGAGCAACAAAAAAGCTAAACAAACTTGAGCCCAAGACAGATCGACGCGCGTGCAATCATAACTTTCCTTCATATTTGGTTAAGTTCTTCAACTTACCAACTTATGGCAAAGGACTATTTTCATGCACAGTAAATTAAGTCTCACTATTTATCCTAAAACAACTTTGTAACTCACGGCCTTTGCGCCCTATCCAATCAATACAAAGTTCGTTACTTTATTTCTATGTTTATTACAAAATGCATGCAATTCCTTTTGGTAAGCGCAAAAACACTATGGTAACCTAATACAAGTCTCATGAACGATCTGCGGTCACAAGTATGGCGCAAGGTCCAGCCCTACGTTCACACATGAGCTTTATACCATCTTTATTCGTCTTACCTATACAAAGTAATTGTACCCATGCAAGACATTGTAATTCAAACATATAAAATATTCAAAGAGTTACTTGCACAACAAGCGCATTAACAAAATTTCTTATATGCACAGCGTGCCACAACAAAGTTACTTGCGCTGCAGCGCATTAACAAACCAACAACAGGGATCCACATCCCAAACCTATTTAAACTACAACTGTTCAACAACCACAAAAACAAAGAACCTAATCTAGGTCTTCAACATCATCTGCCTCATCAGGAAACACTTCCTTCGGTTGCGCAACAAAGTCTTTAGATTGAAGCGCAACAGTGACTAGATCCATCACAGGGAGATGTAAAATGTTGTATTCATTCTTGGCAGCAGCATGAGCAGCTTCAGCATCAACTCCATGCGTGGCAGACCTGCTGGTATCCCAATCAACCTTCAATGCACTAGTAACATGCTGGGTACATTCTGCGTATCCCTGAGCGTATCCATCATTACGCGCAGTAATCTGTAGATGCGCAACCGTTTGATCCAACTCATTAGAGTTAAGGACAGAATTCGCAACCTGCGCAAAAGCAACAAATAAGACGACGTACAGCCACATCAAAATGTTATAAAAATTTGACACACTTACACTTATAATCCCGCGATGCTTCATCCAAAGCATGTCATCCTTCAACGGTTCAACCAGACTCTCCGCCGTCACCCGAGCAGTTTCAGAGCTTTCTAACTTTTCTTCGGTTTCACTCAAGCGACGGGAGGTCTCAGCTTTTTCAACTCGCTCAAGATGCAAATCTTTTTTGGCATATTCGAGCTCTGCCTTAATCTGTTCCTGATCAGATAATAAAGAGGTAAGTTCGTCTATCTCCTTATTCTTAAGGGCAAGAGTGGGCCAAGTTTGTACCTCTCTCTGCTCACTCCTCTCTCGATGGGAACGGGCCTCATCCCGGGCTGCTTCAGCTTCCGCCTTCTCTTTCTTCAACTTCTCAATCTCCGCATCCTGCTTCTTCAGCTTCTCAATCTCTGCCTTGAGATTGTTGATGACATTACGGAGACCCATTTTCTCATTATTGTCCTTCTCACAGATTTCTCTTCAACGTTTACGCTCCTCTGAAAGTAGAGCGGCTTCAGCTTCCGCTTTTCTTTTCCATCCACCGACAGACCACTCTTCAGTTTTCTGCTCGCTTTCAAAATTGGCTTGATCAGCCTCCAACTTTGGCCTCAGCAGGGCAACCCGAGCCTCCTCTCCATAAGCTTTTTTCTTGGATTCTTCAACAGCAGCCCATTCTTTATGCATACTGCGCCACTCGAGCACTATACGGTGTGTAGTCGAAGTAAAGCTAGCAGCTTCTTCAAGGTAGGCATGATAAGATTGATCGTGAGAATGCTCTTCTTGAAACTTCACCTCAGCAGGTGAAAAGGTACCTTGTAACCAATCACGACAAACTCGCCAGTCTAAAAAAGTGTCACCTTTCTTCAGTTTCCACACCGGAGCATGAATCTCATAAGCTTTCTTCTCTGAGTAAGTTCTGTAATAGTAATCCCCTGGAGTTTCCTCTGGGCGGATGGGGGAGTTTTCTTCATAATGGGCAAAAAATCCCTGATCACCAACTGGGCTCCTCTCAATATTTACAGGCGCAGAAGTAGCAGCAGAGGTAGGGATAGTTACCACAGGGTCTTCATGAATGGATTTCCCTTTCTCTGGGTCACGCGCCACAACTTCAGGAGACTTGGGCTGAGCAACATCAACATCCGTAGTCTCCGGTTCCACAACCTTATCCGTTTCCATCTCAACCTCAATCAAGTTTCTCAACATCCGGATTCCCCACCTCAACAACCTTCTCCACCTCCGTTTCAGCAGCTTTTGTACCTTCTAACTGCTCCCTGATAGATGCGCGAGGTGACAAAGGCGGGAGATCATCAGTAAAAACATATGATGGCTCCGCACGAGCAGAAGGAATTGGCTTTTCTGCAAGAACAAAGGTGATATTAACATACAGTGCGTATAAATAACAACTAAAGAAGATACTCACCTAGGGGAGGTTTTGTAATAAAAGCATCTAGGTTGCCTCTTTTGCCAATTTTTCTCTTCGGCACCTTCTTAGCAGGCTGCGCCTCAGCCTCAACTTCAACCTGCTTCCTTTTCACCGCTTTCATTTTCACTAAAGACTTCGAGCTTGACTCCCAGGATTCAATGCGGGGATATCAGCGGTATCCCGAGGCTCCGCCTTCGGCTTCCTTGCAACTACAGGTGCAAGTCCTTCCAACGAATCAGACACCACTACATAATCACACCAGGAGTCAGAGGAATGGCGCGTACCTTTCTTCTCTCCCATGACATTCTTGGCCTTTGAAGATTGTTCCTTCGGCGCGTCAGTCTTCTTCGGTGCAATGATAACATCCGGTACACGTTGTTTCATCTACTCAGGGCCTATGCCCAGGTTAGTCAACTCACCTATTTAAAAGGAAATATTGCAATATTACCCCACGCACAAAGACAACAAAGAATAATATTGCAATATTAATCAAAAACCAAAAATAAACATACCGGCACCAGTCGAAGGTTGCGCGGCCAGATCTTCATCCCGTGGAAGGGCAAAATTCCTGACTATTTGTAGATACCAGAGTTCCTCATCAGCACCCTTCGGGATGGTGACCATCTTCCCGTTCTCCCTCTTGTATGCAACGACATACA
Organism: Helianthus tuberosus; assembly: GCA_030545235.1. NCBI lineage: Eukaryota > Viridiplantae > Streptophyta > Magnoliopsida > Asterales > Asteraceae > Helianthus > Helianthus tuberosus. Next base: position 47,988,262 of record CM060387.1, on the reverse strand, counting down.
AGGAAACAACTACAAAGAGAAACACAGGAACAAATTCATATTATTTACAAAAACAAGAAAACAAAAAGATAAGAAAATCCCAAATCTTACTTTTATCACCCTCCATGTACACTGGTTTGTCTTCACGGTCCATCTTCCAGTAAAGACTCAAACCAGCAGCAACTAGGGCCCTCTCAGGAAGTTCAATTTGCGGAACATCTTTCAGATCCTGGTACCAAATCTCCGATTGTGGAGTCTTCATGTTCTCTACCACAATGTCTTCTGTACCCCTAAAGGTCATTTTCATTGGAATCACACCGGCTTTGATGAAGAAAAATTTCGGTTTCCAATCATGAAAGGATTTTGGAGGGTGTAACAAGATTTTCTTTGCCGACGAACGTTGGGCAAAGGAATAAAATCCCTGGGAGCAGTGGAATTGATAAAACACCCGAAAAAGGAATTGACCGGCAAAGGAATTCGAAGTGCCAAATCCAAACCATTCTGATGGGGTGTAGTTGAGAAATATGAAACTTGTAATATGCAAGGATATCAAGAAAAAACATTGTCACCGGTAATCGGAAGTTGCCTTCAGTAAAATAATCCCAGAATAAAGTGATATAATCGGCCGGAGCGTCGGCAGCCGTTTGACCGTCATCTGGGTATCGGACACCCCAACTGTCAGGAAATTTAAAGTTTTGAACTAGGCCGTCAAACATTTCTTTCGACCACTTCAATGGTATAACAACTCTCCTAAACATTCTTAAGATACACTTATATATATACATGTCCGAAGATAGCTAAACATAGGTAGGTAAATAGAGATGACAACAAATCTAACAAATCAAAGCCACGTACTTCCTTCAGTCACTATTACAAATGAAACTATCACGACCCCCGACCCATTTTTCTGGTTCGATTGCCGTGAGACAGAAACCCCGTGGTATTTATGTTGGATCGTCGTGTGACCCTAACGAGTCAATCTGAAGAGTTCAACATCAAAATCAAAGGCGGAATCAACGAAATTGACGTAACACAGCTTGATACTTTCTAATTATCTTCTCTTATTGATTTCCTGAGCTTTCACAATTCAAATAACAATCCTGCAACACCTCGGCTCTAAAAACACACACTCTAATTCCGCTTCAAATGAACCAGCAACACTCTTATATATAGATGTGGTAATTCCGTTTGAAAGTGGCAGTGGCCATTTTAAGCGGAATTAAACTTGTTAATTTCGTTTGAAATGGTCATTGTCACATTCAAACGAAATTACCCATTTTAACACAAACTAACCCTAATTTCTATCCTGCTGTGTGCTAGTTTATCCTATCTAGACATAAGACTCGATTAAGACGAAGTTAACAGACATTTGTGCACCAACAATTTAATTTTGGCAGCGGAAATTTTTAACTGGATCTTTTAAAACTGAAAATACTCGATTATTTTATTTCAATTTTCAGGATAAACCCCGTAGTTTACAATAGAGGAATTTCACGAGGAAATTCCCTGGTTACAAAAACATGTTTGCTGGTAGTGCTACGCGACACTTTTCCCTGGTTCACAGTAAATCACCTGAAACATGTTTAAAAAGATTTTATCAGCGGGGAAATATTGGCGAGTCATTCAATTTGCATAAAATGACACATTGTTATAGATTACAGTATTAAGAGCGATTACAATTGCCCCTATCTTATAATTAGCTGGTTTAGTTGTCACTCGACCGGATCTATGACTGTGGTCATATCACTATTGGGTCCTTTCACCCGAAAGTGACGTGTATCACTATTTAGGTCCTTTCACCTAAATGTGACAAAACAGTAGTCATTGTGCACAATACCCCACTTACTGCCAGTAATTTAAGATAACAAAGACTTAATCCCTGTAAAATACAACTGGAAAACATTTAGGTATTGTAAAACACTTTTGATAAAAAGAGAATGACTCACATTGCAAGTTTAATTGGACAGAAATTTGCCTACTGATTAAGCTTGATAACCTAGTTAAATAACAATGCACAAGAAACTAGGTTAGTAACTTAATACAACATTTACGATAAGCTCACGAAATCAAAACCCTCATGACGAATGAAAAAGTATAGCCCGGATTCGGGCAACACTTAAACATCCATCGGATCGGTTTCAATCGATCGGACATTGTATCGTAGCAGTGATCGAGTTATTACCCTATAATCGTAGCAGCATTTCCCTATTAAAACACACGAATCTAAGCAGAAATTTGTTGTTTTGAAAGTATTTTGCGAACACAGAAGCCAGGCCATGCAACGTCCAATTTATAGCTGAAAATTGGGTTTGTCGCGGCCCGCGTAAACTCGAATAACATCTTACGCGGCCCGCGAGGGCCACCCTAGCTACGGCTAGGGCTGCCGTGTCACGGTGTAGGTCTGCCACGTGTCAGACACGTGGCATTGATCGTTGTCCTGAGATTAGCCTAGCTGTCGCGCCCCGCGTAGACTATCCTTAAGTCTTAAATTTCTTGGGTTTGTCGCGGCCTGCGACAGACCAATAAAATTTAAATTTCTTGATTTTTCACAAGGATTTGGGTTTTAGGGGTTCGGGTTTCTACTTACGGAGCGTTTTGGGACAATTTCGTGCAGGTCCTTACATCCTCCCCACCTTATTTAAAATCTCGTCCTCGAGATTTTCTAGAAACAGGTAAGGGTACTTCCGCTTCATTTCCGATTCTAGTTCCCAGGTATACTCTGGTCCTCTTTTTGAATCCCACTTTACTTTGACCAGCACCAATCTTTTGTGCTTGAGGAACTTAATCTTTTTGTCTTCTATTTGAAGCGGTTTCTCAACAAATTTTAACTTTTCATTTACCTCTATATCTTAAAGAGATACCACCAGGGATTCGTCAGATAAACATTTCTTGAGATTAGATACATGAAACACGTCATGTATTCCAGCTAGCTCTTTTGGTAGTTGTAAGCGATAGGCAACTGGTCCTATCTGCTGGATTACTGGGAATGGTCCTATGTACCTTGGACTTAGCTTTCCCTTCTTACCGAACCGAACTACTCCTTTCCAAGGAGAGACTTTCAAGAGTACCTTGTCTCCAACTTGAAATTCTAATGGCTTGCGTCTATTATCTGCATAACTTTTCTGGCGGTCTCGAGCCGTTTTCAGTCTTTCCTTGATTTGAGTTATCTTTCCAGTGGTTTCCTGGACAATCTCGGGACCTGATAACTGACTTTCTCCTATTTCTGCCCAACATACTGGAATTCGGCATTTTCGCCCATACAGTGCTTCGAATGGGGCAGCCTCGATGCTTGCATGATAACTATTGTTATAGGATAATTCGATTAAGGGTAGATGGTCATCCCGGTTTCCACCAAAACCTATTACACATGCCCTGAGCATGTCTTCCAGGGATTGGATCGTCCTTTCACTTTGTCCGTCTGTTTGGGGATGGTATGCAGTACTTAAGTTCAGCCGGGTCCCCATTGCTTCTTGGAAACTTGTCCAGAAATGTGAAGTGAAACGGCTATCCCTATCTGACACAATAGAGAGTGGGACTCCGTGTAGTGATACTACTTCATCTACGTATAACTTTGCTAATTTTTCCATGCTAAAGGTTTCCTTCATTGGCAGAAAATGAGCTGATTTGGTTAATCGATCTACAATAACCCAGATTGCATCGTTACCTTTCCTGGTCTTGGGTAACTTGGTAACAAAGTTCATTGTTATTAGTTCCCATTTCCATACGGGCATTTCTAATTGTTGAAGTAAACCTGAAGGTTTCTGGTGTTCTGCCTTAACTTGCGAACAAGTTAGACACTTAGATGCATATCTAGCTATATCCTTTTTCATTCCTATCCACCAGAAGTTACCTCTTAAATCTTGGTACATCTTATTATTACCAGGGTGTATGGTATATCTAGATTTATGGGCTTCCTCTAAAATTTTATTTCTTAAATTTCCTTGCTTAGGTACCCAAATTCTTTTCTTATGGAATCTCCAAATTCCATCAGTCCCTTGTTCTAATTCTTTTATTCTTCCTTTCATTCCTTCAGCATCATCCTTGATTGTTGTTTCTTGAACATTCTTTAGTTGTCCCATTAAATCTAATTGGAGATTTAATCTAAGAGCACGGACTAGTCTTTGTTTTTCATGATACTTACGACTCAAGGCATCTGCTACTATATTTGCCTTTCCTTCATGATATTGAATATCACAGTCGTAGTCACTTAGAATTTCCATCCATCTCTTTGCCTCATGTTTAATTCTTTTTGCCCAAATATGTACCTTAAACTTTTATGATCTGTATAGACAGTAAACTTACTTCCGTATAGATAATGTCTCCAAATTTTAAGGGCAAAAATTATTGCTCCTAATTCTAAGTCATGAGTCGTATAATTTTCCTCGTGCTTCTTCAACTGCCTTGATGCATATGCAATTACCTTTTTGTGTTGCATTAGCACACATCCTAATCCCAACTTGGAAGCATCACAGAAGACTTCAAAATCTTCAGTTCCGTCAGGGAAGGCGAGAATTGGGGCATTTGTTAATCTTTGCTTCAAAATCCTAAAGGCCTCTTCTTGCTTGTGTCCCCATTCAAACTTAATAGTTTTACAAGTTAGCTTAGTTAAGGGAACAACTATCTTAGATAAATCTTGTATGAAACATCTAAAATATCCAGCTAACCCTAGGAAACTTCTAATTTCCGTGGCTGATTGTGGGACCTTCCAATTTATGATTGCTTCTATCTTGGAGGGATCTACGTGAATGCCTTCGTGATTCACCAGGTGTCCTAAAAATTGCACTTCTTGTAGCCAAAATTCACATTTCAAGAATTTGGCATAAAGCTTTTCTTTTCTTAACAGGGTTAAGAGTGCGTGTAGGTGCTCGCAGTGCTCGTCCTGACTCTTGGAATAAATAAGTATATCGTCGATGAAGACAATTACGAATTTATCCAAATATGGTTTACAGATTCTATTCATCATGTCCATAAATGCTGCAGGAGCATTAGTTAGTCCAAATGGCATGACTGTAAACTCGTAGTGGCCATACCTAGTCCTGAAAGCAGTTTTAGGTATGTCTTCTTCCTGTACCTTCAGCTAATGGTATCCAGAGCGTAAGTCTATCTTAGAGAAGTATCTAGCTCCTTGAAGTTGATCGAAAAGATCATCAATCCTAGGTAACGGGTATCGATTCTTAATTGTAACTTTATTCAATTCCCTATAATCGATACACATTCGCATTGAACCATCTTTCTTTTTCACAAACAACACTGGTGCTCCCCAAGGGGATGAACTAGGTTGTATGAATCCTTTACCTAGCAAATCATCTAACTGCTTTTTCAGTTCTAACATTTCAGTGGGTGCTAACTGATAGGGTGCCTTGGCTATTGGTGTAGTTCTAGGAATTAGATAAATTCTAAATTCTACCTCCCTATCTGGTGGTAATCCTGGTAGCTCTTTTGGGAATACATCTGGGTATTCTGATACTACAGGAATTTTCTTAAGTTCCTTACCTTTAGTGTTAATGATTACCGAAATCATATACACTATTCCTTGTTTTCGTTCATAACTAGCAACTTTCTTTACTGAAATGAACTTTAATGGTTTACGGGGCTTATCTCCTGATATCAAAATTACTTCTCTTGTGGGTGTATGAATTTCTATGGAATTCTTATCACAGAGGATTCTAGCATGGTTGGCTACTAGCCAATCCATTCCTAATACCACATCGAATCCAGCAATTCATAGGTAGCAGGTTTGCAGAAAATTTGTGGCCTAAAAGTTCTATCTTTCCTTCTTGAATAACCTTATCTATTTTAACAGAATTGCCATTTGTTGTTTCTACCGTATAAATATGCCTAAGTTTGGTTAAAGGTTGCTTAAGAGCTTGGCAGAATAAAGTATTTATAAAACTTTGGTTTGCACCAGAGTCAAATAATACTTTTGCATAAACATCATGTACAAGAAACGTACCAGCTATCACATCTGGAATCAGATCTGCTTCTTGCGTTGTCAGCTGGAAGGCTCTTGCGTTTTTCTTATTAGTTCCTTCAGCAGGTTTGGCCTGTTATCAGCTATCTTAACTAGTTTAGGGCATTCTGGTCTGAAATGCCCTGCTTCTCCGCAATTGAAGCAGATCATGGATTTCTTCCAGCAATTCTCCTCTTGGTGCCCCGGGATTTTGCAGAAATTCCAGTACCCCTTACATTTCCCAAGGTGTTTTCTCTTACAGGTACTGCAGAATGGAGCAGTGGAGGATTGCCCGGTTCCCCTTTTCTTGAAATTACTAGCATTATTACCCCCACGGAAACCTTGGGTAATCTTTTGGGCCAATTCCTTTTTCTTGTTCTCTTCTCTAGTGCGCACCGGTCCATCTGTTAAGGTGTTGGCCAATTCTACCGCATCTTCAATTGTGCGGGGTCTCGCAGCTTTGACGATATCACGAATCTCGCTAATTAAACCCCAAATATAGCGAGAAATAAGTACCGGTTCTGGGGAAGCCAGAGTCGGCACAATTCTGGCATACTCGAAGAATTTTGAAGTATACCCTCGACAGTCAACATCCACCACCCGGTGGTTCAGGAACTTACTCGTCATTTGTTCCTTTTCGTAGGCGGGACAAAATTTTCTTTCCATCAATTCCCTAAATTCCTCCCAGCTCATGGCGTAAGCCACGTCACTTCCTTTGGCTTGTAGCACCGTGTTCCACCATTCTAACGCTTCTTCTTTAAAAAGGTGGGATGCATACATAACCTTGTCTTCCTCTGCACATTTACTGATTTTGATTACTGCCTCAGTCTTTTCTAACCAATGCAGCGCGGCAGTCACCCCTTCATTGCCTGCAAATTCAACTGGTTTACAGGCAAGAAATTATTTATAAGTGCAACCAGGCGTTGCAACTTTCATTTTCTTAAGTATTGGGGCTTGAACCACATCATTGTCATTATTGCCACCTCTATTTACACTGTTACTAAAATTATCGTCACGAGTACGTTTACTGGGGTTGGCTTGTGAAGGTTCAACGGGGTTCTTAACAGCGGCGACGATTGTTGGGATAGCATTGGCTATTCCCTGGGAAACGATATTTTCTATATCTTGCCTAATAAGAAAATGGTCTTCATTATTTTGTTCGGACTGGTTAACTTCATTTACCGGTTGGTTGTCCACGTTTTCCATCTGAATCATTTAACAATATATATATATATATATGTATATATATTACTGTCACAGAATGGATAGCAACCAAACACAATAAAGCAATCAAAACACATAGTCACATCAGCACATATAGCCAAAACCGTCGACCTTGTGACATTCATATATTTTTTATAATATTATGCGTCGTTACAAACCATCTATTTTACAAAAGTTTTATTTTTAGTTATTATTATACATTATTTTATTATTATTATTTCATATATATATATATATATATTATTTTTTCCACAAACTATTATTATACAAACACACAACCACAGGTAGCTGGCCTTTCAGAAACGACGCTCCCTTTCGTCGTACTTCCACATGATCCTTTCCCCCACATCTCGAATTCGATTTCCCACCTCCACTAGTTCCTCGTCGTAGTGGCGTAATTCAGCAACGTTTTCTGTGCTCATAGGTGGGAATGGTGCATGTTCAGGATCAAACTGGGGAAAATAAACATTTGGATTTTTCATGAAATTTTGAAAGTGCCAGTCGCTCGTCCACCACTCTTCCAGCTGGCCTGTAACAGGTTGTGGGTTGACAATAGGGTCCAGAATAGCAGGTTCAAGGTTAATTGGAAGTTGTGATTGGGCAGGGAAATTGAAAAGCTTTTCGTCGGTAGGTCCGATGAGGTCACAATTTTCAAGTTTTCGATCCAGTTCTTCCCAAGGTGGCATCTCCTGGGCTTGACCAGAGCTTTCCCCTACTTCCTTTCCTTTTCCCTTGTCCTTCGGATCCTCAGTCTTCTTCACCTTTTGGGCAGCTGGCTTCTTCCTTCGTCCGCGTTTCCAGTCCAAAATTCTCCTCCTCTTTTTAGGCTTTGGTTTCTCCTGCAGCTGGGCCTGGAACATTATTGGCTCCTCAGTATCTGCTTGATAGCCGAATAGGGTCCTGGTTGTATCCATATCGGTGGTATGGATAGTAAAGTTTCGGAGTGCCTCCGACAGTTCATTCATGCTGTTAGCACACATGAAGAAACACACAAAATTTTAAGTTAAAATTTTATTTATTAAATTAAATTCTCACAGAATCATAAAATGGCAATCGGAAAAATTAAGTATTTCTAAATACTTGATTAGCTTAAATCAGTGGCTCTGATACCACCTTTTTCTGTCACGGCCCCCGACCCAGTTTCCTGGTTCGATTGCCACGAGACAGAAACCCCGTGGTATTTTATTTTGGCAGCGGAAATTTTTAACAGGATCTTTTAAAACTGAAAATACCCGATTATTTTATTTCAATTTTCGGGATAAACCCCGTAGTTTACAATAGAGGAATTTCACGAGGAAATTCCCTGGTTACAAAAACATGTTTATTTATTTACTGAGCCACTTTATCCAAGCTGGTAGTGCTACGCGGCACTTTCCCCTGGTTCACAGTAAATCACCTGAAACATGTTTAAAAAGATTTTATTAGCGGGGAAATACTTGCGAGTCATTCAATTTGCATAAAATGACACATTGTTATAGATTACAGTATTAAGAGCGACTACAATTGCCCCTATCTTATAATTAGCTGGTTCAGTTGTCACTCGACCGGATCTATGACTGTGGTCATATCACTATTGGGTCCTTTCACCCAAAAGGACGTGTATCACAATTTAGGTCCTTTCACCTAAATGTGACAAAACAGTAGTCATTGTGCACAATACCCCACTTACTGCCAGTAATTTAAGATAACAAATACTTAATCCCTGTAAAATACAACTGGAAAACATTTAGGTATTGTAAAACACTTTTGATAAAAAGAGAATGACTCACATTGCAAGTTTAATTGGACAGAACATTGCCTACTGATTAAGCTTGATAACCTAGTTAAATAACAATGCACACGAAACTAGGTTAGTAACTTAATATAACATTTACGATAAGCTCATGAAATCAAAACCCTCACGATGAATGACAAAGTATAGCCCGGATTCGGGCAGCACTTAAACATCCATCGGATCAGTTTCAATCGATTGGACATTGTATCGTAGCAGTGATCGAGTTATTACCCTATAATCGTAGCAGCGTTTCCCTATTAAAACACACGAATCTAAGCAGAAATTTGCTGTTTTGAATGTATTTTGCGAACACAGAAGCCAGGCCATGCAACGTCCAATTTATAGCTGAAAATTGGGTTTGTCGCGGCCCGCGTAAACTCGAATAACATCTTACACGGCCCGTGAGGGCCACCCTAGCTATGGCTAGGGCTGCCGTGTCACGGTGTAGGTCTGCCACGTGTCAGACACGTGGCATTGATCGTTATTCGGAGATTAGCTTAGCTGTCGCGCCCCTCGTAGACTATCCTTAAGTCTTACACGGCCCGCGACAGACCAATAAAATTTAAATTTATTGATTTTTCACAAGGATTAGGGTTTTAGGGGTTCGGGTTTCTACTTACGGAGCGTTTTGGGACAATTTCGTGCAGGTCCTTACAGTAACAATTCCCCTAAAACCCTTAATGTGACCCTAAGCACTCCAAAATACATTTCGTACATTAGAAACGGACCCGAGATGTCGCAACCCCCGTCCCCTACTACCCGGGAACGGGCGGCCGCGGCCGGTTTTGGTGGTATTGTTGTTTATCATTTTGGCAGCAGAAATTTCATCAGGACCGTAGTTGAGAAATATTTTGTCAAAGTAAAATACCACGCTTTTATAATATTAAACACATGGGAAATTCCCAAGTTTCAAGTACACACATTTTCATAGGGATAAACCCTATTTTATTTAAATAAAACATCTCTTTATTTTAGGTAACTTTATAAGCACTTTTCCAAGCCTTCAGTGTTGTCCAGCTGGTATAATAACCCAATATTTACATTAGTAATACCCTCCCTGAGACGGCATTCCAACGACTACGTCGGGCATAACCACGACAGCCGTTACGGAACCCTGGATCAATCGGGCAGCGTATCTAATACGTAACCGGGGTTATCATACTTACAACAGGGCAGAACTTCGTTATTTAAGGGGGTATTATGCCCGAAAATTACTTTAGCTATATAGAAATTCGAGAGAGCAAAGATTGTGAACGATTTGGGACTGAAGGCCGATGCCTTCTATTTATAGTGTCTAATGGACACTTCCTCGTGGCCCGCGTAGCCCGAAGGTTTATCCTTCGTGGCCCGCGACATAGGGGAAGTAGGCTTTAGCCTTGACCGGTCATCGAACTCGACTCGACACGATCTTGACACGTGGCAGCACCGGGTTGCGCCTCATGTCCCTTCGCTCGCACCCCGCGTAGACCAAAGAGGGGTCCTACGCGGCCCGTGACAGCCCTAAAATCTTGGTTTTTAATTAAATTTAATAAAAATAAAGGTATTCGGGGCCTGTTTTCATATACGGGGTGTATTTTAGGACATGTAGGGATATTTTAAATATATTAGGGGTGTCAAAAATTATTTCGGAGGGTTGTTATATCCTCCCCTCCTTGTTTTAGAGATCGTCCTCGAGATCTACTGGAATAGGTGTGGATATTTCCTTTGCATTTCTGATTCAAGCTACCAAGTGTATTCTGGTCCTCTCTTGGAGTCCCATTTCACTTTGACTAGAACTAATCTTTTGTGCTTGAGGTTCTTGACTTTCCTATCTTCAATCTGTAGAGGCCTTTCCACAAATTTGAGTTTTTCATTTACCTTTATATCCTTAAGAGGCACTACGAGTGATTCATCAGCTAAGCATTTCTTGAGATTCGATACATGAAATACATCATGTATTCCTGCCATTTCCTCTGGCAGTTGTAGCTGATAGGCTACAGGTCCTATTCTTCTAATAATCTCAAAAGGTCTAACATTCCTGGGGCTTAGCTTTCCTCTTTTGATGAATCTTACCACTCCTTTCCAAGGAGAGACTTTCAATAATACTTTGTCTCCTACCTGAAATTCCAATGGCTTTCGTCTGTTATCAGCATAACTTTTTTGTCGATCACGTGCTGCTTTCAATCGTTCCTTAACTTAAATGATCTTGTCAGTTGTTTCTTGCACTATCTCGGGTCCGGATAGTTGCTTTTCTCCAATTTCTGCCCAACAGACTGGGGTTCGGCACTTTCGTCCATAAAGTGCTTCGAATGGTGTAACATTGATACTTGTGTGATAACTGTTATTATAAGAAAATTCTATCAATGGTAAGTGATCATCCCAATTACCTCCGAAATCAATTACACAAGCTCTAAGCATGTCCTCCATTGTCTGTATTGTCCTTTCACTTTGTCCGTCCGTTTGAGGATGATAAGCGGTGCTTAGATTCAACTTGGTTCCCATTGCTTTTTGGAAATTCGTCCAAAAATGAGAGGTAAAACGGCTATCCCTATTAGAAACAATTGATAAAGGAATTCCATGTAATGAAACTATTTCATTTACATACAATTTAGCTAATTGTTCCATACTGAAAATTTCCTTCATAGGTAGGAAATGAGCTGACTTAGTTAGCCTGTCTACAATCACCCAGATTGTATCATTACCTTTTCTTGTTTTGGGTAGTTTGGTAACAAAATCCATTGTTATCAATTCCCATTTCCATACAGGCATTTCCAATTGCTGCAATAAGCCTGAGGGTTTCTGATGTTCAGCTTTAACTTGTGAACAGGTTAAACACTTTGCAACATATGCTGCTATATCCTTTTTCATTCCTATCCACCAAAAATTCTTTCTTAAGTCTTTGTACATCTTATCACTTCCAGGATGCATTGTATACTTAGACTTATGGGCTTCTTCTAATATATGGTGGCGTTGGTTTCCTAATTTAGGTATCCACATTCTTTTCTTATGGAATCTCCAAATTCCATCTGTTCCTTGTTCTAGTTCCTTAATCATTCCTTTCAATTTTTCAGTATTATCCTTGATTACTGATTCTTGTGCCTTTCTAATTTGTTCATTTAAATCTACTTGCAGATTTAGTTTAAGTGAATGTACTCTTTTTGGATTTTCGTGATACTTTTGACTTAAAGCATCAGCTACTACGTTTGTCTTTCCTGCATGGTACTGGATATTGAAATCATAGTCACTAAGTATTTCCATCCAGCGTCTTTATCTCATATTCAACTCCTTTTGCCCGAAAACATACCTCAAACTCTTATGATTAGTGAAAATGATAAACTTACTACCGTATAGGTAATGTCTCCAAATCTTAAGGGCAAAAATTATATCTACAAATTCTAAATCATGGGTTGAATAATTTTCTTCATGATTCTTAAGTTGTCTAGATGCATAAGCTATAACCTTTTGACGTTGCATTAACACACATCCATAGCCTAACTTAGAAGCGTCACAATAGACTACAAAGTCTTCAGTTCCTTCTGGTAATGCTAGTATGGGTGCATTGGTTAGTCTTTGCTTAAGAATTCAAAATGCGTCTTCTTGTTTTGGTCCCCATTCAAACTTAACGTATTTACAGGATAGCTTAGTTAAGGGAATGACTATTCTACAAAAATCTCGAATAAATCTTCTATAATAACCGGCCAATCCTAAGAAACTTCTAACCTCGGTTGGTGACTCAGGGGTTTTCCATTTAGTAATCGCCTCGATCTTTGTGGGATCCACATGAATTCCTTCATGATTGACTAAATGTACAAGAAACTGTACCTGTTCTAACCAAAACTCGCACTTTGAAAACTTTGCATAAAGCTTTTCTTTTCTCAATAAACTTAGAAGTGCGTGCAAATGCTTTGCATGCTCCTCTTTACTCTTAGAGTAAATGAGAATATCATCTATAAAGACAATTATGAATTTATCCAAATATGGCTTACATATTCGGTTCATCATATCCATAAATGCAGCTGGGGCATTGGTTAAACCAAATGGCATGACAGTAAATTCATAATGGCCATACCTTGTTCTGAAAGCGGTCTTAGGAATCTCCTATTCCTGTACCTTTAATTGATGATATCCTGATCGTAAATCGATTTTTGAGAAAAATTGAGCTCCTTGTAATTGGTCGAACAGATCATCGATTCTTGGTAATGGGTACCGATTTTTAATCGTGACCTTGTTCAATTCGCGGTAGTCAATGCACATACGCGTCGATCCGTCTTTCTTCTTAACAAATAAAATCGGTGCTCCCCATGGTGATAAGCTTGGCTGTATGAATCTTTTCTCCAACAATTCGTCTAACTGTTTCTTCAGTTCCTGCATTTCTGCAGGTGCCAAACGGTAGGGTGCTTTGGCAATTGGGGCTGTTCCTGGTAGTAATTGAATTCTGAATTCAACTTACCTGTCCGAAGGTAGTCCTGGTAATTCTTCTGAAAATACATCTGAAAATCGGGATACTACTGGAATATCTTTCAGTTCTTTTCCTTTAGTGTTAATGATTATAGAAATCATATACACTAGTGACCCTTTTCTAGCATAACTTGCTGTTTTCATCACAGAGATGAATTTCGTGGATCTAGAGGGCTTATCTCCTTTAATTATGATATTTTCACCCTTTGGTGAATTTACTTGAATTGACTTTTGATCACATAAAATACTGGCTTTATTGGCTATTAATCAATCTATTCCTAACACAACATCAAATCCTGCCAGATTCATTGGGTAAAGGTTTGCAATAAATTTTTCATTTAAAAATTCTATTCTTGCTCCCTGCAAGATTTCAGAAATCTTAATGGTTTCTCCATTTGCTGTCTCTACTAGACATTCTTGTGGAAGTTTAGTTAATGGTTGATTGAGAAGTTTGCAAAATGAAGTATTAATAAAACTTTGGTTTGCACCAGAGTCAAATAATACTTTAGCAAAAACATCATTAACTAAAAACGTACCGACGATCACATCCGGGATCATCTTGGCTTCTTCTGCAGTCAAAACAAATGCTCTAGCATTTTTAGTATTCTTGTTATTCGTGGCTGGAGCTAGATTTGGACAGTTCGGCTTGATGTGACCTTTTTCTCCACAGTTGAAGCACATTCCTTTATTAGCTTTCTTCCTGCAATCTTCTTCCTTGTGTCCTGGTATCTTGCAGAAATTGCAGTAAGTGGAGCATTTTCCTGAATGCTTCTTCTTGCAAGCCTTGTAGTACGGTACAGAGGTAGAACCTACATTTTTTCCACGGTTGGAATTTAATTAACGGAATTCTTGGGTAAGCTTTTGAGCTAGGTTTCTCCTCTGATCCTCTTCTCGTGTACGCACTAATTCATCAGTCAAGGTGTTTGCTAGTTCTACAGCTTCTTCTATGGTTTGAGGTCTATTTGCCTTGACTAAATGCCTAATTTCGCTGATTAATCCCCAGATGTAACGGGAGATTAATACTGGTTCAGGTGATGCAAGGGTTGGCACTATTCTAGCATATTCAAAGAATAAAGTAGTGTAACCCTTACTATCTATTCCAGTCATTCTAAGGTTTAGGAACTTATTTGCAATTTGTTCCTTTTCATTGGGAGGGCAGAATTTCCTTTCTACCATATTTTTAAATTCCTCCCATTCCATATTGTAAACCCTGTCACTTCCCCTAGACTGGAGGATAGTGTTCCACCATTCTAAGGCTGAGTTTTTAAACAGATTGGAGGCAAACATTATCTTATCTTCTTCTGTGCACTTGCTTATTTTTAAGACCGCTTCAGTCTTTTCTATCCAGCGTAGAGCTGCAACGGCCCCTTCATTGCCCGAGAATTCCATTGGTTTACAATACCAGAATTCTTTATAAGAACAACCATAAAGCATGGTTCTTCTTCTTTTAGGAATGGGCACTTGAAGTATGGGTCCATTGTTTACACTGTGTTCAGGTTCAGTGGGTCGTTTACTGCTACGATTACTTTTATTATCTGCGTCCTTAACCGTTTTGATAATATATGGCATGGCATCTATTATCCCTTGTGCCACTATGTGTTGGATGGCACTGTTATCCACTTGGTTTCCATTATTATTGTTGTTCGGGTTATCGTTATCCGGGTTATTGTTACTCTGGTTTTCCTGGTTCACTTCGTTGTCCATCTGAATTTTAAACATTTGCCAATTATTAATATCATAAGATAATATTTAAGGAAAACAATCACACAACACACATATTGATCAAAATCGTCGAACATTGCGACTTACACTTTCTTATATATTATGCATCTAATACAAACTGGAACTGGAATTTAAAATTACAATACTAATATGCATCACTAACCACGAAGTGGTCTATACTACAACATATATATTATCATAATATATATATTTTTTTTCATACACACCTATTATATATATATATATATATACATATATATTTATTATTATTATTATAACTACTACTACTATCACCATCACTGATATGGGTTCATCCAGAACTCCATATTACGCTCGTCATACTTCCAGACGAGTCGTACTCCGATTTGCCTCATCCTCTCACTACCTTCTAAAATCTCCTCACCAAAGGTTCGAAGTTCTTGCACATTCTCTGCACTCATTGGGGGTGCAGGTGCTGGTATGGGATCTGGGTATTGTGGCATTGGTTCTTCATGAGGGTATGGATTCTCTAGGATTTCCCTAATGTATTCATCATTATCATAATAGGGATCTAGAGGGTCCAGACCTGGGTAAGCAACTAGGTTTGGCATGGGTTCCTCTGATATGGGGGTAGCGTTGCTGATAATCCCTATGATCGTCAAACCACGGGTCGTAGTCTGGGTCTAAGGGATTGGGTGCTGGTACTCTAGGTATCTCAGTGGGGGCAAAACCAGGCATTGGGATTTGATTTTCTGGGTTATTTTCAATTTCCATTGGCTGGGTGGGAAACAACGGTAATGGTTGGGGTGCTATGAGTTGCTCCAGGTTTGGGTCGGCAGCTGTGGTTGCTAAGGTATGAAAATTTGCTAAACTCCTGTTAAGCATATCTTGGGTGTGAACATCTGTTTCTCTCTTAGCGGCTGCTAGAACTCGCTGTTGTTGTAACTTTTTCATTCTTTTCCTACATTCATGTGCTCCCCTACTGAACCATCCTCTCCTTTTAGGAGGGAATGACTCTTCAGACTGAGCCTTAAACACGAATATCCCATCTTCATTGTCAGCTGAATACCCTGAGAGGGTAGGCTGTGAAGAGGTGCCTTCGCTCCTAGGTGAGCTGGACAACTGACGATAGGCGTCGGAGGGTCCTTGATCGCTCATACTGTAAACTAACAAATAGTCAAATAACACACAACAATAAAAGACAGATATGCATGTATTTCTGTAAATAATTTCATAACATATTGAATAATATCTTGGTGTCAACAGAACACTTATGTGGCTGAATCAGTGGCTTAGCTCTGATACCACCTTCTGTCACAACCCCCGTCCCCTACTACCCGGGAACGGGCGGCCGCGGCCAGTTTTGGTGGTATCGGTGTTTATCATTTTGGCAGCGGAAATTTCATCAGGACCGTAGTTAGGAAATATTTTATCGGAGTAAAATACCACGCTTTTATAATATTAAACACATGGGAAATTCCCAAGTTTCAACACACATTTTCATATGGATAAACCCTATTTTATTTAAATAAAACATCTCCTTATTTTAGGTAACTTTATAGCCACTTTTCCAAGCCTTCAGTGCTGTCCAACTGGCTTCTATTTGGCTTTCACATTTTGTTACCTGAAATGCGTTTAAAAACATTTTGTCAGTGGGAAATACTGGTGAGTGAATCCCAATTTAATCAAAACAGGTTTTATCAGTCTACAGCATTGAGGGCGGTCACGTAATTTCATTTGTTTCCATCTACTTTAATTACCACCCACGGTACTGTCAACCCGACTTGTGGTCATGTTACTACTCACAATGTAGTAACAAATTTTGTATACAAAACCCCGACATACCGAAGATAATTGTAGAATACAAATACTCAATCACTGTTTAATATAATGTTCATTATATGAGGTTTTGTAAAAACAGTTTGCAAAAAGGAGGATTACTCATATTGCTGTCTTAGGGTTTTCCTGATGATTATCTATAAATTACACAAATGCACACGCGTTAGTATAATAACCCAATATTTACATTAGTAATACCCTCCCCGAGACGGCATTCCAACGACTACGTCGGGCAGAACCACGACAGCCGTTACGGAACCCTGGATCAATCGGGCAGCGTATCTAATACGTAACCGGGGTTATGATACTTACAACGGGGCAGAACTTCGTTATTTAGGGGGTATTATGCCCGGAAATTACTTTAGTTATATAGAAATTCGAGAGAGAAAAGATTGTGAACGATTTGGGACTGAAAGCCGATGCCTTCTATTAATAGTGTCTGATCGACACTTCCTCGCGGCCCGCGTAGCCCGAAGGTTAATCCTTCGCGGCCCGCGACATAGGGGGAGTAGGCTTTAGCCTTGACCGGTCATCGAACTAGACTCGACACGATCTTGACACGTGGCAGTACCGAGCTACACCTCATGTCCCTTCGCTCGCACCCCGCGTAGACCAAGGAGGGGTCCTACGCGGCCCGCGACAGCCCTAAAATCTTGGTTTTTAATTAAATTTAATAAAAATAAAGGTATTTGGGGCCTGTTTTCGTATACGGGGTGTATTTTAGGACATGTAGGGATATTTTAAATATATTAGGGGTGTCAAAAATTATTTAGGAGGGTTGTTATACGAGATACCTTCGTATTTGCAAAAATCAAGAATAACAAGAAATAACAGTCCAAACCGCTCACAATTCGATTCTCTCTCAAAATTCTGAAGTAATAATAGTAATATCGGGTATTATACCCACTAAAATTGCGAAGCTCTGCCTCGATGTAAGTATTATAACCCCGGTTACGTATTAGATACGCTGCTCGATTGATCTAGTGCTCCGTAACGGCTGTCGAGGTTCTGCCCGACGTAGTCATTGGAATTCTGTCTCGGGGAGGGTTTAACTAATGTAAATTGAGTTATTATACTAATACGTGTGCATTGTTTAATTAATAGATTATAACCAGGAAGTCACAATGAAAAATACCTGAATTAGCAATGTGAGTAATCTCCTTTTTGTAAACCTTTTCGTAAACTGTTTTTACAAAACCTTTATTGTTTTAAATTATAATTAGCAGTGATTGAGTCTTTGTAATTCTTCAATTGCTGCCAATATTATGGGGTTTGTATACATTACTGGATAACCTTCACAATTGGACAACGTGTTAGCCAATGTGTGATATGACCATAGCCACAGATCCGGTCGAGTGGCAAGTACTGAATGAGTAATTGTGTAGATATAAACATTGTAATCGCCCTCAATACTGTAAAATGGTAAAACCTGTTTTGATTAAACAGGGATTCACTCACTAGTATTTCTTGCTGATAAAATGTTTTAAACACGTGTTTCAGGTAACTTAGCGAGAAGCCAATAAAAGTCAGCCGGAGAGCATTGAAGGCTTAGAAAAGTGGCTATAAAAGTTACCTAATTAAAAAGAAGAATTGTTTTCAATAATTAGGGTTTATCCCTATAAATATATTACAAATGAAAAGTCGGATTTTGTTCCACTTATTATTATAAATATATTATCAGAAAACCTGGGTTTTCCCCATGGGTTTATTATTTATAAAGTGAGGTGTTTTACTCTGATAAAAAAAATATTTCCTAACTACGGTCCTGATGAAAATTTTCCGCTGCCAAAATTGATAAACACCGATACCACCGAATGTGCGAAGCTCGCGGCTGCCCGCCTCCCGGGGCAAGGGTTGGGGGTTGTGACAGAAGGTGGTATCAGAGCTATGCCACTGATTTAAGCACTTTAGGTGTTCTTCTAATACCTAAACCGTAAATATTTGCGTTAGGAAATTAATATCTTATGTGTTATCCGGTGAACATGAAGTCTTAATGTGTTTAGTATGATTTATATGACATTCAACAAATTGTCAATTCCTAACATGTATTACCTATATATGTATCTTACAGTTATGATATGCCTAATATTACTTATATAATTAAGGTATTAATAATATTATACCTTATTAACGATAAATTATATGTATATATATATATATATCATATATTTGTATAAAAATAATTTAGTATGAATTTTACATCTTAATATTAACATAAGATAACACAATTCAGGCATGATATTTCGAAAAACATCATAATATAAATATTAAACTAATATGTAGTATGTCTAAAATGATTTTATGTCATTTACATTCTCAGGATATGTAACCCTTATTTGTACTCTATAGTATGTGACGCTACAAAAATATAAAAGGGATATATTCATGAATATATTAATATTAAATATCGTAATATATATATATATATATATATATATATAGTATGTCCATATATTTATGTGAATACAATTCAAAGTAAACTATAATAAGTTAATAACATTATGATATGGATATTAAATCAAAGATATAAGATAACACCCGTAGGTATGGTATCACTAAAATATCATAATATAAAATATTATTCGAGACAAGCCGAATATTTTATGATTTGTGGTATGATCCAAAAGTTTTACTCGATTTAAAAATATGTATTTATCAAGATTTTGATAAAACATATAATTATACTAATTTTGTTAAAATATAATGTTTCAACATTATTTAGATACGATAATTAAAATACTTTGTAAACCACTTTATAATTCCTTAATACTTCTTATCGTATTATTAAATATGCAAATTTTTCATCAAAATTTGATCAGTTATATTTACAAATTATGGTCAATATTGATTATAATTAACATGCTAGAAAATTTTTAATATACTAAACTAAAATATTATTAAATTCTGTTTTAAATTAAAACCTAATAATAATAATAACTTTGGAAGAGTAAAATATTTTTAATAAACAAAATATAATTTTTGGCTCTTGAATAAAGTTATGTTAAAAGAGTTCTATAAAACATAATTCTTAATTTAATTTATAATGAACAAGAATTATTATTACAGTACATAATTCATAGTTTGACGATTCTAAAATTTAAGTACATATACATATACAATGGAAGATACAAAATATTTTATAAACTGTATCTATGAAATAGCAATATGTACAACAAATTAGTATTGTGTAATTATTTGATTTTAATACATAATACCTATATATCAACATGAAATAGCCTAAACTTATTCCTTAAATTATAGGTAAGTCAGATGTATGTATATTTTCTATAACTTGTATTAATATTATAAATAAATGATACTTCATTTATAAAGTAAAAACATGTACAAAAACATTTAGTACGGTATAACTATATGATTTAAAATATATGTACGTATATCTTAAGAGGAAACAATTTTTATCATTTGATAAGTTTAATTTATTTCTTAAACGATATTTAGAGTCATACGTATATATATTTTGATATGAGAATAATACTCCATTACTTAATATATTAAGGATCGAATTTAGAAACACTAGACTTTGTTTTATCTATTATGATTTTTTAATAAATAAATATAATAGATAGAGAATTAGAATCAAGTCCTAAAATACGTTATCACAAAAAAATGAGTTAACCTGCTGGTTAAGGACTAAATTGTTCTAAAAGAATCCAGAAAATTTATATTTTTATTAAATTTATTCATTTTGATAAATTACCTTTTTATTCCAAAATATTATGTTTAATAAATTTAATAGAAATTTATTTCGTTAATATAAAGGAATAAACAAAAGTATGTGAATAAATAGTTATGTAATTGGATTCTTATAAATTGATATTATATGTATATATTGTAGGAAATTTTAAAACTTTATGTTTATACATATGTATATACCAGACACAAATTTCTCAATAATATATACAATATAATCATCAAATATCTTCTGTAGAAAAACAAGCTTTTATATAACAGAAAAAGCAAACCTACATGTTTATTCAAGATCTATTTTGATACCCACCTGTAATTTAAAAGATACCTGTACTAGCACCACTACTTGAAGAATAATAGTAGGTCAATGACGAAGAATCTCAGAATTTCATATATAAAACCCTTACCTTTATTTTCTGAATTTCTATCCAGCCATGAGCTCTGAAAATATAGTTGAGTATAAACAATATAGAAGAAAAAATATTACAAAAAAGGGAAAAAAGCCACATAATATAATATATACACTTTCCTTATATTTTGATAAAATATAGTGGAAGAAACAATTAAAATATAATGTGAATGTATGAATATATCTATCAATGCGTAACACTGATAAGTATGACTATATTTGTGCTAAACATGATAGGAGCAACAAAATATGCCTGTATAATTGTGTAATTTGGTGATAATTATATCTGAACATGTTTGTAAATCAGATGTCAATGGGAATAGCATGTGATCAAAAAATTCGGGCTAGTAATGAAAATACTTTGAATAAAAATACTATAGAAAATATAATAGCTCAAGGAATATCGAATGTCGTACCTTCGATCATTGACGCTATTAAAACCTCGATGCCTATAAACAAGAATCCTACTATATGCTGTAAGCATACCCATCACTCCAAACCTAGCTCTAACTCTAATGGAGGTCATGATATTCGTATCAAAATTCCATTTTCCCAACGAAAGAAAACCACAACCTATGGTTACTTCTATGAAGAGTTCTACTCTAACAAATCCTCCAAGAACAAAGGAATGGAACCAGAAACCACACAGCCTACCTACAACA
This sequence comes from Helianthus tuberosus, assembly GCA_030545235.1. Classification (NCBI taxonomy): domain Eukaryota; kingdom Viridiplantae; phylum Streptophyta; class Magnoliopsida; order Asterales; family Asteraceae; genus Helianthus; species Helianthus tuberosus. The sequence continues at coordinate 47,966,579 of CM060387.1, read as the reverse complement.
ACAAAAAGTACGCAATAAAACACGATTCTAAGAAAGCACTTCGCTGTAACTACTACAAAAAGGCTGGGCATACAAAGGAAGAATGTAGAAGGAAAAGGGAAACCAATGTATTTTATAAATGTGGAGAGCCATGCCACTTCCGTCTCTACTGCCCAAAACTATCTAAGGCACCCGACAACGAGGATAGAAACCCAGATGAAGCTAAGGAGAACGCAAAAACGCCGGAAACTACAGTAACTTTTAAAATAAGCACCCTTACGTTTTATCTGCACTAAAGTATTAAGTTGACTTTTGATTCCGATCAAAGTTTTATAATAAAGGTCTTTATCTTTATTTTTCTATCACAAAGTCAACACTCATTTGTCTTATCTTTTGACAAATTCATATGCTACTCGTGCATTGCTTGTTATGCATGTAATGTTACTTCCAAAAGATCAATTATTCGCCAGTTCGAATAAAATATTTCGTTATACTCATTCTGATAATCTATATGACTACACAATGCTGACTTTTGATATCAAGTCAACAAATTTCTTGGAAAACTCCTTTTCTTTTCAAAGTTACTTACCAAATTTTCATTAAAACCATTTCTTGTCAATACGTATATCCATTGTTAGAATATGTCCCAAACCAAGCTCAATTGTTTAAACTTGTTCATAATATACATTCAATTCAAAATCCCATATGATGAATTGAGATCATCATATTCGAGGTAATCTCATTGTTTGAATTATAGTAAACTTGTTTAAAGTCTTCAATTTCGATGTATCATTTGTTAAAACACAACACCTTGCGGTGGCAAATTCTTTGAAACTTGGACTCATTTCATTTTCACACGTGAGGTACGAATTTGTCTATTTATTGATTCATTATCCTAAACCAGTCTTAATACAATTTTGTGTTAAGATAAAGGTACCTAAATTCTTATTCCAGCGTACCTCTAACATTTCTTTCATCTTTGAATTAAACCTACAATATTCATTTATTCTTTTATTTGGACATCTTATATTTTGAAAATCCGGATTCATTTCATTAAAACTTTCAATTAATTTCAAGAACGATGAATTCGTTCGGTCACCGTAATCATTGAATTCTTTCAATCAATACAAACATCCTGCGGTGTCTGTATAAATTGTAGCCTGTGCTAATAATAAACCCTGATCATATCAATCCATACATTATTCGTTCGACTCATCATTATGTAGTCTTGATACAATTATGTATTAAGACAATGATACACTAAATTCCATTATATTGTTCAGTGTATCCCTGCCTTTTTAAATCAATGTCACAAATTTCTATTGTAATTAACTAATCATTTTTCATACTTCTATTTTCAAATTGAGATTATTGACTCATAGTCTTCCTCCATTGACAATCAAAGTAAGTTTTCTTCTGACATAAAATCTTGTTTGTCGTTGGCTCGTTGCATTGCAAACTTTATGTCTATCAAATCCCTATTTTTGTTTTGTGAAACTTAGTCACCTTAATGATTGTATCATTTCATCTCGTGCAGTTAACATCAATTCTTGGAACTAATCAAAACGTTTAAGTTTCTCATTTTCTTCTAGTCCTTAAAAAGATATCACTAATGATTCGTCTACATTATTCCTGTCATTCCCTGTAAGGACCTGCAAAAATGCCCCACAACACTCCGTAAGTGAAAACCCGAACCTCTAAAACCCTAGTTCTCATGAAAAACCAGGAAATTCAAAATTTTTAAACTTCTCGCAGGCCGCGTAAGATTTAAGCTGAGCTTACGCGGGCCGCGACAGCTCACTGAATCTCCGGATAAGCTCTATGCCACGTGTTTGACACGTGGCAGACCTACGGCATGACACGGCAGCCCTAGTCGTAGCTAGGGTGGCCCTCGTGGGCCACGTAAGGTTTTATTAATGTTTACGCGGGCCGCGAGAGACTCAGAAAATTGCTATAAATGGGACGTGAATGGGGCTTTCAGTTGTGTTCGAAAAACTTTTCAAAACAACAAACTTTCTATTTAGAAACAAGCATTTTAGGGTCATTACGCTGCTACGATAAAGGGTAATAACTCGATCACTACTACGATACAATGTCCGATCGATTGAAACCGATCCGATGGATGTTTAAGTGCTGCCCGTATTTGGGCTATACTTTGTCATTCTTCATGAGGGTTTTGATTTCGTGAGTTTATCGTAAATGTTGTATTAAGTTACTGACCTAGTTCGTGTGCATTATTATTTAACTAGGTTATCGGGCTTAATCAGTAGGCAAAACTCTGCCCAACTAAACTTGCAAGGTGAGTCATTCTCTTTTTATCAACAGTGTTTTACAATACCCAAATGTTTTCCAGTTATATGTTACAGGGATTAAGTCTTGGTTATCTTAAATTACTGGCAAGTGGGGTATTGTGCACATTACTATTGTTTCTCACTTTTAACAGTGATAATCATCACTATTGGGTGAAATGACCCAATAGTGGTATGACCATCATCACCAGGGTGTGACACGAGGCCAGATAATTATAAGATAGTGGCCATTGTAATCGCTCTTATGCTGTAATCTATAACAAATGTGTCGTTTTATACAAATTGAGTGACTCGATAGTATTTACCCGCTGATAAAAATATTTTTAAACATGTTTCAGGTGATTTACTGTGACCCAAGGAAAGTGCCGCGTAGCACTAAAAGCTTGAAGAGGTGGCCCAGTAAAATAAACAAACATGTTTTGTAAAACAGGGAATTTCCTCGAGAAATTCCTTTAATGTAAATTACGAGGTTTACCCCAAATTGTGAAATAAAATAATTGGGCATTTTCAGTTTTCAAGATCCTGTTAAAAATTTCCGCTGCCAAATTAAACATCAATACCACGGGTTTCTGTCCCGCAGCTTCTTTACCGGGTAAAACCAAGACGGGGGTCGTGACAGAAAAATGTGGTATCAGAGCCACTAATCTAAGCCAATTAAGTATTTAGAAATACTTAATTTTTCAAATTTCCATTCTGTGATTCTGTGAAAAAAAATTAATTTGCAATAAATTAACGTTTTAACTAGGATTTTTGTGTTTTCTTCATATATATTAACAGCATGAATGAGTTGTCTGAAGCTCTTCAGAACCTCACTATCCATTCGGCTGACCTGGAAATTCCCGGGGGCCTTTCCGGTTATCAGGCCGACACTGAAGAACCAATGGAATTCCAGGCCCAGCCGCAGGAGAAACCAAAACCGAAAAAGAGGAGGAGAATCCTGGACTGGAAACACAGACATAGGAAGAAGCCAGCCGCCTAGAAGGTTAAAAAGACTGAGGATCCCAAAGGGAAAGGAAAGGAGGTAGGGGAAAGCTCGGGTCAGGCCCATAAAATGCCGCCCTGGGAGGAGCTTGATCGAAAACTTGCAAATTGTGATCTCATCGGACCTGCCGATGAAAACCTCTTCAGTTTCCCAGCCCAATCTGAACTTCCAATTAATTTGGCACCTGTAGTTCCGGACCCTATTGTCAACCACCAGCTTCTACCCGGAGAATTGGAGGAATGGTGGACAAGTGACTGGCAATTTCAGAACTTCATGAATAACCCTAACGTTTATTTTCCCCAGTTTGATCCTGAACCGGCACCACAACCACCCATGAGCACGAAAAAGTTAGCTGAACTCCGCTGTTATGGCGAGGAACTAGTGGACGCAATAAATAGGATTCGGGATGTGGGGGAAAAGATCTCATGGAAATATGACGAGAGGGTGCGTCGTTTCTAAAAGGTCAGCGGACTGGGGTGGCGTGTTTGTATAATAATAATCATATATATAAAAACAATATAATAATAATAGTAATAATATAACATTGTATAATAATAATTAAAATAAACCTTTTGTAAAATAAATGGTGTGTATGGATGCGTACTAATATATAAAAATATGAAAGTCACAAAGTCGACAATTTTGAGCTATACGTGTTGGCGTGATTATGTGTGATTGCTTTATTGTTTGACTGTTATCTATTTTGTGATAATTAAATTTCATATATTGTTAATTATTTAGATGGAAAATGCGGAAAACCAACCAGTCAATGAAGTTAATCAGTCTGAACAAAACAATGAAGATCACTTCCTTAATAGGCAAGACATAGAAAATATTGTTGCCCAGGGAATAGCCAATGCTATCCCTGCAATCGTCGCTACTGTTAAGAACCCCGTTGAACCTTCACAGGCTAATCACAGCAAACGTACTCGCAACGACAATTTCAGTAATAACGTAAATGGAGGAGGCAATAATAATGATGATGTGGTGCAAGCCCCATTTCTTAAGAAAATGAAAGCTGCAACACCTGGTTGCACTTTCAAGGAATTTCTTGCCTGTAAACCAGTTGAATTTGCAGGCAATGAAGGGGCAACTGCCGCACTGCGATGGTTGGAGAAAACCGAAGCAGTAATTAAAATAAGTAAGTGTGCCGAGGAAGACAAGGTTATGTACGCGTCGCACCTTTTTAAAGAAGGGGTGTTAGAATGGTGGAACACGGTGCTGCAAGCCAAAGGAAATGATGTGGCTTATGCCATGAATTGGGAAGAATTTAAGAGATTGGTGGAAAGAAAATTATGTACCGATTATGAAAAGGAAATGACAAATAAGTTCCTAAACCACCGGATGGTGGATGTTGACTGTCGAGGGTATACTTCGACATTCTTTGAATATGCTAGAGTTGTACCAACCCTAGCTTCGCCAGAACCGGTACTAATTTCTCGCTATATCTGGGGTTTGATTAGCGAGATTCGTGATATCGTCAAAGCTGCGAGAACCCGCACAATTGACGATGCGGTTGAATTGGCCAACACTTTGACAGACTGTCTGGTACGTACGCGAGAGGAAAACAGGAAGAAGGAGTTGGCCCAAAAGATTACCCAAGGTTTTCGTGGGGGTAATAATTTCAAGAAAAAGGGAACCGGGCAATCCTCCACTGCTCCATTTTGCAGTACCTGTAAAAGAAAGCACTTTGGAAAATGTAAGGGGTACTGTAACTTCTGCAAAATTCCGGGGCACCAAGAAGAAGAATGCAGGAGAAAGAAATCAACCATTTGCTTCAACTGTGGAGAAGCTGGACATTTTAGACCAGACTGCCCTAAACTGGTCAAACCAGCTGACAACAAGGCTAAACCTGCTGAAGGAACTAATAAGAAGAACGCAAGAGCCTTTCAGCTGACAACCCAGGAAGCAGATCTGTTTCCGGACGTGATAGCTGGTACGTTCCTAGTTCATGACGTTTACGCAAAAGTATTATTTGACTCTGGTGCAAACCAAAGTTTCATAAATACTTCATCCTGCCAAGCTCTTAACCTCCCTTTAACCAAACTTAGGCAGATTTATATGGTAGAAACGGCAGATGGAAATTCTGTTAATATAGATAAGGTTTTGCAAGAAGGAAAGATAGAACTCTCAGGCCATAAATTTTCTGCCAATCTTTTACCTATGAATTTAGCTGGATTCGATGTCGTGCTAGGAATGGATTGGTTAGTAGCCAACCATGCTCGAATCCTCTGTGATAAGAATTCCATAGAAATTCATACACCCGCAGGGGAAGTAATTATGATTACAGGAGATAAGCCGCGTAAACCAATGAAGTTCATTTCAGTCATGAAAGTTGCTAGTTATGAACAAAAGCAAGGAATAGTGTATATGATTTCAGTAATCATTAACACTAAAAGTAAGGAACATAAGGAAATTCCTGTAGTATCAGAATACCCTAATGTATTCCCAGAAGAGCTACCAGGATTACCACCAGATAGGGAAGTAGAGTTTAGAATTCATCTAATTCCTGGAACAACACCAATAGCCAAGGCACCCTATCGACTAGCACCCACCGAAATGTTAGAATTGAAAAAGCAACTAGATGAATTATTAAGCAAAGGATTCATACAACGTAGTTCATCCCCGTGGGGAGCTCCTGTGTTGTTTGTGAAAAAGAAAGATGGTTCGATGCGAATGTGTATCGATTATAGGGAACTGAATAAAGTTATAATTAAGAATCGATATCCATTACCTAGGATTGATGATCTTTTCGACCAACTTCGGGGAGCTAGATACTTCTCTAAGATAGATTTACACTCCGGATATCATCAATTGAAGGTACAAGAAGAAGATATACCTAAAACTGCCTTCAGGACTAGGTATGGTCATTACGAGTTTACAGTCATGCCCTTTGGGTTAACGAATGCCCTTGCAACATTCATGGACATGATGAATAGGATCTGTAAACCGTATTTGGATAAAGTTGTAATTGTCTTCATCGACGATATACTTATTTATTCCAAAAGTCAGGACGGACATTATAAACATCTACATGCACTCTTAACTTTGTTAAGAAAGGAAAAGCTTTACGCCAAATTTTCGAAGTGTGAATTTTGGCTGCAGGAAGTGCAATTTTTAGGACACGTGGTGAATCATGAAGGTATTCACGTAGATCCCTCTAAGATAGAGGCAATCATAAAATGGAAGGGCCCGCAATCAGACACTGAAGTTAGAAGTTTTCTAGGATTAGCTGGTTACTATAGGCGATGCATTAAGGATTTTTCTAAGATAGTTATGCCATTAACTAAGCTAACCTGTAAAACAGTTAAGTTTGAATGGGGACCCAAGCAAGAAGAGGCCTTTAGGATTTTAAAGAAAAAATTAACAAATGCCCCGATCCTTGCCTTACCAGAAGAAACAGAAGATTTTGAAGTTTACTGTGATGCTTCTAAACTAGGATTAGGATGTGTACTGGTACAACGCAAAAAGGTAATAGCGTATGCCTCAAGACAATTGAAAAAGCACGAGGAGAATTATACAACTCATGACTTAGAATTAGGAGCGATAATTTTTGCCCTTAAGATTTGGAGGCATTATCTGTACGGAAGTAAGTTTACAGTCTATACAGATCATAAGAGTTTAAAGTATATATTCGGGCAAAAAGAATTAAACATGAGGCAAAGAAGATGGATGGAAATTCTAAGTGACTACGACTGTGATATCCAACATCACAAAGGAAAGGCAAATGTAGTAGCAGATGCCCTAAGTCGTAAGTATCTCGTGCTCTTAGATTAAATCTCCAGTTGGATTTAACCAAATCAGCCCATTTCCTACCCATGAGGGAAACCTTTAGCATGGAAAGGTTAGCAAAGTTGTACGTAGACGAGGTAGTATCACTACATGGAATTCCGCTCTCTATTGTATCAGATAGAGATAGTCGTTTCACTTCACACTTCTGGTCCAGCTTCTAGCAAGCAATGGGAACGCGATTAAATTTAAGTATTACCTATCATCCTCAGACTGATGGGCAAAGTGAAAGAACAATTCAAAATCTAGAAGACATGCTCAGGGCATGTGTAATAGATTTCGGTGGAAACTGGGATGACCACTTACCATTAGTTGAATTCTCCTATAAGAATAGTTATCATGCAAGCATCGAGGCTGGCCCGTTTGAAGCACTATATGGACGAAAGTGCAGAACTCTAGTTTGCTGGGCAGAAATAGGAGAAAGTCAATTATCAGGTCCCGAAATTGTACAGGAAACCACCGACAAGATAACTCAAATCAAGGAAAGACTAAAAACGGCCCGAGATCGCCAGAAAAGTTATGCAGACAATCGACGTAAGCCGTTAGAATTTCAAGTTGGAGACAAGGTACTCTTAAAAGTTTCTCCCTGGAAGGGAATAGTTCGGTTCGGTAAGAAAGGAAAACTAAGTCCAAGATACATATGACCATTCCCAGTAATCCAGCGAATAGGACCAGTTGCCTACCGCTTACAACTACCGGAAGAGTTAGCCGGGGTACATGACGTATTTCATGTATCCAATCTTAAGAAATGTTTGTCTGACGAGTTGCTGGTAGTACCTCTTCAAGATATAGAGGTAAATGAAAAATTGAAATTTGTTGAGAAACCCCTTCAAATAGAAGATAGAAGGGTCAAGTTCCTCAAGCACAAAAGATTGGTACTAGTCAAGGTAAAGTGGGATTCAAAAAGAGGACCCGAATACACATGGGAACTGGAATCAGAAATGAAGCGAAAGTATCCTCACTTATTTCAGTAAATCTCGAGGACGAGATTTTAAATAAGTTGGGGAGGATGTAAGGACCTGCAAAAATTCCCCACAACACTCCGTAAGTGAAAACCCGGACCTCTAAAACCCTAGTTCTCATGAAAAACCAAGAAATTCAAAATTTTTGGACTTCTCGCTGGCCGCGTAAGATTTAAGCTGAGCTTACGCGGGCCGCGACAACTCACTGAATCTCCGGATAAGCTCTATGCCACGTGTCTGACACGTGGTAGGCCTACGGCGTGACACGGCAGCCCTAGCCGTAGCTAGGGTGGCCCTCGCAGGCCGCGTAAGGTTTTATTAATGTTTATGCGGGCCGCGAGAGACTCAAAAAATTGCTATAAATGGGACGTGCATGGGGCTTTCAGTTGTGTTCGAAAAACTTTTCAAAACAACAAACTTTCTGTTTAGAAACAAGCATTTTAGGGTCGTTACGCTGCTACGATAAAGGGTAATAACTCGATCACTGCTACGATAGAATGTCCGATCGATTGAAACCGATCCGATGGATGTTTAAGTGCTGCCCGTATTTGGGCTATACTTTGTCATTCGTCGTGAGGGTTTTGATTTCGTGAGTTTATCGTAATTGTTGTATTAAGTTACTGACCTAGTTCATGTGCATTATTATTTAACTAGGTTATCGGGCTTAATCAGTAGGCTAAACTCTGCCCAACTAAACTTGCAAGGTGAGTCATTCTCTTTTTATCAACAGTGTTTTACAATACCCAAATGTTTTCCAGTTATATGTTACAGGGATTAAGTCTTGGTTATCTTAAATTACTGGCAAGTGGGGTATTGTGCACATTACTATTGTTTCTCACTTTTAACAGTGATAATCATCACTATTGGGTGAAAGGACCCAATAGTGGTATGACCATCGTCACCAGGGTGTGACACGAGGCCAGATAATTATAAGATAGTGGCCATTGTAATCGCTCTTATGCTGTAATCTATAACAAATGTGTCGTTTTATACAAATTGAGTGACTCGCTAGTATTTACCCGCTGATAAAAATATTTTTAAACATGTTTCAGGTGATTTACTGTGACCCAAGGAAAGTGCCGCCTAGCACTAAAAGCTTGAAGAGGTGGCTCAGTAAAATAAACAAACATGTTTTGTAAAACAGGGAATTTCCTCGAGAAATTCCTTTAATGTAAATTACGGGGTTTACCCAAATTGTGAAATAAAATAATTGGGCATTTTCAGTTTTCAAGATCCTGTTAAAAATTTCCGCTGCCAAATTAAACATCAATACCATGGGTTTCTGTCCCGCGGCTTCTTAACCGGGTAAAACCGGGACGGGGGTCGTGACATTCCCTCTAGCAGTTATAGCTAATAAGCTACGGATCCTATTCTTTTAATAAATGGTCCAACATACCTGAAACTTGATGTTTCTCTTTTAATAAAACTTTATCTCCCACTTGAAAGATTTTTCATCTATGTAACTCATCTGACAGGCCTCGTATTACTTTAAAATTTTCTTATCTATTGTTTCTATTCCGAGTTCAGTTGTTTTTCTCCAAATTTCTGCCCAACAAACAGAAGCTCGAAACTTTTGTTCATTAAAAGCTTCCAAAGACGATTTAACACTACTTTTACCGGCTATTAGACATGATTTAATTCCAAGGGGATATAATAGCTTGAATCTCAATGACGAGATTTAAAACAAGGTGGGGAGGAAATAACAACTCTCCTAAACATTCTTAAGATACACTTATATATATACATGTCCGAAGATAGCTAAACATAGGTAGGTAAAGAGAGATGACAACAAATCTAACAAATCAAAGCCACGTACTTCCTTTAGTTACTATTACAAATGTAATAGTTCCCCTAAGCACTCCCAAATACATTCCGTACATAAGAAACGGACCCGAGATACCTTCCTATTTGCAAAAATCAAGAAATAACAGTCTGTCGCGGGGCGCGACAGACTCCCCTTCATCCTTCGCGGGGCGCGACAGAGCAACAGACGGCGACACCACAGAGTGCCACGTGGCAGGACACGCGTTGAAACCACCGATGATTCAGCCAATTCGTTGCCGCCTTTAGGGCCCTCGCGGGCCGCGTAAGCCTCCTCCTCATCTGTCGTGGGGCGCGATAAATCTTCTAATCAGCCCTATATATAGAGAGCTCGAGCATTCAGTCCAAACCGCTCACAATTCGATTCTCTTTCAAAATTCTGAAGTAATAATAGTAATACCAGGTATTATACCCACTAAAATAGCGAAGCTCTGCCTCGATGTAAGTATTATAACCCCGATTACGTATTAGATACACTGCGCGATTGATCTAGTGCTCCGTAACGGCTGTCGAGGTTCTGCCCGACGTAGTCGTTGGAATTCTGTCTCTGGGAGGGTATAACTAATGTAAATTGGGTTATTATACTAACACGTGTGCATTGTTTAATTAATATATTATAACCAGGAAGTCACAAGGAAAATACCTGAATTAGTAATGTGAGTAATCTCCTTTTGTAAACCTTTTCGTAAACTGTTTTTACAAAACCTTTATTGTTTTAAATTATAATTAGCAGTGATTGATTCTTTGTAACTCTTCAACTGCTGCCGGTATTATGGGGTTTTGTATATATTACTGGATAACCTTCACAATTGGACAACGTGTTAGCCAATGTGTGATATGACCATAGCCACAGATCCGGTCGAGTGGCAAGTACTGAATGTGTAATTGTGTAGATATAAACATTGTAATCGCCCTCAATACTGTAAAATGATAAAACCTGTTTTGATTAAACTGAGATTCACTCACCAGTATTTCTTGCTGATAAAATGTTTTAAACACGTGTTTCAGGTAACTTAGCGAGAAGCCAATAAAAGCCAGCTGGAAAGCACTGAAGGCTTATAAAAGTGGCTATAAAAGTTACCTAATTAAAAAGAAGAATTGTTTTCAATAATTAGGGTTTATCCCTATAAATATATTACAAATGAAAAGTCGGATTTTGTTCCATTTATTATTATAAATATATTATCAGAAAAACTTGGGTTCTCCCCATGGGTTTTTTATTTATAAAGTGAGGTGTTTTACTCTGATAAAAAAATATTTCCTAATACGGTCCTAATGAAAATTTTCCGCTTCCAAAATTGATAAACACCTATACCACCGAATGTGCGAAGCTCGCGGCCGCTCGCCTCCCGGGGCAAGAGGTTGGGGGCTGTGACAAATGGTGGAAGGCCGGCAGACATTTCTTCTGAAGAATCCTCGTGACGTTCTCCGGTAGACATAAGGGGAAAGATTTGCAGGTTTCTTCAAAGAAATATTGGGGAAGACGAGTGGAATTCGAAGAGCAAATAACGAAAAGAAGGCACTAGAAGGGATTATATACTCACCGCCATCAATGTGTCACACCCTGGCTTTTGCGGAAGTGTGGGTTTATTTGGTGTGACTTCTTAATACCATAGCAACAATCACAACAATGCTATATGATAAAATACGGGATGTTCATCCATTAAAGTAGTTTAGAAAAATGTGCAACATATTGTTTTAAAATATCAATCCCAAAACATATTACAAACCATGACTTGTTTAAAATGAGTTCATAAGACTCAACGAAAGACTACCAACAAAACGAGGATTAGAGACATGCAACCCGTCCAGGAAGGAGTTACACTTCCCAAACCCTACGACCCTGGATGACATCCTTATTTAGTACGCAGCTATCATGCATCACTTGCCAGATCCGATTAATTCCCTGAAATACATGTAGTTTAAAAATATCAACAAGAGTTGAGCAAGTTCATGTGTAAGTTTGTGTGTATAAGCCTTTAAAATAAGTCTTGTCTGAATAAAAGTCCCTGGTATGTAGCAATAAGGAAAAACTGATCACCATTGGGTTGCAAAGCCAATAGTATGTGTGAAATGATGCAGGAAGACTCAAACCTAGCAAATTTGTCTCCGGTATGAAGACATAGTCACCACTATGGGCCGCCCCAGCCTCACGGGTGTGGGCTTGCTACACCCAAATAGATCTATCACTCATGTCCCTTGGTCTTACAATGAGGATTAATGGCCTTAAGTGTCATGCCCACCACTCACTTGATCGCATAGTAAAAACCCTCCTTAAGCTAACCATACCATATAAATAAATGTCTGTAAATGTCTGTAATAATTGTAACATGTATTTCACCCCCGAAGTATAAAACTGAAAACAGTTAAGAGAAACGGGGGACATGAACTCACTGTAGTGCGCCTTGTACCGTATCTCAAACTCTGTCTGCTACACGACAACCTACACGTACTAATGTCTATTAGACGAACGACCGTGCCTTGGTTTAGAGTTTAGTATTTTGAGTTGCATTACTTTGGTATTATTTTTGTTAAATTAATAATAATTATTTTAACTTAACTATCGTCTTTAGAAAAATAGTTAGGCAACTATTTCGTATCTACACTTCTCAAATATTTTTATGTGCACATTCCCTTCCCAAGGATGGGGTACTTATATATGTATACAACTAACCTCTTATGCTCTGCATTTCGTTATAAAAATTATGGCGAGTTTTATGTGTGAAAAACATAGTCTAAAATATGCTAGTAACCATTTGTCTAGAAAATATTTGCTAAGTGTTAGGATTTTCGGAAAATTTCGCCATAGTCTCCTTTGTAAATAGAGGTGTTCATGCTTAGTAGCATATCATTTTCTTTTATATATATCCCGTAGCTTGTTCCCACATAGCCAACCCGACAATCATACATGCAATATACCACTTATGTTATTTTAGCTTTATTAGTCAAAACTGGACTGTTTTTGAGCATTTTAATAAAATAGTTAACCTTCTCCAAAAATTCCCAAATTTTTACAGAATGTCATAAACGTTCCAAATTTTATTGTGTAAAAATATCGGGGCCCAGTTCATTACCAATATTATATAAAAATTCTTTTACCCGACTGCAATCAGATTTGTTACTTTCTGATTGCAGTTTACGGAAAAATTCACTAAAAATTAATCGTAAGTCCGATCGACGAAATTCCAGTTGGAGGATCACGGCAAAACAGTGACCATCCACAGTAAAAATCCCATGAGTTGATTCTACTCAGGTTTCAAGTTATGACTCCGAATACAACACACTTTTTCAGTAGAAAAATCGCAGCTTGAGCTGCTGTCTAAAATCAGTTCTTTAAAAATAGTAAACGACCTCGAAAAATTACGATTCCAGTGCCATTTGATCGGTTGTTCAAAAATACATAATTTAGGCTTTAGAAATTCAGTTTTTCGATTTATAATGACCCAGTTACAGCCTGTTTAAGTTGGCTGAAAATATCAATCAGCATGCTTTTTACCATGTAAATGTTACTAGAAATGCATCACCAAGTGTCCTAACAACGGTTTATCAATAATTTAATGATCAAACATCATGCATGCTTATACCAACATAATCCAACCAGATTTTATCATTATATATGTTCATGTTTAGGTTCCTTGTTCATTTTCTCTTTGTGTCCTTATTTTAAACTTCAAACAACAATGTTTCGAACAATCAACGTAGAAGTGATTCAAGAGTTAAATCGAAGACTTGCAAGTAGCACAAGGGCTAGGGATGAACTTGTGAATAAGAAATGATGGTGAAAGAGGTGTGAGAATGCAAGTGGTGATGCTTCTTGAAGGCTCTAATGCTCCAAACTCCACAAGGCTTCTTTCCAACACTTGTTTTAGACTTAAAAATGGATCAAAGGAGTGGAAGTTGAAGTGATGGTGATGGATTCAGATGTGGGCAGCCGAAAATGAGAGGGAGAGGAGTGAGGTGAGAGAGTAAATGATGGTGGTGGTGATATAGAGGGCCTTGGGAACTCACAAGCCACCCTAACCAACCTAGAGAAATGATTAGCTAGGTTTCTTGGCCAATCATAATTAAGAAGATAAAAATAAAATCTAAACAAAATATTTAGTAATGATGGGGCCGAAATTTGGTAGGGGGGTAATTTGTAAAATTTGATAGTTAGTAGGTAAATAATTAGGAGGTTATGGGTATTTCCTAGAATAGTGAGTGTATGTCATGTTCCTATAGTGTGTGGGGATTTTTATGACCATGATTATTTAAGAATAATAAAATAATGTTTCTGACAAAATTTTGGTGTCCCGGGTAATGTCCGGTTGTTCGGTTAAGTATCGTTCCGTTAAAGTGTTAAATTGTACCATATAGTGTCTTTTATGCATCTTTTTGTAACGAAATCATTCCTGGCACTTAGGAAAGTATACAGGACCACTCTGCCATATTTGTGTATTCTACTGGTATAATACAATGCTGAATTTTATAAAAGAATGTAGAATTTGGCATTTAAAGTGTGTTTTAGGCACTTCCCGACACTATAACGATCACCTAGTGACATAGTCTTATGGTCCTCACACTCCTACACTCCAAACCAGTGTAGTACCTTATCCCTGTCTCATACTGGCCATAATAACATTGTCTGTCTATGTGCTGGCATTGTCATCATTATTTCTGAATCAACTGTTCAGTGTGTTAACTGTGCTGAGTGCATCAAGTATGTCACTAATGTTGGTGTGTAATGAATGGAGTGACTGTATAAAATATGATGCACATGTATGTATGATATAAAATCATAGAGCAGTTTACATTGTCAGTTGTAATCAAGCACAGTCATTAAGCACGTAATTAAGATTAATTAATTTGTGCAGTACCTGAAATTTTGAGGGTTGTCACACAATGCCCTCGAAAACCGCAATAGCCCCCTTTTCCAGGAAAACACGGTTATCAAAGCATCAGGGGCGAGTGGGGAACAACAAACAACCTCACGCACGCGTGCAGGCCACGTTTGATGTAACATCCCTATTTTTATATAAGAATTATAGGTTTGGTTAAATTTATTAACCACTAGTAAACTAGTAACTAGTTTATTTTTAATAATTATTCAACCCAAATAGTTTTAAACACTATTTTATATAGTTGGTTGAAATAATATTGGTCTGTATATGGGTAACTTTTCTAAATAAAATAAAAAGTATATAAAAACTTATATTATTAAACGGGTAGATTACGGGTAAGTTGACTGATAAAAATATGAAGTACCTAGACGGGCCTAGGAACCGTATAATAATTAAATTATAAAAATACATTGTATTTTGAACCTACTCTATTTTTAATAAAACTTAGACCCAAATGTAGACAAAAATATTCTCGTTTTAATAACATAATTATTATTTTATAAAACGTTATATTTTAAGTTATAAGCGCCAAAAGAGTAAAGCAGTTAAATTAATTATAATATATATTAAATAATAATAATAATCGAAATTTTAGTTTAAAGTAGGACATACCTACTAAATAAATTAATTCACCTAAATAAAGTAATTCAATTCATGGACATACGTTTAATAAAATAATAATAATAAAAAGGATAAACATATGAGATATAATAATTAAATAATAAATTTCACACTTAAAGATGTCAGTTATGTAAGCTATGATGGATGACAAGGTAATTGGTGAAGTACTTATCCTTTACACCAATTTCAATTATAAATAGAAGCACAGTATTCAGTTTCCATCCCATCTTTCTTTCTTTATCTAAAAATTCGCCAGCCTTCCTGTATCTCTCGATCTCTCTCTAAATATTTTCTTTCTTCTGCTATGTCTTTCGTCATGTCTGTGTTCTAAATCCTTTGTCTTTTATTATTTACCTATAAATAATAATAAGGCTCTGCCCTGTTTTAAGTGTTTTAACTCCCGATCACCGCTAACCTTTCCGATTGATCTGAGCCTCATAACACATGTCAGGGCTCTGCCCGACTAAGTTGTTGGAATTCGGTCTCGGACATCGGGATAAGGTTGAATTAGAGGTACTATACTTAACACGAGTGCATTATATATTTTTAAATAGCTCAGAAGTTATACCCAAAATTTATACCAGAAGGTTTTCTAGTTGAACCCTAAAGTTACAAAGTGGGTCCATTCTCTTTTCTCACTATTTTATTCCCTTTTTCTTTATAATATAATTATATTCAAAAATATCCCAAACCATAAACAACTCTCACCAAAACTATTATTTATTATTATATTTTGTTCAAAAGGAAACCTTAGTTAAGACCCCTAAGTAATCCTGCATAAACCTTAATATTTTCATAACAATCAGAATCAGGATTTGGGCCCCTAAAACTCAGAGGGGGCATTTCCCATTCGATATTATCATCACAGTTTTACATGTAATTCGAAAATATCAATTCCGTCGACTCAGCTGAACTCCAAACACACGTGGCAACCATATGAGAAAAGTAACCCCTCGCGCCACGCGACAGGCACAAGGGGACCTGTCGCGACACGCGACAGGGACCATTTTTCATATATAAATAGATGGCAGTGGGACTTGATTCCTGGCGTCCGTTCGACGATCAAATTCAACCTGTACGTTGAGTTATAATCGAAACGGTCACAAAAACACTAATTAGTAGACGGGGTGCTGCTACGATACAGGGTATTAACTCGATCGCTATTACGATTCATTTTCCGACCGATCAATATATCCAATGGATGTTTAAGTGCCACCCACATTAGGGTTATACTTTGTCGTTCGTCGTTAATTCGATGGATGTTTAAGTATCGTACTTTGTCGTTCGTCGTTAATTCGATGGATGTTTAAGTATCGCACTTTGTCGTTCGTTGTGAGAATTTGATCTCGTGAGTTATCGTAATTGCTGCATTAAGTTACTTACCTAGTTCGTGTGCACTAGGTTACAAGGCTAAATAAATAGGCTAAGCTCTGCCTGTCTCAATCTGCAATATATCAAGGATTATCTGTAGACTAAATTTTGTCCGTATGAATCTGCATGATTATAATGTGAGTCATTCTCTTTTTATCAAATTACTTTCCAAACCATGTTTATTTTCAAAGTTATAATTACGGGGATTAAGTCTTTGTAATCACCAAGTTACAGCCGGTATGTGGGGTTTTGTATACATTACTTGATAATCGTCACCATTGGGGCAGCCAATTGGGGGATATGACCATAGTCACAGATTCGGTCGAGTGACAAATACCGTGGGTAGTTGGTTTGATATCAGAAACATTGTAATCGCTCTTAATACTGTAAATTATAACAAACGTGTCGTTTTAGTAAAATGAATGAACTCACTCAGTATTTCCCGCTGACAAAACCTTTTTAAAACGCGTTTCAGGTAATTACAATAGATTGGAGTAAAAGATGGATACGGCACCGAAAGGCATCAAGAAGTGGCTTATTTTATTAATTAAAATCAAATTAAGAAATATTGTTTTATGTAATAAAATTTATCTTTATTTAAGCTACCTTTGTAAAACATGGATTTATTCCATCTATTTAATAAATAAAAATCCGGTGTTTCTAAACTCTGATATTTTTCCTAACTCACGGTCCTGATGAAATTTCCGCTGCAACATTTTCAAATTAATCACCGGTACCACTGGCTGTTCGCGACTTCCGATTCCGTCCAGGGGGGTCGGGGGCCGTGACATTTGACGACGTACATTTAATGAATAACTGATAAGTGACAGCCTGTCACCAAAACCGTCACACGTCAACAGACAGAACAGTACCTTTCACCTGCGAGGAGTAAATTTTTTCAAAATTTGAAATCATGAGCATTTCAACTTGAAGAAAAAGTATCTTCCACAAGAAGATTCTCCATATTTCGCGCCAAAACTTCTCAAAGCGAAAAGCGCACACTTCATTATATATAGTCCAGTGCTCCACTTACTTGCATAAGAGCAACACTGGACTGGGGGGACTTGAAGGGGTATGGTCCCAAAAAACCTTGCGCAGGCGTATTGGACCATACCACAACCTCATCACATAAACATCCTTAACAGAACCCTGCGCGGCTGCGCAGCGGTTCTAAACAAAGATATAGAAGAAAACAATCTTCGAGAACCGTGCGCCGGAGAAAGGACAAAACTAACATTCAACTAACACCCCTGCGCGGGCTCGCGCAAGGGTACATTTAGACTTGAAGTCAAGATCTTAAACATCTTCGCGCGCCTGGAACCAAGACTTAAACAAAAGTGTCTTTTCTGTTATAACAGAATAGACACGTGGCAAGGGCATAAAGGGTTACAGATGTAAACCTTCTAGAAGACTTCATCATGCACAACCATTTAGTTACAACTGAATAGTGATGTGGCATCATCCTGGACGCTCATCTAAGTCACGATGATGGCACTAACTTGGAGAAGGATCCACACAAACCCACTTTCCACGTGGCATCTCCCCAGCCGTCGATCACCCTCACGATCCGTGTGCATGGATGTGATGTTAGTAATTGATGGAAAAGGGCATAACCGCCTACGGAAAATACTTTCCGTTACTATCTCCGTCAACAATTTTTTCCGCCCAAATCCAACTATAAATAAGTCATGCCAGGTATGATCTCACAGGTTACATTCACTTCACTTTTACTACTTCTTCTTCTTCATCGAAATCACTGTACTTATTCTCACGCTGGAGGGTGGTCACGGAGAGAACCCTCATTCTCCTCGTGGCGAGTCTAACGGCTTTCTGTTTTGCAGTGATCACCGGAGAAGGAGCTCAATGAAACCCCCGAATCGAGCGAGAGGACTAACCCTTTTTATACAGAACTAAACCCCTGGTCTGATTGATTCCGGTCATTCGAACCACTGTTTCTTCAGTAACATTTTTGCTTGGCGTGCGGATTTGGATAGGATTCCGACGGTTGACGCGCTTGCTAAGAAGGGCGTTGTGGTGATCGACGATATGTGCAGCTTTTGTAACGCTGGGTTCGACTCTGTTAATCATCCTTTTACCGTCTGTCCGTTGCCTTTAGGTTTATGGGAAAAGATCAGCTTGTGGTGCCGGGTTTCGAATTTCTTCATCTTTTCCTTTAGAGACTTACTTGAAATTCATAATACGGGTGTTAGAAGGTCGTCAGAAAGAAAGGTTTTGCATGGTATTGTACTCTCGGCTTGCTGGGTGTTATGGAAGGCTAGAAACAACCTTAGATTCAATAGTATAAGGTGTAATGTTGATGAGGTCTTTAGCGAAGTTGGGTTGTTAGTTTCTTTTGGTTTAAACATAGGGACATGAAAGGTAAGTTGGACTGGGGAGAGTGATGTAAATTTGTGAATATGTAGTTGCTTGTTTGTTCTTTCCGTCCCGGTTTTCGGGTTCGGTGTTGTTTTAATGAAGTTTACGTTAAAAAAAAAAAAAAAAAAAAAGAATCTCCAAAAATATCTTACCAAATACAATAATAGTTGGTTAAAGGTTAGCATATTTTAACCCAATTTTGTCATTATTACTTTAACCAATAAAAAACGTAATTCCACGCGATGATATTAAGTGCGTGAGTGAACGTGCGCACACCAGGATGAATTCCGATCAGATCTACCACCGTCACCATCTCACCAACCCCCCTACCCACTCACTCATAATCTCTTTCTATAAATACCACTCTTCTCCCTTCTCTCTGATTCGTCTCCACCATTCTTATCCTCTCTCTTTCTCGGAAGCTCTAACCATTCGGAACTTCCGTTTTTCTCACCTTCTTACAGGTACGCCACTCTTCAATTCCACTTCTTCAGCTGAATCAATGCATATATTTGTAGTAATAATCAGTATGTGTACGTTACGATTCACATCTTCAATTGAAATTAACTGAATCTGTTAACTTTACCGTTAGATCTAGTGGTAACCGTCCGTGATCTGTTAGTTACACTTATGTATCTATATCTATATGCGTAGTGACTGACGTATAGCATATTCTATCACATGGAAATGTGTTTTGTTGTGTTAGTTAAGTGATCCGTGGGCCCCGGGCGGGTGATTTTGGGGGTTTAATTAGGGTTCAGTAAAATTGCAAAACAGTAAATAGTGAGATTGATCGAATAGGTCACAAGATCTTGCAATAGTTTTCGTTTTTGTATAACCAAAAGTAAGATCTGGTGGTTCTAGGGTTTTGGGAACCGTAGATCCATCTTTTAGTCTGAAATTTTCGTTTAGATCTGTTGTTTTAATCCGAATCGGTTTATGCTGGAATGATTTTGTGTGGTTCTGTCACTTGTGTGAGATTCGGCTTCACTGTAAAAGAAAGAAAGTTGAATCTGCTTCAGATTTCCAAAGTGAAGTTTTCAATTAGGTACGGATTTATACAGAACTCTAGTTTAGGGATGGGAAATTTCGTACCAAATACCGGTACTGTATGGATGCTAAACCGAACTTATACGGTAGTACGGTATTCGGTTTTGGATTTAGATAAGTTTTGGTATTGGTACTACGTGGTATGGTACGGGTTAGGTATGGTATCAGGACCGATCTCATAGTATTGATATAGTGGATTTGAAGTTAGGTTTCTTTCAAGATAACAATGCTCCCATAGTCCTATGGTGTTGCAATTTGTGGTCAAAATGTTGGCTTACATTGATTTGAGTGTCTGCCCATGTATGTTGTCGTATTTGTATAGCAAACAAGTAGCTTTTGTTGTTGGTGGATTAACAAATAATTTTTAGGGTTGGTGGGTTAGTGGGTAGGTGGATCTCTCTTGCGTGTTAGTGGGTAGGTGGATCTCTCTTGCGTGCTTATAAAAAGCGCAATCATTTTTTAAATAAATAATTTCGTTTACTTTCTCCAAGTATTGTTAAATATAGCTTTCTGTATTACATTAGTTCATTTGTGTGTAGAGTTAATCTGGATTAGTAAGATCTTAGTGATGATCTTTATTAGCATCAACCATCTAGTTAGATCCAAATTGAACAGTTTTAGATGTACACCGTTTAGGATCATGTTTATCAAAAACTTTGAATGTGAATTGCTGTTGGTTGGTATGATTAAGTTATTTGAATTGTGATTGAACAGATCAATGGCATCTCACATCGTCGGTTATCCCCGTATGGGTCCCAAGAGAGAGCTGAAATTCGCTCTTGAATCTTTCTGGGATGGCAAGAGCAAAGCTGAGGATCTACAGACAGTTGCTGCTGATCTCAGATCATCCATCTGGAAACAAATGGCTGCTGCTGGCATCAAGTATATTCCTAGCAACACTTTCTCTTACTATGATCAGGTTCTTGACACCACCACCATGATTGGTGCGGTCCCACCAAGGTACAACTGGAACGGTGGTGAAATCGGTTTCGACACTTACTTCTCAATGGCCAGAGGAAATGCCTCTGTCCCTGCTATGGAAATGACCAAGTGGTTCGACACCAACTAGTAAGTTGGTTTGTGACTTGTTTTGCATCAATGGTGCTGAACTTAATTGTTGAATATATAATGAATTGGATTAAAAATTTACTGTTTGTGCTTTGATGTACAGCCATTACATTGTCCCTGAGTTGGGCCCTGAAGTGAAATTCACATATGCTTCCCACAAGGCCGTGAATGAATACAAGGAGGCTAAAGCTGTATGTGTTCTTTACTTCTTTATATGCTATTAAGCATTTAGAGTTGTATTTGCATCAAAGTCTTATGTTAGTTACGTTTCTTTTCTTTATGCAGCTTGGAGTTGATACCGTCCCAGTTTTTGTTGGCCCAGTCAGCTACTTGTTGCTTTCTAAGCCTGCAAAGGGTGTCGAAAAAACTTTCGATCTTCTTTCCCTTCTTGACAAAATCCTTCCAATCTACAAGTATATTTTCCTTTTACAATATTTATAACTCCTATACAACATCTAAGATAAACACTTGTTCACACCATAACAAACCTGTAATCTTGTAGGGAGGTTATTGCTGAGTTGAAGGAAGCTGGTGCAACATGGATCCAGTTTGACGAAGCTACCCTTGTGAAGGATCTTGAGGCCCACCAATTGCAAGCTTTCACCAAGGCTTACGCAGATCTTGAATCAGCTTGCTCCGGTCTTAATGTCCTTGTTGCCACCTACTTTGCTGATATTCCTGCTGATGCATTCAAAACCCTAACCACCTTGCCCGGAGTTGCTGGTTACACTTTTGATTTGGTCCGTGGTGAACAGACTCTTGATTTAATCAAGACCAGCTTCCCATCAGGCAAATACCTCTTCGCTGGTGTTGTTGATGGCAGAAACATCTGGGCTAATGACCTTGCAGCATCTCTTAAAGTCCTCGAGTCTCTTGAGGCCATTGTCGGCAAAGGTAGTTATAATTTTCCAATTGAAGTTACAAATTTGGGGTGCCAAAATGGGCTGGTTGGGGTTGGGTTCGGGTCAAAACTGGTTGGTTGAGCCGACCCAGAAGACCTTTTGTCCAACACTATTGGGCTTGGGTCAAATTGATCGATTGGGTTGACCCAAATAACTTCTTGAGTTGTTTCCAAATTCATCTTTTTATGAATATGCGGTGTGTTATGTATGATCCAGAAACTAATATTACGATATTAATCTCATTTTTTGCATAAAGTGGTTAGAAGGTTGTATTCATAAAAAAATAACCCAATAAGTAAATGGGTTGAAATTGCTACCTCCAATATTACAAGTATATGTGCCAAACAGCTTAATTATTCATAATATAACATGTGATTTATGCAGATAAACTTGTTGTGTCCACCTCATCATCGCTCCAACACACTGCTGTGGATCTTGTGAACGAGACAAAGTTGGACGATGAGATCAAGTCTTGGCTCGCATTTGCTGCTCAAAAGGTGGTTGAAGTTGGTGCTTTGGCCAAAGCTCTTGCTGGTCAGAAGGATGAGGTAATTGGATTTGTTTCTTTTTTATTATTAAACCATTTATAAATCAAGATACACAGGTCACCAATTTTAATTTTTCGTCTTTTTCAGGCATTCTTTGCAGCTAATGCCGCTGCTCAGGCCTCAAGGAAGTGCTCCCCAAGAGTCACCAATGAAGCTGTCCAGAAGGCTGTAAGTGATATTAACATTTAACCATTTAATTCCAATTCTTGTGTATATTTTTCACATCTAGTTATTAAAAGTATGCTCGTTTTGGTTTCTCAGGCGGCAGCTTTGAGGGGTTCTGACCACCGTCGTGCCACCAATGTGAGTGCTAGATTGGATGCCCAGCAAAAGAAGCTTAACCTCCCAATTCTCCCCACCACCACCATTGGTTCTTTCCCTCAAACCATTGAGCTCAGAAGGGTTCGCCGTGAGTACAAGGCTAAAAAGTGAGTAATTTCAACTAGTTAGTTAATCCATGTTTTATTCTTTCAACAGCTTAATCATAAGCTTATGTTCTCATAAATCCATGATATTATCGTAGGATCTCTGAGGAAGAATATATTAAAGCCATCAAAGAGGAAATCTTCAAAGTTGTCCAACTTCAAGAAGAGCTTGACATTGATGTCCTTGTTCATGGAGAACCCGAGGTACATTATATAAACATCATACTTTCTTTTCCCCTTTTGTACTTGGTAGAAAGAATATCCGTTAAAAGTTTTTTGTTTGTTTGTTGTAGAGGAACGATATGGTTGAGTACTTTGGTGAACAATTGTCTGGTTTTGCCTTCACTGCTAACGGATGGGTGCAATCTTACGGATCTCGATGCGTCAAACCACCAATTATCTATGGTGATGTCAGCCGCCCCAAGGCCATGACCGTCTTCTGGTCCACCATGGCTCAAGAAATGACCAAACGCCCCATGAAGGGTATGCTCACCGGTCCAGTCACCATTCTCAACTGGTCCTTTGTCCGTAATGATCAACCAAGGTATAAATATCAACCACCAACCATGGTCCATTGACTCCATTCCTTCATATTGAAAAACGTCACATCTTTAAAAAAATTTTGTTGTTTTTAGATTTGAAACTTGCTACCAGATTGCTTTGGCAATTAAGGATGAAGTTGAGGATCTTGAGAAGGCTGGAATCACAGTCATCCAGATTGACGAGGCTGCTTTAAGAGAAGGATTGCCACTTAGGAAAGCCGAACACGCTTTCTACTTAGACTGGGCAGTCCACTCGTTCAGAATCACCAACGTCGGGGTCCAAGACACCACCCAGATCCACACACACATGTGCTACTCAAACTTCAATGACATCATCCACTCCATCATCAACATGGATGCTGATGTCATCACCATTGAGAACTCCAGGTCTGATGAGAAGCTGCTCTCCGTGTTCCGCGAGGGAGTCAAGTATGGTGCTGGAATCGGTCCAGGTGTCTATGACATCCACTCCCCAAGAATTCCATCCACCGAGGAAATTCACGACAGAATCAACAAAATGCTTGCGGTTTTGGAAACCAATATTTTGTGGGTGAACCCTGACTGCGGTCTCAAGACCCGTAAGTATGCTGAGGTTAAGCCCGCTCTCGAGAACATGGTTGCAGCCGCCAAGAAGCTTCGTGCTGCTCTTGCCAAGTGAGGAGATTTGACCCGACAGTGGACACGCGATGATAATGACTGGAAAATGGTATATGTTACAGTGATGGAATAACTGTGGTTGGTGATGGCATGTATTACAGTATTAGGTTTTGAATTCTGTTTTTGTTTTTGTTTTTGTTTTCGGGCTTTTATCGGTTGTTATGTACCTTTATGCTGGAGGGCTTTTGCATACCCCCAATGAAGTGAGTTCTAAAGATGATATTTTGTTGGTTTGCATACATCAGAAATTTGCAATATTTGACAAGTGGAGTAAGTTGGGCCAAAAGCATTTTAAGTAATAGTTGTGGAAAACCTGGCTACAAAAATTGTCTACCACAGACATGATGACATTCAGCCTAAAAAGGCCCTACCAGTTATATTGTAATTTTGTTAAAACTGATTGAAACGTCTAAACAAAAGCAAGTCGAAAGTTTAGGAATTATGCAGTTTAATATACGGTTCGGTTTTGATCAAATAAGTAATTGAGCTGCTTAATTGATTGTTGATTAAAAATATACGTATGATTTGGTTGTCGTGAGAAACTCCACGCTATCAACCCCAACGTTGCGGAGTCAGCGTAGACCAACCACATACGTGATGTGGTATTCCACACGTGGTCACGACTCCGCTTCGGAGTCACGCATGATGCAGCGCGGCGCGTCACACGGCCTTGTATGATCGACACAGATTACTGTTCCCATAACATTCACTTTTTTTCAAAAGTATATTAGAGGAGACATCTAGCTTTCCCTCTATTTTCCCACATGCCACATCGACACCTTAACATTCTTTCAATTTTTCTCATTCTTCCCATATTAGAGGGAGTCGTCTCACTTTTCCTCATCTATCTATATATATAAATAACAAAAGATCAAATGCAAATACGCTTATCGTATAAAACGTACGAATAACATGGAAAGTAAAAAACTCGGTGACATTTTCGTAATTAATTTACTAGTAGGGTAATTATCAAAATTACCCCACAAATGATCTTGTAGGGTAATTTTGATCTTGTAGGATAATTTTGATTTTGTAGGGTAATTTTGATCTTGTATGGAAATTACGAAAATGTCACCGCGTTTTCTACTTTTCCACTCCATTTGACGTAAGTCTATTTGTACGAGATCTTTACTCATATATAAATATATGGTCAGGATATACTAGGAAGTTTATTTGGGTAGGAAGATTAAAAAGTAATCTTGACTATCAATTGAGTAATGAAGGGCTTGGATTAAATGAGTGAAATTGAACAAAAACAATGAGGCGCATCAGACTTTTAGGGGTATTCTAGTCATCAAAGGTAATAGCTGTCCTCTCCTCCAATTCCCTCTATTTTTTAAACGTTAATAAATCTTTTATACGACATTATTTTTTTATAAAAATTCCACCAAGTTTTTTTATCTTTAAAACGACTATACTATTGCTATAATTTTTTTTTTGTAACTCATATGCATACAACGCAATGGAATATAAACACAAAAAAATATTTTTTTTTGTTCTAAAACGCAATGGACTAAAAACATAAAAAATGTGTTTTTTTTTCTTTCTAAAATGCAATGGATTAAAAAACAAAAAAAATGTATTTTTTTTAAACGCAATGGGCTAAAAATACAAAAAAATATGTTTTTTTTTTTTCTAAAACACAATGGTCACACAAATAAAATGAGTTTTTCTAAAACGCAATAGACTAAAAACACATAGAAAATGTCTGTTTTTCTATTATTGTTTTCTATCATTTCTACTCAAATCATACTTTTCTATCTGTTTTTGAGTCTCAGTGATAATCAATTAGGAATCACTGATCACTAAAGGCTTTCCTGGTTTTCACTTCATTTCCTCTTAAAATACATTTTATTAAGATACATATTTAAAGTCTATGGCTTTATAGCCTAGTGGTATATTGGGGTGAGATAAGACTTTGAGATTAATAGATCCTGGTTTCACTGGTGACACGATAATACTTCAGTGGTCCATCAGTGATCCAAATTTGTAGTTCAAAATAAAAAGATACATATTAAAAGATAGGATGTTAATGTAAAATCATGGTTTACCAAACACAATAATAATTGGTTAAACTTTAGTATATTTTATTTTAAGTCAATAATTAAGCAGACATGTTAAGCGCACACCACTACTACACCAGTATTATTATTATTATATGGGTTATTAGATTTTATCACCCTCAACTATTGGCTATTGGCCGCTGCCACCCCTAACTATCACTTTGACGCCCGTCACCCCCAACTTAACACTTAGTGTGTTCTGTCACCATGTCGTTAACTGATCACTAACTTTTGATCATGTTACTACACTTTTTTGGGTGTCATAGGGATCTTGGGAAGGTTTTAGAGATCTTAGGACACCCCCAAAAGTATAATAACAGGATCAAAAGTTAGTGATCTGGTGACAGAACACACTAAGTGTTAAGTTGGGGGTGGCGGACGTCAAAGTGATAGTTGGGGGTGGCAGCGGCCAATGGCCAATAGTTAAGGGTGATAAAATCCAATAACCCTTATTATATTAATAAAATAATAAAATAAAAATAATCAGATCTACCCAGTGGTCCCAGTTCACCCACCCCCACCCTCTATATATATCCCCTCTTCCTCCACTCTCCAATTCGTGTCCTCCATTCCATTCTTCTCTCCCCCCTCTCGGAAGATCCAATTCCATTTCATTCGGAACTTCCATTCTCACCTTCTCACAGGTACGCCACTCATTCACTCCCTACTTAAATTCCACTTGAATAGTTTAATTTACACCCTTAATTCTCCACCTGACTGATGATCTTAATCTATAAAATTTGTAGCAATTAATACGAATCACATCTTCTTCAATTGAAATTAACTGAATCTGTTAACTTTACCGTTAGATCTAGTGGTAACCGTCCGTGATCTGTTAGTTACACTTATGTATCTATATCTATATCCGTAGTGACCGACGTATACTCGCATGGAAATGTGTGTTTGTTGCGTTAGTTAAGTGATCTGTGGGCCCCACTGGTAATTTTGGGGGTTTAATTAGGGTTTAAAAGTAAGATCTGATGTTTCTAGGGTTTTGGGAACTGCAGATCTACCTTTCACTCTGAATTTTACTTTTAGATCTGTTATTTTAAGAGTGTACCTATCCACACACTCATCTCACTATCTACACACTCAAAAATGTGATTTTTGTCTTTACATGCACACCCTGCAGTGTCGGTGGCCAAAACGAGGCGTTTTGGTCCGATTAACCAGGCAAAGACTGACGGGTGTCTGACGGGTCTGTTGACCGGACCAAAACGCTGAGCTTTGGCCGCGATTTGGTCCTGTCAACCAGACAAAAGACTGATACCCGGTCTGGTTGACAGGACCAAAACGCGGCCAAAGCTCGGCGTTTTGGTCTGGACAACAGACCCGTCAGACACCCGTCAGTCTTTGTCTGGTTAATCGGACCAAAACGCCCCGTTTTGGCCACAGTTCGACACTGCAGGGTGTGCATGTAAAGACAAAAATCACCTTTTAGGTGTGTAGATAGGCAAAATTGGTGTGTGGATAGTTTGGCCCTATTTTAATCCAAATCGGTTCATTGTGGAATGATTTTGTTTAGTTCTGTCACTTGTGTGAGATTCTGCTTCACTGTAAAAGAAAGAAATTTGAGTCTGGTTCAGATTTCTAAAGTGAAATTTTCTATTAGGTATGCTATATACTGAACTGTTCAGAACTCTAGATGTTGTTTTATTTAGTCAGTATGTTGGCTTACATTGATTTGAGTATCTGTTCATGTATATTGTCCTGTTTGGATAGCAAACAAGTAGCTTTTGTTGTTGGTGGATTAACAAATAATTTTTAGGGTTGGTGGGTTAGTGGGTTGGTAGATCTCTCTTGCTTATGAAAACCGCAATCAATTTTTAAACAAATAATTTAATATTAGTTATCTGTTGGATCGTAATTGATCAGGTTTAGATTTATATGGTTTATAAATAACTGAATGAGGATCAAGTTTATTGAAACTTTAGATGTGAATTGCTGTTGGTTGGTATGATTAAGTTTATATGAGTTGTGATTGAGCAGATCAATGGCGTCTCACATTGTCGGTTATCCCCGTATGGGTCCCAAGAGAGAGTTGAAATTCGCTCTTGAATCGTTCTGGGATGGCAAGAGCAGTGCTGAGGATCTGCAGACTGTTGCTGCTGATCTCAGATCATCCATTTGGAAACAGATGGCTGCTGCTGGCATCAAGTACATTCCCAGCAACACTTTCTCGTACTACGATCAGGTTCTTGACACAACCACCATGATTGGTGCGGTCCCACCGAGGTACAACTGGAACGGTGGTGAAATTGGTTTCGATACTTACTTCTCGATGGCTAGAGGAAATGCCTCTGTCCCTGCTATGGAAATGACCAAGTGGTTCGACACCAACTAGTAAGTTGGTTTGTGAATCTTATTGTTTTGCATTGTTGATGTTGAAATATTAGTTGTTAAATATATAATAAAATGGATAAATAGTTACTGTTTTTGATCTGATGTACAGCCATTACATTGTCCCTGAGTTGGGCCCTGAAGTGAAATTTACATATGCTTCCCACAAGGCCGTGAATGAATACAAGGAGGCTAAAGCTGTATGTGTTATTTATATGTTCTTTAAACATTTAAGGTTATATTTGCTTCCAAGTCTTATGTTGATTACTTCTTTTATGCAGCTTGGAGTTGATACCGTCCCAGTATTTGTTGGCCCAGTCAGCTACTTGTTGCTTTCTAAGCCTGCAAAGGGTGTTGAGAAAACTTTCGATCTTCTTTCCCTTCTTGACAAAATCCTTCCAATCTACAAGTATGTTTCCTTTTGACCATATTCATAATATTTACAGTAACTATACTAGATATGAATTTCGACATGTTTACTAATGAATGGGTCTTGATTTGAGCCTTTTTTATATCAAATGGGTCAGATCAAAAGTTAGCTAAACGAGGAACATGTTAAAACTGTTGTTCACACCATAACAAAGGGTTAACCTTGCAGGGAAGTGATTGCTGAGTTGAAGGAAGCTGGTGCAACATGGATCCAGTTCGATGAAGCTACCCTCGTGAAGGATCTTGAGGCCCACCAATTGCAAGCTTTCACCAAGGCGTACGCAGATCTTGAATCAGCTTGCTCTGGTCTTAATGTCCTTGTTGCTACCTACTTTGCTGATGTTCCTGCTGATGCATTCAAAACCCTAACCACCTTGCCCGGAGTCGCCGGTTACACTTTTGATTTGG
This sequence comes from Helianthus tuberosus, assembly GCA_030545235.1. Lineage (NCBI taxonomy): Eukaryota > Viridiplantae > Streptophyta > Magnoliopsida > Asterales > Asteraceae > Helianthus > Helianthus tuberosus. The sequence goes on along the minus strand of CM060387.1, from coordinate 47,937,057 downwards.
TCCGTGGTGAACAGACTCTTGATTTAATCAAGACCAGCTTCCCATCAGGCAAATACCTCTTCGCTGGTGTTGTTGATGGAAGAAACATCTGGGCTAACGACCTTGCAGCATCTCTTAAAGTCCTCGAGTCTCTTGAGGCCATTGTCGGCAAAGGTAGTTTTATTTATCGATTAAATATAATATTTTGGAGTGGCAATATGGAGTTCCAGATAGTTTTATTATTCATAATATAAAATGTGATTTATACAGATAAACTAGTTGTGTCCACCTCATCATCACTCCAACACACTGCTGTGGACCTTGTGAATGAAACCAAGTTGGACGATGAGATCAAGTCTTGGCTTGCATTTGCTGCTCAAAAGGTGGTTGAAGTTGGTGCTTTGGCCAAAGCTCTTGCTGGTCAGAAGGACGAGGTAATTAAAATTATAAATTATTATTTAACCCATTTATAATTCTAGATACACAGGTAACTGATCTTTTAACGTTTTGTCTTTTTCAGGCATTCTTTGCTGCTAATGCTGCTGCTCAGGCCTCAAGGAAGTGCTCACCAAGAGTCACCAATGAAGCCGTCCAGAAGGCTGTAAGTGATACTAATCATTGAATCTCAGTTATTTTTTATTTATGATAAAAACCAACTTTTTCACGTGTACTTATAAACGTGTGCTCATTTTGGTTTCTCAGGCGGCAGCTTTGAGGGGTTCTGACCACCGTCGTGCCACCAACGTGAGTGCCAGATTGGATGCCCAACAAAAGAAACTTAATCTCCCAATTCTCCCCACCACCACCATTGGTTCTTTCCCTCAAACCATTGAGCTTAGAAGAGTTCGCCGTGAGTACAAGGCTAAAAAGTGAGTAATTTCAAGTTATTTTTAACTAGTTAATCCATGTTTTGTTCTTTCATTAGCTTAATTATATTCTTATGTTCTCACAAATTCATTGGTTTGTTTATCGTAGGATCTCTGAGGAAGAATACATTAAAGCCATCAAAGAGGAAATCTTCAAAGTTGTCCAATTACAAGAAGAGCTTGACATTGATGTGCTTGTTCATGGAGAACCTGAGGTACATCATATAAATATCTTATTTTCTTTTTCTTTTATTTAGTCCGTAGAAACTTTTGGTTAAAAGTTTTTTGTTTGTTTATTGTAGAGAAACGATATGGTTGAGTACTTTGGTGAACAATTGTCTGGTTTTGCCTTCACTGCTAACGGATGGGTGCAATCCTACGGATCCCGATGTGTCAAACCACCAATCATCTATGGTGATGTCAGCCGCCCCAAGGCCATGACTGTCTTCTGGTCAACCATGGCTCAAGAAATGACCAAACGCCCCATGAAGGGTATGCTCACTGGTCCAGTCACCATCCTCAACTGGTCTTTTGTCCGTAACGACCAGCCCAGGTATACATACATATCATGATCCCATTCCCGCTGAGTTTAAAAAAGCGACATATTATTAATATTTTTTTTGTTCTTTTTAGATTTGAAACTTGCTACCAGATTGCTTTGGCAATTAAGGATGAAGTTGAGGATCTTGAGAAGGCCGGAATCACAGTCATCCAGATCGATGAAGCCGCTTTAAGAGAAGGATTGCCCCTTAGGAAAGCCGAGCATGCTTTCTACTTAGACTGGGCAGTCCACTCGTTCAGAATCACCAACGTTGGGGTACAAGACACCACCCAGATCCACACACACATGTGCTACTCAAACTTCAATGACATCATCCATTCCATCATCAACATGGATGCTGATGTCATCACCATTGAGAACTCAAGGTCTGATGAGAAGCTGCTTTCCGTGTTCCGTGAGGGAGTCAAGTACGGTGCTGGAATCGGTCCTGGTGTCTATGACATCCACTCCCCAAGAATTCCATCCACTGAGGAAATTCACGACAGAATCAACAAAATGCTTGCGGTTTTGGAAACCAATATCTTGTGGGTGAACCCCGACTGCGGGCTCAAGACCCGTAAGTATGCTGAGGTTAAGCCCGCACTCGAGAACATGGTTGCAGCCGCGAAGAAGCTTCGTGCCGCTCTTGCCAAGTGAGGAGATTTAGACCCGAAGGCGGACACACTACGAGATTGATGTGAATTATATTTTATGTTACAGTGATGGAATAACTAATGTGGTTGGTGATGGCATGTTTTAGGTTTTGAATTCTGTTTATCTTGTTTTTTGGCTTTTTTTGGTTGTGTACCTTTTCTGGAGGGCTTTTGCATACCCCCAATGAATCGAGTTCTAAAGATGATATTTTGTTGGTTTGCAAACGTTAGAAACTTGTAATAAGTGGAGTAAGTTGGGCCAAAAGCATTTCAAGTAGAAGCTGTGAAAAATCTGGCTACACAGACTGACCCATAAGTCTATAATCCAAATGCCATTGGGCCTTTTAAGCAAACTTGTTAATTTTGATAAAAACGTCTAAAACAAAAGGCAAGTTGATGGTTTGAACTAGAGGTGCGCCAAAAACCTGTACCGGGAACCTGACCCGAGAAAAAAAATCCCGGAACTAGTTATTTTTTTACCCGGGTAATTTATATCCGTTATCGAATACGACCCTACCCGAGGGTATGGACATTTTGAGCTCAATACTCGTAACTGAAACTGACCCGATTTATACCCAAAAATGCCCGGGACCGGTTTTTTTTAATACCCGGATTTTTAAAGTATATATTTATGTTTTTTTTACAACTTTTATATTTAAGTTTCTTAAAAATACATATTCTAAAACAAATAATTTATACATGAGTGAATTTATATGTTTGTAACTTATTTTTATTATTTTTAGAAATTAAAAACCAAAATTATTTTTAAATGAATTTATTTGTGTAAAATAATGAAAAAAAAAACTTACCTTTTAAAACCAGGTATTAATACCCAGACCCATACCCATACCCAGTTCTAATACCTGGTTATACCCAAATCCAATCATACGGTACATAGGGTATCGTTTTCCTCCTCGATACCCGTACACGAATCCTACCCGGTTCTCTCAATACCTGACTTTAAATACCCGATCATACCCGGAACCAGTTTCATCCCCAGAACCGGATATTAACAAAAACCTGATTTGTGCACCTCTATTTTGAACTTTAATTATGCTGTTTAATTTATCGTTCGGATTTGATGAACTTACAATTTATTAGTCTTGTTGATTGTTTGGTACTTGAAACTTCTATTTTTAATTTTTATTGTTTCACTTTTGAACACCCCTAAGTTGTAGCTTTATGTTTTTTTATTTTTATTTAATATAAAGTTTATTTAAACTGAATAAAATAACATAACAAGTGTCGTCAACACCGTCCCCTTGTTCTTGGGGTACCTTTTCTTGTCTCTTCCATTTTCATATATTATATTTTTAGTTTTTGTGGATTTTACAAGAAACAGATAAATTCTATAAATACTATTTAATTTACAAGCATTTTAAACCAAACTCAAAGACGCGTTAAAAAGAACATCTTTTTAAACCGTAATGGCTTTCTTCAACCACATTATGGTTGTTTTAACCCTTTTTGTTGTCGTGCTACTTCCGACCGCCACCATAGCAACGGAGTATACAGTTGGAGATGACAGTGGTTGGACCGTTCAATATGATTATCAAGCTTGGGCCAAAAATAAAGATTTTAAAGTTGGTGACACGTTAGGTAAAAAAAATTAGTGTATATGATTTTGTATTAAACACGCCCTTTATATTATTTTGTGAATCAACTTTAACGTCAATTTTAACAATACAGTGTTTAATTATCCGAAAGGGATACATAATGTGTTCAAAGTGAATGGAAGTTCGTATGCTGATTGCATTATTCCACCGCCAGATCAAGCTTACACCTCTGGGCACGATGTTATACCACTCTCGGTCACAGGCAAAGCGTGGTTTATTTGTGGTGTGGGAGTACATTGTTCTGCATTGAACCAAAAGCTAGCCATAGACGTTAAAGCGTGATTGCAAGTTACCAAGCGAGGAAGCTCATATTGATTTATTGTACTTCACACTGTCTATTTTAATGTGTTAAACAATTAACTTCTTAAGTTATGTTTTGATATCTAATTATTAACTTTGGAATATGATGTTTTACTCCAAAAGTCTAGTAGTTGGTATGACTTTGCTAAACGAGGCTAGTGGCTAGAGCCGTATGGGTATGGCTGTTCAAATCGCTCGCCGCACGCTCGACGCTCGTTCGGAAATTGCTCGGAAAATGCTCGTTCGATTTGATGCTCGGTTGTAAACGAGCCGTTCTGCTCGGTTCAGTTTGTAAATGAGCCAAGCATGAGCAAAGGTTCGCTCAGCTCGGTTCGGCTCGAATTATTATTTTTAATTAATAATTAGTATATATGTACATACACATATACACATACATATATAACCATGTATATACACATATAAATTATACAAATATATGCACATACACCTATATATACACACACACATTACACATACATATATACTTAAATATAAGAGTGAATTGCAAGGATTGTCCTTTTTCTTTATACTCATTTGCAGGCGCTGTCCTTTATGTTTAAAATTGACGAGTTTTGTACTTTATGTTTTCAAATCATACACGTTTTGCCCTTTAGCCCTAACCCAATTAGATTTTTCTGTCAAATCTGATCATGTGCAATGCACATGAGGGTAAAATTGTCTTTTCACCCTATTCTTTAAAAATAGATATAAAAGAAAAAAAATATTACTCTCTCTTTCACAACCTACTGCAATCTTCAAACCAATTCTTAATCCCTCAGGCGACACCGGTTTTGTAACCTTCAAACCAATTCTTAATCCTTTAAACCAATTCGAATCCGGTTTTGTAACCAGGTCGGCAACCTTCAAACCAATTCTTACTCAATTTTCTCAAAAAATGGGAACTGGGTATTTCAACCAGCCACCACCACCAGGTCCACCACCACCCACCCCTTACAACCCTCCGGCGACACCATCAACCATCGCAACCCCCTCTCTTTCTCAATCCCTTAGGCGACACCGACAACCGCCACAACGCCACCACTTCCACTACCCCACCCGCCACTCCACCGCCGCAACACCACCACCACCGCCACTCCTCCCCCCTCTCAAACGGATACATCGATTCCGTCATGGAGGCGATGAGCCGATTTGGTGGAATTGGGTTCTGAAATCGCCCACCCGAGACCTGTCTCATCCTGCCGGAAAAGCTTCCGATGTACAGATCCATGTGGTTAGGGGTGAGCAAAAGGAAAAACCCGACCCTACCCGACTATTACCCGACCCGACTCGAGAACCGATCAAACATAAAATACAGAACCGATTCACTACCCTAAATATAGGGTCGGTTCCGGTCCATAGGTCCAAGTCGGGTTTCACCATGAAAAGAACCGAGAACCGACCCGACCCGACCCTATTTTATATGAAAAATTAGAACCGATCTAAATACCTAGGTACTTGAGTTCGGGTCGGGTTGGGTATATATTCGGTTCGGTTCTCGGTTATTTTCGGTCCGGACCTAAATTTGCTCACCCCTACATGTGGTATGTTGTCGGATGATAGTGATGATGAAATTAATTATTCCAGTGATTTTGATAATGATGATGATATTAAATTATTAATTTTTCTGTTTTCCTCAAGATTTGTTTTTGCAAACTTTGGTTCTTATTTAGATTTGAGGGTTTGGGGGACGGGTCCCTACAAAGAAATTGTGAAAATATTGTAGTAGGTTGTTGGGAGAGAGAGATAGTTGAGATATGAAATATAATATTTTTTCTTTTATTTTTATTTTTAAATAATATAGTGAAAAGACAATTTTACCCTCATATGCATTGCACATGACAAGATTTGACAGAAAAATCTAACTGGGTTAGAGCTAAAGGACAAAACGTGTATGATTTGAAAACATAAAGTACAAAACTCGTCAAATTTAAACATAAAGAACAGCGCCTGCAAATGGGTATAAAGATAAAGGACAATCCTTGCAATTCACTCTAAATATAAATTAAATTTATAGTTTTATATGTAAGATTAAATATATTACGTATTAATATTTAATCTGTAGCCATTATAATCATTTACATTATATAGATCAAAATATATAACAATCCTATTAAATAATTAGTTGGTAATTGTTGATGGACCATATTACCCTTATTAACTAATTAGGGTTTCCTCCTGGGTGCTTATATAAAGGAGTCTTATGTAGAGGTTGGGGGTTACTCAGTTGCACACCCCATAAGCATAACATCAATCTCGACCTCCTCTCCTAAGCTGATACCCCTTTTCGGTTTTCATAAGTCCCCATCATTAGATTGCACCCTAAGGAGGAACCAGATCAAGCTGACAATCATGTCAAACACTACTGCTGGCCTATCTGATGCAATCAAAGGTACGTTTTCATGTTTTACATTATGTTCAAAACAGAACTGAACCAACATGTGGTATCAGAGCGTATGTTGATTAGTTGGTTCTGTTTTGAATCTGAAAATCTGGATTAAATCTGGAAAACCTTAATAAAATTCCGTGTTTTGTCATCCGAAATCATCATTACGGATCATTACGGACGATTTCGGATGATCACGGGTCTGTTTTCATCATCTTGAATGCATTTCGGATCACTACGGATCCATTACGGATGCATCACGGATGAATATCTTCAAATAATTTTATCCGAAATGCCATTCCGGATCATCACAGATCCATTACGGATCATCAAAGATCCATTACGGATCATCACGGATGAATTCGGATGATTACGGATATGAGTTTCATCATCTCGAATACATTCCGGATCATTACGGATGCATCTCATATCATTACGGATCATATCTGATCATTACGGATCATTACGGATGATTTCGGATCTGAGGTTTCATCATTACGGATCATTTCGGATGTGGAGTTTCATCATTACGGAGCATCACTGATCATTACGGACGATTTCGGATCTAAGTTTCATCATTACGGATCATCTCTAATCATTACGGATGATTTCGGATCATTACCGATGCATTTCGGATGAATGTTTGAATTTTTATTTTTATCACTTGTTCATCAGAAAGTTCGAAATTTCCCTTAGTTTTGGAATGATTTAGGATTATTGGGTGTTTGTTCCTGTTTGATTTATTTTTTTATCTAATTAGAATTTTCGAAATCTGTTATTTTATTAATGGATAAAATTTTTTCGAAATAAACAGATAAAAATAACTAACTTTTAAACAGGAAACTTAATCCCATGATCCCTAAGATTTCGGATTTGAACCTTATCAATTAGTAACTGCTTAAATTAAGGGTTTTATAGCTTGAGGAACACATTTCGGATGATCTTTACGGATCATCACGGATCAATAACTAATTGATCATTCCGGATGAACATCTATTTGTCCATTACGGATCAATAACTGTCTGATCATCCGAAATCATGAGTGTTCATAAAATTTCAAGACTTATTCGAAATCCTGTTACTTTATTGAGCAGTTAATGTAAACTAAATTTAGCTCGGGGCTCTGCCCCGAACCCCGTGCGGGGGCGCGCTGCCCCGCAAACCCCAGCGAACTCACCGCGGAGTTCGATCCGCGCTAACGGGTGGTTTGCTATTAAATAATTGGTTTTGTAAATATTTAGTTAATTAATAAGGATCAAATAATGTTTTACAAAACCAAAATGGCTTAACTTGAATGAGCTTTTGATGTATCATTTCTGGCCAAAGCTGACTTGATACATCTACTTATCGTTCAAGTATTACGAAAGCTATGTTAAGTATGCATCATAAGCATGAGTGTCTTAATTTCTGGCCAAAGCTGATTTAATTCATTCATAGATGGTATACTTAACGAGTGCATAACTAAAGTGATTGTCTCCATTTCTGGCCAAAGCTGATTTGTTACAACCACTTTGCACATATGCTTAAATGATTACACTTCTGGCCAAAGCTGTTTTGTCTTCGTTTAAGTAGAATTTTTAGCTAAGTCTATTATTTTGATGTTAGTAATAGACATATCACAACCTCTTCATTTATTAAATGATCCTTATATTAATGATCCTTAATTAAGTTTTATGATCATTTCGTCTGCCTTATTCTTAGTACCCATAATTTTTTCACTCACTATAATGTTTCTTCTATAAGTCTATATCTCACCCACTCTAATTCCTAAATCTAATATGTTTTGCTTAAAGTTTCTATTAGAATTAGCTCTTAAATTAAATCCTTGATTATCTCTTAAGGCACGATAATCCTATTGCTCTCTTCTGATAAAGCACTACAGAAGAAAAGTAGAGCATGATGATTAGGATAAATCGAACATGATGTCTCTTATGATAATCAAGAATAAGTGCTGTCACTAAAAGGTTATTCCAGATTAAGTCTTTCCTAAGACTAATCTATTATGTGTGGAATAATCACTAGAACTCCTAAGATGCATGCCTTCATTTAAATTATAAACTATAAGCTAAGTGGTATATGTGAATACATAATAATGTACAAAACCATGACCCATAAAGTTAAGGGCATACGCGTGGAAATAAGTACATTTTTCCAGTACATTACATACTAAGATTTTCACTTGTACAATTTGATGCATTATAAATCAACTACAACACTCAAAAGTACCAAAGTATAATGAGTGTGTTGATAAGCAACATATGTACAAAGAAATAAATGTTTGAAACTGGAAAATAAGATGTTATTCACCTTACAACCACTAATAGTTTAAAAGAGGATTGTTCTAAGGTCCATAGACAAATTACAAGTGCTAATCCCAACTCTAAGGTTCTTCAAGGGAAAATCTCAATGCATAATTATGTCATTAGACTAGCCATGTTTAACCAACCAATTTCCACGATGAACAATCGTGGGATGTTCACTGTTCCATTATCTCTACTCACAGCTGAAGACGGACGCAACAAGCGTAGCCAACAACTTTCCCGCACCCGGGCGACAGGTAAGCCTAAAACTCAATCTTTACTGTCGAGCACTCCTAACAAGTCTAGTACTCCTCCCACGCTTGCACGCGGGAGCAGCACTAGACTGGGGGACATGATGGGGTATGGTATTAGACCCAACCCGAACGTCCGGACATATCCGTTACTTATCGCCTTTTATTATAATATTTATTATTATTGTGTACTAACCCGCGAAGCCTATCGCGTTGTAGTTTACACTACACTAGGTTGTGGGCTTGTAGAGATAACCCCTAACTGGGCCTGGCCCATTGAAGTTAGGGGTGGCCCATGTCTCCTATATAAAGAGGTGTTCACCTCATTATTAGGGCACAAGATATGGAGCCGCCACACTTTTGTTACTGGAAACAAGGGATTATTTCCTCTACCGGTCATCTCTACAGCTCCAACTTCTTGTTTCCTCCATTGCAGATCTAGGTTCAAGAGGAAGAACAAGGTGTGATTCTTCACCCTCATTGAGAAAGCGGTCTGAAGGGCTATGGTCCCAAATGCTGCATAAGTCATACGGGCATTGGGCCCTAACCACACTTAATCTCCAAAACTCAGCCTGTTCCAAGACTCATGCATGTGACCTAACCACGTACGCACAACCTGGACAAGCTCATGGTAATGCGCCGGTACAAAGGGCAACTGCCTACAACCAATCAGCGTGCGCCATGTTTAACCAACCAATTTCCACGATGAACAATCGTGGGATGTTCACTGTTCCATTATCTCTACTCACAGCTGACGACGGACGCAACAAGCGTAGCCAACAACTTTCCCGCACCCGGGCGACAGGTAAGCCTAAAACTCAATCTTTACTTTCGAGCACTCCTAACAAGTCTAGTACTCCTCCCACGCTTGCACGCGGGAGCAAACTACAACGCACTAGGCTTCGTGGGTTAGTACACAATAATAATAAATATTATAATAAAAGGCGATAAGTAACGGATATGTCCGGACGTTCGGGTTGGGTCTAATACCATACCCCATCAAATTACAAAATAGATTCATAGGCTCCACGCCCGTGTTCCTAAATTTTAATTTCATTTTGTAACTAATACTAATTTGTCATTGTGTTGAAGAATAGAACAAACCTTATGTTGACTTGGAGTTTTGACTGCGATAGTAGGCAAGGATGTGGGGAGTTCAGAGAGAAAAAAATGTGCAATTGGGACACTGGCTATCGATTAGAATAACAAGAAGTAATGTATAAATTGGGGATAGAAAATCGATTATGATTATGAGATATAAAAGGCAATCTAGTTGATTTTGAAACACTACTCCTTGTATCTTTTTTGCTATGCTCCATCTCATCTTGGTTATCTTTGTTATGATCCTCATACGCCTCGTACGTATACTTATCGACATGTTAGATTCCATGAGCCAATTTTTGACATTCCGGGGAGTTCTACTACTCCCACAGCTTCTTCAGATTCTATTCCTTTCTCCATTCCTCCTCCTTCGCTTTCTACTTCTGTTTCTTCTCTTTCTTCTTCATCTTCTCCTATTATTCCTTCCTCATCTTCTCATGTTATTCCCCCTCCTGATATTACTTCACCTTATTTTCTTCCTTGTCCTCCTCCTCCTCCTCCTCCTCCTACTCCTACTGCTGCTGCTGCTACTGCTGCTGCTGCTACTGTTGCTGCTCTACTGCTACTGCTGCTACTGCTCCTGCTACTGCTCTACTGCTACTGCTACTCCTACTACTACTTACTCTTGTTCCGACTCACCCGATGGTTACACAATCTCGTGATCATACACGGAAGCCGCGTCAGTTTCCTGATCATGTTCTTTTTCATGTCTCTACTACTCCCACCACTGAGCCTTCCACATTTCGGCAGGCTCAGCAGTATTCTGTTTGGTGGGATGCGATGCGTGCTGAGATTGATGCTCTTCATGCCAACCAGACTTGGCGTCTGGTTCAGGCTCCCACTGACGCCAACATTGTTTGTTGTAAGTGGGTTTATAGGATTAAACATAATCCTGATGGATCGGTGAGTCGTTATAAAGCCCGACTTGTTGCCAAGGGCTTTCATTAGACTAAGGGTATTGACTACACTGAGACTTTTAGTCCTGTGGTCAAACCTACTACTATTCGTCTAGTTCTTTCAGTCGCTTTCTCTCGAGGGTGGTCTATTCGTCAGGTTTATGTCAACAATGCGTTCTTACATGGGGATCTTTCTGAGACTGTGTATATGACCCAGCCCCCAGGCTTTGTTGACTCATCTAGACCACATTATGTTTGTCGCCTGCACAAGGCTCTTTATGGCCTACAGCAGGCTCCTAAAGCTTGGTTTTACAAGCTATCCACCACTCTGCTTGCTGATGGTTTTACCCAGTGTCTTTCAGATGTATCTCTCTTTGTTTACAGTCGAGATTCGATACTCTATTATGTCTTGATCTATGTTGATGACATCATTATTACTGGGAGCTCATCTGATTTTGTTACTGGTTTGATTGGGGGCTTGCACTCTCAGTTTGCACTCAAGGATTTGGGACAGTTATCATATTTTCTGGGTATTCAGGCTACGTTTTCTGAGGACGTCTTACATTTATCACAGCAGCGCTACTTACCTGATTTGTTACAGCGCACGGGTCTTGCCGATTGTCATCCATTATCTACACCTGTCTCTTCTGGTAGACATCTTTTTTGGCACACTGGTGATCCTTTGTCTGATCCTACTATGTATCGGAGCACTGTCGGTGCATTACAGTATCTTGTGTTGACACGACCAGAGATTGCTTATGCGGTTAGTAAGGTGTCACAGTTTCTTCAGACACCTACTGATCGACACTGGGTTGCTGTCAAACGGATTTTGCGGTATCTTAAGGGTACCGTTTCTCATGGGTTGTGTATACGTCCGTCTACTTGTGTTGATTTACATGCTTTTAGTGATGCTGACTGGGCTGGGTGTCCTGATGATCGACGTTCTACCACAGGTTATTGTGTTTTTCTTGGGCCCAACCTCATCAGTTGGAGTTCCAAGAAACAACATACAGTTGCAAGGTCGAGTACTGAGGCTGAGTATCGAGCTCTTGCTCATACAGCTGCTGAGTTACGATGGAGTACATCTGTACTACATGAGTTACATATCACGATGACTTATCCACCGTCTCTTTGATGCGATAATATTGGAGCTACATATCTTGTAGTCAACCCAGTGTTTCATCAGCGCACCAAACACTTGGAGATTGACTTGCATTTTATTCGGGACATGGTTTTGGGTGGTACTTTACATGTTCGGTATGTTCCCACTACATTTCAGATTGCAAATATTTTGACCAAAGGATTGTCTGGTGTTCGTTTCGACAGTCTGAGGTCTAAGCTTCACGTGGATGCTCCCCATTCAGCTTGAGGGGGCATGTTAGAGTATATAGAGGTGGCTAGATAATTAGAGCATGTGAGTTAGTTGAGTTAGTTAGCATGATTAGTTGTATAGTTGTTCTCCTAGATATAGAGGTGATTGTATTGATATTACTTACTTCTTATGATATGAGTTTGATATTCTTGAGCCTGATATTTTCTTCATGGTATCAGAGCTCTCAGACGATCTTCCATAATTTCCGGCCAGTTCTGTTACTTTTCCGGCTAAACCTCCATGTTTTTTCCGATCATCTCTGACTCTTCCGATCTTCTCTGTTTGTTTTCCTTCTTCATCATGACAACATCAAGTGATGTTTCTTCAAATTCTTCTTCTATTTCTACACCAAATCTCACTCAGTTAGTCTCAATAAAGCTTGATGAATCAAATTATCTCAATTGGAAACATCAAACGTTAACTGTTCTAAAAACTCTTGGATTGTTAAAGTTTTTAAACAGAGAAATACCTGTTCCTATTGTTGGATCTGAAGAACGTGAAGTATGGGACAAGACAGATGGATATGTAACAATATTCATCACAACAACTTTATCTTTTTCACTACTTTATCTTGCACGAGGCTCTAATTCAGCTTCTGAACTGTGGAAAAATGTTGAAGATTCATTTAATCAGCAGGTTTTTGCAAAACAAACCAATTTCGAACTCAATTTCACCTTTTAAAACAGAATTCGAAGTCTGTTACCGATGCTGCCAATTGCTATCACCGATTTAGTCCTATTGATTCATCATCCTACAATCGGAATAATGGTGGTCGCTGGCGAGGTGGACATGGTCGTAAGGGTGGTAGAAACGGTGGTCAACGAGGTCAACGGTGGTAGTCACTTCTCTGCCAATCTTGCTGAAATGGGATCTAGGGTTTTCTCTGAGATGGGATCTCCTGCTACGCAACCTAATGTGCATCTTGGTCAACAGGCCTCTGTCTTGGGTCATGGCCCATCTGTATCTTCTAATGCTAATTAGGTACATGGCCCAAACACTTCATTCATTACTACGAGTTTTATTGGGCCATCTTATCAGGGAATTGGGCCTGTTTCTGGATCTGGGCCACTTATGAGTGTTTCTGGTTTAGGATTTGATCAGCCTTCGGGGCTTCATGATGCTACTCCCTCGGGATTTGGGCCTCGGGATTTTGCCACTTGGGCTAGTCAGCAGTCCTCATCGCATTTTGGACTTTCCGCTGATTTCTCTAGTATTTGTGATCATGTTGACTCTTGGATTCCAGATTCCGGTGCTATAGCCCACATGACTGCTAACTCCTCTCTTGTCTTTGACTCAGTTCCCTATTCTCGTTCTGAGAAGGTTGTCATTGGCAACGGTATGTCTCTCACTATTTCACATATTGGTACCGCTTTACTTCATTTATCTGACCATACACTTACTCTTAGACATGTTCTTGTGGTTCCTGGCTTAGCCAAGAACCTTTTATCGATTACGCAGTTAGTGATTGATCATCCTATAGCTGTTATTTATTCACATCTAGGTCTGTCCATTCAGACTCTTGATGGGCAGCTTCTCCATCACACACGTGGTAGTCCACATCAGCTATATTCACTTGCTACTTTCACTTCTGTTTCTCGTGAGACTTGGCATTCTCGGTTGGGTCATCCGTCTGATGATGTTCTGTCTAAATGTTCGTTTTTACATCTGACAAACAAAACCCAACACACATATTGTACCGCTTGTAGTGTTTCAAAATCAACTAGATTGCCTTTTACATCAGTTGTATCTCATTCTACTTCACCTTTACATATTATACATTGTGACATTTGGGGTGCCTCGCCTGTTATGTCTAGAGATGGATACATATATTTCATTACTTTCATTTATGATTTCAGTCGATTTACATGGATGTATCCTTTGACTTGTCGTTCTTAAGTGGTTGATTGCTTTCGACATTTCAAACCGCTTGTTGAGAACCTTTTCTCCTGCCTCATCAAGCATCTTCAGTGTGATGGTGCTCCTGAGCTCATTCGTGGATCTATGGCTCGTTTTCTTTCAGATTCTGGCATCGCTTATCGCATTTCATGTCCCTATTCTCCCCAACAAAATGAGGTTACTGAGCGGAAAAACCGCCATATTTCTGAGGTAGCTCGAGCTTTATTGTTTCATGCTCGGTTACCAAAGAAATTCTGGTATGATGCATATGCCACCACTGCCTTCCTTAATAACCGGTTACCATCACCGGTTCTTCATCACTCATCTCCTTATGAGGTTCTTTTTGTATCTCGTCCTGATTACTCTCTTCTTCGTACTTTTGGGTGTTTGTGTTATCCGTTTCTAGGTGATACTCGAGCGGATTTGTTGGCTATGCTCCATCTCATCTTGGTTATCTTTGTTATGATCCTCATACATCTCGATACTTCTCGAAATGTTTGATTCCATGAGTCGATTTTTGACATTCCGGGGAGTTCTACTACTCCCACAGCTTCTTCAGATTCTATTCCTTTCTCCATTCCTCCTCCTTCGCTTTCTACTTCTGTTTCTTCTCTTTCTTCTTCATCTTCTCCTATTATTCCTTCCTCATCTTCTCATGTTATTCCCCATCCTGATATTACTTCACCTTCCTTTCTTCCTTGTCGTCATCCTCCTCCTCCTCCTCCTCCTCCTCCTCCTCCTACTACTCTTGTTCCGACTCACCCGATGGTTACACGATCTCGTGATCATACACGACAGCCGCGTCAGTTTCCTGATCATGTTCTTTTTCATGTCTCTACTACTCCCACCACTGAGCCTTCCACATTTCGGCAGGCTCAGCAGTATTCTGTTTGGTGGGATGCGATGTGTGCTGAGATTGATGCTCTTCATGCCAACCAGACTTGGCGTCTGGTTCAGGCTCCCACTGACGCCAACATTGTTCGTTGTAAGTGGGTTTATAGGATTAAACATAATCCTGATGGATCGGTGAGTCGTTATAAAGCCCGACTTGTTGCCAAGGGCTTTCATCAGACTAAGGGTATAGACTACACTGAGACTTTTAGTCCTGTGGTCAAACCTACTACTATTCGTCTAGTTCTTTCAGTCGCTTTCTCTCAAGGGTGGTCTATTCGTCAGGTTGATGTCAACAATGCGTTCTTACATGGGGATCTTTCTGAGACTGTGTATATGACCCAGCCCCTAGGCTTTGTTGACTCATCTAGACCACATTATGTTTGTCGCCTGCACAAGGCTCTTTATGGCCTAAAGCAGGCTCCTAAAGCTTGGTTTTACAAGCTATCCACCACTCTGCTTGCTGATGGTTTTACCCAGTGTCTTTCAGATGTATCTCTCTTTGTTTATAGTCGAGATTAGATACTCTGTTATGTCTTGATCTATGTTGATGACATCATTATTACTGGGAGCTCATCTGATTTTGTTACTGGTTTGATTGGGCGGTTGCACTCTCAGTTTGCGCTCAAGGATTTGGGACAGTTATCATATTTTCTGGGTATTCTGGCTACGTTTTCTGAGGACGTCTTACATTTATCACAGCAGCGCTACTTACTTGATTTGTTACAGCGCACGGGTCTTGCCGATTGTCGTCCATTATCTACACCTGTCTCTTCTGGTAGACAGCTTTCTCGGCACACTGGTGATCCTTTGTCTGATCCTACTATGTATCGGAGCACTGTCGGTGCATTACAATATCTTGTGTTGACACGACCAGAGATTGCTTATGCGGTCAGTAAGGTGTCACAGTTTCTTCAGACACCTACTGATCGACACTGGGTTGCTGTCAAACGGATTTTGCGGTATCTTAAGGGTACCGTTTCTCATGGGTTGTGTATACGTCCGTCTACTTGTGTTGATTTACATGCTTTTAGTGATGCTGACTGGGCTGGGTGTCCTGATGATCGACGTTCTACCACAGGTTATTGTGTTTTTCTTGGGCCCAACCTCATCAGTTGGAGTTCCAAGAAACAAAATACAGTTGCTAGGTCGAGTACTGAGGCTGAGTATCGAGCTCTTGCTCATACAGCTGCTGAGTTACGATGGATTACATCTATACTACATGAGTTACATATCACGATGACTTGTCCACCGTCTCTTTGGTGAGACAATATTGGAGCTACATATCTTGCAGTCAACCCAGTGTTTCATCAGCGCACCAAACACTTGGAGATTGACTTGCATTTTATTCGGGACATGGTTTTGGGTGGTACTTTACATGTTCGGTATGTTCCCACTACATTTTAGAATGCAGATATTTTTACCAAAGGATTGTCTGGTGTTCGTTTCGACAGTCTGAGGTCCAAGCTTCACGTGGATGCTCCCCATTCCGCTTGAGGGGGCACATTAGAGTATACAGAGGTGGTTAGATAGTTAGAGCATGTGAGTTAGTTGAGTTAGTTAGCATGATTAGTTGTATAGTTGTTCTCCTATATATAGAGGTGCTTGTATTGATATTACTTACTTCTTATTATATGAGATTGATATTCTTGAGCCTGATATTTTCTTCATTATGAGCTTTAAAAAAAATAACTTTTACTCATAAAACTTAATTACTATTCTGTTAAGTGTTCCTTTTAAAAAATGTTGTCATATTATAATTGATCATAAGGGTTGAGATCCTGTACAAACAGTGCTATCTGTAAGAACCGTAAGAACAAATCTGAACCATTGATAGTTTAAATCAAGGGTTATGGTTATTTATAAATAAAACCCTTATAATTAAAAATTAGTACTAACAAGTTAGGGGTAATTATGTAAAATTGCTAGTCATTTGATATTTTCAATTAAATACAATTTCCACCAAGGTTTTTTAAACTAAAATAACTTTTATATACTTCATTATTTAAAAAAAAATATACCTTAAAATCAAGTATTTTTTTTATCTTTAATATGAGTACCATATTGCTATATTTTTTTATTTATAAAAGTAACTTTTAAAAAAGTTACCAAAAGTTGTTTTATAATTGTGCTGATAATGTGCTGATTATGTGTTAATTACAATATAATTGCCCATCGAGATATTTCATAAAATTTGTTAAATATTCTACCCATAAGATTTTATCCTGCTTGAAGGTGATTTGAATCAGTACTTTGAAAACTAACCAACACGTGTATTAACAACACTTTAAAAACATACCAGCACATATGCTAACAACACTTTAAAAACATATCAGCATATGTGTTAACAGAACTTTAGAAACATACCAGCACATGTGTAAACAACACATTAAAAAGATACTGAAAAAAATAAGTAGCACATGTTTTAGTAGCACTTGAAAAACAAGCACAACAGGGAATTAAATTTGTTTTTTGCTGCACTTGAAAAACAAGCACAACAGGAAACTAAATTTATGTAAATACACATGCTAACTGCGTAATGGAAAATTAATTTCAAGTTTTTATTTTAGTTTATCTGTTTATTTCTTTATTTGAATTCTTGGTACTTATCTTTATTGACTTTTATCTTAGTTTAAAACAATCATATAGTTGTAATAATTTGTTACAAAAGTGCTGATTAACAAATTGCCTGTTGTTGGCGGAGATTGTGCTGATTAACAAAGTGCATATTGTTGCGATTTGTGAAGATTGTGCTGATTTACAAAGTGCCTGTTGTTGGAAATTTTCAAATTTTGATTTGAAATAGTGCATGAATATAGGGGATAATTAAAATTTGGAATTAATTAAATTCAAAAAATAGAGTGATAAAGTCTAAAATACCCTTATCTAGTTTTTTTAATGAAGGACACATGTCTAATAGTGGTTGGTTCTTATAGTTCTTACACATATTGAGGTTTGTATTTGATCCCATCTCTTGATCATAAAGCTCAACTTAAATAAATACTCTTACATTGATGCGTCTCTGTATACCGAAGGATGTATACATACAAAGTTGATTTAAGAATTCGGCACACACATCCCAATGAAACAAACATAATATATAACTGAAATATGTAAGCGTTGTTAAAATAAAGAAATATTGGATTTTAATAATTTTAACTATTCGTTATTGGCCACAACAGTCCCAACTTCAAAAATAACCACTGGCAATCCCAAATATTTACATATTGGCCTCCAATGGACTCTGACTAACATAACCCTAACGCCGTTAGTCCCCGGTCGCCGGAAAAACGTTTTTAGCCGGAAAACTCAACATTTTCGTCGCAAACCTCTTTGTAACTTTATTACGGACCTTTAGGAACCTTTTTCTAGTAAAAGCCCCAATTGACTTCGCCGAAAAACTCTTTTTTTTTCTCCGGAAAACTCAACTTTTTAGCCGGAAAACTTAACATCTTCGTCTCAAACCTCTTTGTAACCTTATATCGGACCTTTAAAAATCTTTTTCTGGCCAAAAACGGTTTTCCGGCGACCGAAGACTAACGACGTTAGGATTATCTTAGTTAGGGTCCATTAGTGGTCAATATGTCAATAGTTGGGACTGTTAGTGATTATTTTTTAAGTTGAGACTGTTGGTAGCCAATGACGAATAATAGGGATCATTAAAATCCAATATTCCTAAAATAAATAAAAATGTTCAATTATAAATCAAAATCATCAAAAAAAAAAATTTCTGAAGTTATTGATAAGTATCTTCTTTCTATTTTCTATTTTTCAACTTATATACATAAGAGTCGACAATTCAGTTCGTACCTTTACCATTTTTACGTTTAAGTTTGTTCTTTGAATTTTTATTTTTCTAAAGTAATTTTTTTTAACGGCGTTTGGTTAGAATGTCGCTAACCATTTTTGTTATTTACGTTTTGCTACTTGTCCTTGTATTATCCAGGCATATTCTTCTGGTACAAAAATTAAAGCAAGAAAATGACAAAAGATCCAAAATGATTTCGGTAAAAACAATCTCATTTCTTGTTTTGGATGTTTACAAGAAATATAAACCATTATAAATAGGAACTTTTACATATTTGTAATCAAACCCAAGATAGAAATATAACCTAAGTATTCAAACAATCTCAACACAAACAATGGCTACTTTTAGCCACATGGTTGTAGTTCTAGCCATTTCGGTTGCGGTGCTACTTCCGACGACCACCATGGCAACCGGATATGTTGTGGGGGGTGACAGTGGTTGGACGACCAATTTTGATTATCAAAGTTGGGCCAAAGATAAACAATTCTACGTCGGTGATAAATTAGGTGACTTGTTTAAACTTTCTGAACTCTTTCGTATTGAAAAAATTTAAGTTAATATATTGTAACACTAACTTTGTCATTTTGTTGATTAAAGTGTTCAAGTACCAACAAGGCCAGCACAACGTATACAAAGTGAATGCTAGTGACTTTGCAAGTTGTACCGTCCCGGATCCTGGCTCAGGCCTAAAATCTGGTAACGACGTCGTGACCTTGATGGCCCCGGGCAAAAAGTGGTACATTTGTGGCGTGGGACGACATTGTGCTGATCTCAACCAGAAGTTGGTCATAAACGTACAAGGATGGGCACCCGCACCTGCCCCAAATAGCGCTACCAAGTATGGATATCAGACTTTCATGGTGATCGTTGTCGTTGTTTTATCGATAATTGCCATATACTAATATTACTACTTAACATCTACTTCTTATATGTTTGCATTGATATATGATAATAAAAGAGTGACCCTTGGATGGTCAATCAATGAACCAAGATTGTATGTGTAACAATGACATGTTACTTGTTTTTATTACTTTTTAACTTTTTTTTTCGAACAACAATCTTTTTTATATGTAAATAACACGTAATCTTGCACTTCTAAGGATCCGAACTCACATAACTTTTGTCGGGAATAAACAACATACCATTAAACCACTAGGTCACGGGTGCCTACTTTTTAAATAAAACCTCAGTTTTTATTGCGCGATACATATACTAGTATAATCAAATTATATTTACTCCGCGTGTAGTAATTTGAGATGACAAAATTTTGCCCAGAGAACTAGCATGAATCAATACTAGATTTCATAGTGAATGCAAGGAGCAAATCTCTAAAATCCCCAAGTGGAAAGCTCTCCAATATGGCATCTTTGAGATCCATCCCATACATGTTCTTGTAATATTTTCTTATTTTATTCATATCATTCTCACTTTGACTCACAATTATACGTTCCAAGTTTCCCTCATCCTTTGTTCTTCCTTTGATGATTGCTTCTAGTGCCTGAATTAAAATGACTAAGAAAATAATAACAAAAATAAAAATAATAAAAGATGATAAAGATGGCTTCTTGTTATACACTATAAAATCATTAAGTAATTTCTCTAATTTTCTTAACATATTTATTGTTTTATTAAATTAATTTTGGGGTATTTCTAAATAGAGTTATTTTATTAGAAAAAAAAGAGTATATTGCTTGAAGGTTCTTTGAAGTTTAAAGGACTTCTCTTGAACTTAAAAAGCAAGAAAAATTGTTCACCTTTGCATGATATTTTGGTGGATTGTTTAGGAATTTCACCACAAATTTCAATGCATCTTCAAACTCCCCACCATTTTCATTTCTTAAATGCTGAAAAACATTAAGAAATAATAAAAGGTCATCATCAAGGTCATTATCATTTATATATCATAGTATGAAAGTTATAATTCTTAAGTAAAAGCTTTTACCTTTGTATAACTATGTCCATAAATATGCTTATAGATTGAGAGAGTAAACTTGAGTTGTGGAATGCTCCTTTTACTTAATATTTCAAGCACAACTCCTTCATCAATCTTGAACCCCCCACATCTTGCTTCTCCTGTTTGAAATAGCCTTCGTGCATCACACTTGCCAATGTGTACACTAACATCCGTACTATGAGCTTTTTGTGATGCACTCAATGCCATTAATATCTACACACAAAAAAACCTCTAGTCAATGATTTGAGTAGCGTACCCAGAAATTATTTGCTTGGAGTACGGATGAGTGGTTCAAGCATATTTCCAGGGGGTACGGTCGAATTTTTTGCCTAAAAAATACACCAACTTTTTTTCAAGGGGTGCGTCCGCCCACCCTGGGCTTCACCTAGGTCCCCCCCATTTCCCATGTGGGTTTGCATTCATATGCATAAAAAGTTCTCCTTTTCACTATGTACAAGTATTTATGCATAAAGTACAACTAGCTATGCACAAGAAGTAAAAGAACAAGCTTTTGGTGAGAGTGGGGACTTGAAGTTTGAAACTTATAAATCAAGTGGTTCTTATAGAAAAGTGATTTGTACACCACTATATGCACACATGCCGTTAAAATATACATATGCATCAATAAGGTATAATATAATAAACTATTATTATATCTTTTATAAATGAGTTTGCATCATGTGCACAAGAAAAGAGAGATATACCTTTTGGTATGAATGTGGGGGTTCAATACTCATAATGTCTTGATCCAAATGCCTTCTAAATTTACTTTGATAAGCTTGTTGGATGAGGAAAAAATGGCTTGATTTCTTACCAACATAAATCTCTATGAGGGCCTTGTAGTTGACACCATCATTGTCCTTAAAAATGGCCTTTTGGGCCACGATAGCATCGCGTTCATGAGGATTAAGCATCAACAATGACAAGATCGTGCACGCTCTTGATGTGTGACCATAAATCTTGTTTTGTAAACGATCAAATAAATCTTCTCCATACATTTCCATGTACTTTTCTCGGGTCTTTTGGCATTCATGCGGCGTTAATTGACATGCGAAAACCCGAACAAGAAGGCTAGAATTCCCTAAAGAACCATGAATTTGCTTGCAAATTTCTTCAATTGAGATTTGGCTTATTGGGTTTGCCATTGTTGTTTAATGTTGTATGAGATGTAGGTGCTATATAAAGAGAACTATGGTGACTTGGAAGCCAAGGGTGTGTACTCATGGGCCACTAGCATAAATGGCCACTTTTCTTTACTTTTCTTTTCCTTGAGAAAGTTGTGCACTTTCTAATTCAGAAGTTGTCAACTTTTGTATTTATAAACTATTATTATTTGAGTTCGATTTCGTTTTATGTTGTAGGTTATTTTAGTTTTCTTTTATTATGTTGTATGTTATTTTAGTTTTCTTTTATTAAAAAAGTTGAATATTAAATAGAGTTATATATAAGTTGTAGGTTATTTTGGTTTTCTTTTATGAAAAAAAAAAATTGAATATTAAATAGAGTTATATATAAGTTTTCAGGAATTATAAACTATTTATCACTTAGAAATGATATATAATAAATCATATACGATTTAAAATAGAATTGAAAATATTATTACTAGTATTGCTTACTCAAGTTGCTTAATGGTTACTAAGACCAAGGGGTATGGGGGCCGGCTTAGGCCCGGCGAAGCCCGACGCCGGTCCCCCACACCGCCCCCTTGGCCCAGCTTGTTAAAACCGGCATGCACAAGACGATGAAGACGGACCTGCAATCTTTTCTCTCTCTCTATCTCTCTCATCTTTGTCTCTCCTCTCTCTCTCTATCTCTCTCTAACTCCAACTGCAATCTTGCCCCATCCTCCACCCCCTAGGTTCATCCCCTGCAAGCCCCTCTCTCTCTATCTCTCTCATATTTGGCGCTTACGTGGCGGCCCATCCTCACGGGGATGAGCCTCCCCATACCCACTAGTCTAAAAGTGCTTTTAGTTTTTGTTTCTAGTTTTATATATATTGTTGATAAAAGATGATGAATAGTAATTTTAAATTTATAATAGAGTTAATTACACATATAGACCTATGGTTTATAGCTAGTTTTATCTTTGGATATTAATTTTTATTTTTAACTGATTTAGGTTTTACGGTTTTAATTTTGAAATACCTTTGGGTACTAACACCAAAATTAGTTAATTTTATCAATATAATGACTAAAATACCTTTTCATTTTTTTTAAATTTTATCAATGTAACATCTTTGGGTACTAACACCTAATTTTATTTAAGTTTAAATCAATTTTATAAAATCTATTTACTTTTTTTTCATCTTTTTATTATATCTCTTAAATTAACATAAAATCTTTTTTTTCATCTTTTTATTAAATTTCGTATTTAATATAAAATCTACTAGTTACACCAGTATTATTATTTTAAGGGTAAAAATAATCCAATTACGTTAACATTATGATTTTAATTTTTTTTATAGTTAAAAACTAATTATTATAATCATATTTCGATAAATTGTTATATAAAAAAAGTTAACTATAGAATAGAAGCAGAGTAATTATGTGTGCTTTGTATTATTGTACATTATTTTATAAATACAAAACAATGCAGAACGATTTAAACATGTACACAACAACAAAAACTTGTACATGATTATACGAAACTTACACCTATTAATATACAACTGATGCACACTAACAACTGAAAAAAATGAAGATTTTAATATATAAACGATGAAAGTTTCACTAGTAATGTTTAATTATAATTTCTTATAATTTTTTTTTGAACATAATTTCTTATAATTAACAATAATTTCCTCGCAAGTGGATACAAGAATAACACTGGTGTAACTAGTAGATTTTATGTTAAATAAGAAATTTAATAAAAAGATGAAAATAAAAAATAAATAAATAGATTTTATGTTAATTAAGAGATACAATAAAAAGATGAAAAAAAATAGATTTTGTAAAATTGATTTAAACTTAAATAAAATTAAGCGTTAGTACCCAAAGGTGTTACATTGATAAAATTAAAAAAAATGGAAGGGTGTTTTAGTCATTATATTGATAAAATTAACTAATTTTAGTGTTAGTACCCAAAGGTATTACAAAATTGAAGCGATAAAACCTAAACCTGTTAAAAAAAGTTAGTACCCAAAGATGAAACTGACTATAAACCATAAGGTCCATCTGTTTAATTAACTCTTTATAATAATATAAAGTTTTTTATATTTTATTATTTTAATATTATAATACTTTATTATTAAATATACTTTTAACTTATTTTCTTTTTTCCTTTTTAAAACCATATTCTCTTTGCATTTACTTTTTTTTCATAATTTTTCTCTTTTTTTTAATTATATCGCCTTTATCAATTAATTAATTTTTTAATAGCTTGCGTTCGTTAATTTAAAAAATAAAAAGCTTAAGTACGCATCTATTCTATTTTTTACCCCTGGACATTCCGATATGAGTTTTGTTAAAAATGAAGTATTCAAGATAGAGTATTTATTTGGTATTGTTTTACGGTACGATAATAAACTAAACCGATTCTGCTGGTTTAGCTTTCTAAACACATGTTTTATTTTCAAATAACTTTTGTTTAACATTATCTTTTGCTCCGTTTCACCGCAACGCACGACGTAAACAAACCTAGTAATAATTTGTTTTGAACCAGAACCTCACACACTCAAATAACTACTCTTAAATTACACAATTACCTACAATGGGACTTAGTGGAGAGTTCAAATAATAAGAAAAAAATTTGTAAGAAGAAAAAAGAAGAAATTTCAACCAATAAGAATGTTTCATTTTACTTCATTTAATATAAGTATTTAATGTTACTATAAGTGTAATATGGTAAACCTACAAAGATCATTAATTACTAGTATTTCTCTTTAATAGCTAACTACATTAAAATTTGTAACTTATCTTCAAAATATATATTTTTTCAAAAAAAAAAATAATAATAATAATTTAGAGTGTAGGATAAATTACAACGTGTATATGATAAATTACGGGTTATGTATGATAAATTTCAACATGTTTAGGGTAAATTTCGAAAGGTGTAGGGTAACTTTTGATGTGTGTAATCAAAAAAATATTAGTGTGAAGGATGATAGTTTTTATTACTAATTAATTAGTCAATGACGATAATAAATGAGATAAGTGAAAAAGTGTTGAGTGTTTTACAATTATACCCTTTGTTCTTTTTCTTCTCAAATGAACCTTCCCATATGACTTAACCCTAGTCACTTTTGGAGAGGGACACATTTTGAAAACATTAATACCATTGAGTTACATAAGGATAGCAATGGTACGTGCATTAGTAATCACACTCTCATATCAGATTGTAAAACCGTGTCTTATACCTGACCCAATACTTGTTGGGTAATTACCTGTTAGATATCGGACTTACCCGGGAGTATTGAGTACACCCATTAGTTTCTTAAAAAAACTATTTAGATTTTGTGATACATATATTTTCTTACTATTTCAATTTTTATATAACTTTATATTACATAAATATCGTTATTACTATAAAAACTTTGGAATATGTAATATACATAAAATTCATAGTAATACAAATCTCAAACGATAAGTTAATAATTCATATCCTAAAAAAATATAAATCATACACATATCGCAAAAGATTAAAAAAATCATTTTTCACACAATGAGACTATTAGAATGAACCGTTACAATGAAAAATTAAAATTAAACTTAAAATATTTTGTGTATATGATTCAGGTAAACAAGTATGTTTTTTTTGGTAATCGAGTTGGGCATCATTTAATCCTATATCCGCAAAATTTTTCAGAACTACACATACCCGAATACGCGTACAATTACCCATCCCAAATGTTTTAGGTTTCAGGCTTACCCAATCGGGTGATAATACTTAAAAGGTTTCAGCAGTCATTTTTTGGGATGTATATGTTGTAAGATTAAATATACTATGTTTAATATTTAATCTAGTAGCCATTATAATCATTTACATTATATAGATCAAAATATATAACAACCTATTAAATAATTAGTTGGTAATTGTTGATGGACCATATTACCCTTATTAACTAATTGGGTTTCCTCCTGGGTGCTTATATAAGGAGACTTATATAGAGGTTAAAGGGTTACACAATTACACACTTAGACATAACCTTAATAATCATAACATCATCGACCTCTTCTCCATACCGAATCCCCTATTCGGTTTAGTCATCACCATCATCAGTCAGCACCCTAAGGAGGAACCAGATCACCTTGACAAAGATGTCAAACTCCATGTCTTCTTCCCTCACTGGATTCTCCACTGCACTGTCTGCGGTGACAGGTATGTTTTCATGTTTTCCCTTACGTTTAAACAGAACCGATCAACATATGTTGTTATATAAATACTTGATGGAATTTTTAACATTTGTTAGTGTTAGAGAAAAAATATGATGGTAAATACTCAACGGAATTTTTAACAGTTGTTAGTGTTAGAGAAAAAACATGATGGTTAAACAAACCACAACAACCATATGAGTATTTTTTATAACGAAATCGGAAAGGTTAAGTTTATAACATACCACATGCATCATGTTTTCCTCTAAAAAAATATAAAACTTCACCGATACATGTTGAATCCATTACCGACCTAAGGCCAGGGGGTGTGGTATAGCGCCCCTGGTCACATCAAACTCGTTAGCACCCTATAGCGCCCCCACTCCATCCCTTGGGCGCCATCGATGCTCCGCCATTGCAGTAACGAACGTTAAGGGAAAAGCAGGTGTGGTCAATTCTTTTTAACCAATCAAAACTTTTTCTCTTTATTTTTTATTTTTTGTATTTTGTTTAATATGAGACTTTAAACCATTACATGCAAGTTAAAGAGAAAGGTTTTAAAGCCCCCTATGTAACATAGCGCTGTTGTGACGTAATACAACCTCTAGGGGCTTTATACCATACCCTCCGGCCTAACTAGTAATTACTTAGATACTTTTTTCTCATAGTAAGAAAAAGAAAAAAGAAAGGGTAGTCTTTTCTTGTCGAGACGAATGGTATGGTGTCGTGATGTGTGAGTACTTTCGTTTTGTAGTGCTTCATGATGCTTTTGTATTTGAGTGTGATTTAATGGATTTCCTTGTAGACAATGAGTGTGATATTGACTAACCCCATTTATCACTTTTCATAACCTACAACTATTCAAATACCAATTCATGAAAGAACATTATTTCATTTGATTATGAGTTAAAACCAAACTTTTGATAACAAATTATTATTTTTACTTCATGCTTAAGACCTTTCCCTCCCAAATAATAAGAATAAACTTCACTATAACAAAACTTTCCTAGTGTAAGACATCTTTTATAGGGCTGTATTTGTGACATGTCATTTAGTGAGTGGATTTGCCTATTGTAACAACATTTTAAAAAGTAAGTGAATATTTATAATTAGTTATATTAACAAAAAATGTTGTTAGTGTTTTAACACTTCATAATTATCACTAGCTAATAGGCGTGCTAAACGGGTCATGTCCGTGGGTTCAATTCAATTCGAACCTAAAAAGTTTAGATGAACCCAAACATTATCCGAATCCGAAAATTGTGTCATACATATGAACCGAACACGACCCGGATATTCGCAGGTTGACCGAACACCAGTTGTTCAACACGATTTTTTTTCTGCAAATTAATATATTAAAATTAACATTTACTAAAAAAAACACAAATGTATATAATACAATTAATTACATTAGGATTATAAATCTTATGCCAATTTCCCTTTTTAGATATAATTATGATATAAAATACACACTCAAGCAGGGGCGGACCCACATTGGTGCCACCGGGGTCCCCGGACCCCAATCTTTTAAAAAAAAATAGTAGATTCGATATATTAAATTGTATATGGACCCCATAAATACAATTAGGTGGACACCATAAAAATAAAAAGAAAGTTGGTGTAGTGGTAAATCTCTCTCTCTTCCACCAAGAGGTCATGGGTTCAATCCTTGATAAGCCCATTTTTCTTATTTTTTTTTTAAAATCTAGTTCAAACCTCACTTTAACTCGACCCGAACGAAGACCGACCCGAAAATGAACCCCATTGAAATAAAATCCTGAGTCCGCCACTGCACTCAAGTATTATATATATAAATAAAACATATTCTAAAAAAATATAATATAATATAAATGGGTCAACCAGCCAACCCGACTGGGTTGACCCGAACCTAACCCGTTTAGTTAAATGGGTTCTCAGGTTTAACCTGAAACTGACCGAAACCCGTTTAGACTAAACCTAAACCACGAATTCCTTGTTAGATTTGAGTAGTTTTTTTGATAGCGTCAAAAATTCATACCCCTGCTAGCTAATAAATAATAATAATTGGGCTTTCAAGTTTCACTCTACCGTGATTGCTATTTGGTAATTATAGCTTCACAATCCTTGATATCAAGGTTTTTTTTTAATGGCCGTTGATATCAAGTAGCGGATGTATTATAGTTAATAATAACTTCATAGTTTTTAGAGTAAACTGCCAAATTAGTCCCTGAGGTTTTTAGTTCAAAACTCAAACCTTTTGAATCTGAGTCTATATGGTTTCAATTTTTTTGCTGTTTTCATAAAAAAAAAATAGAATCAGATTTTTCAGTTAACATCCAATTTTTTTGTCTTTTTCCTCCTTTTTAATGAAGGGCAAAATGGTTATATATTTTTAATTTGTCATAATAAAACGTTAAAAGACCATTTTACCCTTCATAAGGGAGAAAAAAGACAACAAATAAAAAAAAAAAAAACAAAACAAAAACTGGATGTTAACTGAAAAATCAGACCATATTTTAATTTTGGATGAAAATAAGAACAAAATTGAAATCACAGTGACCAAGATTCAAAAGGTTTGAGTTTTAGATTAAAGTGACAAAAATGACCAAACCTCATGGACTATTTTGGCAGTTTTTAATTAGTTATTAACTATTTATTATTATTAAATAGCATGTAACACCCGTCCATTTAATTCAACTTGTAACACTCGTCTTATATTTTGAATTTAATTATCATAAAAATATAGTATATGAAAAAGCAAATTTTATAATTATCAAAAACTTAGTTAGTAAACTAAGTTATACTTCGTCATAGAGTTTAACATAGTCAAATAACAGAAATAAACCATTCATCATCCAGTAGTGTTTACAAACAACATAGTTTAATAGATTATATTAGTGCGGAAGCGTCCAAAATGTGAGTTCGGTTCTTGAAACATTGTCTTCATCATCATCCACGTACTTGCAATACCTAAAAACTGGAGATTTTGACAAATATTTGTATTAGTATACTAGATAATTTGCATACTTGAACTATGCTCAGAAACGGATTCAAGTAATTAAGATATGCAAAATTGTAACAAATATTTCTGGACTCTACCGTAACTTACGGTATCTACCGTAAGTTACGGTACACGCTGTAAGAACCTAGTCTGCCGTAAGACAGAAGGGAACCACCGTAACCTTTTTGTTCTCCACCGTAAGTTACGGTAGAGACCGTAACTTACGGTAGACTCTGTAACATTGTTGTTTGATCCGTTTATTCGTTTCACCCAAACTTCCATGAACAGGATATCATTTTTAAATGAGAAGATCCCAATCATGGGTTCTTTATTTTCAACACTACGCTCCCATCACCGGTTTGCGTGTTTAGTAAGTCGCTACCCATCACCCGGGCTCAAAATCTACAAGTAAGGTACTACCGTTATCCAATTCCTAGCTTCTCTTAATAACCCCTTTAGTTTACCCTTATGAGGTTCGTCATTTAAGTAACCCAAAATGCTAGTTTCTCGTATTTTAATATATCCATTATTAACATTAACAAAAGACTAAATAATCACATATCGAAGTAATAGCCTCACATTAAATTGATTATTCGACCCGTTTGGCTCATTTATGGAATCCACCATTATAATGACTACCAAAGGACTCTTAACCAAATCTTAGCCTATTCATTTAAGTAACGAACATGATCGCTACAATCAACGCAACTTCTATTTTACATTGTGTCCATACATAATTTAATAACAAATCACTTAATGTAACAGGTCAAGTTACATACTTGCATGATTCATCAACATTGGTTTCTAACCATAATTACCCATTCCCGGACTTGTCAACCTTAGCGTATCACATCCGTTCCATGGTTTACGCTTTCATAACTCAATTTTTAATGAGTGACGTTTTAGTTACTTCAACACTACAAATTTAACCATTGTTCGACCCGTTTGGTTGTTTAATGGAAACCACCATTTTACAACACACCAAACTTATTCTAACCAATATTTTAATTCGTTTCTTTATCTAGTGAATTACATCACTCTATTTTCATTCCAACGTGACTAATTACACAATATTATTAACCAACGTATCTAATTAGCTACTTTGACTCGTTTGGTTTGTCGAGCGAACTTCGTCACTTCTATGACATACCAAACTCGCATTTGACACTACTATCTCATTAATATTTCTAAGACTTTTGTTTATGCACAATGTAACGAAACCGAAAGTCACGTACCTTTCAAGCATCCCTTTCAAGCGCGCGTCACCACCGGCTTGTCCACTTGACGATCCGGTTTCTTTTCCTATAGAGTTCAATCACAACCCGTTTAGAACTCTTTTGTTTACATAATACGCATAATTTGCCATAACTATACGAACACGCGTTTTAGCTCAAATTTTCAGTTTTAATCATGTTTTAGGCATTTTCACAAACACCGTAAGGGCATAATTCTTCACATTTATATTGAAGTTCAACACTTGTTATTTAGCCAAGATAAATATCAATTTAGGCTAATTCAGATCAATTTTCATATTACTCAATCTAAACTTGTTTCATAGAACCCAATTTATACTAAGATAACATCGTAATCCTAATGTTCATCATACTTCTACAAACCCATCTATCACTTTAAATGGTGATTATGGATTTCTCAAGAATTAGGCAAAATTTCAACATGTAATTGACTAGGGTTTATCCCTAGACACTATTTCATTCAAAACAACTAACATGCAACATCAAATCCTGAATTCCATGGATTCACTCAGAAATTTGGGTGAAGATTTTGCATAGAAATTACATACCTTATGATCCCTACAACAAGGTGATCACTAATCTATATTCAGATTTCGATTTGAGCCTTCAATTTATGGTTTTTGTGAAGGTTAGGGTTTGGAGGAGAACCCCCTTGTCGCCCCTGCCATTTGATCGACCAGACACACCATTTGGGTGTGTTTGGTGGGTTTTTAATTTGTTTTTATTTAATTAAGTTTCAAATCTAACAATATAAGCCCCTCCACTTTTGTTTGGTTTATAACTTGGGCATTTTTTAGTTCTTTCATGTGTTACTACGGGGCTTATAGCTAACTGGGTTATTTATTTCCTGGTTAGCTTGTTCTCGTTTATTCTGTACTTTATAACTTTATTATAAAGTTTTATAAATTTCGGGGTGTTACATAGCATCCTAAAGTTTTAGGTATATCTAAAAATAAGTATAAGAAGGCTATCAATCACATAAGAAAAAACATGATGACAATAAACATATTATTATAAAAGCTTTTACATAAAAATTAAAGTCTAAGATAAAAAACTAAAAAAAAAATATTTCGAAAAGAGTATAAGAATTCAACAGTAAAATTGGGGAATTTTAAAGATTGAACGATTATTAACTATTCTTATTGTTAAAGCTTAGATCGTGGGTATGGTGGGGCGGGGTTTTGGGGCATGGGTTGACACGTGGATATGGGAGGCACTCAATACACAAACCCAAGTTGTAGGGGTATGGTGGGCGTGGCTGGGCTGGCGTGGCCAAGCCAAATCAATTTTTTTAATATATATATATATATTTATAACCGTTAAAAACTACATAAACATACATAATAATTACAAAAAACATAGTATCAAAATAAAAAACAATCATTCTTCGTCATCTTCGTCGGTTTCGAACCCAGGAATCGTTGAAACATGATCCACCAAATCAGATCGAAGGTTGTGATATATATCACTTGACTTGTTCAAAAATTCATTTGACGCTTTATCTTCGTCTGTAACTGTTACGTTGCCTGGTTGGGGGTCATCGTCATCATAGTAGGAAACGACCACTCTACCTTCATCCTCCAAAATCATCTTGTGAAGAATTATACATGCATACATCACGTTTCCAATCTGATCCTTGTCCCATAGTCGACAAGGCATTGCCAATATTCGCCACCTTTTCTTCAAAACACCGAATGCTCGCTCGACGTCTTTACGTGCAGCTATTTGGACCCTGTTAAACTTTAATCTATTTGGATCTATGGTACCGTGTCTTGTTAACGATTTTACGAAAACCCCCCACTCTGGGTAAATCCCATCAACTAGGTAGTACCCATACACGTACTCAACCCCGTTTACAAAGAAAGTTCCTTTGGGTCATATACCATTTACCCGATCATTGAAAAGGGGCGAGTGGTTTATGATGGTAATATCATTATGTGAACCTTGCATACCGAAGAACGCATGCCATATCCAAAGATCTTGTGAGGAAACTGTTGGGTCTAAATCGTGTAGTCTAATGTTATCAACAAATCAAGTCAACAAAATCAACGCCAACAAGTTAAAGTCAACGCGCAAGTCGACACGAGAAGATCGAAGAAAGATATGGCGTGTGAACGTTTGAGATATGATAGTTTTATTGCTTTGGATAATTAAATATATTTTGTTTTAGACAAAATATATTTATTATCTTGTTTAATTAGTCTTCGTGTTTAGACCCAACAACAACCGCTTCATGCATGATGGCTGGCATCCCGTGAAATCCACTCGTGTGAGCGCCTTGCCATGCGGTTGGACAAAGTTCCCAAGGCCATTTCATACAATCTAAACTACCTAGCATCCCGGGTAGCCCATGATAATCGGCGTGATGTTCCAATATTTGTTGCATGTCACTGAACGAGGGCTTTCTCAAATATCTTTTCCTATAAAGTCCTAAAATACACGAACAAAAGTTGTGAAGATTTTCTCTAGCTACACGTGCAGACATTTTTAAATAGTCATCCATAATGTTCGAACTATTGCCGTACGCTAACTGTCTAAGTGTGGCTGTGACCTTTTGTCACGTACTAAATCTTAATTGCCCGGTTACATCCGGTTTTTGTTGGAAATAAACATACTTCTTCTCAAGATCTCTAGATATCCTTAAAAATAAGTTTCTACTCATACGAAAACGACGCCTAAACATTTTTTAATCATACTTAGGTTCCGCTGAGAAGTAATCGCTTACCAACAAATTGTTAGCGGTGTGCCGTTCACGAGCGATGTAACTCCTCCGTTTAGGTTGCGAAGTCTCTTCCTCATCGTCTTCCACGATAGCTTTCACCACCGTCGCGATCGTTTGTAGAAATATTTCCGCACCATCGTCAGATGATGATGACGATTCACTTGAACTTGAAGAACTCATGGCAAGATTGTGTTTTATGTGTTTGATATTGTGTGAGAAAAATGTTAAATATGGTAAGGTATTTTATAAAGGAAAAAAAGTTTTTTTTTTAAATAATGCCCAACGGCTAGTTTTGTTGGCCAATTACATCCCGCCAAGTCAGTCTTGTAGCCCCGCCCCACGCCCGGCTTTAAACTCCCGCCCCTTAGGCCACGCCCAAACCCAAGCCCACCCGGGGTGGTGGCTTGGGCGTTTTCAGCCAACCCATGCCCCAACACCGCCCCATACCCCACAGTCTTAGTATATAGTAAAAAAAAGGTTATTTCAATTAGTAAGGTTAACTTTAAAGCTAAGTGAAAGTATTATCAACCCCTATTTTGTTTTGTCCCTAGCACTTTCATGTAGCATTTCATGATATTCGTGTTTGTTTCCAAGATTGAAGGGTTTAATGGGATAATCTTATTGACTACGCCTAACCTAAAAACTAAGTAAACAAGCAAAATAATTCTCACTACTATGAATAGCATAATGACATGTTTGTATCTACTCATAAAAATGTTTAAACTAGTAAGATTACTCACTAGGCGCAGAGCCGGCTTTATCCCAAATTTTTTAAGGCTCCTACTTTGGACTTCCAATCCAAAAAGACCCCCAAATTTTAAAAATACTTATATTTATCTAATGGGCAGAACTCAGAGTGAAACTCAAGCCTAACACATTTGAGGTAAGTTTTTATTAATTGCTTAAATATGAAATTACCCCCCCCCCCTCCCCCCCATATTTTTCTGAAAATAAAAAAGAACAGGTCTTTGTTTTGAAAAATGAAGAACCAAGAACCTTTCCGGTAAAGAAAGAAGAACACCTTACGGAGGTACCTCAGAGTGAAACTCAAGCCCAACACATTTGAGGTAAGTTTTTATTAATTGCTTAAATATGAAATTACCCTCCCCCCCCCCCCCCCCCAAAAAAAAAAAAATACATCAAAGACAATGGAAAAAAGGCCTCGTATTTTCACTTTGCTTTAGGCCTCCAAAATGGTTGAGCCGGCCCTGGCTACGCGGCTGGGTTTCGGTCGATATCTATTTTGGTTTAGTACAGCAACCAAAAGAAATATGCTCAAAACGTAAATCAACTTGAAGTCTTTTGAAGGTTAAAAGATTGTGAGTGTCAATACTAAAAGTTGAAGATTAAAAGTATAAAAAAAATAGACAAAAGCACAAAAGACAAAAAAATAAAATAAAAAAATGAAAACACTATTCACAATCTTTCCTAATTATATTGTAGTTAATTAATTAACGTATGGGTTTCTAATCACTCTTGTATATGTTTAAAAAGTGTTTCACTGATTATGTAAAGATGTGTGCATTTTTCCTACCCCAGGCGAGAGTTAGGAACGTTCGATGAGTTTATAACAACATGAAATTAGTAATCCACGATCATAACCAGGCCAAAATGTTCGCAAGACGGGTTCTTGACAATGGGTTGATGATCAAACCATCAAATATTTGTTTGCCACCGGTTGTTACTAGATTTTGAATTTGTCAATATGTTATGTAGGATAGCATGTACCGGGTCTTGGGGTGGTGTATCAAATTGTCAGAACGGCATGTTAGAGTTATTGAACCCGAACAAGGCCCATATATTTATTTATGTAATGTAACGCCCCAAAATCTGAATGTTAATATTTGTTGTATGTTATTATGTGACACGTCAGGAAATAAATAACTAGGCTATTTAACCTAGTTAAGGGTATGGTCAAAAGTCTTAAATGATTAAGGTAGTGTCAGCTATGTTTTAAAAGTAAACCCGAGGGGCTAAAATGGAACAAGTGAAAGTTAAGTTATAAGATAACTAAACACACACATAAACACACACATCGTGTGTGTTCGAGAAAGATCAGGAGGCTCCCATGGAGCCTCAAACCCTAAAACGCCTTTAAGCTCAAATTGGAAGGCAAGATGAAGCTGAAATCCATAACCGAGCATGGATTAATGGTCACCAACACGAGGGGATCATAAGGTATGTCTTAAATCTAAGATTGGTGATCATGGGTGAAGTGGGTTATGTTCTAATCCGTGAGTTAATATGAAATTGATCATGTACAAGGGTTAGAATCCTTGTGTAGAACATGGGTTATGAATGGTTTGCGTTGATTTGATGATTAGAGGTGACACCCATTAGTTAGGGTGAAGATGATGACTAGAATCACCTCCTATGTTCAAGTCTTGTTGAAAGATTGATGTATTATGTGGGTATGATGAATTATTGTTAGATGAAAATATAGGAATATGATGATGTTATGTTTAATGTTCATTTGGAATGATACATGATGATTAGTAGTTGGTTTTGATGGGTTATGTATGAGTTTAGAAGAATTGTGCATGAAATAGTTGTACGTTATGCTTAAAAGGTAGTACTCGCATCAAGTGTATGATGAAATGTATATAGTGTCGTCCGTATAGTCGATTATGATGTTACGGGTATATGATGATAAGTCGATAGTTGAGTATGGTTAATAGTTGACTTTCAAAAGTCAACTAAGTATAAGAAACATGATTTGACTCATTGTCGTAAATGTAGGTTGATGGGAAGTCGTATGGTACATGTTATAGCAATCCGTGTTAAATGTAATGACATGATGAGTTACATGAGTTTAACGTATACGGATATGATTATATGAAGTTGATTATATGTTTTAATGCTTGTTAGTAATGACTAAGGAAAGTTAAGTGTGAGTTATGCGAATGATATGATGGTTACATGTACAAATGAGTATGCTAATAGGAGCGTGGTTTCGATGAAATGAAAGTATAGGAAACACGTCAAGACGGACTCACGCCTGAAAGGATAACGGGTCAAGAAAAGGCGAGGAATCGGATACGAGCACGGACGCATAAGGTAAGTGATTTCTGTAATCACTTCGTAGTACAAGTAAGTAATAAAGTGTTGTAATGAATTAAACATGATGTTTGAGGTCAAATATGTGTTTAAGGTCTCTCGTCGTAAATGATGGGTTAAGAATGACCAAAATGCCCTTGATGGGTATTTTGGGGTAAACGATCTTAAAAGTATATTAGAAACAAGTCATTCGATTAGTGTTATGTTTTGGACAAGTATGAAAGTGGGGATGATGGTTTGGTTAGTCATAGACCAAACTAATGAGTGAATACCTTTAACGGGTCGAAATGAGCATATGAATGATAATGTGATAAAAGGATGCAAGACATCCAAGAGTTTAGTAATTTATGATAGACGTCATGGATATCATTATGTGTATAAGAGGATATGGTAAAACGAACAAGTTACGTTGACGAATGCATGAACGGGTCAAGGTTGGGAAAAAGGGTAATAAGCCGAAGAGATAAAAGTCTGAGATTTTGTTAATCCGGATGTCGGTTCTTAACTCCAAAAGATGGAGAATTAAATTACGGACGCGTAGGAAAAAGAATCGGGTAAAACGGACCAATAACGAAGAAGTTATGACCGTTTCCGTGAAACGCGGACGTGCTGAAATCTGCAGCACTGCAGCAACAAACATTCTGTTTGTTTGATGGCGTCGCGCTACGCGACGGCCCGTCGCGCTACGCGACGGGGTGGTTGTTTGTCGAAAGTTGCTTGTTAGCTCCGTTTTGTATCGGGAACTCGTTTAAACGCGTTTTAAGTCGCGTATAACTAGTTTAACTCATGTTTTATGACCATTAGGGTAAGCGTATGTGTGAATGTGTAAAGGTGGGATGACATGATCGTGCGTGACGATATAGGTATGTTGGTTCCCCTTGGGATCCCATAGCCCAGGTAAGAATCCCACCTTAGGTTCCATTTAGGAACCTTAAAGCGGGATCCCATAGCCCAGGTAAGAATCCCACCTTAGGTTCCATTTAGGAACCTTAAAGCGGGATCCCATACCCCAGGCAAGAATCCCACCTTAGGTTCCTGAACCTTAAAGTGGGATCCCGTACCCCAAGTAAGAATTATTAATTTAATTCTCATTGGCAATCGCCCTTATGTGGATAAGCAAGTATGTATGTATGTATGTATGTATGAGTATATACGGGGATGTAATGATGTAGGAGTAGACAGTATGTATAAGTAGTCAAGGGAATATGTACGAAGGTATGCACGTATGTAAGTTGTGAGAAGGTATGGAATAAGCATGTATGCATGTATGTAGTTATGTATGTATGTGGGTATGCAAGTATGTATGTAGGTTTGTATGTAAGTATGTATGTAGGTATGTATGTATGTATGTAGGCATGTAAGGATGTATGTATGTATGTATGAATGGATGTGTTTAGGTATGCACGAACGTATGTATGTAGGTACACAGGGATGTATGTTGCTATGTGTGACCGTAAGTTTACGTATAGGTTGTATGAAAGTACGTACGCATGTATTCAATGAAATTGAGCACTAACGATAATAACATCGTGCCTGGTGATGAAGTGTAACGCAGGAATATCAAAGATGTCTCACTACGGATCTTATGATCAGAAGGAAAGACGGGATGTAAAGAGTTAATGAAACGAAAAGTAAACGTGAACAAGTCTTGTATGCTTATGATACGTACTAATGTATGAATTTTATGTGGTGAGCGCAGGTAGTACCAGTCATGAGGATAACCAAGGTTTGGAGATCGAGGATCGAGTCACAAGACAGATTGTACGGGAATGCTTAAATATGTAATTTAGTGTTGATAAGGCATGTTCTTATATTCTAAAAATGAATTATTAGAATGTCAAGATGTATGTCATGAAAGAAATTTTCAAACTCGAATTTCCGCTGCGTTGTGTTAAGGTTAAATGAATTAGGGTCTTACAAGTTGGTATCAGAGCCCTGGTTTGAGGGAATCAAGTACGAGAAGGTAAGTACTTGAACTCAAACTTGTGTGCTCTTGAGATAAGAAATCCGTACAATCTAGGACTCGATCAAGATCCAAAGGTAAAGGTTGATGAAAGTATGTATTTATGTATACGCATAAAGAAACTGACGGTTTTGTATGTGCAAGGTAAGCATAAGTGTTGAAAGAGGATGATCCGTGAATGCAGTCTAGGATAAATACTACGGCAGGCAAAGAGGTAATAAGACAAATAGGCAAATGAGCCCAGGTACGTGAATGTAATATGTGGAGGTATGTAATGGAAAAGTTTATTCAGGGAAGGGAAAAAAAATTTTAAGATGAAAGACAATGATAGTATAGTAATGAAGTATTGGAAGCAATACACGCGCCGAAGCCTAAGTCTACGGACATAAGGTGACAATTACATGAAGGCACGAAACTACTATGTGGATTGTGTACCTGGCCAGTACATGAGAAACGTATGACGTTCGTGAGATCATGATAATTGTTACAGGTATGTCCGGTAGAGTTGGGTAGCAGGCGGGCGTGTGGGTGAAATGGGAAGTAAGACTCTCGGGAAATTGAGAGTACTATGTAAGAATGAAAAACATGCCTGATAAGAATGAAGAATGTTGAACCCGTGATTAAGTACGGATCAACAAGATAAGAATGTAATGTTTGAATCCGCGAGACGGATTCAAGGATGAAAGGCATGAATGAAATGTTTGAATCCGCGAGACGGATTCAAAGATGAAAGGCATGAATGAAATGTTTGAATCCGTAAGACGGATTCAAGGATGAAAGGTAAGAATGAACGTTTGAATCCGTGAGGTGGATTCAAGGAGGAAAGGTATGAATGTAATGATTGAATCCGTGAGATGGATTCAAGGAGGGAAGGTATGAATGTAATGTTTGAATCCGCGAGGCGGGTTCAAAGAAAAAAGGCATGAATGTAATGTTTGAATCCGTAAGGTGGATTCAATGAATGAAAAAGCATGAATGATGCGTCTGAATCCGTGAGACGGATTCAAAAATATAAGAAGATGAAATTAATCCGCCTAAGAAGATGTCGACAGTTTGACCATGATTGAGTCGAACGGGTCATAGAAATAAGTATAAAGTAAGAAGTGAAAGTATAATAGACGAAGTTTTGTATAAGTTACGTGTTAGATGTGTTAGTAATTGACTCTTAGAAGTCGGAATGATGACGGGCTGTGACCCGGACAATAACTTGAGTATGGGCGGAAATGGTAAGCTCAGTAAGAAATATTGAAACGATGTAATAAGGTCTTTGCAAGTAAGCATGAATGGAAGGAAGTACGAGCGTGTACTTCCGTTGGCAAAATGATTAATTGAATGAAAAGATTGCATGTAAGAAATAGAATGTGCGGTAAGTTATAGCAGAATTATTGATGTGATGAAACCAATCGTATTGGGGAAAGGATGTGCACGAGTGGAAACTCATGACACGGATGAATGAAATCTGGCCTATTATGGCTAGTACTCGAGGAGAAGATGATCGATCTGGGTTGCGGATCGTGGTTTGGGAAATGAAAAAGAGGTTAGTAAAAAAATGTTTAACTCATGATTGGAGAGATATGAACTATTTATACACGTGAATTAAGTAATGCATGAAGAGAAAGCAATAGTAATGTGAAATGAACGAAATGATTTAAAGATAAAATAAAGGTATGCAAGGTGTACGTAACTGTAGAAAATGTAGAATGAGGGTAACGTTAGAATTAAGCACGTAGGAGTGATTATGCAATAAGAGTTTTGTTGTAATAACAAAACAAAAGTTAAATGTTATACAGAGTATGTAGAGAATGTAAATTTTTTAGAGGTGAGATGGAGATAGTAGATCCATTAAGAAAGGATCATATCAAAGGACGGAAGAGTATGTGTATTGACCAGTTATTGACAGGTCAAGTAAATGAAAATGATATAAGAAAGAATGATCAGGAAAGTATGGGTTAGTAGTCGTATGGATGGACTAGAAGAAAAGATAATGTGTGTTTGATGAAAGTGAGAAAGGTTTCGGGGACGAAACCTTGTTTAAGGGTGGTAGACTTGTAACGCCCCAAAATCTGAATGTTAATATTTGTTGTATGTTATTATGTGACACGTCAGGAAATAAATAACTAGGCTATTTAACCTAGTTAAGGGTATGGTCAAAAGTCTTAAATGATTAAGGTAGTGTCAGCTATGTTTTAAAAGTAAACCCGAGGGGCTAAAATGGAACAAGTGAAAGTTAAGTTATAAGATAACTAAACACACACATAAACACACACATCGTGTGTGTTCGAGAAAGATCAGGAGGCTCCCATGGAGCCTCAAACCCTAAAACGCCTTTAAGCTCAAATTGGAAGGCAAGATGAAGCTGAAATCCATAACCGAGCATGGATTAATGGTCACCAACACGAGGGGATCATAAGGTATGTCTTAAATCTAAGATTGGTGATCATGGGTGAAGTGGGTTATGTTCTAATCCGTGAGTTAATATGAAATTGATCATGTACAAGGGTTAGAATCCTTGTGTAGAACATGGGTTATGAATGGTTTGCGTTGATTTGATGATTAGAGGTGACACCCGTTAGTTAGGGTGAAGATGATGACTAGAATCACCTCCTATGTTCAAGTCTTGTTGAAAGATTGATGTATTATGTGGGTATGATGAATTATTGTTAGATGAAAATATAGGAATATGATGATGTTATGTTTAATGTTCATTTGGAATGATACATGATGATTAGTAGTTGGTTTTGATGGGTTATGTATGAGTTTAGAAGAATTGTGCATGAAATAGTTGTACGTTATGCTTAAAAGGTAGTACTCGCATCAAGTGTATGATGAAATGTATATAGTGTCGTCCGTATAGTCGATTATGATGTTACGGGTATATGATGATAAGTCGATAGTTGAGTATGGTTAATAGTTGACTTTCAAAAGTCAACTAAGTATAAGAAACATGATTTGACTCATTGTCGTAAATGTAGGTTGATGGGAAGTCGTATGGTACATGTTATAGCAATCCGTGTTAAATGTAATGACATGATGAGTTACATGAGTTTAACGTATACGGATATGATTATATGAAGTTGATTATATGTTTTAATGCTTGTTAGTAATGACTAAGGAAAGTTAAGTGTGAGTTATGCGAATGATATGATGGTTACATGTACAAATGAGTATGCTAATAGGAGCGTGGTTTCGATGAAATGAAAGTATAGGAAACACGTCAAGACGGACTCACGCCTGAAAGGATAACGGGTCAAGAAAAGGCGAGGAATCGGATACGAGCACGGACGCATAAGGTAAGTGATTTTTGTAATCACTTCGTAGTACAAGTAAGTAATAAAGTGTTGTAATGAATTAAACATGATGTTTGAGGTCAAATATGTGTTTAAGGTCTCTCGTCGTAAATGATGGGTTAAGAATGACCAAAATGCCCTTGATGGGTATTTGGGGGTAAACGATCTTAAAAGTAGATTAGAAACAAGTCATTCGATTAGTGTTATGTTTTGGACAAGTATGAAAGTGGGGATGATGGTTTGGTTAGTCATAGACCAAACTAATGAGTGAATACCCTTAACGGGTCGAAATGAGCATATGAATGATAATGTGATAAAAGGATGCAAGACATCCAAGAGTTTAGTAATTTATGATAGACGTCATGGATATCATTATGTGTATAAGAGGATATGGTAAAACGAACAAGTTACGTTGACGAATGCATGAACGGGTCAAGGTTGGGAAAAAGGGTAATAAGCCGAAGAGATAAAAGTCTGAGATTTTGTTAATCCGGATGTCGGTTCTTAACTCCAAAAGATGGAGAATTAAATTACGGACGCGTAGGAAAAAGAATCGGGTAAAACGGACCAATAACGAATAAGTTATGACCGTTTCCGTGAAACGCGGACGTGCTGAAATCTGCAGCACTGCAGCAACAAACATTCTGTTTGTTTGATGGCGTCGCGCTACGCGACGGGGTGGCTGTTTGTCGAAAGTTTCTTGTTAGCTCCGTTTTGTATCGGGAACTCGTTTAAACACGTTTTAAGTCGCGTATAACTAGTTTAACTCATGTTTTATGACCATTAGGGTAAGCGTATGTGTGAATGTGTAAAGGTGGGATGACATGATCGTGCGTGACGATATAGGTATGTTGGTTCCCCTTGGGATCCCATAGCCCAGGTAAGAATCCCACCTTAGGTTCCATTTAGGAACCTTAAAGCGGGATCCCATAGCCCAGGTAAGAATCCCACCTTAGGTTCCATTTAGGAACCTTAAAGCGGGATCCCATACCCCAGGCAAGAATCCCACCTTAGGTTCCTGAACCTTAAAGTGGGATCCCGTACCCCAAGTAAGAATTATTAATTTAATTCTCATTGGCAATCGCCCTTATGTGGATAAGCAAGTATGTATGTATGTATGAGTATATACGGGGATGTAATGATGTAGGAGTAGACAGTATGTATAAGTAGTCAAGGGAATATGTACGAAGGTATGCACGTATGTAAGTTGTGAGAAGGTATGGAATAAGCATGTATGCATGTATGTAGTTATGTATGTATGTGGGTATGCAAGTATGTATGTAGGTTTGTATGTAAGTATGTATGTAGGTATGTATGTATGTATGTAGGCATGTAAGGATGTATGTATGTATGTATGAATGGATGTGTTTAGGTATGCACGAACGTATGTATGTAGGTACACAGGGATGTATGTTGCTATGTGTGACCGTAAGTTTACGTATAGGTTGTATGAAAGTACGTACGCATGTATTCAATGAAATTGAGCACTAACGATAATAACATCGTGCCTGGTGATGAAGTGTAACGCAGGAATGTCAAAGATGTCTCACTACGGATCTTATGATCAGAAGGAAAGACGGGATGTAAAGAGTTAATGAAACGAAAAGTAAAC
The DNA here is from genome assembly GCA_030545235.1 of Helianthus tuberosus. NCBI lineage: Eukaryota > Viridiplantae > Streptophyta > Magnoliopsida > Asterales > Asteraceae > Helianthus > Helianthus tuberosus. Next base: position 47,894,066 of record CM060387.1, on the reverse strand, counting down.
GTGAACAAGTCTTGTATGCTTATGATACGTACTAATGTATGAATTTTATGTGGTGAGCGCAGGTAGTACCAGTCATGAGGATAACCAAGGTTTGGAGATCGAGGATCGAGTCACAAGACAGATTGTACGGGAATGCTTAAATATGTAATTTAGTGTTGATAAGGCATGTTCTTATATTCTAAAAATGAATTATTAGAATGTCAAGATGTATGTCATGAAAGAAATTTTCAAACTCGAATTTCCGCTGCGTTGTGTTAAGGTTAAATGAATTAGGGTCTTACATGTAAAAAAGAAGGGGAAATGGATTTTATCATCCTAAACTAAGCAAAATTGGCCAATGTCACTCTCAACTTTCATTTTGACTCCCACCACCCTCTACTTAACATTTAGGTGGCAGTGTCACCCCTTCGTTAAATAATCACTGACTCGGTTAGGTTTTTAATCCTACATGGCAAGGGACTTGTGAAGTGGACAGCCTACGTGGACTCACCCTTTATCATCTCTGTAAACATAATAAAAACCCTAATTCAACTTAAACACATATTCTCCAAATTGCAGAGCAAAATCAATCGGAACTCCTAACCCCCTAGTCGTTCTTGCCCTAATTCCTCCCCAAGTCGTCGAATTCATTACCTGTGCCCCTGGAAACTTTGATTCAAGATGTCCTCATCTTCTACCTCTGGTGTAATTCGAAAACCTAAACTCTTCAAATCAGGTATAAATAGTGAGGGGAATATAGGTTTACCATCTTAGTGCCGTACTCAATGGCTTGTTCGATGTGAAAGGTTCCTTTTTGCCTGTGATTCCTTGACAGATGACGCATGTGTTCTTGTCGACGAAGACGGCCGATGGCGGAGGAGCTGTGGCGAACGAACGTGACTGACAGATCGGATTCGAAGACGATGATGATACAGAGGATGTACGAGATGTGAGTTTTGAAGAGAGATTGGCAATGAATCTGGTTGCTTGACGAGACATCTTGGCTGCAGCTTTGAATCTCTGTTTGGCGAAGACCTTATGGGAAGAGACAGACGACAATTATTTGCTGCAAAAAGGCCAAGGGAACTATTGTGAAGTCGGGTCGGGTCGATGTTTGAATGTATTGTGATTTATACAGGGTGAGTCCACATAGGTTGTCCACTTCACAAGTCCCTTGCCACGTAGGATTAAAAACCTAACTGAGTTAGTGATTATTTAACGAAAGGGTGACACTGCCACCTAAATGTTAAGTAGAGGGTGGTGGGAGCCAAAATGAAAGTTGAGAGTGACATTGGCCAATTTTGCTTAGTTTAGAGTAATAAAATCCATTTCCCCAAAAAAGAATTAATCATAATGCTAACCCGGGCATACCTAAAACCATGTAACTTGAAAACGGCTTGTGTAACCAATATATCTAAATGTTTTAAATAAGTTGGTAGATTGTAACCAAGTTATAAACGCATCATGAATAACTCAACGAGTTATAATCAAATTGTAAATGGGGTGGATATTTGGTAAATAGATTAGCCTTTTGAACTATTCAAATTAATTTTTTTTAACGGGTTAACGTACGGTTTGTTCTATCTAATTTAATTATACTAAATACATATGACCTCCTCATGAGAAAAATGAGACCAACTCATGCCATATCTAATTGTTAAAAAGCATAGAGCAGCCGCCAGCCGGTTGACCATAATCCTTTGATGGGTAGTGGATAGTAATGTGGATAAGATCAAAGACTCAAAGATGGTGAAAAACAAACAAAAAGAGAAGTATAAATTAAACCAACATAACTATTCATCCATTTGATTTAATTTCATGCACCTAGTATTACGGTTCATTAAATTAAAATAACATAAAAATCCAAACATTAGTTTGATGAATAACGCTGGTGAGGATCGGACCAATAGTATAAGTAACTCAGTCTTGAGCCTAGGGTCTCCATTTAAAAGAAAATTTATATACTAACTATTAATACTAGTGCAAATGTATTGTTTAGATTTGTTTGATTTCTTATATAAGCAAACCACTATGTGGTTGTGTTAGATTTTTGCTTGGATCCAAATACGGATAAAGGAGTACCGTTTATGATAATCAAAAAAGGAAAAAGTACTCCAAAATTTCATTTTGCCTTAGGCCTCCAAAAGCCTCTAAAAAGGTTGGAATGGCCTAATGCTGGTAAACAAAATGCGCATCGGATATTAGGGTAGCCGGGACACTCGCGGGTAACCATGTTCCGGGTCCGAACAAGTGCCGGAACGCACCGCCATCCCCAAGGGTAGGCAAGATGGGTTTGGCGGGGTACTCGTACGACAATGTTGTAGTTCGAGGTGGGTGTTAACCTTGAGATTTTTTGGTTGCTTTTGATTGGTTGGGGGCATTTGATTTTATTAATATTAAAAAAATAGTTTATGGCATGGGTAGACGTCGCCAGTGTTTTTTGGGTAATGGCCATGGCGGCATTTGATTGGTTGGGCAATGGTACTACCCTTGAGTGTCTTTTCTTCCCTTAATTATGGTGAGAATTATTGGATTATATTCATGTGTAGGTGAATATGAAAGAACCATATTTACGTGTAGGTAATTATGGAGGGTCTAAGTTGATATGTTGGTTAAACTTAGTGACATAGTTTGAACGAAAACTCAGTGAGGGATAGATTTTTAAAATCTTAATCAGTGGGCACCGAACTTTTAAAAATCCAATATTTTACACTAAAGAATTGGTAAAATTAAAACTATGAGCGAAAAATCGATTCCTAATTAAACTTAGATTAGTTTCCTAATTAGGGGGTGTTTGGTGTTGCGTTTTCAAAATAGATTTTGCTTTTTCAAAACTGCGTTTTGAAAAAAAAAAAACATGTAGGTATATGTTTCTCCAAAACTGCGTTTTGGAGGCAGATAATCACTTTTTTATCCAAACACTTTTTAGATTATTTATGTTTTACAAACGCAATAATCAAATAATCACTTCAAAACGTAATCCCAAACACCCTCTTACATTAGGATTGTAACTTGACTAGTAAGTTAGAATTAATCTATGTTAGGGTCTAACATTGTAATCAATTTTTTAAAAAGTTATCTTGATAATATATGTTTGGGAGTTAGCAAATTATTGTTTTCATTTCTTTGTTATCGATTTCTATCTTGAAATTATTATCTATATATATACCTTATTAAGAGAACTTTGTTTTCTACCCATTTCGTAATTTTGCTATAAGTTCAAATCTTAAAGCACCTTGTACAAATGAAGTAAGCCATTTTAGAGGGGGGAAACTTGGACATTGTCCAAAGTTTTAAGACACTTTGAGGGCAATCTAGATATTTCATCCATGAAATTCATGCCCACTTATGTCTTCCATTAATTGAATTAAATTAAGGAATTAAATAAAAGTTTCATCTATACTACCTTATAACCAATCAACCGTCATCAGTCATTTATGAGTTAGTCTTAAAGCCACCATCATTTCTTATTATGGTGTTAATGTAACACCTCGTAATTTCATGACCCATATAATTTCGACACGTGTCATAAGCTCTAAACGTGTAACAGATTACTTATGGGGGACTAAAGTTGACAAACGAAGAATGTACGTGTATAAAAGGATTCAAAGTGTCAACAATGGATAAATATATCTTTCAATAACCCTACACGATATTTATACCCTTACATGAATGAATTATGAATCATACGAAGCTAATTGTGAAAGAAAGTGAGAGATTTCAAACTAGAGGGGTTAAATGTGTCAATGATGTGTTAAAAATGCAACATATAAATTTCATCAAATGAGGCATAAAACTAACCCTTTTTTAGTACTAATGTTGGAAAAAGTGTGCTTTTGTCTTCCTTTTGTATTTTCAGGATTAAATGAGCTCAAATTAACAAAAGAAGCAAAAAGACATCAAAATCTAACAGAAATACAAGAAAAGGAACAAGACGTGACATGCCCGACCCCACGATAGCATCTTCCCAAGCAAAACAAGAGATCAGAAGCCTGAACACGCCCCGTGCTCAGCCAGCACGGGGGCGTGCCCAAGTGTCAGCAGAAAAGACAAAGTGGTAGAAGCTTCTATTGCCCACCACGGGGTCGTGCTCAGCGGACACGGGGCCGTAGTCAACTATAAGATTCGCACAATCTAGCAAATCTGCATAGTACAAAGATTCTTCTGCACCACGGGGTCGTGCTCAGCGGACACGGGGGCGTGGTCAACTAAAAAGACAAAACTACATTAAATGAAGAAAGAGAAGGATGTGGACACGGGGCCGTGCCCACTGGACACGGGGCTGTGCCCGAGCTTCTGTTCAGCCTATAAATTAGTTAACTTAGGCGAAGAATGCTCCGCTTTAGTACTCAACAAACTTCCACAAAAGAAAATCGACCCCGGGAGCTTCACAATTCTTTGCTCGATTGGGAAGTCCCCCGTCCGTAATGCATTAGCCGACCTTGGGGCTAGCATTAACCTCATGCCCACGTCAATGTTCAAACGACTCGGCCTAGGAACAACAAGCCCTACAAAGATGAGCATACAACTAGCCGACAGGTCTGTCAAATTTCCACAAGGTGTAGCTGAAAATCTGCTGGTCAAGGTTGACAATTTCGTTTTTCCAACCGACTTTGTCATCCTAGACATGGAAGAAGACACCGATGTCCCTCTCATCCTCGGGAGGCCATTTCTAGCCACCGCCCAAGCAGTGGTGGATATGAATGACGGAACTTTAACATTGAAGTTTGGGGATGAGGAAGTGAAGTTTGAATGTGGAAAGAAAGTAGAGGAAGAAGACCCGGTCAACTACATGAAGGTCATAGACTCAAGCTTGGATGACGCTCTCCGACGGTGTAACTTGGGATGCAATACATCCCACTTGGGTAACATGTGACCAGGCTTTGGGTCTAGCCAAGGACCCTTATAAACGTGGCGCACCACGGAGGCATTCCGCGGAACTATCCCTAGTTTAGTTTAGATTAATTTTCTTGTTTTCTAGTTAGTTTTAAATTTTCAGGAATAAAACACACTTGAGATGGCAAAGGATGCAAGGGAAACTTGAACCAGCACTCTATACAGGAAAACAGAACCGTCCGACAAATTTCTTCATTTACAGTAAGTTCGGCACGGGCCGTGTCCACCCAACACGGCCCCGTGCTGCACAGTCTGCAGAAAAAGACCCAGTTCAGGTAACTGGACACGGGCCGTGTTCACCCAACACGCCCCCGTGTCCAGGCTTCTGTTTCTCTTGTTTTAATTTTGTTACTGGCACTTGAACACGGGGCCGTGTTCAACGCCCAGTGACACAAAAGTTTTGCTTTTTACACCTTTTTACACATTCAATCAACCTAAAAACTTATTTTTGGGACACATTGAGGACAATGTGTAATTTAAGTGTGGGGGGGGGGGGGGGTGCTAAAACCTTGAATCTTGCAAGTCCTAAATACAAGCCTTACACAAAACTCTATTGGAACCGCTAATCACCCCAAATTTTTTCAAAAATTCTCATTTTTTTACTTGTCTAGGTTTAACTCGAGAAATTCAAGTTCTCAAAAAGGTTATATTTTTACAAATTTACAACCGATAGCGTCGTGATAAAAAGAACCAACATAAGAAAATTATGAAAAGGCATGACAAGCTTAGTTAAAATTTAATTATATATACTTGATCACATAAGAACCCATTCCCACAAAAGTGAGTTTTGAGCCTTTATTGAGCATACAATTACATATCATTAGAACTAAATGCTCATTTTTCGTTTCTTGTGTGAATAGCCGCTTGGTTCTTACGACTCTAGAACTTGCCATGACGATACATTCCCGGTCCTTACCAACTTAAACCCGAGTAAGTAAATGATGGAGGCACTAAGACTAACCTTTTTTATTTCTACACCATTATTTTTTTTTTACCACCTACCCAAAATCCCCCTAGTTAGCCCCTTTGAGCCTAAACCTTTTCATTTCATAACCCAAACCAAACACCCTTTTTACCCACCAAAACCTTTTTCATTTTTTTTACCCTTTGTTTTAGTAACAAGTTCGATTTTTCGAATGACTGAAAAAAAAAATATATTATTTGTGTTGATGATGAAGCAAAAGAAAATAAACAAACAAGTTCATCAAAATAAAAGTTACAAAAGTAGAAAGTCTTACGAAAACCGAAACTTGTTACGCTTTTCGCCTTGTTCTACTAACCACTAACCACCAACCCAACCACCTACCTTTAACCCAAGCCTAACCCTTCACCCAAAAAGTCCTCTTGATATTTACAAAGGTATATAAGTTAAAAAAGGAAGAGGATTGATTGCTTGGCAAGCCTATGGTAGGAGTAAGTTCCATGCCGCTCTCGAGTGATCCACAAAAATACATTTTCGGCCGAGTGTTGAGTGATCCCCGTGAGGTATGTGAACTTGTATATAAATAGAATTTTAAAGAGGCATGTTATGCCCTAATAAGTAATTTATCTTATGAAAAGTTTTAAATAAATCATGACGAATAGGATTGTAAATAAATAAAAATAAAACTAAATAAAGAATCTTGGAAATCCCGACACTCTACGACAACCCCAAAAACCTTCTTCTCTACCCATTCCATTTGGGAGTGTAATAACCACATATTAAAGAGTTTTGCTTGAGGACAAGCAAAGATTCAAGTGTGGGGGTATTTAATGTGTTAAAAATGCAACATATAAATTTCATCAAATGAGGCATAAAATTAACCCTTTTTTAGTACTAATGTTGGAAAAAGTGTGCTTTTGTCTTCCTTTTGTATTTTCAGGATTAAATGAGCTCAAATTAACAAAAGAAGCAAAAAGACAACAAAATCTAACATAAATACAAGAAAAGGAACAAGACGTGACATGCCCGACCCTACGACAACATCTTCCCAAGCAAAACAAGAGATCAGAAGCCTGAACACGCCCCGTGCTCAGCCAGCAAGGGGGTGTGCCCAAGTGTCAGCAGAAAAGACAAAGTGGTAGAAGCTTTTATTGCCCACCACGGGGCCGTGCTCAGCGGACACGGGGCCGTGGTCAACTATAAGATTCGCACAATCTAGCAAATCTGCATAGTACAAAGATTCTTCTGCACCACGGGGTCGTGCTCAGCGGACACGTGTGCGTGGTCAACTAAAAAGACAAAACTGCATTAAATGAAGAAAGAGAAGGATGTGGACACGGGGTCGTGCCCACTGGACACGGGGCCGTGCCCGAGCTTCTGTTCAGCCTATAAATAGAAGTGCTTGGCTCAAGCTCAAACCATCCCTTGGCACACCACCTCTCTCACACTTCACCCACCACCCACCACCACCATACCACCATCATCCACCACCATCATCCATTGTCCATCGTAGAGTGTGTGAGTCGTCTCGGGATCCAAGATTGATCGTAAGAGTTCCTGACAATCAAGGCCATGTTTGCCTAAGTCTCTTACATCACTTGGTGAAGACAAAGTGTCTAGTTTAATACTTTTTATTTCTAATCTTTTGCACTTTTTATTTGGTTTTGTATTAATGACTTTAATAACTAGTTGCTTATGTTGAAGGTGATCTTTCCTTATCGTTTGTCCGTGGTGACTTGGCATTATTTTACTGTCTATATAAAATAAAAGATTTTCACCATTCATATCTCCACGGTCTATATGGAGGTATGTTGGCTACCTGGTCGGGGGTTAAGGGAACGGTTTGGTAAAGGTCTTGCCATTGTTCAGCGTTTAGAGGTCCTGCAATGGACCTGGGTCAAATTTAGTAGGACCTCCTTCAATACTTAACGGTATTGGATGGCGGGGGTCCAAACTCTTTGATCCCCTCATAAGTTAACTACTATTAATACTATAACCCGACTATTTAGGACTGTATCCCTGCTGACTCAGACTACTTAGTCGAGGGTAACGTCACCTCCAAAAGAGGGGCCTACCATAATTTGCATTAATAACTTAATTAATTATCTTCCAATAATCCACCCTTTTAGGATTGTATCCTTGCTGACTCAAACTACTGGGGTGAGGGTAACGTCACCTTCAAAAGAGGGGCCTACTACAGTAACTAAGATAATCTCTTAAAATAGTGCAAAAGTGCGGAAATAATCAAAGGTTAGACTAGATACGAGTCGGAACCATGTGATTCATCTTGTCTATCTGTTTTTCTTTTTATTTTTATTTTCAGCATTTTAGTTAGTTTTTATTTTTCTTAGTTTAAAACATTTTTCTAAACTTCTATTTTTGATTAGACGTTGAGGATAAACCGGTATTAAAAGCTCTTGTGTCCTTGGACGACCTCGGTATCTTGCCAACACTATACTACGCTCACGATGGGTGCACTTGCCCATATGTGTGTTTAGTGTTAGTAAAATATTGTGTTTTATAAATTTAAAACTTGGCTAAAAATAAGTGTTAAAGGGGCTTAAAATATACACCTAATATATATAACACTTCACACGCATCAAGTTTTTGGCGCCGTTGCCGGAGACACAAGGATTTTAAGAAAGTTAGGAATCAACGGCCTAATCGTTTATCTTATTTTTCATTTTTTTTAGGATTTTTTTTAGTTTTTCTGTTTCTGCAAAGCTCAGCACGGGCCGTGCCTGGTCGGACACGGGCCGTGCCCAGCATCATCACTGGCAGTTTTTATTTTCTGAGTTACAGAGAGCTGAACACGGGGCCGTGTCCAACTCCCAGTAACTGGGATCCAGAAAACAATCACTGTATCTCTGACCACGGGCCGTGTGCACCGAGCACGGGGCCGTGGTGAACATTCTGACCAACGTTCTTTTCTGTTTTTATTGCAGGACTTGGAACCCAGGCGCCACATTTGAACCTCCTACGCAGTGCATGAGCTCCAGTTCTAGTAGAGACGTAAAAGAACCTCTAGAAGAACCCGAACGCTTTCTCAGAAAAAGACTTAAAGCTAAAAATCAAGAGAAAGTTTCGGGGGAACCACTTCCAATGGCGGACCAACGTACCCTCATGGATTACCTACGACCCACCGTAGGCAATCTCGGGGCCGCTATCAATGCACCGAATGTCGAAGCCAACAACTTCGAACTTCGGCCGCATTTGATACAAATGCTCCAAAACTCCGCAACCTTCCATGGGCTTGCGGACGAGGATCCCCATCTACATATTACTAATTTCTTGGAAATATGTGATACTTTTCGGATCAATGGAGCATCAAACGATGCCATTCGCCTTAGGATGTTTCCATTTTCACTGAAAGACCGAGCTAAGGCTTGGCTTAACACCCTCCCAGTTGGCTCGGTAAACACCTGGAATGAACTAGCCCAAAAGTTTCTATATAAGTATTTCCCTCCTGCTAAAACGGCTAAATTAATGACTGAAATTAGTACATACTCACAAGAGGATGGGGAATCCTTATATGAAACTTGGGAAAGGTTCAAGGAGCTTCTAAGAAAATGTCCTCATCACGGTCTAGCGGTGTGGCAACAAGTATCCACTTTCTACAATGGGTTGTTGCCACACACAAGACAAACACTTGATTCAAGCTCCGGGGGACTTTTAGGTAATCGTCGCCCAAATGAAATATATAATCAAATTGAGGAAATTGCTCAAACCAATTTTCAATGGCACACTCCCCGAGGTAATAAATATATTGCCCCGGGCGCCCATAAGGTTGATGAAAGCACTTCTTTACAAGCCCAAATCGAGGCCCTCTCTTCGAAAATCAAAAAGCTTGAAATGACAAAAACGGCCTCGGTTATGGCTTGTGAAGGGTGTGGTGGGTCACATGAAAATTGGAGTTGTATGAAAGAATTAGATGAACAAGCAGAAACGGTAAACTACATTGATAATAGACCTGTAAGTCCCGTGAACCGGATCTTTCAATGATATCAAACAACCTATTGAGTGTGCGGAATCCAATCAATAGGTGATTCAAGAAATAAGATGAAAAACAAACACGAACAAACCGAATACGAAGAACACACCGAAATCACTTTCAACACTTGCACACGATTCTATTACTTGAAAAGCAAAACCGTCTAGTACAAGTATCTTCACTACTAATCGCCTCTCTCTAGCTCTCTGTAGGAATTCTGTAATTATGAGGCTCCAACCCTAAAACAAGTTGAAAACTTGTTTATATACATAGACAAGCCCACTTCCCACATGGGCTTCCCTTGGGCCTGCTTGGCCCACATGGCCTATAGCTTGGCCCAAGAGACCTATAAAGGTCCACAACCTAACATAAACTAACCCGGTAAGACCCAGTTCATAACCATAGCCCATTGTATTAATTTGATGCGTCAGTCTCACACTTTAGGGCCTAACAATCTCCCCCTAGACTGATGCCATCAAATTATCTTCATAACATGAAATCAGCAACGTCTTCAACGTAGTCTATGGTTGTCACTATGCTGCAGATGTTGTGGAAGTTCTTGACTTCTGAACTCTCAGCACTGGGTCTCTTTCTTCAGCTCTTGTGGTTAGCTTCATATCAGGATCTTGATCAGCATCTTCTTGAAAGTCTTTGTTAAAAAGAATGTGAGAGGAGGATTCTCAGCAGCTCTTTTCTTCTTCAATCTTTGTCTTTCAAGCAGGTTCACGGTACTTCTTCAAATGTACTTTCACTGTCAGATGACGTTTTGTATCCGGTTTTTCTGACTCAGGTACATCTTGTTGTTGTGCTGCTTCAGGCTTCTTCAGCAACTAACAGCATCTCAGTCTTCATCAACCCCTGTTCTTGATTGAAATCAAGTTCTGCACATTCTCACAAACTCATAAGCAAACATTTCTTATGCAACAGGGAGAATACCGTATGAACACCAGGTACATCCGAGTACTTGCACTCGGATTTCACAATTTAAACTCTTTCAACTTTTATGATCAGTCAAATCTTCAAGAACGGTTATATTTTTTAATTTTAAGAAAAACAAATAAGCACTCTATTTTTGGATTTTTGGTTTTATAGAAAAACAAGACACTATTTTTGTATTTTTGAATTTTTTAATTTTTAAGAACGAAAAACAAATAAAAACTCAAAATATAAACAACTACCATAATATACAATTACAATTGCAATGGGATCAAAATTCGTTCTCAGGCAGACTAAGGAACACTTTTCAGTACGAGCCTAATCAAACTGGTCTATGCGATTGCCAATATGTTTGTCCACTTAAACTTTAACGCTCAACTTTCAATTTTTCAACATCGTGATATGCTTTAAGTAATATTATACTATTATACCCGTGTGTCCCATTCCAAGGCATACCCCCGCAATCAAGGTAAGCACAACGATTCATCGTAGCAGGTGAGTATACTGATGTCATCCTTTAAGATATCCTGACTATGTCTAGGTCTGCATATAATCTGTTTTATCATGTTTTGATTTTTAACAATGAACACCCAAATAAATACTAATCAAATCCTGGAAATATAAACAGCACACTCTATCATGCAAGTATCTTCCCTACCACATATTTCACAAGTCCAATCCAGATTTCTGAAATCTTAACTGGGAATAGGTTGAGAAGAGAACAGAATAGATCTTAAGTAGAGATGGTATAATATACAGATCAAATGAGTTTTTCTCAATTTGATATAAGTTTCTTGGGTTTCTTTTGGGCACTTGAGGGCCTCTTTCGGGTGTATTAGATCTATAGCGCGACAACGTACAACTAGGTCAGCATGTATCTGGATGCAGCAGAAGCTGTCGTTGCCTAGCACCTCCAGGTCAGCATATATCTGGATGCAGCAGAGGAGGTACACGACTTTTTCAGAGAAGATTTCAGAATCAGATCAAAATTGTGTGTATCAGGACAACATACAGACATTCAAATAGCAATGAGCTAATTCCAAGTGACTTTCTTTCCTCGGTTCATGTACAATTTTAGTTCTGAACAGAAGGACAGCCAAGATATCCCCGGATGATTCAACAATATAAAGACCCGAAACCTCAGATGTTGGCTATCTATCAACGCAAGATTTAAGACCATAAAATCATACACCGTTGGTATGTTACCCACATGGTACATAGTTCGTTATATTTATATCACTTAGTATCTTTTATCATTTTGAGCGTCAAGCCTATCGACATATCGCAGTAGATCCTAGTCTATTCAGCTATGGCACCTTACATGTGTTAGTCAAACCCTTTAACACGAACATTTATTTCACTTCCCATATCATGCCATTTATCTTTTTGGTTTTTTCATTTTTCTAATGTTTTTGTATTTTTCTCATTTTCTCCCCCTAAAACAATACAAATTTACAGCAAACTCTTTTTGTATTTTCTGAGTTTTCTCCATATCTATCTATATGTTCCTCTCCCCCCCTAAATTTGTGCATAAATCTTGTATTTTTGCGCAAATTTACCAATTACTAGAGAAAGGACACATTATGTACAAAGTTATAAACTAAGAAAAAGAGAAAAATATTTTTGCTGAACCGTTCCGTCATTAGATTTAAGACTAATCAAATTCAAATCAAAGCACTGAATTTAAACGGTACCTTTTGCTGATCATTTCTTACTTCTCTAATCTCCTCCAAAGGAAACATATCATCTGTAAAAAAAAAAATTGAACTTTTTGCAACAGTGAAATGTTACCCGTTTTTATCTCTGGAACAACCGCTATCAACATTCCAGAGATTGTCAACAGCTCCTCCTTGGTTGTTCCTGAAAGGTAAGAAGATTAGTAAGACATGGGTACCCAGGCCATCGTGGTCCTGGGTTTACCTGAAGCATCAAAGTAAGACACTTCCTTCAAACACAAGTCCCCTTTCGTTTCAAAGATTGGAGACATTGCTGCTTTGGATTTGGGTTTCCAAATCTGTTTCGGTTTAACAAACGTGTTTGTTGCCTTCGGTTGAGCAACTTTAGCTGTTTCAAGTTTGTTAGTTTTAGAAACACGTTTTTGTTCCTGAACAGCCTTGCGTTTGTTTTTAGCAGCGTTCCAATCCCCATCAGAAGGTTTAACCTTGGGATTCACATTCTTCATTGCCTTAGGTGATGATACCTTCATCGGCTTGGAATGGTAGTTATCCTTAGGTGTAACCCTCTGATTTTGAGCATAATACGGTTCATGGGGACGCCATGTGCAGTTTCTAGCAATATGACCCACAATGCCACAATTGTAGCAAGTTTGTCTTTTCATCGGAAAGACGTTTTGAGCAGCTTGATTCGCTCTAGCAGGTACTGAAAGACAAACCGGTCCTTTTTGCGTTGGATACGCCTGCACTTTACTTTCAGACGAAGACGAATTTGGGTGCTTGTATGTGCTGGTTGCAGAAGTCTTGTTGCTTTGAGCACCATTCTTCGTCTTTTCTCCCTGATTGGAGCTTTCAATCACCTTGTCATGAGCCTTATGGGATCGTGATCGTCCTTGATGAGCAGACTTCTTATATCCTCGACTTTGATCTGCTCGTTTTGGCTCCTTTTGTGTGTTGTGAACCGGCTCACAAACACCAGCACAAGAGTGAATATTCGCATTTTGTTGCACGTTTGGGCGATGAACACAATTTCTAGCAATGTGTCCAGGAATTCCACAGTTGAAACATGTTTGTCGCTTCAATGTATGGAGATTCAAAGAACTAGCAGCAGTAGCTAATCTGATGGGTTTAGATTGCTTTGATTGCTTTGCTTGTGTTCCATGTGCCTTTTCTGATTTCTTCTGTACCTGTTGATCAGAACTAGCACAAGCATGAGATGTAGATGGAGAATGAGACTCATCCTTCTTACTGTGATCATCATCATTTTGAAAAATCGGTGGTTCAGTTTCAGTTTTATTTTCAAAAACATTTGTTGATGACTGCTTGTTTATTTCAACATTCGTTTCTTTATCAATGGATTCTGACTCATTTTTAATTTCAGAAGAAGTTGAAATTTCAGTAACACATGTTTCTTCAACATATGTATCAACGGTTTCCAATGGGGTCCCACTAGATTCAACATTAAGGACACCCACTGAGACCGACTCAGAAGAAGAATTAGGATATTCTTGATTTTCTTGAGAAGTAGTTTCAGTGGTTTCACTGACTGTATCCCGAGGGACCTCACCTGTAACACTATCATCAACCAAAGGATTAGAAACATCACATTCACAATCATTAACTGAAGAAAATTCATCACCAGAATTAAAGTTCACAGTTTCAACACAACCATCATCAGTCTTGCCTAAAACATCAGGCCCATTAGCAGCTAAAGAAAGAAACATGCTAAAAATATTTTGTCCCAAAATAACATCAGGATGATTTTCATCAAAACAAGGTTTTTGTGAATCAGAATTTAAAACGTGTTCTCCCCCAAGAGTATCTTCACATTTCAAATCAACTTTTTCTGCACATGCAAACGACTGGTTAGGATCAACATTTCCTTTTGAGACGAAATTCATTGAAGGAGCTGGTTGTTTGTTATCAACAGATTTGCTGTTGATTGATGACTTATCGGTTTTTGGACCGTAAGTCATCTTGCCCTCATTAATTAACTCCTCTTCCGTGAAAGGCATATAAGTGTAGTTATGATTGTATGGAGGAGGAGTTTTTGTGTATCCTAGACCAGCCCCTTTCTTTTCTTTATACTCTAGTTGTATATCACAAATGTTCTTGACCAAATTACTAGAGGTGTCAAATTTTTTAATATTGATTTCATTTATCTGATATTTGACTTTCAAGTCCTCTAATTCTTTGGTCAGGTCACTAATTGTGGCTAGAGCATCTAAGAAATTACAGTTTTTAGCACTGAGGTCTTCTTTTAGCTGAACTATATCCTTTCGTTGGGCCTCAATTTTTTCTTTGTAAAGTTTTTCATTTTTGGCCAAAGTAAAGTTTTTATTCTTAAGATCTTGATAATCTTGAATAAGTTCAGCATTATGTATCCTATAAGCCTCAACTCTTTCTCTGCATTCAGTAGTACAGAAAATAGAACGTACCTCCTCAGCAGTGAGTCCATGAACAGGAGCTGACAAGATTTTGGTCATGAACGCAATGTTCTCAGCTTGAGGCTCAGCATCTGGCGAAGAATCCTTTTCATCAGAAGTCATGAAAGCTATGTTTTCAGCAGCACTCTGGATTTCTGGTTGAGAGATGTTCAGGCGTTGAATTTCATCTTCCCAATTGAACTCTGCACTTGGTTGAACAACAAGGGCTGAACTCTGAGTTCCTTCACCAGCAGCAGTTGAATCGTTTGTCGTTACAAGAGCCCTTTCAGGATTTGGAGGGGCAGGATGTGCAGGTGTATAGTCTTTGTTGTTGTTGGACTTAGGACAATTTCGTGCCAAATGACCTGGTTCGTGACAGTTGTAGCAGCGTAACTTCAGTGGAACATTTGCAGAGTTTGAAAAAGAAGATCCCCATCTATTTTTGCCAGTTTTATTTGCGAATTTTTGTGCTCTGAATGCTGCCATTGCCATTTGCCAGGTGATGTCCATCTCCTCCACATCGTCAGGATGATACTGATATAGATCATTCAACGACCAGCTAGGAGGTTGTATTTTACCTGCGACAAAAGCATTTAAACAATTTATAACAGAAGCAGCGACCTCCAGATTCTCTTTAGATTGCTGAGTAAAGAAAGCAATGAGCTCGGATTTTGCTGAATGAGTTGTGGCAATCTTTGCTGCCGACGATGAGGGGCTTGAGCTAGAGTAATGCACAGTAGTGGTCGACCCAGAAGTAGCCTTTTTCGATCCATTCTGTGAAATCAGTGCAGCGTTGTCATTGCTTGAATTGGTAGAAGAAACAGAAATGCCTGCTGCTAACAAACTGGACTTGTGATTATTCTCCCGTTGCTTGTCATCAAGCTCACAAGCTTTGATATGAGAAATCATTTCAGTCAAGGTGCATCTTGCGAGATCTTTCGTCCGCTTGATCATAGCAACGTGGTTATCCCAACTCTTTGGCAAGGCATTCAGAAGTTGTCGATTCTGAGCAGCCTTTGAAGGAAGGATTTCTTCTAGGTCCATTTGAGTAATGATTTTTGAGAAACGCTGAATCTGATTCTCAATGGTTTCCCCATAGATGTAGTTGAAATTATTGAAATTTTGCCTTAACAGGTTCCTTCTGCTTTCCCTCATGTCTTCATTCCCTTCGTACACATCAAGCAAAGCTTCCCACATTTATTTAGCCGATTTGCAAGTGCGAAATCCCATAGCGATGTCTGACCCCAGTCCCATAGTCAAGTAAGACGTTGCTCGATTATCTTCTTCTTCAATAGCATAATCTTCATCAGTATATTCGGCACGAGGTTTCTTGACCTTGACTCCAGGGTTCGTTTCCCTCTCATACATGATTTCTCTAGGACCTCTTTCAATAACCCTCCAAAGTTTAGGCTCCTTAAACTTGATATGTTGCTCAAAACGCCACTTCCATTCAGGAAAATCATTTGCATCTAAAAGCCTTGGAATACGAGAGCTGGTTCCAATTTTGGAGTCCAACTCTTGCTGAGCATTTGTGACAGCTAGGTCATTAGCAGTTGACATGTTTTCTTAAATATAATTAATTAAATCAATTATTTAAAGTCCAACAGTCCAAAGGTCCAAAAGTCCAATAGTCCGTAAATCAGTGTCGTTGCGAGTCGTAACAGAGGTTGCGAGTCAAATCTACTGTGATTGCGAGTCGTAACTGCAGAGGTTGCGAGTCGTAACTAAAACAGAATGAGCCGAAACCAGTGATGGTTGCGAGTCGTAACTGGAACGTGATGAGCCGCAACTAGATGGTTGCGAGTCGAAACCAATACAGAACAAGCCGAGACCACAGTTGTTGCGAGTCGAGACCTGCAAAACAGATAAGAGATAAGAACTGTTGACTCGTAATCCCGGATTTCCAGCACTTCCAAAATTCAAAGATTTGAGATCTTTGAATTTTCTTCAATCAGCTCTGAACAATCAGCAAACAGATTTCAATAGATTATACGATCCAAATCAGTAACAATTTTTAACAAAATCACCAAGAACAGATCCAAAACAGATCGGTAAAACTAGTTCCTTTCACTGCAAAACAATCACCACAAACCAGATTAGTAATAACGGTTTAATCTTGAATCTGATTGATATCAAAACCGAACCAAGAATGGTTTCTTGGCTCTGATACCAATTGTAAGTCCCGTGAACCGGATCTTTCAATGATATCAAACAACCTATTGAATGTGCGGAATCCAATCAATAGGTGATTCAAGAAATAAGATGAAAAACAAACACGAACAAACCGAATACGAAGAACACACCGAAATCACTTTCAACACTTGCACACGATTCTATTACTTGAAAAGCAAAACCGTCTAGTACAAGTATCTTCACTACTAATCGCCTCTCTCTAGCTCTCTGTAGGAATTCTGTAATTATGAGGCTCCAACCCTAAAACAAGTTGAAAACTTGTTTATATACATAGACAAGCCCACTTCCCACATGGGCTTCCCTTGGGCCTGCTTGGCCCACATGGCCTATAGCTTGGCCCAAGAGACCTATAAAGGTCCACAACCTAACATAAACTAACCCGGTAAGACCCAGTTCATAACCATAGCCCATTGTATTAATTTGATGCGTCAGTCTCACACTTTAGGGCCTAACAAGACCTAGACCGTCGGGTCCTCCAATGGGTACCTACAACCAAGGATGGCGTAACCACCCAAATCTTGGTTGGAGAGATCCCGGCAATAGTAGTAACCAACAAAACCAACGAACTAATTTTCAACAACCACAAAATTTCTCTCAACAACAAGGTGGAAGAGAAAGGCTTGAAGATACCATATCTCGCCTCATCTCCGACACCGAAAAGAAAAACTCAGATCGATTTCAACAATTGGAATCGAATTTTAGAAATCAACAAGCTAGCATTCAAAACATTGAAAAACAATTAAATCAACTAGCTCAAAATTTCTCCGAGAGACCACAAGGCGCGTTACCGAGTAATACCGAAACCAACCCAAAGGCGCAAGTACACCTCATCACATTGAGAAACCGAACCGTGGGTCCCGAGGATGGCCCATTACCACCAGTTGAAGGAAGTCAACGCCAAAGCACGACTTCACACCCACCTCAACCAGAAGAGGCTTCTTCACCAAATCAAGAGCCCACCAAGACTCCTCAAATTTCGTACCCCGGTAGGTTAAATCGTCAAAAGACCGATGAGCAATTCGCAAAGTTCGAAAGTTTACTAAAACAATTGCATGTTAATATTCCTTTTATTGAGGTCCTAACCCAAATGCCTAAATATGCAAAATTCATGAGGGATTTCCTGACTCACAAAAGGAAAATTGAATTATTGCAATTAGTTAACTTAGGCGAAGAATGCTCCGCTTTAGTACTCAACAAACTTCCACAAAAGAAAATCGACCCCGGGAGCTTCACAATTCCTTGCTCGATTGGGAAGTCCCCCGTCCGTAATGCATTAGCTGACCTTGGGGCTAGCATTAACCTCATGCCCACGTTAATGTTCAAACGACTCAGCCTAGGAACAACAAGCCCTACAAAGATGAGCATACAACTAGCCGACAGGTCTGTCAAATTTCCACAAGGTGTAGCTGAAAATCTGCTGGTCAAGGTTGACAATTTCGTTTTTCCAACCGACTTTGTCATCCTAGACATGGAAGAAGACACCGATGTCCCTCTCATCCTCGGGAGGCCATTTCTAGCCACCACCCAAGCAGTGGTGGATATGAATGACGGAACTTTAACATTGAAGTTTGGGGATGAGGAAGTGAAGTTTGAATGTGGAAAGAAAGTAGAGGAAGAAGACCCGGTCAACTACATGAAGGTCATAGACTCAAGCTTGGATGACGCTCTCCGACGGTGTAACTTGGGATGCAATACATCCCACTTGGGTAACATGTGACCAGGCTTTGGGTCTAGCCAAGGACCCTTATAAACGTGGCGCACCACGGAGGCATTCCGCGGAACTATCCCTAGTTTAGTTTAGATTAATTTTCTTGTTTTCTAGTTAGTTTTAAATTTTCAGGAATAAAACACACTTGAGATGGCAAAGGATGCAAGGGAAACTTGAACCAGCACTCTATACAGGAAAACAGAACCGTCCGACAAATTTCTTCATTTACAGTAAGTTCGGCACGGGCCGTGTCCACCCAACACGGCCCCGTGCTGCACAGTCTGCAGAAAAAGACCCAGTTCAGGTAACTGGACACGGGCCGTGTTCACCCAACACGCCCCCGTGTCCAGGCTTCTGTTTCTCTTGTTTTAATTTTGTTACTGGCACTTGAACACGGGGCCGTGTTCAACGCCCAGTGACACAAAAGTTTTGCTTTTTACACCTTTTTACACATTCAATCAACCTAAAAACTTATTTTTGGGACACATTGAGGACAATGTGTAATTTAAGTGTGGGGGGGGGGGGTGCTAAAACCTTGAATCTTGCAAGTCCTAAATACAAGCCTTACACAAAACTCTATTGGAACCGCTAATCACCCCAAATTTTTTCAAAAATTCTCATTTTTTTACTTGTCTAGGTTTAACTCGAGAAATTCAAGTTCTCAAAAAGGTTATATTTTTACAAATTTACAACCGATAGCGTCGTGATAAAAAGAACCAACATAAGAAAATTATGAAAAGGCATGACAAGCTTAGTTAAAATTTAATTATATATACTTGATCACATAAGAACCCATTCCCACAAAAGTGAGTTTTGAGCCTTTATTGAGCATACAATTACATATCATTAGAACTAAATGCTCATTTTTCGTTTCTTGTGTGAATAGCCGCTTGGTTCTTACGACTCTAGAACTTGCCATGACGATACATTCCCGGTCCTTACCAACTTAAACCCGAGTAAGTAAATGATGGAGGCACTAAGACTAACCTTTTTTATTTCTACACCATTATTTTTTTTTTACCACCTACCCAAAATCCCCCTAGTTAGCCCCTTTGAGCCTAAACCTTTTCATTTCATAACCCAAACCAAACACCCTTTTTACCCACCAAAACCTTTTTCATTTTTTTTACCCTTTGTTTTAGTAACAAGTTCGATTTTTCGAATGACTGAAAAAAAAAATATATTATTTGTGTTGATGATGAAGCAAAAGAAAATAAACAAACAAGTTCATCAAAATAAAAGTTACAAAAGTAGAAAGTCTTACGAAAACCGAAACTTGTTACGCTTTTCGCCTTGTTCTACTAACCACTAACCACCAACCCAACCACCTACCT
The DNA here is from genome assembly GCA_030545235.1 of Helianthus tuberosus. Taxonomy (NCBI): domain Eukaryota; kingdom Viridiplantae; phylum Streptophyta; class Magnoliopsida; order Asterales; family Asteraceae; genus Helianthus; species Helianthus tuberosus. Next base: position 47,874,008 of record CM060387.1, on the reverse strand, counting down.
TTAACCCAAGCCTAACCCTTCACCCAAAAAGTCCTCTTGATATTTACAAAGGTATATAAGTTAAAAAGGAAGAGGATTGATTGCTTGGCAAGCCTATGGTAGGAGTAAGTTCCATGCCGCTCTCGAGTGATCCACAAAAATACATTTTCGGCCGAGTGTTGAGTGATCCCCGTGAGGTATGTGAACTTGTATATAAATAGAATTTTAAAGAGGCATGTTATGCCCTAATAAGTAATTTATCTTATGAAAAGTTTTAAATAAATCATGACGAATAGGATTGTAAATAAATAAAAATAAAACTAAATAAAGAATCTTGGAAATCCCGACACTCTACGACAACCCCAAAAACCTTCTTCTCTACCCATTCCATTTGGGAGTGTAATAGCCACATATTAAAGAGTTTTGCTTGAGGACAAGCAAAGATTCAAGTGTGGGGGTATTTGATGTGTTAAAAATGCAACATATAAATTTCATCAAATGAGGCATAAAACTAACCCTTTTTTAGTACTAATGTTGGAAAAAGTGTGCTTTTGTCTTCCTTTTGTATTTTCAGGATTAAATGAGCTCAAATTAACAAAAGAAGCAAAAAGACATCAAAATCTAACATAAATACAAGAAAAGGAACAAGACGTGACATGCCCGACCCCACGACAGCATCTTCCCAAGCAAAACAAGAGATCAGAAGCCTGAACACGCCCCGTGCTCAGCCAGCAAGGGGGTGTGCCCAAGTGTCAGCAGAAAAGACAAAGTGGTAGAAGCTTCTATTGCCCACCACGGGGCCGTGCTCAGCGGACACGGGGCCGTGGTCAACTATAAGATTCGCACAATCTAGCAAATCTGCATAGTACAAAGATTCTTCTGCACCACGGGGTCGTGCTCAGCGGACACGTGTGCGTGGTCAACTAAAAAGACAAAACTGCATTAAATGAAGAAAGAGAAGGATGTGGACACGGGGTCGTGCCCACTGGACACGGGGCCGTGCCCGAGCTTCTGTTCAGCCTATAAATAGAAGTGCTTGGCTCAAGCTCAAACCATCCCTTGGCACACCACCTCTCTCACACTTCACCCACCACCCACCACCACCATAACACCATCATCCATTGTCCATCGTAGAGTGTGTGAGTCGTCTCGGGATCCAAGATTGATCGTAAGAGTTCTTGACAATCAAGGCCATGTTTGCCTAAGTCTCTTACATCACTTGGTGAAGACAAAGTGTCTAGTTTAATACTTTTTATTTCTAATCTTTTGCACTTTTTATTTGGTTTTGTATTAATGACTTTAATAACTAGTTGCTTATGTTGAAGGTGATCTTTCCTTATCGTTTGTCCGTGGTGACTTGGCATTATTTTACTGTCTATATAAAATAAAAGATTTTCACCATTCATATCTCCACGGTCTATATGGAGGTATGTTGGCTACCTTGTCGGGGGTTAAGGGAACGGTTTGGTAAAGGTCTTGCCATTGTTCAACGTTTAGAGGTCCTGCAATGGACCTGGGTCAAATTTAGTAGGACCTCCTTCAATACTTAACGGTATTGGATAGCGGGGGTCCAAACTCTTTGATCCCCTCATAAGTTAACTACTATTAATACTATAACCCGACTATTTAGGACTGTATCCCTGCTGACTCAGACTACTTAGTCGAGAGTAACGTCACCTCCAAAAGAGGGGCCTACCATAATTTGCATTAATAACTTAATTAATTATCTTCCAATAATCCACCCTTTTAGGATTGTATCCTTGCTGACTCAAACTACTGGGGTGAGGGTAACGTCACCTTCAAAAGAGGGGCCTACTACAATAACTAAGATAATCTCTTAAAATAGTGCAAAAGTGCGGAAATAATCAAAGGTTACACTAGATACGAGTCGGAACCATGTGATTCATCTTGTCTATCTGTTTTTCTTTTTATTTTTATTTTCAGCATTTTAGTTAGTTTTTATTTTTCTTAGTTTAAAACATTTTTCTAAACTTCTATTTTTGATTAGACGTTGAGGATAAACCGGTATTAAAAGCTCTTGTGTCCTTGGACGACCTCGGTATCTTGCCAACACTATACTACGCTCACGATGGGTGCACTTGCCCATATGTGTGTTTAGTGTTAGTAAAATATCGTGTTTTATAAATTTAAAACTTGGCTAAAAATAAGTGTTAAAGGGGCTTAAAATATACACCTAATATATATAACACTTCACACGCATCAAGTTTTTGGCGCCGTTGCCGGAGACACAAGGATTTTAAGAAAGTTAGGAATCAACGGCCTAATCGTTTATCTTATTTTTCATTTTTTTTAGGATTTTTTTTAGTTTTTCTGTTTCTGCAAAGCTCAGCACGGGCCGTGCCTGGTCGGACACGGGCCGTGCCCAGCATCATCACTGGCAGTTTTTATTTTCTGATTTACAGAGAGCTGAACACGGGGCCGTGTCCAACTCCCAGTAACTGGGATCCAGAAAACAATCACTGTATCTCTGACCACGGGCCGTGTGCACCGAGCACGGGGCCGTGGTGAACATTCTGACCAACGTTCTTTTCTGTTTTTATTGCAGGACTTGGAACCCAGGCGCCACATTTGAACCTCCTACGCAGTGCATGAGCTCCAGTTCTAGTAGAGACATAAAAGAACCTCTAGAAGAACCCGAACGCTTTCTCAGAAAAAGACTTAAAGCTAAAAATCAAGAGAAAGTTTCGGGGGAACCACTTCCAATGGCGGACCAACGTACCCTCATGGATTACCTACGACCCACCGTAGGCAATCTCGGGGCCGCTATCAATGCACCGAATGTCGAAGCCAACAACTTCGAACTTCGGCCGCATTTGATACAAATGCTCCAAAACTCCGCAACCTTCCATGGGCTTGCGGACGAGGATCCCCATCTACATATTACTAATTTCTTGGAAATATGTGATACTTTTCGGATCAATTGACTTTCAGTTCTGACCAAATGTAGCATATTTTAGAAATGCCTTAGAGCTTTATTAGGACCAGGTTACATGTTAGTATAACCCTCTGTGATTATACAACTTGGTTCATTAGTTATCTGATTCATATGCATGTTTCCGTTATATGCCTAAATGTTGACCAATATGCCTAAATGTTGACCAATATGCCATTTTGACCTTAAAACAAGAATTTTGAAAATGTGAGAGGACAATAATCTTTATTACTGATTTATAAACATGTCCCTAAATTTTCACATCAGTTAGAGGTCTAGATTAAGAGTTATGCTCAATATCATAATTAGAACGCTTTTTATTAATTAAACGGCGTAATTAGCATGAAGCCTATCTAAACCCAATTTTTTATACCAAAATTTTTACCTACTGGTGTAAAATAATATTTTGGGATTTTTGAATATTTTTATTTATTTTTAGGCTGAGCATAACATAGGGATATAGCTTTGATTCGGTAATTATCGGTTTTGCCCTTTTGGCCTATAAAATGAGTTTTACACAATATTTTGATACCAAACCTTTTGCTACTGATTTTATATAATGAATAAAAAATTTTGAGTCTTCTGGAATGATAAAAATATCAGCTTTTCTTTAAAAACCCGGAAATCGCTTAAAACCGTCTTTTTACGCGTTTAAAACGCATACTATGTATTAAAACCATTTTTCTCATATAAGACTTAATACCTACTGATGTTTTAAGCAAATTTTTATATTTTAACAGTAAGCAAAAGTTTTAAACTCAGATTTCAAATTTTGACCTTTAAAGCTTATGTGAAATTACCAAAATGCCCCTACGGTGCATAGTTTGGTTATAAAAGGTAAATTTCACATATATGTCATACCCTACTGTTATGACCTATAAAAATAAGTATTTTTACTGAATATATCAGACCTGAAACCCAGATTTATATTTAAACTCTTTTATAAGCTTTAAAATGACCAAAATACCCATTCGGGATATAATTTGAGTTTAAATCCATTTTGGGCATAATTGAAGGTATCTTACTGATATCACAACATATTTAAGGCATATTAACTTAGAAAACCTTTTCATGACTCATTTGGTTACCCGTAACGCATTATTCGCGTTCGGTGCGGTTTATGTAACTAGTGTGCATAAATTAGCCGAAACGGGTCAAACCTTATCGTTTTTATCTCAAAATTCAGAATGTGGTTAGTTTACCCATATTATACAAGTATAGAAACTTGTCGGGTCTAAACCACACTCTAATCCGGTCATCGCTTAATCGTGCGTTTTGAACCGTATATCTTCCTTTAAAACCAACCGGTCTAAGTGTAGACTTAACTAAGACCCGTTAGGAATCTAATAGGTTATTAAAACCTTCATTCCAGATTAGGAGACCAGTAAAAGATACGTGCACTCGCTGATTGTGATATATACTTGCTCAGGTAAATACTTTTAACTTATTTTCCCTATACGGGCTTGGGATACGGTATTATAATAATACCGCTTGGTCGGGTATGTAGTTGTTTAAATCGGATTGTGATTAATATATTTACATAACCCGTTTTAATCTGTTTTATTTGGTATATGGCCCTTGGGGGGGTTAATGACCATGTCCCGGATATCCTTGGCATCATTCATTGAAATGGCCACGACTTAAGCACGGGGTGTAGGCATACACCTGACAGTTGCATATGTAAAAACTGGTAACCCACTTTAAGGAATTAACCTTGTGGGCATTATGCCTGTGGCGTGTCAGTTAATCTTGTTCGGCTCTTCTAACCGGCCCTGACGGACGACAAATAAGTAAAACTGTATACAAGATTATTTTTAAATAATTGTCCCAAGTTATAAAAGATATTTTGTGCCTTGTGCATTCAAATCAATTTTTATAAACTCTTTTCAAAATGAGTCGGTTAATTGTATTTACCAGTGTAAACTGACGTATTTTCCAAAAAGGCTAAGTGCAAGTACTAAACGGAATAGGCTGGCTACTCCAAGCATCAATAAAGAGTCTTGCAAGCTTAGATGTTATTAAATCTGTTGAACAATAATCTTTGAACTTTGATCCGCCTGTGGATCCTTACAAATGTTTTGTAATACACTTGATATTACTTTTTATTCGGTTTGTAATGTGATTCATCTTTTGCTTCCGTTATGCATTAAATTGTGTTGTTTGACTATGATGATATCAACTACGTCACGATACTCCCCACCGGGCCCACCGGTAATACGTGGAAATATCGGGGTGTGACAGTTAATAACCCCAACCTGTAACTGATGAATTATAAAATCATTTGAACCTTCAGATGTATATTTATATATTCCATATACGACCACATGAGTCCCAATATCAAGCTATGTACGCTCTTTCAAACCTTCACATATACATGTTAATTGACCCCCGCGCTACTGCCGTGACCCTTATCTGATTCATCCGTCACCAACTCGGTAGAAAACTGAAGTAAGTTTCTTATTCTTAAGAACTTGTGTTGCTTCAATCCTATATAAACACTAAAACAAACCACTTTTTATGCTGGTCGATCACCAGTAAGTAATGGAGATCATGAACGTTGCAATGTATACAAAAGAAAGTTCATCAATTTGGGGTTGGTCACTAAGATGTATAATTATTTGGAAGTACTAACTTTTATTCCACATCTATTAATTATAAATTTATTTTATGATGCTATTAACATTGACTAGATATTTTACTACAAATTTTTGGCTTATTTCTCTACCATCTTTTTTTAGGGGCAGAACCGGAAATAAAAGCCGCTCCACCCAACAGTGATTTAAATGTTGTTCATGGCATCGGTTTTGGTACCTCCATATGTTCTGTCATTAGATGACATTGAATTGATAGTAAGAAGCAAATGTAACGCCTTCGTTTTGTATTAATCCAGTTATGTTTTTTCTTTGTTTGTTTAAGATAGTACATATGATATGTGATGACAGATATTAGAGCCTTATCATTTGTTGCTTTAAACAATACAAGTATTATAAAAAAGTGGGATTAATGTGTTTTTTGGCAAATAAAAATGTATTATTAAAATGTAAGATATATAGTTAGACTATTATTTTTACGATAACATGTATTATTATTTGGACTATATGAGTACAATTTGTAAATTCTTTCACTTTTTAATCGTGTTTGCATTACATTCTCATCATCTTGAGATTGAATTTGTTTTGTTGGATTTATAATGCCAGTTAATTTGTTTCTCTAATTTTCATTCTAAAAATCACGACGATAGCTTCACAGAGGGCTTGAAAAAGTGGGCAAGCAGTCACTCACCTCGGACACATGGCTGGTGAGCATTTAGAAACTAAATATGTTTTGATTTATCATCAAACAATTAACTAATAGAAATCAGAAACTATACATGCTAGCTAAACTTTTCATTCATTAATTTTTACAAGTTAGCGAATTTTTACTAAACGCCAAAACCAAAAATAAACTAGACTTTAAAAATGAACTTTTAGAGATTATAATAATTTGTTGTCATTATTTGTAAATAATTATGAAATTTAACGTTATGAAAAATAAATATTACAACTATCATTAATATGGAAGTAAATTTTAGAAACCCGTTCTTCAAGTTTTGTAAATTTTTGCCACCATCAGACCTAGAGTTAAACCAAAATCAAGTATTTTTTTGGTAACGTACGCGATAGCGATTGATGTGGTAACATACACTATAGCGATTGACGTTACGGTTGCAGTATTGTGTGCACGAACCCAGCTACTTATGAGAGAACATCGTTGCCAGTATTTTGTGCTAATAGAAACGGTATCAGTATTCACCTTTATGATTTTCGGCAGGTCAAAGCAGATAACGACCAAACTCTTGCTACGTTGCGTGTGAAAGAAAACGACAACACTCCTGCCGCAAAGCGTGGGGAGAAACTAATACCTTTAATATATAAAATTACATTTAGTGACTGAATTCAATTAGTAGAGATTTAGAATCTTACGATGAAAATGGATGTGTAAATTTTAAGTTCTTTTATCTTTTTTGGAAGTCATTGTTGAGGCACACAATTGAAATTATGTGAAACTTACATAAATTCATGTATGGTGGCTCGTAATAGACGTTATAATTGAATATAATATTAGTTCAGACACCCGCCGCAATGCGTGGGCATTCCCACTATAATTTCATAATACCTTCTGAGTTTTGTATTTTAAATATTTTAAGGTCGATAATAAAAACTCGTGAATATTCGTATTTATTGTTTTAATGTGATACAAAAACCAACTTTGTAGTTGTATAACCGTCTTCCTATCTCGTTCTTATTATAGCTTTAAGACATTATATATGTTTAAGTGTTTATACGTTTGTTATAATTACATAGTTAAACTTGTCTTTGTAATGAACACGCCCTACACATACCTTCAACTTTGAAGTAGGCTGTCCAAATCGCTCGGAAAATGCTTGTGCAATTTCCCGCTGGGTTCGGTTTGTAAATGCGCCAAATATGAGCAAAGGTCCGCTCGGTTCGGTCCGACTCTAATTAATTTTTATTACTTTATCATATATGTACATATAGGGAAAATTCATTTGAGAAGAAAATTTAATTGAGAATAAAAAGAACAAACGGTACAATGGTAAAATATTAAATAGTTTTTCACTTATCTCATTTATTATCATCTTTGACTAAATAATTAGTCATAAAAACTACTTGTGCCTACACACATGAAAAGTTATCCTACACATTTCGAAATTTATCCTACACATGTTGAAATTTATCCTACAAAACTCGTAATTTATCATGTACACCTCGTAATTTATCCTACACTCTAAATTATTTTATATTATTTTTGAAAAAATATATATTTTGAAGATAAGTTACAAATTTTAATATAGTTAGCTATTAAAGAGGAAGGAGTAAATTGCCATTTTAGTCCCTGAGTTTTGTCCAAATTTGCCACTTTGATCCAAATAGTTTTTTTTCCCCTCTGGGTCCCTAACTTTTACATTTTGTTACCATTTTGATCATTTTGTCTAACTCCATCCAAAAACCTAGTTTGTAACAAGGGTATTTTGGGGATTTCCTTAAAAAATGTTTTCAGTTGCCATTTTGATCCAATTCAAAAAAATCAAAAAAATTCCAAAAAAATCTAAAAATAAAAAAAATTCTAAAAAATCATAAAAATTCTAAAAAATTCAAAAAAATCTAAAAATCAAAAAAATTCTAAAAAATCATAAAAATTCTAAAAAATCCAAAAATCATTAAATGTTTCGGCACGAACCGTTTCGACCCGTACCGTTTCGACGCGTACCGTATCGAACCGTACCGTTTCGACCCGTACCGTTTCGAACCCGAACCGTTTCGACGCGAAGCGTTTCGACCCGTACCGTTTCGAACAGTACCGTTTCGACGCGAACCGTTTCGAACCGAACCGTTACGACCCGTACCGTTTCAACGCGAACCGTTTCGACCCGTACCGTTTCGTACCCGAACCGTTTCGACACGAAGCGTTTCGACCCGTACCGTTTCGAACCGTACCGTTTCGACGCGAACCGTTTCGAACCGAACCGTTTCGACCCGTACCGTATCGAACCGAACCGTTTCGACGCGAACCATTTCGAGCCCGTACCGTATCGAACCCAAACCGTTTCGAGCCGTACCGTTTCGAACCGAACCGTTCGCGTCGAAACGGTTCGGTTCGATACGGTACGGGTCGAAACGGTTCGTGCCGAAACATTTAATGATTTTTGGATTTTTTAGAATTTTTTTGAATTTTTTGGAATTTTTTTGATTTTTTGGAATTGGATCAAAATGGCAACTAAAAACATTAGTGATTAAGTACAAACTGGGTGTTTGGATGGAGTTAGACAAAATGATCAAAATGACAACAAAATGTAAAAGTCAGGGACCCAGAGGGGAAAAAAAACTATTTGGATCAAAGTGGCAAATTTGGACAAAACTCAGGGACTAAAATGACAATTTACTCAACAGGAAGACTACAAATTAACGATCTGTGTAGGTTTACCAATGTACCTTATAGTAACATTAAATAATTATATTAACGAATAAATTTAAAAAATTATTCTTTATGTATGTCACTTATTGCAAACTATGTCATTTATCTTCAATAATTATAGAAAATGTACGTGATGTTTGCAAACCCTTGCAAGTTATGTCCTTTAGCCCTAACTCAGTTAATTTTTTTGTGATTAAATATGACCAAATGGAACCCACATGAAGGTATTTTGGTCATTTTACTCTCATGTGGGGTCCATTTGGTCAGATTTACCACAAAAATACCCTCATGTGGGGTCCATTTTGTCAGATTTAACCACAAAAATTAACTGAGTTAGCGGTAAAGGACATAACTTGCAAGGGTTTGCAAACATCGAGTATGTTTTCTGTAATTATTAAAGACAAAAGACACAGTTTGCAATAAGTGACATACATAAAGGACAATTTTTGTAATTTACTCTATATTAAATGAAGTAAAATGAAACATTATTATTGGTTGAAATTTCTTCTTTTTTCTTCTTACACAAAAATCATCTCATTTGAACTCACCACTATACATATATACACACAAATTACAATTATATTTATAGTATACATACCACGCTATTGAGTTTAGCCAATATATGCAAAAATACAATTATATTTATACTTACTAGCCCAATCAACTCAATAAAATATCTAACACTACGTTTAATAGTAAAACCCTAAGTCGTGAAGCGACAGTCTTGACTTCTTTCTCTCATTAGTCATTTGTCGTTAATCGTCTCCCGCTGTCATCCTACGCCATAATGTGACAATTGTTCTATGTAGTATGCTCATCGCCTCACTAGACTCAACCTGAGCCTCATCCTCGGGCAGTTGGACCTCAGTCGTTGCCGGACAACAGAAACATCGAAGGAAACATCCCAAATTTATGGTTGTCAAAATCACTCATCGCTCGCTCGACGCTTGCTCGGAAAAGTGTGCGCTCGAAAATTGCTCGCTCGGTTGTAAACAAGTTGATTGGCTTGGTTTGGTTTGTAAATGAGCCAAGCACGAGCAAATGTCCACTCGGCATTAGGGGTGTTCAAAAAAATCCGAATCTGAAACCGAATCCGAAATATCCGAAAATCGGATAATCCGAAAATTCGGATATCCGAAAACCGGATTATCCGATCTTGAACACCCCTACTCGGCATGTTATAAAGCATAACATAATTACACTCTATAATTCTTCAATATTTTCTTAATTTCTACATTAACTGAGAATTTACTTTGAAGACAATCTTATTGCATAACAAAACTGCAATCTATCAATGTTATCTTAATTTATACATTAACTGAGAATCTTCAACATATTAACTATTTAATAGAATAACTATAAAGAATAAAGTACACGAATGGTCCTTATGGTTTATCAAAATTTTGGATTTGGTCTCTATCTTTCAAAAGTATACAGATGGTTCATGTGGTTTACAGTTTGTAACACATTTAGTCCCCACCTCTTTTCAAAAGTACATGGATGGTCCCTATGGTTTGCACTTTGTAACACATTTAGTCCCAAACTTGGACATGCTAAAGACTAAATTCGTTAAAAAGTGCAAACCACATGATCCATCCGTATACTTTTAGAAAGCTAGGGACCAAATCCGAAATTTTAGTAACCACCCATGTACTTTACTCGAATATAAATAACATATTACATTTTTCTGTAATTATCTAACATTATTTTTTTAGCGGCCAACAGAATCAATCCCGAGCACTTTCGGGGTACCCACTGGACCAAACGGAGTACTTCGAGAGTAACCCAAGTCCACCACCAATTCCGGGGAAAACCCGGTAAAACCCGTTTAAATCAATGATCGAACCCAGGTTTCCCTGAGTCTCCTATCATTACCCACCGGTAACATGCAAATCTAACATTATTATTGCATTGTAAATCAAGAATCGAACCTAGGTTTCCCTGAGTCTCCTATCATTACCCACCGGTAACATGCAAATCTAACATTATTATTGCATTGGAAATTTTTTGTAAGTGAAAAATAATTAATATATGAAATCAAAGCATGAAAAGATGTGACACAAAAACAAGTGTAAATTAGCAAAAGCGTGCCTTCACGGTTCTTCTTGTGTTGTTTCATTTGCATGTTTACGTCTTTTTCCCCAATTTTAATCCCAAAAACACCATCAATCTTTTGGTATCTACCTCCAATTCATCATGAACGACCTCTTATCTGTAAGTTTCTTAACCATAATTCAACCTTTTCTATTCTAGATTCTCTTTTATGATCATTCATATGTGCATTGTTTACAGCTGTAATGTTTCTTGATTTCATTTTTTTACGTAAATGTTTCGAATCAATCTATGTTAGATAGTGTGTATTGAATGCATGTATGCATATATGTTGTATATAGAGATATTGAATTTATGTGTGAAAGGAGCTAGAACATGAATCTAGGGTCTAAGGCAAGGCTGGAGAACTCGCTGGTTGCTAGTCGGCCGGTGAGGTGGGGACGAGCGACTAGGGATTAATCGGATCGGGTTTTTTATATGTAATTTTCAGTTTTATCTACACATATACTGATATACACATTTTTATAGGTAAATATTTTAAGTAGACAGGTTTTAACTCTTCCTCAAGACCTCAACTCATTTTTTTTAGTATACAAGATTAATTGTTGGAATTCACATGGTTTGGTTAGAAACTGGCTAATTTACGCGTTTTGGACGGAATATACAGGTTTTTTGCCGGAATCTGGCTGAAATCGCCGATTTTTTGCCGGCCGACTAGGCCTGACTAGCGATTAATGGACTGATTAACAAAAAATTACTCAGTTTGGCCGACTAGCGATTAAGTGCTGACTAGTCGCGATTTTTACAACACTGGTCTAAGGTTTTGATTAATGCAGTAGATAATTGGGATAGTTACTCATGTTAAGTGGTTGGAGTCTAGATCATGTAGGTTTTGTAGTTTAAAAGAGCCTGGATATTTGTAGTATTACGGTAGTACTTTTGAAGTCTAGATCGGATAATTGAAAGAGAAACAAGAACGAGCATGTGATATTTGTAGTGAAAATGTGTACAAAATACCAGGGTGAGCAAATTAACCATCAAGACCGATAACTGAACCATAACTGACATAACCGAACCGATTTTAACCGATAACCAACATAACTGATGGTTATGGTTATGAAGCTTTGGTTATCCGACCAATAGGTTATGGTTACGGTTATGGAGCTTTGGTTAACCGATATAACCGAAACTGAACCGAGCCGAACTTGTAATGTTAAGTCTATAATTCGATATAATGGATTTATGTTTTACAAGAACCATGTAGAGGTTTTTTACTAAGATAAATGTATGTTAGTAACAAAATGATATGGATGTAGATGCCTTTGTATGGTTAAAGCTTGAACCAACGTTCGTGAAATAGTATGTCAGTTGGCGGCTAAAACGATTGATAGATATTCGGTTACCATCTGAAACAACTTCTGTCAGTAGGAAATCCTTTAACATGAACTCCCTTAACAGTAACTCAGATACCGCTGCTGTTGATAGTAGCTACCACTGATATCACTCAATGGCGGATTTTAACTTGCCCCCCCCCCCTGTTTTTTCGCTTCGTAGTGTATATTTTTCCGAAAATTTTATACGATCCGGTATGGTTGCTCTATTGAAATGCCTTTGGAAATATAAATTTGTTTTGTCTTCAAAGAAGTGAATGCTGGCTGAACTATTAAGATCAGAATCTAGCAGCCTGTGGAATAATATCTTATCTTGTTTATTTGCTTATAAATTTGTATATACCGTTTGCAGGCATTTAATAGCCCTCAAAGAAGCAATCATGGCGGTGGAGATATCGAAACAGGAAAGCGATCCGCAGAGATAGAGTTGGACGAGTTTTTTAAAAAGGTAATTTTTTCGCTTATGTTCTAACTTGATATTCTTAGCATTAGCATAACTCACAAAGCGTATCGCCTTCTTCCCTTAAATTAGGTTCAACTCATCGAGAACGAATTCAAGAAACTTTATACACTACTGAAAAAACTACAGGTTTCTCCTCATTCTATTATTCACACGCAAATCGTTTTTACGGGATATAATTGATTTCCAACAGACAAAATATAAACGCAGGATTCTCACGAAGAATCAAAATCCGTAACCAAGGCTGCTGCCATGAAAGGTAACATATTACAAATGCTCATACAGATTTTTATGATAATGCATACCAAGATTTTGAGGAAACTTGTTTTAGAAAACTTAAGATTATATATTTGTTGATGTATAGCGATAAAAAAACGAATGGAAAACGATGTGGATGAAGTTGGAAGGATAGCGCGTATTATCAAAGCGAAAATCGAGGAACTTGATAAGGAGGTTCGTTGATGAATAGTTTTTAGCGAATTCGATCGTAATATCTTGAGTTTTTTTAACTCATAAATCCTATTTTTTTTAATTCAAGAACTTGACGAATAGACAAAAACCGGGATGTGGACAAGGAACCGGTGTAGACAGATCAAGAACCGCAACTACTCTGTAATATATACCATACTTGTATTCTAAAGTATTGGAATGAAACAATTATCATTGTGTAAAAAAAAAAAAAAAAAAAAACCCTTAATGTTTTTCGTTATTGATACTGTTCGTCGTTGGCAGTGCCTTGAAAAAGAAATTTAAAGATAAGGTGACAGAATTTCAGGTAGTTCAGATGTGTAAACATTTCTTTAACTTATGCTTTTCGATATACCATATAAATGTCTTATATTCATAGCTATAATAAACGTTTTTCAGACACTTAGAGAAAATATACATCAAGAACATCGCGCAGTTGTTGAAAGACGCGTCTTTACAGGTATTAAACTTACCTTAATGGCTTAACATAACCAATGCTTGCATAACGTTGTATTTTATCCGAAAAACGTTACATTTATGTTTAATTATTGTCAGTAACGGGAACTAGAGCAGATGAAGAGGTAAGGTATCTTTCATTTCTCAAATTTATCATGAAAAACAGCATTCGGGGCTGCTGGGGCCCGCTCATATGAGCTGATTATCCCTTATTCTTCACTAGACAATTGATCGACTAATAGAGACGGGTGATAGCGAACAAATTTTTCAAAAAGCAATCCAGGAACAGGGGCGAGGCCAGGTTATTTCGTAGTTTTTTTTTTTTTTTCGGTTTCTTTCAACATTTTTTCTATAACCATGGTTAGTTTTTTGTGTGTTGTGACTATGTGTTATGTAAGATTAAGCTTCATGGCGTTAAGTGCAGGTGGTTGATACACTTGCCGAGATTCAAGAACGCCATGATGCGGTAATAGAGGTAGAAAGGAAGCTTCTTGATCTGCAACAGGTATGACTATATTTGTGTACAAACAAGTTGACCCATTTAGTTGACCGTTAAATGGGTCAACTTATGTTACTTGGGTAATTCTTTATTTTTATTTTTTTCATGATACTCCTGAAGATATTTCAAGATTTGGCTATATTAGTGGATGCTCAAGGGGAAATGCTAGACAATATAGAAACACATGTAAGTTCAAACGAATAAACCATGAAACTACACATAATCATATCAAAGAAAACTGTGTTTTCGGTTTGTTTTAATGTGGTGTATGATTTGTGACTGAGATGTATAGGTGTCAAGTGCGGTTGATCATGTGCAAAGTGCGAACAAAGCCCTTCAAAAGACAAAGAAGCTACAGAAAAACACGAGGAAATGGATTTGTGTTTCGATTATGGTTTTGCTCATCGTTATCTCAGTTGTTCTTGTCGTTGTAGTCAAACCGTGGCAGAGTACCAACGGTGCTTAAATAGGCGCGGTTCTAGCTTAGCTTTGCAAAACATTATATAACCGATTACTTGTACAAAATGAGACCATTTTTATGACCTTGTATGTCTTGAAGTGCTTCTTCATATGAATGTATGATCAGAAATCATTGTCATTTTGGCATGTTTTTATAAATTTGTATCAAGAATTTAAGTTATTTATTTTAAGAAAAGTTCTCGTCCATGTGTTAAGTGGTCAAAGAAATTAAAGGTGGCTATTAAAGAACGAGACAACTTTGACTTTGAAGGTCATACAATTGAAACTTATAAGGGTTTTGTTGCAGATTTCATATATGTTTATTTAGTTTAGTGTAATTAAATCAAACCTTGTTAGAAAATATTTATATATGACTATCAAGATCAAGAATATCACACCTAAATAATCCCCACAAACTAGCGTCTACAAACTCGAATCCACTAGAAATCAAAATAGACTCAAATCCACTAGAAATCAATAGAGTATTAGAGTAGTTTTGTATCCACCACTTGTGGCCTAGTGGTAGGGAGGCTTGTGTGAGTGGTGGCCTAGTGGTAGGGGGGATTGGGTTCTCCAATGGAGACCCAAGTTCAATCCCTACTTGTGTCACTTTGGTGGATTAGGCAATGATGGTTGCAGAGGTGTCAGGTTCTATCTTTTGCCCACCCGGGTTTTCATCCCACCGTTACGCCAGAGAGTGTTTAACTCTTGTGGTGGCACAACGTCTGTCAAGTGGCAGTCGGCGGTATGGTTTCCCAGAGAAACGCCCAAGCTAAATTCTGAAGCCAGCGTGAACCCGATTAAAACAGCATAGCCTAGTCAGAGTGGGGCAATGGGGCTCTCCAATTTGAGAAGTACGGTGGTCTAACACAAGAAAGTTGTCGTTCCAAAAAATTAGAGTACTTTTAGTTTAGATTAATGGATAAGTTGGTAGTAGTAGGCAAAGAGGTAAGAGAGGACGATGACAAACCTATTGGTGTTGTGACCAACAACACTCCCTCAACCTTCTTATGTAACACTGTTTACGTTTTGGTGCATTTTCCACAAAACGTCAAAACAAAAGAAAAAAAAACAAATAAAAAAATTGTCGCACAACATCTCGTCTATGGTCATTCATCCATACAGACGTAGTCGCGCAATAAGACATCCATCCATAGAGACGCCTCCCACCCGTACACAAACACATTGTGCAGGACTGCAGGTGGCCTGTCATAGACAGACGTATTTAATCATGACCTTTTGATGTCTTCAATAAGATTCTAATCTTTAACAAAAATCACGTAATTTTGTACTTACAAAGATTCGAATATACGAAAAACCATACAACTAGGCTAGTATCTCAATATGTTATGAACAATGAATGAACTATTCATAGTAGAAAATAGAAAATAGGGTTAAAAGCATTCACATCCTGGGAATCAAAATCTGTGTGTGGGGTTATTAAAATATAAAGAGTATAAAAAGTGGTTGTGAGTGAAGGAAAGAGAAAATGTTACTGTTCATCTGTATATTTAGGGGGACACTGTTAACCCACTATAATTTTTTAATATATATTGAAAGTGGTTGTGAGTGAAGGAGAGAGAAAAATGTAATGATAAAGGTATAAAAATATTATTTAATTGAAAAGGAGAGAGAAAAAATATTTATTTTTAGTGGAAATATATTGATATAGGAATTGTTTTTTAGTGTAATGTATGTATATTTTTAGGGAGCTGGATGTGAATGCTCTATTCTCATCCAATCCATCAAATTATACATACATTCCACTAAAAAACAACTTCTATATCAATATATTTCCACTAAAAACAAATACTTTTTCTCTCTCCTTTTTAATTAAATAATATTATCGTCATATTTTTCTCTTTCCTTCACTCACAACCACTTTCAATATATATTAAAAAAATTATACTGGGTGAACAGTGTCCCCCCAAATATACAGATGAACAGTAACATTTTCTCTCTCCTCCACTCACAACCACTTTTTTTACCCTTTACAATATAAAAACTCACCCTCACAAGTTTTGATGGATTGGATGAGAATGCTCTAAACCCCCCCAAACTTTTTATAAAAACACTATAAACCCCCCAAACTTTTATTTATAAAAACACTATAAACCCTACATCCCTTTGCTCCAAAAACGCCACTATCTCTACCATCAGCAAATTGTTACAATGTTTCGGTGCAGAAGCTTGTTAAAGCAAATCAGAAAGAAAAAGAGAAGAAAACCCCACAAATCCAACCCCAAAACTCACAACCAAAACCCTAATTCAACACAACAACAAGATTTACCTACAGAAGATGGTTTCAGCTTAAAAAATTCATACCCATCACACAACTATGGAGTTCAACCACTGGGAAACTTCTACTTCAGCTCATCTCCACACAACTCAAGAAACACAGGCTTAGGTAACATTCAAACCCTAACTGATGAACTAGTTCTTGACATTTTAGGCCTTTTAGAAGCTACCCATTTGGGGATATTATCAACTGTAAGCAAATCTTTTTATGTGTTTTCTAATCATGAACCCCTTTGGAGAAATCTTGTGTTGGATAATTGTGATGATGGGTTTTTGTTTAAAGGGTCTTGGAAATCCACTTTTGTTGCTGGTAATTATCCTTCTTTTGATGTGTTAAAGGTTGGATCTTTAGGGTTTAAAGTTAAAGATTTTTATTCTGATTATTTGTTTCAAAGTTGGCTTTGTGCTAATCTTGAAATGAAACATGAGTGGCTGGAAAGAGATAATATTGTTAGAAGAAAAGGGATTTCTGTTGATGAGTTTGTGTCGGGTTTCGAGACACCGAATAAGCCGGTTTTGTTAGAAGGGTGTTTGGATAACTGGCCTGCATTGAAGAAATGGGATAAGGATTATTTAGTGGAAGTTTGTGGTGATAATCGGTTTGCGGTTGGACCGACGCAAATGACGTTAACGGATTACTTTGTATATTCTGATCAAGCGCAAGAAGAACGACCGTTGTATCTTTTTGACCCGAAATTTGCGAATAAAGTTCCTCAATTGGGTCAAGATTACCAAGTTCCGGTTTATTTTAATGAGGATTTGTTTAGTGTTTTGGGCGATGAGAGACCGGATTATAGGTGGATTATCATCGGACCAGCAGGGTCAGGTTCGTCATTTCACATTGATCCGAATTCGACGTCAGCTTGGAACGCGGTTGTGAAGGGTTCAAAGAAATGGGTTTTGTTTCCGCCGGATGTGGTGCCACCTGGGGTGTACCCGAGCTCAGATGGTGCTGAGGTGGCGTGCCCTGTGTCGATAACCGAGTGGTTCATGAACTTCTATGAGTCGACTAAAACATGGAAAAAGAAACCTGTTGAGTGTGTCTGCAAAGCGGGTGAAGTGATTTTTGTGCCTAATGGATGGTGGCATTTGGTTATAAACCTCGAAGATTCTATCGCGATTACACAGAATTTTGTTAGCAGGTTTGTTTATCTTACTACGAAAAACCACTATACGTTCTTATTTTTCACGTGAAAGTGTCGCTAAATCTAATTTTGGTATATTAATTCGCGAAAAAGTTACTAAACTACTTTTTGTATATTAAATCCCTAATCGTGCATACGTACTTGTGAATTTTTTTTTTTTTTTTACTTTTTTTGGTGTATTTTTTACATGTTAGGGGTAGGGGGACTTTAATGTGCCAAAATTAGGTTGAGGAACTTTTTCAGAAAAAAAAGTGTAATCTTTGATTTAAAATGTTACAATTTTGTAAGGATTTTTGTTACATAATATATGTTTATGTGACCTTGCAGGAGGAATTTATTAAATGTGTTAGATTTTCTAAAAAAACCAAATGCAAGCACCCTTGTGTCAGGAACACGCGACCGAGTGAATCTACATGACAAGTTCAAGAAAGCCATTGAAGAATCTTTCCCAGGGACCATTGATGAGCTGGTGAAGAATGCGGAGAAGAAAAAGGCGGAGCTGGAGAAACCGTCTTTCTGGGATTCGGTAAAAGACTCCAATTCGGGAGGCTTCAAGTTTTCATTTTAGAGAAATGGTATTTATTCATCCACATAATATCTTTCCCCGGGACCATTGTTTCATCTTTTCTTTTGTAATTCGGATTCAAGAGCATTTTTGGATTTGTAACATTGTTGAAATTTTGAAAGAAAGATAAATTATTAGCTGCATTTGGTTTTGATGATACTGTATTGTCGTCGATTTATTTAAAGAGTTGTACACGATGTAATATCAACGGCGTTCATAAACGGTTCAAACTTACCGACCAAATTGATACAAGTTGGCCAGTTCGAGTTTCAGACAAATAGTTTGGATTGATGTTAACTGTCTGGTTTATCGGTTTGGATTGATTTAGCTGGTTTTTGCAAGATTTTTGGACCAAACTGATAACTATAGCTTTTGTAGAAACTAAACTAAACAACATCCAATTTTTCAAACAGTGAACTATACTGTTTTACTTCTGACTCAGCCAAACTAGGCGACATAGCTTGATTTGGACGGTTCAGTCAGTTTTAACCATTAAAAACCGGTAAATACTTGGATGTAAATGTGGTACGAAACACACTGGTAAATAGGGCAAATGGCATCGACTTTGAACCGCTGCTATACTGGTACCAGCCAAGGTTAGTTTTTGGGTTTGGATTTTTACTTTCTATCGGCTCATCTCCATGTTTACTCCCCAACTTTAACCTTGCAAGTAACGACTTTCAATATTCCATCGATCAAAACTCAAAACCCGCTTCATCACTCCCTCGTTCGTGACTTGTTCCAGACTTCCATCACTCCATCATTCGTTCCAGACTTCCATTTCCATCCACCAATTTCGTTTAGGGATGGCAATCAAACCCGAACCCGCTGGGTAAACCCGAAACCCGACACATTTGGGACGGGTTTGGGGTCGGTTAATCGGGTTTGGGACGGGTTTGGGAATAGTTTTTATTTTCTTCGCGGGTTTGGGATTTAGGGATATACCCGTTTACCCGACCCAATTACCCGATAAAGTGTACCCGTTTACCCGATTGTATACCCGATATAATTTCGTTTATATTATTAAGTATGTATATATATGATACATCCATTTTTTTACACATATAGGTATTCTATTCCATATACATTGTAGTTATTTGATATATATTTTTATAAGGGGAAATGGACTGTATCACCCTTAACTATGCAAAATTGGTCAATAGCACGCCCAACTTTCAACTTGGCTCCCACCACCCTCTACTCGACAACTTGGTGTCACTGTCACCCCTTCGTTAACTAAACACTAACTCAGTTAGTTTTTTTATCCTACGTGGCTAAATTTTGATGATGTGGCTTGTTTTTTATGACGTGTCATGCTGAGGTGGCCAATTATTTTTAAAGAAATCTATATTTTAATTATAATTAATATATAAATCTCATTTTAAAAGATCCAAGGCAGCTCTTCTTCTTCCCAAAGACGCAACAAACCTTCAAACCCTAATTCCTCTTAAAACTCCAAATCCCCCAACCAATTCCTCTTCAATCTCTGCAATTTTGACCAAAGAACAACAGTCAAACCCACCGATGCTACTGACGAGAGCAATAGAGAGAAACAGACCGAGCATGATCGATTACGATACCTCAACGTCTCCATCTTCATCGTTTGATGATCAATCAGCTCACAGATATGCCATCACTTGATATTTCGACGTTATCGGACCAAATGAACTTCTGAATTGAAGGAACTGAAGGTGAATTTGACACGATTTGCAGGTTGTTGCAGCGGCTCGAGGTGGGAGTGGTTGCCGGAGGTTGTTGCAGAGCAAAATCAATCGGAGATTTGAATTGATTGAAATCTGAGTATTTTGTTCATGATGTTTGAGTTCAGATCTGAACTTGATTCTTGTTTGATTGAGAGAACAGATGGCGAAAAGAAAAGATTTTGAAGTGTTCATAGATTGTTTGATTTAGTTCAGATCTGATTCTTGTTTGATTGAGTTCAGATCTGAACTGATTCTTGTCTGATTCTTGTTTGTTTGAGTAGTATGACAAAAATGAGCAGTGCACAAATGCAAATGCAAATGGTAAATTGTAGTTTGGTTAGAATATTGTGAGTGGAATTTGTGCGTTTGAAAAGAGATGAAGAATGTGAGTGTTGTTGAGAGAAGAAAACCAAGAAAATATGCATTCCCCAGCTTTCATGGTTGGGCTTTTTCTTTGATTCTTTGTGCAGTAGCAGCACTTTGGTTTACGTGTGTAAAAAGGGTATTTTACATGTCTTTGAACTGATTCTTGTCTGATTCTTGTTTGTTTGAGTTCAGATCTGAACTGATTCTTGTTTGATAATCTGTTTTGGTTTAGCAATCAAAAGAAAAGATTTTGAAGTGTTGATTATCATAAACAGAACATCCATATGTGTATCAGTTTGTATTGAGTTAGGTTTTTATATTATGTTTATAGAGATGTTAAATGGTGAGTCCACGTAGGCTGTTCACCTCATCATCCCCATGACACGTAGGATTAAAAACCTAACTGAGTTAGTGATTTTTTAATGAAGGGGTGACAGTGACACCAAGTTGTCGAGTAGAGGGTGGTGGGAGCCAAGTTGAAAGTTGGGCGTGCTATTGGCCAATTTTGCATAGTTTAGGGTGATACAGTCCATTTCCCCTTTTTATAATGACAATACAAAATGTAATCGGTTAGTAGTTACCCGATAAATACTCAATGGGTTTTGAGATGAGTATACCCAACGAATAATCTTTTTAAATTAACGGGTTTACCCGAAACCCGCGGGTATACCCTATACCCGATGGGTATTTATTTACCCACTAGAAACCCGACGGGTTTTGGGACGGGTTTGGGACAAGCTTATCAAACCGGGTTTGGGATTACCTAAACCCGTCCCAAACCCGACCCATTGCCATCCCTAATTTCGTTCCATACTTCCATCTTAGTTCGTTCGGGACACTAGTTCGCGATTGGTAGGTCATTTTAATTTTTGTTTTCCTTGAATTTTTGTTGTTGATAGTAGTACAATGTGTGTATATACTACATGCATTCGTAATTTAACATGCATACATGATGTATCATGTATACGTATGCTAGTAGTTACACTGTGTTCCAGAGTTCACTAACGGAAGGAAATGAAAGGAAACAAAAAGAAAGTAAAAATATTTTGTGTTCCAGAATTTCATTTAAGGAATGAAAAGAAAGGAAAATAAAACATGTCGTGTTCCCGAGTTTCATTTAAGGAAGGAAAAGAAAGGAAATGACAGGAAAGGTAGGCTAAATTCTTTAATTTTTCTTTCCTTCCGATTTGGGAGGAAACGGTGGGAAAGACATCTTTTTTTTTCCTTTCTCGTCCTTTCATTTCTTACTTTTGCTTTCTTTTCATATCCCTCGTTAAGTTAACTCAGGAACAGAGCGTTAGTGTCTATACATCTAGATGTATTCGTAATTTAAGAAATTATAGAGTTAACTGGTCAACCCGGTTAAACCACCGGATACAATCCAGTTGAGTCATTTTTTAGTTCAATTTAGTATGTTTTAAAACAATGGTTTTAACATTTTTTAAATATGTTTAGTTATGTATAAGTACTATAATCACAAACCAATAATTATCATTTTGAAGATTTACAACAAATATCGACTTTGAAAAAATAAAATCAGTTATTACCACACAAAAAATAGTGTATTCAACCAACCAACCTGTCTGGCGGGTTTAGTTTGTAATTTTATAAAACCAATCCAGCTTTATATTTCATCCAAACTGGTAAAACCAAACTTAGAACAACCTTAAATTGTATACTACTAAGAGAATTAATGTACAGTTAACGCCAAGAACAAATATAAACCAAGTTACATTAAATTAGAAAATGTTGATCCAACTGCAATGTTGGATAAAAGTTAAGTTTAAGGAATGGAAACATGCACACATTTTTTGCAACAAAATAACTTCAAACTGGTGAGAGAGAAACGTCGTAAGAATCATCGGAGTATTTTAAGCCTTTCAAAAAGCCATGGCTTAGGTGATGAGAAACAACGGTGTTTCTGATACCAAACGGGCAACTTGGGTCATGTAGCCCTGCAACCAGTGTGTCTTTGTGCTCGAACTTCTTGCTAAGCATGTCCAGACCAATGTTCAAACCGATTGACATGGGTTCAATCACAAAGCTGCATTTTGGAACATTTGCATGTCATTTAGTAAACCAAAAACGAATAGTAATAATTAAAATTAAAAACGATGAACTCACTTTGCCTCAAAGCTATTATCACCATTGGACCTTAGTGCATCACATACACTGCTGGTTAACCATGGAGGAAGATACGCATCCTTGATTTCAATTGCGTAATGGGAAATAGAAGCTGAGGCATGGTTAGGTTGATTTGTAGTTAAAGCGGATACATGATCAATTTTCCTCACCTCCTTGCATTTAACCTATGTAGTGCACAATCCATGACCAAATATGTTAAAACCTTAGTTTGATGATATTAAATGCTAAAAGTTAGGGGTAATCAAATGACGTTGAAACCAACCCAACCGCTTAAACCGAAGCAAGCTGGTTAGTTTGAGATCCAAACGGTTTGATTCATTTTGAAACTTGAAACCGGTCATGTAAACCGAACCAGCTGATTGACCTTTTATTATATTTATATTTAAATACATTTTTGGAATATGTAGTTATGTGTATATATTATAGTCATGAACCATTTTATCATTTTAAAATTTTATACATATTTTAATAGAAGCAATAAAAAGTCAATTCAAACAGCCAATCTATCCGGCCACCCAACCAGGCTGAATTGGTTTGTCATTTCCAGAAATCGTAGTTAGCGGTTTGACCTAGAATTTTAGTCAAAACCAGACTGCGAACACCCCTACTAAGAGTTACAAACAAACCTCTGGTGCAGAAACAGCAGCATTTTCAAATGGAACTGGTGAATAAAGTAAAGGAACATCTAGAATATTCAGAGATGGTAAAAGAAACCTGCAAAAAAAACAAAGACTTTCACTATTTAACAAGGTTAGAAATATTAAAAATTTACATAACTTAATCTTTCTTGATTGAGAACATGTACCTGTAATTAAGAAGAAAGTCATATAACCCGTGTACATCATTATCGCTAAACACCAATAAAGATTCTGGGGTATTATCCACATCAGAGAGAGAAACCGTACGCCTAGTCTGCATAAATATGTAACGGGTCGATCAGTTTAGATTAATAATATCGTACGATCATGAGTGGATCAGATAATAATAATACCATTCCCAGGTTGTGCTTTTCAATCTCTGAGAGCTCAAAGAGGTCTTCTGTAGTTACTTGCTCCACTTTAGAATGGCACAGAGGCATACTAAAAGAGATGTCCTTAAATACATTAAAAAACCAATTAGCACAAGAACAAAAAATATGAAAAGACTAACATACCCTTGAGGGAATGATGAGACTTACTTGTTCTTTTAACAGTGACCTCAAGTTTCTTGTTGATTGGGATACGTAAGCATTGTAGATAGTTTTACTTTCAGTTGAAGTATTGCTGTTAGTAAACATTGCCACAAACTGTCCTGTGCAGACTGTAAACTTGCAAGAAAATATATATATTAGAGAAATGTAACACAGATACATATAAACTAATATTATGATTAACAGATAACTACCATAAAATAAGTTACAAATATTCTTCCGTAACATGACATAAAGACTACGAAATGAGGTCTCCCATGCCAGTTGACGTTTGGTCAAGAAATCAGTTTGACCTACAAGTTTATACAACAATTATGGTTATAAACTAAGTGGAAAATACTGCTTAACTTAGGGATAAAAGTATAAAACAAACTTTTTTTGACTATAATATACCTTCCCCTTTTGAAGATAAAGTTAATGCAGATATGACAGAAGGAGGTAAAGTACTCTGAGGGTACACCCAAGAATACAAAGCTTTTGTATTGGAAATTTGGGCAGTTGAGCCATTGAATGTGTGATCGCTCATCATCCGATGAAACCTAAATAATTACACAAAGTTAAAATCAAATGCATGCCAGTTTACATACTTATAATGAATCTTTAGTCATTTTACTTTGTAACAACTAACATGTAAGAAATTTTAAAGCGTACCAATTAACTGAGGATGAAGCAACCACACGCATGCTGGTTTTCAATGTGAAATCCAGTGGAATTTTATGGCCAGATATATTAAACTCTGAGCAAAAATTTGCTGATGTGGAATTTGTTTTTCCATCAAAGGATTCAGTAGGTGCAGTCGAGATGTTGGTAGGTGGACGAGCTGCAAGCCCTTTGAAAGCCTCATCCTGTAAAAGGGTATTCTGATTTTAACATATACATATTAAATAAATATAGACAACTATAGAAATATACCATATCTAGAGAAAAGCCGGATGATTTTTCACCCCCTGTTGACAGGTCCATAACACTACGAAACGTGCTTATGCTACACTTTTTGGTTGTGATGTGAGATTGTGCAGTTTTAGTTGAAGCACGTGTATCCTTTGGGCTGCAAAAACAAGATGAGGTGAGATAAGTAAGTGTAACATGCATTGCAGATTAACAAAGATTAATAAAAAGATACTATGATATATGAGCAAAAATGTACCCTGAACACTGTGGTTGCCTATCAGCAGCAAGCTTTGAAGAAAAAGAAGAATTCTTTAGGCAATCAGTGTGATCAGCAGTGATGTTTTCCTGGAATGGTTATACAACAACAAATTAGGAATTTGAAGGTGATGTTTTACCGAATGAGAACTTACGATGCAGACCTTAACATTTTCTTTTCCAGATTGCATTTTAAGCCTCAGACTACTTTTCCTACTAGGAAACAGTTCATCCACACGAGTGTTGATGTATCTGGGATTTCTTGATAAAATAGGTTTTAAAGGTTCAGATGTTACTACATTAGCAGTTCTGTAAAAGATAAAATAACTGTTAGTTGAATAAATATATAAATACAACTATTAAGCAGATCAAGGGGTTCAGGTGATGGGCTTGATACCGCATGGAACCAAGCTCAGGTGCCGGAGATTCATCCGTTAGCTCAACAATGTTCTTGCGCTTCAACTGCTCACTCTGCAATTTTATCTTATGTTTAGATTATACTTCTTATTTGTTATCTACATACTAAAAGCGTTATACAAGTGATACCGTTTTGTCAACTCAAATTACACATAGAAAATTATTTTTGGTGCCTTAGTTTAACATGTTCAAAGAGTGTGAACCAAGTGAACATTATACAGCAGGATCATAATTCGTTAAATTAAACTAATAAGCAATCACACATATTGTAACTGGTATGAAATGTATGCATCCATGACATGAAAATGTTTTTTCACAATTCTTGTGCTAGCAGCAAAAAATAAGAAATTATACGTCTAATATACTGTTAAAATTTTCTTTGTACCAACACTTCCATGATGATGCAGATCATGTGGTAATTTGAATAATATTTTACTATACAATTTTCTAACATCACATGATACAGTGATACTCCAGTCAAAAATTCAATTTTCTTATAAGGAATGTCTGCCAACACTCGTATTCTGATATTCTCATCTACCTGCTTGATCCATTTTTTCTCTAAGGATGATCTGCCATGTAGGGGATGGACGTAAGCGGGTGTGAGGATGAGCCTAAAGAGGATGAACATAGGGTGTGGGGGATGGGCCTCATTATATATATGTGTATGTGTATAAAGAAGAAAAGAGAGAGCAGGGACGTCGCACTCGGCAAGCTTTCGACGTTGGCGACGGACCGGGAGGGGGCAGTGGCGCCGGGCCTCGCCGTGCCGGGGACGGACCCCATACCGTCTAGTCTAATCTCGGAAAAACAACTCACACTGTCCAACACATTAATCATTTATTTTTAAATTGTAAATCTTCTGCAACTTATTATAAAACTCATTTCACATTATTCAGGAAACACAGAGTTAGTATAAAAAAATAAAAACTGCAAGTCCAATACACATACAGACTTCCATGCTTAAGAAACTCAAACCACTTCAGTGTTCTGGACATTATTGACACCAGATCCACGATTGAGAACTCGAAAAACGCCATTAATGGTACATAAACTCATCAAATTCAGCCTTAATTAAGTAACACATCAATCTAACCATCCATTTCTAACATTTAACCTAAACATTTCATCTCTAACCTGCATCTAATCCACAGATCTCAAATCACACAAACTAAAACAAACAAAATCATAATCAAAATCAAAATCAACCTCATTCTACAGCATCACCTAACATAATCACTCAACTAAATCCAAACATATTCAATCACAATCAACAACATGACAAATTGAAACATATCACTACTACTCACTCTCAACTCAGAAGGCGTCTTCCTTTTGACTCCACTGACTCCTTTCAATGAACCGCCACTCGATCCACCGTCAACACCACCGGAAAACAGAGCAGACTTCACCGCCGGTGGCATCATTGGCCCTAGAGTTGCTACTTTAGCCATTTCACCGATCCGAATTGCAGTCAAACTAAACCCTAGGTCGCCGATCTATCTCCGATCGTTCGCCGATCGGTATCTGTACGGAGAATTAGGGCAAAAATAAAAACTGTGAGAGTTGAGATATGTGAAGCGGTAAAAAGGTTGGTGATTTGGTTTTTTTGAATATATTTTCATTTCCCTCCATCCGCCTGCAAATACTAACGCCGTTACCAACTTCCGTTAGGCTTTTTTGGGGGGGAAGTTACATAAATGACCCTCGTGCTTTGAGTTTGTTCTTTATAATGAATTGGATTTTGTTTTGCTATAGTCAAGAGTGTGTGCATTAACTGAATTGTTAACCGAAATTAAGCGAAATTGAATTAATTGAAAGTCGGTTATTGGTTATTTTTTTACCATTGGTTAACAAAAATTAACTGAACCGAACCATTTATGTCTTCATATATTTCTAGATTTTATTTTATACCCCAATTTCATGTATTTCATGTTTTATACTTTCGTTTCATGTATTTATATCTTCATTTTATGTATTTCGTGTTTTATACTTTTATTTCATTTATTTATACATCCATTCCATTTATTTATACCTACATTTCATTTATTTATATATCCATTTCATGTATTCATACATATATTTCATGCATTTATACCTCTATGACATGTATTTATAAGCAAAAATTTTAGCCCTTGTTTATTTTGGTTATAACCGAAATTAACTGAACCGAACCGAAAACCGACAAAATAACCGAATTAACCAATGACTTTAGTTACGGTTACGGTTACGGTTAATGCTAATAACCGAACCAAACCGTGCACACCCTTAGTCGAGACATGATATCTAATTTGAAAATGATGGTGAATGGTTCGCATTCGAGTTTTGGTGTCTTGTTTTGTATCTGGTTTTGGTTTGCTATGTGAGAGAGAACAATGCGATTTGATCTTACAATTATTATTTGAGTTATAATATTTTTTTCGACGTTTAAGTTACGTAGTTATAAAGTAGGTTTCAAGTTCTCTACTAATTGCTTGACCCTGGATGTTCCTACACCGATTTTGAAGATTTTTTCAAAATAAGTTGTTGCAACTTGCAAGCATGAAATTATACATTCAACCACTCCATTGTTGTTTTACTTACTTTTTAGTAAAAAAAAAAGGAATTAACAAATTGGTATTTTCCCTTGAGTATTATTATATATTCTTTGTTAGATAAATTCAGAAAAACAATACCTATCCCCCTTTTTTAAACTATGTACATATTTGTTTGAAAATTATTGATAGGGTAAGCAGAAAACTGAAATAACTGAACCCTAAGCGAAATAATCGATAAAACCGAACTGAAATAAACGAACCAAAACAAAAACTAACGGTTCGGTTTTTGGATAACCATTTTCAATAATCGAAAAAAAAAACCGAACCGAACCTATAAGTTACACAAGTAAGCCTAGTCCATATATTTTTATGTTTAAGTTTAAGTTGTTTAAGTATTTAACCCATGCTAGTAGAAATTATTAATTTTATTCTTAAATGTTAAGTATTTATAGTAAAAGCATTAACATGTTTATTTGTAATTGAAATAATTTATTTATTGCCTACAAGAAATAACAAAATTTAATTTCAAAGTATTATAATTATAAAAAATGTTTTAATAAAAACTTTGGAGAAACATAAAAGCAGATTCGAAGGTTATGTTTATGTGAATAATATTAAGAGTTAATTGCTCGGATAGTCCCTGTGGTTTCACGTTTTTCACGTTTAGTCCCCAACTTTTCAAAATAGCATGTATGCTCCATGTGGTTTAATCGTTTGTCACTCGAATAGTCCCTACATTAGATGGAGGTTAGTTTGTTCAGTTAAATACGCATGAAATGACCGAAATACCCTCACTCTTAAAAAACATATAAAGACCTCATCTTCTTCCTCCTATCTCCATCTCTTAAAATAAAAACCCTACAACCACCTCCACCTTCAACCCACCATCTCCAACTCTAATTCTTTTATTCGTCTCCAAATTTAAATCAAACTCAATTAAAATCCTAAACCCTAACCAAATCAAATCAAAACCCATAAACAAATGTGGTTTTAACTGGTGATTAGGGTATGTTGGAAACCGAGGTATGAAACAGAGGTTTCACCGGACCACCACCAGCCATCGTTCGCATACTACCGTCAATTAAACCCATGAAATCACCTACTACGCACCTCAGATCTGTACAGTGTACCAGCAATACTGTCAATTACCACGCACCGCAGAAATCACCTTACGAAGGTTGATGGAATCGGAAATCGGAATGAAGAATGTTAGGGTTTTGGTCTCAGCTTTGATGAAAAGGAAGTAAAGTCCCTTGCCTTTGTCCAAACCTGTCACGTACCTGTAACACCAACAAAATAATACATAATTATGAGGTTAATTTAAAATTTGCAAAACAGGTTTTAAACTTCCTTAATATTGTGAGTGTGATTGAGTTTTTGGTCATTATTCAGCTTTGAATAAAGAAAGTAGAGGTGGGGGTGGTGGGTTGAAGGTGACGGTGGAGGTGGAGGTGGTGGTGGGTTGACGGTGGAGGTGAATACAGTGGTAGGGTTTTTCTTAGAGAGGGAGTGAGAGAGAGATAGAAGGAAGAAGATGAGGGTATTTCGGTCATTTCATACGTATTTAACTGAACAAATTAATCTCCATTCAATGTAGGGACTATCCGAGTAACAAACGATTAAACCACAGGGAGCATACATGCTATTTTGAAAAGTTGGGGACTAAACGTGAAAAAACGTAAAACCACAGGGACTATCCGGGCAATTAACTCTAATATTAATTAAAAAGGTTATATATACTAACTTAAATATAAACATATGAAAAATATTCTTAAATTTTAAATTATAATTTTGTTCCAATTTTTTTTTTTAGTAAAACACTTTAATATATTTTCCACCAAAAAACTTGCCAATTTACATCAAAATAGAAGGTAGACGGCTAACAAGCTGCGCCGCCACCCCTTTCTGAATTGCAAACCCTAACCTTCCAAAGACAAACCCCTGCCCCCCTGGGGTTGAACAATTGCTGTGGATACCCCGTTGGACCCTGGTCAAAAAGCGGATAGCTTCTGGCGCTAGGGAGCCAAATGTATCAAAGGCAAAAGGGACAAAGACATGTTGATTATCTGTTCAAGCTTTAGCGTGTTTATCCACTTTCTTTGATTCTGTCTTTCTTGTTGCTTGTCCAGCTACAAACCCGTTTTCCCTTAAACCAACCAAAGGGGAAACTCCCGTAAGGTCCACACACGCATGTTTCCCCCCAGCCGGTGTAAAAACCGAACTGAACCGGTGTAAAAACCGAAAATACCGTAACCGAAAAAACTGAAACCGAACGGTTTTAAAAAAACCGAAAACCGACATTTCGGTTTTGATTTTGCTCAAAAACCAAACCGAACCATGCACACTCCTAACTATTGAGACGAAATGTTTAAAGCGTAATTCAATAAAAACCTGATTTCAAATGGAGAGTTGCTCGTTTGCTTAGCATGCTCCCTTTCTAACTCTTCTTGTGTTTGCTGACTAATATGTACAGTTACATTATATTATCAACTTTAAAACTAGTTATTATGTGTTGAACGTGTATTTATCCTTAGTTGAAATTATATGTTATGGAAAGATTGGTACTTATACTTATCTTACAATAAAAACATAAAGTTAGACATTAAATGTTGGGAAGTTTATAAAAACGAATGCTTGGATAGTCTGAGAGTCGTGTGAACACTTTCAGATTGAAAAAAATCGATGGTTCACTCGGACAAAATTCCGCAAGAACCAAGTATGATGATCTCTGTATGATTTTGTGAACTAGTGTTTTTGACCACAAGAAGGAATGCGAATTAGGGATGGAAGGTCATTAATTGCCTAATGTCGGTTATCCAATTAGATCAACTGCCTTGGACCCTGCTTCCAAGGGCCATGCCCCAGACCCCTGCTATTGATTAGGGGTTTCGCCCCTAAGGACCAATGAAGTTCCTGACTACTAAAATCGTAATAAACTCAAACAAACATGCATCGCGTACTCTCTTAACTTGTTATATATACACTTTGGTCAACAAGTCAATCAAGTGTCACTAAAATAATCGAACGTTAAAATCAAAAGCTACCGGTGATCACAACATATCTCAAGGTGTTACTTTGCATTTTATTTACCGAAAATTTTAAAATACTTACAAAAAACTTGAAGAGAACTCATACATTCATGTCATCATTAATTCATGGTATCTACAATATACAATCTAGATATACTTGATGGAAAATATATACTATAAAGAACAACATACATCACATATCTAATTGATGGGAAGAAGAAGAAGAAACTTGTTTTCCAGTGAGTCGTTGAACTGTGGTCATGAACTCATGTGGTAGCACATGAACAACCTTTGGTGACTTTAGATAAACTATCACCGGACCGCCTCGATCTACATGCTTATGATGATCACATCCATTATTATTCATGTTATGTTTCTTCAATATCTTGGAGGACTTCTTGTTTATCATCAAAGGAGTAGGCTTTGGCCCATGCAGTTCTTGTGACCGCATGGCGTCAGTGGTGGTGGTGGCGGCGGTGGTGGTGTTCATGTCTACGTTCATCGATATTTAAATAGTGTAATATGGAGAGCAATTTATGATCTTAGGGATTAAGACTAAAGAGATTGAAGAAGCCAGGACTCACCTGCTCAAATTTGACTAAGTCTTTATGTTATAATAGTTTGCATCATAAAATGCCGGCTAGAACATTACTTAGTTCACCTATATGCTTATTTTGTCCTTCTCGAATAGGTTATGAGTTAAAAAACATGATTATCTTTTAAAAATAGACTAAACTATATATAATAACATTAATAGACACATTACTAATTTCACATATTTCAAATTAAGAAATTAAAATGATTTTCTATTTGCAACATTTTGTTGCATCAGTATTTGTACATCAAGCTTTGTGGGTTTATTCCCATAACTTAACTAATTAGCAAGTTATTTATGCGTTGATGGTTGTATCCCGTGCTTTGTAAATATCTTTTTTGTTTTTTTTATTTAGTTTTTTACTTTTAACTGCTGTACTTTTTATCTTTTATAATTTAATATAACGCTTTTTACTATCAACTTTGACCCTATACTTTTCATTTTTATAAGCTTTTGTTTTATATTTCAGTCTAAATTTTGCGAGTTAACACGCCGCAATGTGCGTGTGTGTTTCAACGTTTTTACGTCTACTTTTTTCTGTTTATCGGCACTGTTGTAACGCACGGGTCCTCGACCGACTAAGTTATTTTTTTATGTTTCATGTTGCGCGTTACACTCTGCAACGGCCGTGCATAGTTCAACGTTTTTACGTCTACTTTTCGTTATTTTTTTTGTTTTACGAGTTTTTCCGGTGTTGGTGGTTACTGACGGAGATATGACATTGATGTTATTTGGTACGGTTTTACCCCACCGCAACACATGGGTGCTTAATACTAGTTGATTATAATATAGATTATTCCATTAATAGAAACATATTTTCACATATACAATCACACACACACATATATATATATATATAGTTTATGCAAATGATAATATTGTTCTCGCCTCTTTATATTTAAATTTGGTTATGTATTAAACATATCCCTCTATTTAGGGTGTAAATGGCCTAATACTAGCCGGAGATGTTCAAAGCTCGAGCATGGCTCATTTAACTTGAGATAACTAGATCACTTTCTTTAATTTAAGAGAGCTCAAACTTAGCGTAACTAATTCACAAGCCGATCCCAAGTAATTCATGAACGTACATTTGGCTCGTTTACCACCTTCTAATGTGATAGTAGTTTTGTAACTTGTAAACCAGCAAACACTTTACCAGCTTCGAGACTTTGTCAAATTGAAAACACTTTTCTATAAATCCAGTGACTTGGTCTAAAAAGATTTCGTATAAAATAATAGATTTATGAAAGCATTTCATGCAGCTATCTCTTTTAAAAGTCTAAATTATGAAAGAAAATATATAGATGACATGCAAAAAAAAAAAAAAAAAGTATGTGTTAAAAGAAAAGCCTACTACCATTTCATGTGTGCTATTATTTCTAAGTTAACAAAAAGTCTATGCATGAGGTGTGCATTCGTACACACACATGAAAAATCAGCAACAGTGGGTAAAAATAAAACTCATGAAAAATCATTGTTACATGTAAAAACATAATTTTTAAGATGTATATTTTAAGAGCTTTTGCTTATGTATAAGCTATTTTGATTAAAAATATGCAAATTCATACATGTAAATCAGTAACAAGTTGGTAAACCAAAGATTTTTTTTTCCCACTTTACTTATTTCACCTTTCATATGTTATTTCTTAATTTAAAAATAAAGTTAATTATTAAATCATATTATATCTCAACATATTGTTATATAATTCTTAAATGTTAATTAATAACTGATTAATATTTATTTTATTCAACTCGTATGATATAATACAGATTTCTATCATAGTTTTCAATATATATACGTATACCAGACATTTTGTATATAAAAGTAAAATTTGAATTCAAATAAATCCACTTTCACTATAAGTGCAATCAATTTCATTTGAAATACGTATCCATGGTAATTCTTACTTGAATAAGTTATACACGTATGTTATCTATAATGTTTGAATTCCAAACACTACGAGAAAAAACCATATTAGAAAAGAATACATATAGATTAAGGTTTTCTGATTGGATATAAAGTTTGTTGATTTTTCTTAATTTGTTGTTCTGATATAAGTTTGAAAAACTCTTATCCACTTGCAAAGCAAGAATTGGTTCAAATTCAATAATGGTGATGGTGATCATGATTCAAGGATAAGATAAATAACAAGACTAGATGTTTTGTGGAAAATTACCATTTTGTGAATTTTGAGGGATCACATTTCTTAGGAATGGATTCT